>CM042258.1:23707841-24907841 GCA_023566225.1 Romanogobio albipinnatus | reverse complement strand
AGTGTGAGTGTGAGTGTGAGTGGGGATTATATACCCCTTGCAGAATCTGCAAGGTGTTTATAAAAAAATGGTGACCATTGATTTGCTTTGTTGTTGTTTTTTTATTTATTTAAGCCCTAATGAAACAGATATTAGTAATTCAATATACACAAGTTATCCTGTTCGAAAGGTTATGTATTTTTCCATTCCCTCTTTGTATGTCAATAACTGATTGTAACTTTTGTAGTTTTTTTTTGTCTTGTGTGTAAATATCGATTTAGTAGTTCTGTGCAGTGCTAAATAAAACAAGAACAATTTTGTATCTTCTAAATACTATTTTGCCTCTTATATACTCTCTCTCTTGGTATATATATAATATATAGCTTGTGGTTGTTGTGGGTTTTAACTCACATTTAAACAGAACTCATTACACAGTCTCTTCATTTATCATCACCTTCTTTGTCTCAGCACTAGATAACCATAGATTGTCAGCCCTTGATTAAAACGTTGACTTTTTACTCAGAATTAACCTGATTATTGTAATTGAATGTAAAAGCGTGTAGCTCAGCACAGGCCATGATCAGTGGAGATGGATTAGGAGAGAAGGCTTTCAAATTGAATACAGTTTTCCCCTCTCAGCCCATTAATTGTGCCGTTTACCACTACCTGAGTAAGTGACCAGTGCTATTTAGTTTCTCTAATGATGATGCACAGTGGGCTTGGGTCTGAGATAATTAAAAAAAAAAAAAAACAACTCGGCCTTTCTCTCTCAGCCTTTACTTTTGGCCCATTGACAGCTGAGCACAAACGAAATATTGAGCTGTCCTCTTGGCAGCATCCTGAATGCCAGCATCAAGTTCTTCAAATGGTCTCTTGTGCTATTTCAAGAGCTAAAAAAACATATTGGTCTCTGGTCTTCTGCTGACTGACAGACATTTTTAAATGTGCTCTGGTGTTAGGCTGTGTGCTTCTCTCTCAAAAGTGTCAGTTTTCAAAGTTTTGAGTATGCCTTTTATTTTTTTCTCCAAAAACAACATTAACTTTTATACTTTCATTAACAACATTAATTTAAATTTTTTCATAGTAAAAATGAACCCACTGCAGTCCACAATAACATTTCATGACACTCATTTTTGGAGACGTCAACATTACAACATAGTGCATAGAATGGGATGCGATTTGGCAGATTGTCAGGCAGCATTTTACAGATTTAGGGACAAACCAGAGAGAGAGGAGGAGAAGATTCTCCTTTCCTGAAGACCTTTGTGAAATGTCTCTTGATCTTCTCTCTCTCTCTGTTTCAGCAAGTGTTTCGCTATTCCACACATGACCACAGACTAAGTGACATCAAGCCTCATTATATTCATCACATGCCACATTTGTAACCTGTTAGGGGAGTAAATTGTGCTAAAATCAGCTGATGCCCCGTCTCTATCCCCACTCTCAGAGAGAAGATGTTCTCCGCTATGAGAAGTGCAGCACAGGGTTAATTGGGTGGCTTCGGCCCTGTTATATTCTCTGCCGTTTTTGCCATGATGCCATATCTAACACATTTCAAAACCTGACACCAGAATACATTGTGTCTGGATGAAAACTGCAGTTCGCTGATCTTCTTTGCAGCAAAATGAGGAATATGACATTTATTTGGAGAGGGTGGTCGGAGGTGCTGAACCTCATCTGTTGTAAACGGGTAACATGAACGGATGAGCCTGTTTAATGAACTCATTTGGTTTCCAGCAGAAATGACTTTTTAACCTGCATTCTCTAGAGTTGTTCTCAGCAAAAAATCTTCTGCTATCACGTCTTCTCTTGTTGTTTTAACCTATATCACGTTGCGCAGTGCTGTTAGAATTTGTGTCAAAAGAAATAAAGGCCATAATTACAGATCTAGATAAAATAGAATAGAGAGTATAAATGCACTAGTCTTTACCAAACTGTAATATGGTTCAGTAAACCGCTAAAAATCACACATTTTACTGCACATAAAATACACACTGCAAAAAAAATATGGTAACACTATAAAGCCTTTATATGTAATTCATTTATTATGCCTTGTAATGCACTTGAAAATGCATTGTGTGAACCACAGTTATAATACATTATAATACACCTTTAGAAAGTATAATGCATTAAAACACGACAAACAACAAATTTCAGAACAAGATGTGAATATTACAATGCATTTTAACTTTGGTTACAATTATTTATGAATAGATATAATGCGTTATATTTGTACAATATGAATACCTTTTATAATGCATTATACATAAAGGCTTTAAGTAAAATGTTACCAAAAATACTTTACTTAATTAGCTTTTTTGCCTTGTTTTGCAGTAAAAATCAAAACCTCAGGGAAAAAAATCAGGGAAAAAATGGAGTCCAAATCATAAGATAATAAGATTGATTTTCATAGAATATATCTGCAAATGTATTTCATATTCCACTGGCAAAAATATAGTGAATAAATAAATAAATGCGCGCACACACGCACACACACACACACGTTTTTAGAAATTACATGCAAATATATATATATTATACCAAATAAATATGACGGTCACTGAAAACAAGTCGTAACTTATGATGTATATATATATAATTAGCTATATATATATATATTATATTATATTATATATATATATATATATATATATATATATATATATATATATATATATATATATATATATATATATATATATATATATATATATATATATATATATATATATGCAACAGTGCAAATTGTTTATTTGGTCATTGTAATATAAGATATCTTAAATATTATCCAACATAGAATAGAATAGAATATTTTAATCTTATATAAGGTTAATATCCATATTCAGGTGTGCTGGAAGCACGCTGTGTGTCAGTGAGTACAGGTGGGCATGTAAAGAAGTCTTGTCATCTTGATTTTTAAATATGAAATCTCACTTAAGTTCTCCAGAGGGGAAACATGCTTCACCCATTCTCTGCTACAGCAGAAGAGAGAGAGGCAGAGAGAGCAAGATAAATTTATGCCGCCACCAGTGCTGAGCATATGCTGGAATAATTAGGGGGGAAAATCTTGCGCTTATGCAAACTTCCAATTGGCAAAAAAATAATCTGTCTCAAACAAAGGAAAGACCCCTATGGTGCTGGGGTCTATGGTTTCTGTCATACCTATTCCTGTGGGGTTTCACATGACAAAATGCAGAAAGTTGTTTTGTCCCTCTCCCTGTCATGTTACACCCCTTAACCGGAGTATTTTTCCCTCTCTCTCTCTTCTCTCTCTCTCTCTCTCTCTCTCTCTCTCTCTCTCTCTCTCTCTCTCTCTCTCTCTCTCTCTCTCTCTCTCTCTCTCTCTCTCTCTCTCTCTCTCTCTCTCTCCGTCTCTCATGTTGTCTTGCTGTCTGTGCTGTCAGCCCATAGCCTGGCACCTGCTCTCATGTTCCTAATTAGTCTCATTTAATTAATTATATTCTGCTGCACATCTCCTTATCTTCCTCTCGGTTCAGTTTTTTTTTTTATCATTTACATTAGGCTGAGAAATGAGCTGCTCAGCTTTGTCTAATGAATTTAAAGAAATGTAGCCCCTTGTAACACCACTTAAAATAGTATGAATTCTAGCGGCTACGGTTACTTTTCGACCGCAACCCTCTGATGCATGTGATGAATGAATGTTTCTTTATTTGAAACAATATGTACAATACAATATTACATTGCACAATATTCAAATAATGTTTATTTTAGATAGTATTATGGATCATAATCTATAAATACATTTTGAGGATATATTTTAAGAGTTTTCTGTCCACTGCAATATAAATTAGAATAATTATAGGTATAGCCAGCACGCATCAAAGGGTTAATAATTAATGCTAAGCCACGTGTCTGGTTTTCTTGTTTGCTAAGCATTGTGCGAAATGTTTCTTTCAGTAAAAAACAATACATTTTATAGAAAAGAATGACTTGCAGATTGAATTCTGCAATCCAGCCCACATCCATACAGTACAAACCATATTGTTTATACTTCTAGGCCTTTATCTTTGGTGTCTTCCAAATTTCCCATGCCAGTTTATTTGTTCGTCCATTTACCAGTCACTTAGAGTCAATCTGATATGCGCCCTCCGTTAGCAATCCCCACGCTCAAGGCCTCAGTGCTTCGCATTTAGTTACTGACACACTCATCCGCCGGCTCTTTACCTTACCTAAGAAAACAAGTCAACTTTAAACACGGCAAGTGAGCCGCAGTCAGGAGTGCGCTTCAGCAAAGACAGTTTACCTAAGCACCTTCTTTCTTCTCGGTTAGTTTCTCTATTTCATTTGTCAGGTTCACTCAGCTTGCATGCCTCTGTTGTCTATCAGGTTTACTGAAGGTGTGATAAATAGCGTTTTTTTTCTTATTCAGCAGAGTGGACTATAGAGCAGCCAGAATTCAACTGGACCTAATGTGCTGACTTGAGACTCAGATTGGAGAGGCCGTGGGTGATCACTCATCATTTGATCTGCGATAAGGAATTTTGGTTAAGTTCCAGTAAAGTTAGAGTTCAGACAGATCTCAAGATCAGACTCTCTGTGATGAGAACTCTGCTGGAAAAGCAATTGCTCAAATTACTGCATTAAACTCATAAATGACTTGATCCCGTGCTGTTGTTTTCCTGATGATTTCTATGCAGTCGACTATAATAACGTCTTCTGCATATGGCGTATATAAACCATAAGACAGTCTCATGGGGTGCTTCCATATTGGACACCTACAATAAATAGACTCCACTGTTTGGCAGATCAGTCCTCAATCTTTTCATCTAAGAGACGGCTATGGAAGACCATCCAAGGTACTTGGGCTTTCATTCTGCCGATGGAAAAAGCGTCAAATTTCACTTCCTGCTGGTTGAGATAGGATGTTCCACAGATGCCTGAGTCCCAGCGCCTTCGGCTAGAGAAAGGGCCCCATCAATAATTCAGCCTCTGATCAGACTTTCCACAATGGGGAAGAACAAACTTTTGGCTTGCCGGCAACCACGTCACACTGATAGTATTTCCCATGCTTAGATAGCTTTGCATTGACCATATGGACATCATAATTACCAATGGGATGAGGCAACAGTCTCTTGATCACCAGGCCAAAAATCACACAACAACCTTAATTAGTTTGGGCTGCTTCAGAGCCCATCCTGGACTAATCTGGCGCTGTAATGATGTTTTCTGATAGGCAAGATACCATAGGTACTAATTATTTCTAATCGAATTTTGGAAACAAAGAAAACGTGAGAGGAGAAAATCGAGGTGGATTGTCAAACTGTGATCTGCTTTGGATTTTATGGATTTAGCATTTTATGTGTGATTTGACAGTCAATTTGTAATTTAGCTTTTTCAATTATCTACCAAAATGAGCTGTACTTTCTTTACTGTTCTTGAAGTGCATTCTTTAGGCGTGCTGGAGAATAGAATGAATACATTCCAGGGCTTATAATGATCGCCAATGCAACAAAAAATAAAAATGAGTGAAATAATTTAAAATCTAGTCAGCATTGGCGTCAGTCAGTAAAACTTTTTGCGCGTGTATAAGTGTTTATATCAGATGTCATGTAGTTTGAGTGGGCACCACACATGCAAACATGAACACAGGTGTGTGATGTTTGATTTGCAAATAATTTACTCTTATGATCGTGTTCTTTTTAAAAAGATTTGCAAAACTGCTTCAGTTGTGCTCAAGTTGGAGGTTTGAATCAGAATCACTCAGTAAGTGAATCGTTCACTCCATAACTATGTCAAATTGGAAGTGAGCTTTGAACTGTTATTGTGATGTTCATATAACAATATGTAATTAAAGATGGTTTCACAGAGTTTTTTTGTAGTGTATTCATAAATTGTATTCTTTAAACATTCAAATATTTAACAAAAATGTTTTATTGGTTATTGGACCAGCATTAAAGGAATAATTCACCCAAAAATGAAAATTCTGTCATTAATTACTCACCCTCATGTCATTCATCTTTGGAACACAAATGAAGATCTTTTGATGATATCTGAGAGATTTCTGTCCCTCTGTTGGCAGCTACGCAACTACCCTTTTGACACTTCAAAAAGTCCATAAAGAGATTGTAAAACGAATCCATATGAATTGAGCGGTTTAGTCCAACCTTTCCTGAATTTAGGCTTTTATTCACATAAACATTTGGTAAACAGAAGCTCAAGCATGTTCGCTTGATATGCAAGAACCAATGAGGTTCATTCTCTTGTGTTATGCAGCACATTTGAGCTTCCTCAAGAACCAATGAGGTTCATTCTCTTGTGTTATGCAGCACATTTGAGCTTCCTCAAGAACCAATGAGGTTCATTCTTGTGTGTTACACAGCGTATTTGAGCTTCCTCAAGAACCAATGAGGTTCATTCTTGTTTGATATGCAGTTGAGCTTCCTCAAGAACCAATGAGGTTCATTCTTGTGTGTTACACTGCATATTTGAGCTTCCTCAAGAACCAATGAGGTTTATTCTTGTGTGTTACACAGCATATTTGAGCTTCCTCAAGAACCAATAAGGTTCATTCTTGTGTGTTACACTGCATATTTGAGCTTCCTCAAGATCCAATGAGGTTAATACTTGTTTGGTATGCAGCATATTTGAGCTTCCTCAAGAACCAATGAGGTTCATTCTTGTGTGTTACACAGCATATTTGAGCTTCCTCAAGAACCAATGAGGTTCATTCTTGTGTGTTACACAGCACATTTGAGCTTCCTCAAGAACCAATGAGGTTCATTCTTGTTTGATAATCAGCACATTTGAGCTTCCTCAAGAACCAATGAGGTTCATTCTTGTTTGATAATCAGCATATTTGAGCTTCCTCAAGAACCAATGAGGTTCATTCTTGTTTGATAATCAGCATATTTGAGCTTCCTCAAGAACCAATGAGGTTCATTCTTGTTTGATAATCAGCACATTTGAGCTTCCTCAAGAACCAATGAGGTTCATTCTTGTTTGATAATCAGCATATTTGAGCTTCCTCAAGAACCAATGAGGTTTGTTATCGTTTGTTACGCAGCACATTTGAGCTTCCTCAAGAACCAATGAGGTTCATTCTTGTTTGATAATCAGCATATTTGAGCTTCCTCAAGAACCAATGAGGTTCATCCTCATGTGTTATGCAGCACATTTGAGCTTCCTCAAGAACCAATGAGGTTCATTCTTGTGTGTTACACAGCATATTTGAGCTTCCTCAAGAACCAATGAGGTTCATTCTTGTGTGTTACACAGCACATTTGAGCTTCCTCAAGAACCAATGAGGTTCATTCTTGTTTGATAATCAGCACATTTGAGCTTCCTCAAGAACCAATGAGGTTCATTCTTGTTTGATAATCAGCATATTTGAGCTTCCTCAAGAACCAATGAGGTTCATTCTTGTTTGATAATCAGCATATTTGAGCTTCCTCAAGAACCAATGAGGTTCATTCTTGTTTGATAATCAGCACATTTGAGCTTCCTCAAGAACCAATGAGGTTCATTCTTGTTTGATAATCAGCATATTTGAGCTTCCTCAAGAACCAATGAGGTTCATCCTCATGTGTTATGCAGCACATTTGAGCTTCCTCAAGAACCAATGAGGTTCATTCTTGTGTGTTACACAGCATATTTGAGCTTCCTCAAGAACCAATGAGGTTCATTCTTGTGTGTTACACAGCATATTTGAGCTTCCTCAAGAACCAATGAGGTTTGTTATCGTGTGTTATGCAGCACATTTGAGCTTCCTCAAGAACCAATGAGGTTTGTTATCGTGTGTTATGCAGCACATTTGAGCTTCCTCAAGAACCAATGAGGTTTGTTATCGTGTGTTACGCAGCATATTTGAGCTTCCTCAAGAACCAATGAGGTTCATCCTTGTGTGTTATGCAGCACATTTGAGCTTCCTCAAGAACCAATGAGGTTCATTATTGTGTGTTACACTGCATATTTGAGCTTCCTCAAGAACCAATGAGGTTAATTCTTGTTTGTTATGCAGAATATTTGAGCTTCCTCAAGAACCAATGAGGTTCATTCTTGTTTGGTATGCAGCATATTTGAGCTTCCTCAAGAACCAATGAGGTTTGTTATCGTGTGTTACGCAGCACATTTGAGCTTCCTCAAGAACCAATGAGGTTCATTCTTGTTTGATAATCAGCATATTTGAGCTTCCTCAAGAACCAATGAGGTTCATCCTCATGTGTTATGCAGCACATTTGAGCTTCCTCAAGAACCAATGAGGTTAATTCTTGTGTATTACGCAGCATATTTGAGCTTCCTCAAGGACCAATGAGGTTTGTTATCGTGTATTACTCAGCACATCTGAGCTTCCTCAAGAACCAATGAGGTTCATTCTCATGTGTTACGCAGCATATTTGAACTTCCTCAAGAACCAATGAGGTTCATTTTCGTGTGTTACACAGCACTTTTGAGCTTTTGCAAGAATCAATGGGGTTTGTTTTCACTCAAGTAGGCTCGGTTGAGCTTCTGTCCATTGCTCAAAGTTTAAATGTGAATAAAAGCCTAAATTAAGTCTGCTCATCATAAAGCGATCGAGTCTCTTCAGAAAATTTGGACTAAACTGCTCAATGCATATGGATTAGTTTTTACACTCTCTTTATGGACTTTCTGAAGCGTCAAAGTGGTAGTTACATAGACTGCCAACGGAGGGAGAGAAATCTCATCAAAAAGATCTTCATTTGTGTTTTGAAGATGAACGAAAGTCTTATGGGTTTGCAACGACATGAGGGTGAGTAATGACAATTTTCATTTTTGGGTGAACTATCCCTTTAAGATTGACTCTACATTAAAGGGCACATTTTTCTTTTCGCAAAGGCAAAAATATTCTTGGCCAAAAAGATTAATATTTATATGGTACAATTGGGATCACTTTGGAGCATCAGATTTGAACTCGTATAATAAATAAATCTAGAATTCACACAAATATCCCTTTATCACAACCAGTTTACTGTGTGTTGATTTAATAAAAAATTTAACCACACTGTATATATTGTAAAGAGCACCTCAGCTCAGTTTTCTGCCTTGTTTTTCATCTTTTTGAATCCGACAGATCTTCCACTTCCATGGCCTCATGGAATACTGAAGTTTCTCAGTGGAAGCAGTACAGTAGGTAATATAGTGTATTTTTCGCTATTTGTTTCATGAATACTGTTTTTTCAGACATAATTCTCATTTGACTTACTGCTTTTCACATTCTGTATATGGTAGAGAAGTGGGCATTCCGCTATGGGTCACACTTTAGATTAGGGTCCAATTCTCACTATTGACTACAACTTTTCCCTAAATAAACTTCTAATGACTGTTTATTCATAGTTAGTGAGGTAGTTGTTAAGTGTATTGGGTAGGATTAGGGATGTAGAATATGGTAATGCAGAATAAAGCATTAATATGTGCTTTATAAGTACTAATAAACAGCCAATATCTAAGTTATATGCATGCTAATAAGCAACTAGTTAATAGTGAGAATTGGACCCTGAGCTAAAGTGTTACCCCGTATGTGTATATTTCCTGATGTTTTACCAGATCAGCATGTATCTTCCATAAGGACTTTTTCAGTCCATATGGAAGTGGCCATACATATAACGATATTTTCCAATAAAAGCGTATTCATAGTATTCAAAACGATGGGGTGGGATTCTATTCTATTAACCTGAGTGCAGTGTTAAAGGATCTGTTTATGGAGAGGAAATGACAAGAAATGGGGTTGACAGGCCTGGAGTGAGACAGTTAAATGCCCCTCGCTGCTTTGGATAATTAATAAATAAAGCACCAGGGGAGCCCTGCCATGCCTTTCTCTATGACAGGGGCTGTCTCCAGTGCGCTAAAGCATTAAATGACCAATTTCTGTCAGACTAACTTCCACCATGCACTCTCTCTTTCTTTCTCGCTTGCTCTTTTTCTCCCTTCTCTCCGTGGCTTCCTCCTCCGTCTCTCTCTCTCTTCTCCAAAGTAAGCTACTTTGCTCTCTTTGCACTGAGTTTTTCAGCGACTGATGGCTCTAGTTCATTTCTGCTGAATTAATTGGTCCCTGAATGAATTCTGTTGACAGGGCAATTCATCATGTGTTTGGCCTGACAGTGACTGGGTGTTGGGGAGGGGGTGGTGGTATAGAGAGGAACACTGAGCCAGGGGGAGGTTGGGGTTAGGAGGGACGATGGGGGTTGGTGCTTCTTCACTTTCTCTCCTTTTTCTGTCTTTCTCTGTCTCTGTCTTGCTCTCTTTCTCTACTCAGACACTTAACGGGCGAGATGAGCCTCGGCGTGGAGTCTTGTGGACTGTAAAGGGGGGATTGTGTGTTGTTTTAGCCTCTGTCTCCAACATTAAGGGTGCCCTGGGGTTGCAAACACACAAACCCCCTTAGGTAGGGTCTTTGTTGGCTTTCAGAAGATCTCCACTTGATTGGATGGTCGGGTCAAAGGAAAACTCTGCTCTGGGCGCTCTGATTTCTCATTTCCTTACAGGCTAGGTGACATAATCGTGCTGAGAAGCAGATTGCGTTAGTGCTTAATTACATAATGTTGCACACAATGGCCATTAGAAGCGATCATTTAGCCGTTGAAAGAAAATGAGATTTGGCTGCTAATGGAAGTGGCCAGATTTGGAGGCAGAGGGTCTCCGATCAGATGGGCTCCTGTAAGATTCCTGTGCTAATAATACAACTAATAAAACCACCCCATTGTTTGGTGCAAAGGCCGAACCTGGTAGCTCTTAGCGCCACCCACACAGGGCTTTTTACAAAGCTAAATCAATCAGTGCATGCTCATTAGGACGCTCACCAACTTATGTAACCGTCTCTTGGATGAGCTCACACAGCTTGGGCAAAAATGACCTCATAATCACAGCGCAGCCATCAAGACAGCGTCTGAGCGCCAAAGCCACTGTGCTCGCAACAGAGATGATGCTGGGAAAAGTTTTTTATTTCATTCCCATTATTTCCACAGGAAAGAAATCCAGTGTTAAATACATATTAAAAGGCGAGGTTAATTAAAAGTTGGCTATATTTAGTACTTTGTATATACAGTGAGGAAAATAAGTATTTGAACACCCTGCTATTTTGCAAGTTCTCCCACTTAGAAATCATGGAGGTGTCTGAAATTGCCATCGTAGGTGCATGTCCACTGTGAGAGACCTAATCTAAAAAAAAAATTCCAGAAATCACAATGTATGATTTTTTAACTATTTATTTGTATGATACAGCTGCAAATAAGTATTTGAACACCTGAAAAAATCAATGTTAATATTTGGTACAGTAGCCTTTGTTTGCAATTACAGAGGTCAAACGTTTCCTGTAGTTTTTCACCAGGTTTGCACACACTGCAGGAGGAATTTTGGCCCACTCCTCCACACAGATCTTCTCTAGATTAGTCAGGTTTCTGGCCTGTTGCTGAGAAACACGGAGTTTGAGCTCCCTCCAAAGATTCTCTATTGGGTATAGGTCTGGAGACTGGCTAGGCCAAGCCAGAACCTTGATATGCTTCTTACAGAGCCACTCCTTGGTTATTCTGGCTGTGTGATTTGGGTCATTGTCATGTTGGAAGACCCAGCCTCGACCCATCTTCAATGCTCTAAATGAGGGAAGGAGGTTGTTCCCCAAAATCTCGCAATACATGGCCCCGGTCATCCTCTCCTTAATACAGTGCAGTTGCCCTGTCCCATGTGCAGAAAAACACCCCCAAAGCATGATGCTACCACCCCCATGCTTCACAGTAGGGATGGTGTTCTTGGGATGGTACTCATCATTCTTCCTCCAAACACGTTTAGTGGAATTATGACCAAAAAGTTCTATTTTGGTCTCATCTGACCATACGACTTTCTCCCATGACTCCTCTGGATCATCCAAATGGTCATTGGCGAACTTAAGACGGGCCTTGACATGTGCTGGTTTAAGCAGGGGAACCTTTCATGCCATGCATGATTTCAAACCATGACGTCTTAGTGTATTACCAACAGTAACCTTGGAAACGGTGGTCCCAGCTCTTTTCAGGTCATTGACCAGCTCCTCCCGTGTAGTTCTGGGCTGATTTCTCACCTTTCTTAGGATCATTGAGACCCCATGAGGTGAGATCTTGCATGGAGCCCCAGTCCGAGGGAGATTGACAGTCACGTTTAGCTTTTTTCCATTTTCTAATTATTGCTCCAATAGTGGACCTTTTTTTACCAAGCTGCTTGGCAATTTCCCCGTAGCCCTTTCCAGCCTTGTGGAGGTGTACAATTTTGTCTCTAGTGTCTTTGGACAGCTCTTTGGTCTTGGCCATGTTAGTAGTTGGATTCTTACTGATTGTATGGGGTGGACAGGTGTCTTTATGCAGCTAACAACCTCAAACAGGTGCATCTAATTTAGGATAATAAATGGAGTGGAGGTTGACATTTTAAAGGCAGACTAACAGGTCTTTGAGGGTCAAAATTCTAGCTGATAGACAGGTGTTCAAATACTTATTTGCAGCTGTATCATACAAATAAATAGTTAAAAAATCATATATTGTGATTTCTGGATATTTTTTTTTTAGATTATGTTTCTCAGTGGACATGCACCTACGATGACAATTTCAGACCCCTCCATGATTTCTAAGTGGGAGAACTTGCAAAATAGCAGGGTGTTCAAATACAAATGTTCCTCACTGTACCTGCTACATACAGTCAAAGAAAGTCTGTTCACTCGGTGGCCATATTTGCAATGGCTTCAGGACTATTTACTTGAATCCTGAAATCTCAAAAACTGCTTGCCGAACTCACATTTAAATATATATTAAATCAACAACAAAACCTTATATAAACTGTCCTATAAATTGTGTTTCTTATGCTCGAATAGCATTTAAAAACTTACATTTCAGGCTAGATCTGCCAATGCTTATGTAATGCTTACTATTCTTATAGCAACTGGAGCTTCTAACAGCAGCTGCAGTGATACGATGACTTTACCAATCTCCGATTGGCTCTTTTATTTAGAAGTCTAACTTATTCTGCCATATTGTGCGTTGCACTTTCTCCCCATTCATAAGTAATATGAGTGCACCGTCTTTGCATATAGTATACACTCACGTAAAGCAGTACATAGCAAATCTCGGCTGCATGATTGTTTATAATGTTGCAAAATATAAACTGTTTATCACACGGCTCTTTATATAAAGTTATATCCAACTTTTTCCACATACATACAGTACAGTGCTGTACAGTACACTCATGTCAAGTCAATATATAACAAATTATTGCTTCCTTTTTTTAGTTGCAAAATGATAAAATTAACCATATTATCGCCCATCTATGAAGCTGGATATATAAGTATGCCCAACTTTATCCTCATACATACAGTACACTTGCGCATAATCTCAACTACTGTAAATGTAAATGGTAACACTTTATTTTAGGGTTCAATTCTTGCTATTAACATGTTGCTTATTCACATGCATATACTAGGATATTGGCTGTTTATTAGTACTTTATAAAGCACATATTAATGCCTTATTCTGCATGACCTTATTCTACATCCCTTAATCCTACTCAATACCTAAACTTAAATGCTACAAAAACTACCTTACTAACTATTAATAAGCAGTAAAACAGGAGTTTATTGAGGCAAAAGTCATAGTTAAAAGTTAATATGTGTTCCCCATATTAGAGTGTTACCATGTAAACTATATTATTGACCAACTCTAATCTGCTAAATGCAACTATAAAGCTTATTAAGATACACTATACAGTGCTGGGTAGATTACTTACAAATTGCAGTTACTGATTCCAAATTACATGATAAAAATTGTAGTTAGTAATGTAATTTAAATTGCTCATTTTCGGTAACGTATTCTGATTACTTTTTAGATTACTTTTGACCAAACTAATTTATCACATTGATTTGAATAGGATACATTCTTTGTTATTAATGACATGAAGTGCATTAAATGTTACATTACTTCAGGGTTTCCCAGAGTGGGATTTGTAATGAAACTGCAGGTTGGGAGTGAGCTTAATGGAAAGCTATTAAGTAATTAAATAAAAACTGTGTTAAGATCATCAGAGATCCACATCCGAGATCCATGAACTTCATTTTATTATTATTTATTATTTTTATTATTATTATTATTGACTTAATTTTTATTATTGACCTAACTTATTAATATAACATCTAAGGGCTTACTTCAAGTAAATATATTAGGGCAAAAAAAAGTTGGGGAATCTCTGCATGCATGTAAATATGAAATAATGTGAATTTGTACATTTTAAAGTGTTTGAAAGACAAACCTGGAAGACCCTCTGAACAGATATAAGCATTAGGCTTTTATTCCCAATTATACAGATATGCTACAAGGCTCTCATGACAAGATGCACAACTATCCAGAAGACACTCACAGATGTTTCAGATAGGAACAGGGCATGTTAATTTTTTTATATATATATATATAATAAAAAATACAGCAAATGTAGGTCCCAGACATCAGATCTTTGGTGTCATTTGTATGCAAGAATTATCATTTTTTTTAAAATTATTATTTATTCTTAATGGCAAAAGATTTGCAGCCTGATTTATCCACATTTTCCAAAAGACGAAGTCCGGAGAAATTACTGGCAGCCCACAGTAGAAGAGTTTTGCATGCTCAGACTCATTGCGGGCCTGTGTTCATTTCATGGATATTTAAAATGACACACTCTGTTCTTAAGTAGCATGCAAAATTAGCTCTTGTCATCTACACTGTCTTGATGATATACAGTACCTAAAAACTCTCCATTCCCAGATATCGTAGAAAATTTCATAATTAGCGTTGTCCCTAATGAGGTGGATTTGATTGACAGCCCCAGGTTGGCCTTTCCCCTCCCCAGCATCAAATATGACAGCAGTGATGATGACGAGCACATAGACGGCTGACAGGACTTAACAGTGAGTGCTGTCCAGTGCAACTCCTCTGGTGCTCCTTCTCTCTCCAGTGTGACACCCCATGACAGATGATGCCGTTTTCTCCCCATTCAAGCCTCAGAAAACAACCGACATTTTCCCATTTCTTATGAATAATGTGTCTACAAATCTTTATTGTTTGTAGGAAATTTACATAGAACTACATGGACACATTTTCCGTGCGATTACCAATGTGACTAATGCTTGATGAGATGCAGGCGATGTCACGCTGGCCTGTTTCGTGGTAACGTGTATGTTTTTATGTCAGTGATCAGGTTATTCTTGTAAAACCAGTGTAATACAGTCATTCTGCAGTTCTGGGTTGTCAGGTAATTGGAATATTGCTTGCATGATGTGCGTTTCTGTATCATACATAAAGTTTCTTTGGTTACGCTTTATTTTAAGGTGTTACGCTGTAATTATGCATTTAAGTACTGAGTAATATTACTATGTATAGGGTAAGGAATAGGATACGGGATTACACTTTATTTTTAGGTATCATTCTTATAGTGTAATTATATATTTAAGTACTGAGAAATAATGTACTTACTATATGGTAGGGTAGGATTAGGGTTAGTTGCATGTAATTATGCATAATTTGCTGTTATTACTATGGTAAATACATATAACATGTAACAAGGACACTGTAAAATAAAGTGTTACCGGATTAGGGTTTGATTTGGGGTTACACTTTATTTTAAGATGCCGGTATTACAGTATTATTATGTATTTTAGCACTGCGTGATTTAAAGTAACTACATGTACTTACTATAGGGTTAGGATTAGGAATAGGGGTTGGCTTAGGGTTAGCTGCATGTAATTATGCATAATTTATAGTTATAGTAACTACATGTAACATATGTAACACTGTAAAATAAAGTGTTACTGTTTCTTAACAATTCGGTTTTTATTTAGGGCTGATAGTTGCACATTTTACTGAGAGTTAAAAGTTTATAATACTGTGAGAATGTGTTAAAGGTTTATCTTATAATTTCACAAGTTCCCACAAAAGTGCATTCATATCAATTGAAGTATTATAAACATTTAAACGTTCAGAATCTATAAACTGCAATGTAAAGTTCACTCTCCAGAATGAGTTCACTTAACCTCGAAATTCAGTTGAGAATGAGACTGAACCGTCATGCATTTGTTTGCATAGTTGTCTCCAGTAGTACTGAGCTCGGGCCCCTTGCAGTGTTTGAGGAGCCGAGAGGATGACAGGTGCTTTTTGTAATGCCTTGCTGATGAGAGCCAATCAGCTGATTCCATTCTGCTGCTTTTTTTCCCATCTCCCCTGTTGTCATCTGGCATGCTAAAGTAAAGATGAGCCTGATTGACAGATGCATCCGGGTTCACAGTTTATTGGTTCCAGCAAAAGAAGCAGATATGCCAATTTAGACAGGGGAGTGACAAAAAAGTTTCCATCTAAATGGAATAATTTTACCACTGGGAATTCTCAGCTGGGGGAAGAACAGAGGCAGGCCTTTTTCGTTATTTTAACAAGGGCTGAATGACAAACATATACGACAGTAAGAGGCTGACAGAACAGCAGCTTTTGATGCTTCACAGGGGAGCCATGAAATAAACAATAGGCAGAAAAATTGAATTACAGCAGGGTAGGATTGTCTGCTCGGGCTGGAGGAGAGCTGCTGCAGGCAGCAGTCAGCTGCGGAGGGAACCCAATGCATCATTAAATAGTCCACACTCTGTTTTACACCCTCACTGTGACGACTCCTCTCTGCTTCCGTTCCTCCACTGTTCCTTTTACTTGCTTACACTTTTGCTCTCGCTAATACTCTCTTTGCTCTCATTCTTCCTCGCTTGAACTTCTTTTATGTTTGCATCTCACTGTCTCTTCCAGCCTTAAATGTCCTCTTGTGTCCCCTTTGCAATGCCATGAAAGGCCATATTGATTTAAGAATATGAAGGAATATATATATATATATATATGGATCTGTGTGTATATATAATATGTATGTGTATATATGTTGATTTTAATTAAAATAATTTTTGGAGTACATATTTTTAAACCAATATTACATATATCAGCACATTTTTCAAGTACTATTGTTTTAAAAATAGGTATAATTTAAAAAATAATTTTTAATAAAAAAATAGGTATTTTATATTGCAATTTATATATAATACACTATTAAAATCAACATATACACACACACTAACATCCGTTAAATATTTGGGTCTTCTAGCCTCACTTACACTCGGCCAATGTACACTTTTATTTACAGGACACCGACAGATGCAATATTTTCATAACTAGCATTTATACAAACTGGATGTCTCACGGTTTGGAGAGTCCTTGAATGACTCTTTCATGAAAGGGTTAATAATCACCACTACGGTCACAGGCTGACATACAAAAAATTTATTTCTCATATGCACAAAAAAAAAGAACTGGACAGAGGTTGGAATAAAGTGATGGCTGAGGCCATGTTGCTTTTTGTTACATATTTTCATCAGACATTATTTTTATGCTGGCAACAAATTTTGTTGTAGTACACATTTTGCATTATTTTAATGACAGGAGAAAAATCTCCCCTTCTTGCTCTGCTGCCGTGGGCTTGTTTTAAAATGAAGAATTCTGTCTGTTTCCAAAAGTGAGTGAGTTCGAATCTCTTCGTTCTATGCGGGACAGTAGTTTAACTTAATAGCTGAAATGATAAATGACTTCTTTTTTTTTTTGTATTGTGTGAAATAGAACTTGTGATTGTTCTGTGTGTACATTTATGTACAGTAGTATTTATTGTGATTTTTTTTTTTTCTTCTTTCATTTGCATGCTATGAATTTTGAATAATCTGGTCTGGTAGCAAAATAACTTTAACTTAATATTTGCAAAAAAAATCTTGAATTGTACAGGAAGGTTCAAAGTACAAAAACAGTCCACAAAACCAGGCATGTGAAATGTATTTGTTCATTTCTACAGGCTTATCCTCAACACAGGATTTAGGGATCATTTAAAATGAAGGGTAGAATTGAACGCAGTAATAAATCAGAATACAGAATACCATTTTACTTGATTTGCATAGAGACTTAAACAGTATGAACAAGTTAAGTAAATGTGAACCGAAACAAAACATACAAACAGCCGCACATGTGGTGATAGCATCTGAAACCCACCGAAAGACACAGGTCGGGTTTCAAACTTTTTGTTGTGCGTCTCTGCAAAGCACAACACATTGAAGACACAAATGTAATGTCAATCTTTTTTTTTTTTTTTCAATTCTCATATCTACAAATGGAATCCGTAAATTAGTACGATACTGCAATGGTGAAATGTAGATGATCTTATATACATAGAAGAATTGTTTTCACATTATACACAAATCATTCTACAAAGCAGCAGTTTGTTGCAGATGACATACCTTTAAGGAACAGAATTCACCTTTTCTGTGTACATTGCTGTGGGCCTAAGATGGATCTTTTCCTTTTTGTTCAACATTACCACATACAATCAGTTTTGACTACTATTAAAACATAATACTGTTTTATTGACAGATACAGCAAATAAAATATTAAATATCAAACTAAGTCTTTGGCAAACGTGGTATAAAGTACATTCACTTTACATTTCCAGGAGCGTACGTATGGACCCTTTCCATTTCTATCCTCGGTTAACATTTGGTGAAACGTTTGTTCGACCACACTGAGGAATTACATGCATGTCTACCTCTCAGGACCATAGCCAAACCATAAAAAAATGACAAATGAAATTAAAAAAGCTGTAAGGCATTTGTTGAACTTGTTGTACAATTGACTGCTAATGATTACTTTGGTACTGAGTCAGTTAGAGTCTCAGTTACACGATACAAAAAAATGGTTCTTTTAAGTTTAAGGAATCATTTATGATCCACACGGAAGGACAAAACTATTTTCTAACATATAGCAAGTGGATTTTTGCCCAATGTTGCTGTCACTTTGTCATTTGGAGTAGACCTTTTTGCTTGAATATAACGCGATCTGGCAAACTTTCGAAGATAATTGCAATTCATTTGTACTTGTAAATCCAGTAATGCAAAATAGTGCAAACGAGAAAAGAGCGGCACCGATTGTGATATTGTAGATTACACATGATAAAATGGAATATCCTGAAAAGGTATGACACACACAAATGCACACACGCACACAAACCATCAGCTAAACCAAAACAATAATTTAATATACGGTTTTCTTTTCAGGTCATTTACAGCAACAGGTAACTTCTTCTTCAGTGTCTGACCTGTTTTATCTTTTTTTTTTTTTTCTGTTTTCTTTTCCCCCATTTTGATTGTGTATCACAGAAAATGTTAAATCAAGTTGGTAATTTCATACCACGAGTCAGAGATGGCTTCTAAGACTGTTACACTTGTCTGTTTGACAGAAAATGGAGCAATACTGCAGTTTTCTGACGCGACGCTGTTCTGTCCGTGAGAGGTAAGACACTAGTGAAATGGTGTAGGACATGGGCAAATTACTTTAAAGGCCTCAGGCAACCTTGTGTGTGTGATCTGTTAGTGATACTAAATACAGTATGTAAAGGAATGTATTGATTGATTTAAAGAGAGAACAAAAAAAACAAAACAACAACACATCAATTGTTACTTCGTATTTCTTCACACGGTTCGTCTTGTTTTATATCTTGTATAATATATATATTTTTGTAGAATCTTTCAAAGTCTTTCAGGAAATAGTTCAGTCATTGTTCAGCGATTTAGAGAATGAGAGCCTTAGTGTTGATGTTGCGTGAGGGGTTGGGGGGGGGGATAGTCGATGTCTGGGGGGTGGGGGGGGACCCGCTGTTGCTTGACCCTCCTAATCCGATCTCGGCCCCATGAAACTGAAGACCGCGTAGCCATCTTCAATCCCTCTGACCTTAGCGCCATTCAGACTGGTATGATATGGAGGCTGCGGCCATGGTCCTGCAGTTTGATTGGGTTGCCATGGTAACTAGTGGCGGTCATAGGCAGTGGCAGCAGTGGGAGGGGCGGAGCCCCGGGATGCGGCACTATAATAATAAGGGGAACCTGGAAGTTAACAGAAGAGCGGAGCGTTTGAAACCACAGCAAGAGCAACACTTACGCTCACTCCTAATGATTTTGCTTATGTAAAATACAATCAAACTATTCTATTACGTTTCTGAAACCTCGGCACACATAAAAAAACACTTGCCAAGGGCTTATGCGCGTCTTAATTTAGAGATGCAGTGTGTTATGAGCTTGCTAATCAAAAAGAGAAATAAAACTGTAGCTAGTTTAGTAAAGCTGTATGCAAATAATGTCATTGTAAAATGTGATTATATTAATCCAACTTTAAAGCGACTAATCCCATAAGGGATAAGCAAAAAGGGTTAATACTCACTTAATAACGCGGGGTTGCTGAACCGCCAAGCTTCATTGTAAGTTGTGTACTGCGGGTGAGAGTAGGGATTTCCTGAAAAGTCGCTTCCTAAAATCAAACACAAATGACAGGTTAGCAATAAAGCAAATTGTGTATCTTAAAAGCATATTCCTGGGTTCAGTAGAACTTAAGCTCAACTGTCAGCATTTGTGGTAAAATGCCCTCTTTTATCACTGAGGTTACACTGAGGAATTTATATTGAAAGTAAATGGTGCCAATATATGGGAAATTGTAAAGCATTTTTCTAATTTCATGTTATTTGAGCTCTAAAGCTGTTCAAATCTTTTATTTTATTGTTGTTTTAGGGTTTTATTGGCAAAAAAGTTGTTTTACATCTTGTGGCTTTACTATAGAAACAGTGAGTATTTTAACGTTTACACAGATTTGCCCCCTTGTATATGCCTCACTGTATAGTGAAAAAACATTTACTCTGAAATTGGGTTGCACTTTATTTTATAGTACGTATACTTACAGTGTACTTACCTAAGTACGTACTGGGTAATATAAATTAACTACATGGGTTAAGGTTAGGTTTAGGGGTAGGTTCAGGGTAAGTATTGTAATTACTATCATAAGTACAGGGCTGTAAAATAAAGTGCTACCCAAAATTGCTTGTAAATTTCACAAGGAAACAGCAAGTAACATTGAATTAAATGAGAACTCAAAAGACTGAAATAGTATTTTCATGTTCATTTTTTTTTAACATTGAAAGGGACACATAAAAATGAATTTAGTTATATTCAACATTATTCCACAAATGCTTTCGTTCGAGCTTAACTGAGTTACAGTAATGCTGTACTTGAAATATTGCATCACATTAGTTCAGCAACTAGGGAACTGAACTAAAGGAACTGGCATTGTTTCGCCGCTCTAGATGGCAGATGGCTCGCCCTGTCCTCTTTCCTACGCCCTGGTGCTCGGCCATTTTGGCTGAATTTGTTACATTAATCCTGAGCTGGGTTTTGAAGTTTCTTTTCTTTGATTCTGCTGTTGCGCTCTTAAGATTCTCTTTTCTTTGACCGCACCAAAGCCTGGCTTCAAAAATCCTCCCCAATGGATTCGTTCTCGCACACACTCGCCCCTTTTTATACGGCCGAATTCGACTTTCAGGAAGCGGCCCTGTCCATGTCAGTGAGCAATGCTGTTGGTCCCCCACGTTTCTTTCTTTTATGAGACAATAAAGGCTGGGTTTTATATGAAGCTGGTGAGGAATGGCTTTTGCTTTAACAGTGTTTGGGGTCTGTCACTAAATCTTAGTCGTTCGAGAGCCAGATGAATGGAAGTGCACACAAAACCCATGGCTCTAGGATTTAAGAGGATTTCTCAGCCTGTGTGACCAATGAAAATGAATCTTTGATGAAAACATATTTGATGTACCTGTAAAGATATGTTTGCCCAGCAAATGAATCCTGTCACTGAATTAAATTTGCCCCTGCGAGCCATTCATGTTTGTGGGCCGTGGAAGCCCAAGACAGACTTGAATCTATCTGAGGCACTCAACGGTGACCGAGAGAAGAATCCCTCTCTGTGCCTGATGTAAAATATTTGTTTTCCAATTTTCGCACACTGCATGTTTGTGCTCGGGCCCTGCGAGTCCGACTTTGTGAGCGCTGATGTTATCCCCTGGCTCCGCGTACAATTGCATTTGCACTTTTCCAACTTCTCTGCGGCATCTCTCAGGCTGCCCGTTTGCATACGCATGTGTGTGTTTGTGCTGTTTGGGGAGAGGGCACCGTTCTTGCTGCCAGATTGCATCCTGTCCTGGCAGTGAAACTCAAGTCAGGTCCCTCCGAGAGATAGTGATTTAAATATTTACAGGCCTTCCCGCCCGCTGTTTTGTGACCCTTAACTGTTTGCTGTGAACCTGAACTGCAGGTTAAGTAGAGGGGAAAAGAGATACGCTCTGCAGCACTGGAGGCAGGGCTGGAGAAAGCTGTGTTTATCGATGGCCTGTGAGAGCGTCGAACGGTTGGGGAGAGGGAGGGAGGGGCGTAATGAGCGCTGGAACCCGAGTGGAACTGAGAGGAACTGTCCTATATCCCGCACTTATGTCCCTGATCACTTATTGAGAGGCGCTAATTTTCTCCTCAGCAGCCGATAAGCTGAGGCTCCTACTCGGGTTATTGACGAGTCAAGATCGAGATTCACACTACCTGTCATTGTCTTTAGTTAGACTGCAATTCTGGTTCCTCATCCTCCTCATTAATCTTATCTTCATTAATATTATGCTTATCTTCATTAAACATTAGCAGCATAGGCTTGTAGCTTTTGTGTCACTTCTCTAATTAAATGTTACCTGGTATTCTACACTAATATAGTCAAGCTTTTAAAATATAAAAAAGGAAGCTTTGGGCCAGTCATATTTGAGTATTAATGCACAATTTCTTTTTGTTTTCCAGATGCAGAAGTGCAAATTCAGGTTGGCTTTGCATGACCTCAGGTTTGCAGAGGACTGTTGCCTGAAAATATTACGAGCTCTCTTAAAATTAACGTCCTCGTAAAAATAGTAATTACACTTACCAGGAACCATTCCAGCAAGTGTAGAGGTGGGGTAGCTGCCCTGCCCAGTAGGGGGAACGTGAGGTGGGTACCCTGGTAGGGTTGTGCTTGCCATGTCTCGACCTGTAAAGAAAGTAACATTTATAAGCGCACAACAACAACAAAATAATAATAAAATAAAAATTCACTAGGCTATAAGTGATGAAAGGGTGCTGGATATATGATTATCCTAAAATCTTTCAAATAAAAAATAATAAAATTAAGTTTTACTATTACAATTTTTAAAGTTAGGCAGAATTTTTAGATTACTACCAATATTAGTATTATTTTTCATATGCTGTAAAAAAAAAAAGATCAAGTGAACATCACATATTTTGACACATTAAAATGTTTGATGCATAGAATAAAAGTGTTACAGCATGCACATCATTAATAATAATACTCAAGCATAACCCTGAAACCATCTTCTCTGAAAATCTGAGAAGTCAGTTCAAGCTTATTTGTTGTAGACAAATAACAAGAAAACCCACATGCCAAGCATGCATTGGGTAAAGTTCACCTCTCCTTAAATTCACAACCGGAGAAACTGTTGACCCTGCAGAAGCTAAAAACACCTCAACTGCTTTTTTTTCTCTTCTAGGTCGCTCGGCCTTTTAACTTCCTCTATTACACAGAGTGGCGCTGCTGGCCTGTTTTGACTGAAGTGTTTTAAATTGCTCGACAGAGAGAAGCACAGAATGCCTTCAGCCTGCTGGTGGCATTGCTGCTGCTAAAAAGCCCAAAACATCACGAGACTGCCTCCATATTCAGCTCTGTAATTGGAGGTGACGGCTAGCAATGCTGCTGGATGTGCTGGCGCAAACTTTAGAGCACGTAGGCCTTCGTCAGTCCCGACTGGACCCTTGTGAGGTTCCGCATCATTGTTTGAAAGGGGACCATTACGGGTCGGAGGGGAGGGGGGGGGGGGGCATTCCCCCGGTCTATCTACTAACAAGAGAGCTGCCAGTCAAACGGGCACACCAGGATGGTAAGCAATATGAAAACTTGTGTTTTACTGTGATATTGTACTTTTTGTTTAATTAACAGGAACTGAAGGCAAATTATAGCCATATTGTTTGTGGTTATTATCAAAAACACACAAACAAAATTTGCGCTTATAGAGTATCACATGAGACCCAATCGCACTCATACGTTAACAAACATGTTAAAAAATACTAGTGCACAGACTTTAATCATAAAAAAAGCAAAATCACAGAACTAGTTACTAGAAAAGTGTTATCAGTACTTCTCAGGACGGTACAGGACATGAGCTGTCACCAGAAATGCCATGGAATGTGCCCCAGTATATTTGTAAAATTTAGTTGCAGTTTTATACATAAATGTATACCTCATTTTTATTTTTATTTTACTTTTCAACCGGTTTTTGAAAGAGGTCTCTTACGCTCATCAAGGCTACATTTTATTTGATCAAAAATACAGTAAAATAGTAATAGTTCTGATATATTATTACAACTTAAATGAACTATTTTCAATTGTAATATATTTTAAAATGTAATTAATTCACATGATGGCAAAGCTGAATTTTCAGTATCATTACTCCAGTCTTCAACGTCACATGATCCTTCAGAAATCATTCTAATATGCTGATTTGGTGCTCAAGAAACATTTATTATCATCACTGTTGCTTAATATTTCTTTGGAAAATTATTTAAAAAAAAATCCAGGAATCTTTAATGATTGAAAAGTTTAAAAGAACAGCCTTTTTTGTTTTGTTTTTTTGTAACAATGTAAAAGACTCACTTTTTAATTAATATTATGCATACTTGTAGTATTAATTTCTTTAAAAAATATAACTTACTCTCCCCAATTTTTTTTAAGGGTAGTGAAACACTTAAATGAAAAATTAGTTAAAGGGTGTAGGGCACCAAATGACCTTGGACTGCTATTGGTGCCGTCTCAAAAAGAAACAGATGCATGATGCCTCTGGCTGTTTCCCCCATTTACCAGCGCAAGGTAAGTTTCTATTCTTTCTTTTCTTTTTCCTTTTTTTTTGTAGGGCTGTACCTGCTATAATAGGTTGGCTTGCATATTGGCTGTAGCTGGGGGCATGATGGGCATAGGCACCGTAGCAGGGGGTGGAGGCATCTACTGACACGCTGGGCTGGAGGGGCAACAGTTCCGCTAGACCCGAGACTGCCAGTGAGGAAGGGGTGAAAGGAGCCAGGGAAGCCTCATGCGGCTCCTGCTTAACACACGCGGAGGATGAATGTGACTCTGCCAGGTGGAGAAAACAACAAAAAAAAGCCACACACACACAATCAGACAATGCACAATCGCTCGCACTCAGCAAAAAAAAAAAAAAAAAAAAAAATGAATCATGACAGATGGAAGTACTGAATGGGAGCGGTAAAAGAAAAGGAAAATTAAGTTTGGCTGACAGTATTTGGTGGTGCTGTGATGCTACATTGCGTTTAGGAGGAAAAGAAGGATTTATGTGAAGTTCCGACTGCTGTAGTGTTCTGACTCAGTTCCTCGGGTGTGTTCAGGAGTTTTAACAGAGCCTCCAGAGGCATTTCTACACGCACGAGGGGATTTGGTCATGGTAAGCCAGGAAATGTTACTGTGCTATGTGTGGGTTTTATGTGCAAAGACCGATCCACAAATAATTACATCAAAGATGCTTTAAAACTGTTGCCACACATATTTGTGGGCTATATTTTTTTATCATTAGAGCTTTGCATTATTTCTGTAAAACTATTTGACAAAATAATGATTTATTTGAGTATATTTACAGCTGGCATTAGTACTCCCAGCAACTCTCAGTGAAACATTGCCTCTCACAATAAACATTAGGATTGATATTGTATTCCTTATGGTGGCTTGGTGCCTGGAATGTATCTCTACAAATTCAGGAATTGCAACATTTGATCAAAATTAGATCAATTTTACTGTGGGCATTTTTTAGATGTAAACATTGTCACAGATTTTTATCTTCATTAGACAATTTGAATTTCTTTGATTTTGATTTGCTCACGCTGATCAAAGAAAGAAAAAAAATCATAATATCATATTTTCCATTACGTTGCAATTTTTCGTTAATTCTAAGAAAAGTTACAGGCCAGCTGGCCAGTTTTATTTTATTTACCTGCTTTGTGAGTCTTAGTTTTGGGCCCTGCTTACTCACATGAACAGAAGAGATTAGAAGTGAAAAAAATCTTGTAAACGGATCAGAGAAATCTTTGGTTGATCAATTTTTTCTCAGAATGGAAAGCAACATATAATTTGCTCCATAATAGAAGAGACTTTCAAAGTCTTCTATCAACTTTAAATTTATATCTGAACTAAATAAAGCTACATTTTTATACAAAACAGATTAGAATTATTTATCCGTCAAATGAGCAAAAAATGAGCAAATATAAACAGGTAAATCACTTTCAAACAATATCTTGAATAGCATCAGCAAACAGCAGCATTGCTCGCAGATCAATCAAGCTCAAATACAGAGAAATTTCCCTAAGGTTTGGAGGTAAGTGTCACATCTGCAAACAAAAAAGCCTGCAAATCGCGACACGGCCCCTTTGCATAGCCAGCCTTAATATCATTTGGCTGATGAGGTTTGGCATTTTTCATCTTAGCGGGTTTGCCACTGCAGCTCAAGCAATCAATGTGAGTTCTGTCTTCATCTCTCTCTCCACTCATCCTCTTTAACATCCTCTGCTGTTAACATGGTCTGTGGGGAGGGCTCTCACAGCTTCATGATAGCCTCATTAGCTGTTTCCCAACTATTGTTGTTTTACAACCGAGCTATGTGCGGAGAGTCGCTCATTAAGATAAGGCCTCCTTGTTGTCAGATGCAACCCTGACAACCCGTCCTGACCTAACGCCAGGAAATCAGGCAACTTAACTGGCCTCTTTCCCACACAAATCAATGGCAGATTTTTCTTTCCTGTGCAGGTCTGGGACTTGCAGCTGAATCTACAGTGGAAGCAGGATAAACATGATGTCTTTTTAATCGAGAGACACAATGCAGAAACGAGGCTGTTAGATGAATACATTTCAAAGAGGAAGATGATGACCATAAAGCCTAACTTCAAAAATAAAAAAACCTTAGAGGCCAATAAAGGAGAAAAGGAAGAGAGGCTGTCGGAGGAATTAGGCCTTGCGTTTTCACGGCCTCTGCTTTGCCGCTGTAAAGCAGACAAGAGCGTTCGCTACACTGACCGAAGCCCAGTGTTCAAGATCACTGAACTCTGAAACTAATCAGAGATGCTGTTGCTTATTGTCCTGGAAACAAGCAAGACCTGCAAAAAGGAAGGCTGTCAACCTCCTGATTACAGAGATGGAAGATAAACACTGGTCTGTGGAGGCGCATCACATCTCAACATGAACCAGAGCTATAGAGTTCTCTACGTCTGTCTCGCTCTCGCGAATGCATGGTTTCACATGGGTGCTGTAAGAGAGAGAGGAATGACTTCCTTTTTTTAAAAACCCAACAGTTCCAGCAAAGTCACCTGTCTGTGTTTTGTAACAGTACTGAAATCTTTGACCTCAATTTTCAACATTTTCTCACAAGCTCAAAGGAAAAACGAACTGCTTCCCCCCCGATCAATTACAGCAATGTAATGTTTGGACGTCCGAATTGCTTGAATCCCCAATATAAGTTCCTAAAGTCATTCATTATCAAATGTGTGCTCAAAGGTTAGTGTGCTATTGTGAGGCTGAAATAAGCATTAATTTGGACTCTAGGGCCTGCCGGGGCTTCTGGTGGCTCAAGACAGAGGCAGTTTGTCACTGGGCCACACATCAGGTACCACAGTCTAGCCAGCAGCGTGTTGTTTGCTACTCACTGGAGAATAGCGGGCCACACTTAAAAAATGGCTCTCTGTCGGATATATTTCAGCCGGAGTTCATCAGCCGCATAAGCCAACACAAAGCAGTCTTTTCTTTCACTCTGCCTGCGTATGCTGCTTTTCTTTCTTACTTTTCATGCTTGTTTTTTTTTTTTTTTTTTTTTTTACAGACATGGAGCTCTGTTGCTTTCAGGCCCGGGCTCTCAGTATTTTTTTTCTCCTTCCCCCCTTCCTCTCCTTCCATCTCTCTGAAGAGATTTGGAACAAGGGGGATCCCTTCAGCACCTGCTCAGGTTTTCAGCGGGTCGGAGGGGTGCCCATTTACACAGTACCATCCTATTGGCACCAGGAAGACTTCCATTATATGGCTCGGCAGGAACAGTGCTTAAGAATCCGCACTAGTCATTCATTGTGAAGGTATGTGCAAACGGCCTTTTTAAAAGGCTAGTCATATCTGGACAGCATCCAGACTTTTAACTGCAGTTTGAATAAATCATGCCATTGTTTTTCCCCCCTCTACTACAGTTAATACATGAAAGTGTGGAATGTGCATGACTCATTGGGGCAAGTACTGGCCACGATGACAACAGAAGGTCAGATTAGTCCCTCATATAACTCTATCATCTATACTTTGTGCTATTTTATGAATTAATAATATGTGTTTATTTATATATTTATAAATGGTTATTAATATTGTTAAGTATGCATCTATTCCATTATTTAAAGGAATGTACTTATTTGTTATTATTTTTATTGCATTTCATCCAACGTCATAAATTTCAATCCATTACATAAGCTATTTTAAAATGGCTTTTCCTTTAGGACTTTCGATATAGAGCAGTAACCCCTAAAACTAATTGGGTAAACAGTTAACACAAAAAAACACATCTCCTATGCCTCGTAGTGCCCTTAAAATTCCAATTTCTGTTTTGTAATGAAGAGTTCATTAATCATTCATCTTTAATAGATTATGCAAATCGCACGACATAAAATCAACAAGATCAATGGCAGTGTGAATTTTAATTGGCTCAGGAAAACATTGCTGGGAATGAGCATAATCTTCAGCTCAATCCAATGAGAGGGAGTAATTTATTCAGAATTGGCTCTCAGTGTAAATGCGTAGGGTAATTTAGCACCTCTTTTAACTCTGTCCTTATTCTTATTTCCAGTTTATCACATGCGAGTACACCATAACATTGCGTTATTGCGTTCCTGTTTTTCTTTTTTTATAAATGAAGTTATTACTGCCAAAAGTCATTTAGAATACGACATGGAACAGTTAATATATAAGGCTCTCAAGAAATGTCATTTGATCCTAGACATTCTGAAAGAGCTTTCGAACATAATTACAATTGGGGTTTTTTTGTTTTGTTTTTTGTTATTATTTTTTTGTTATACAATTGTTATTTTTCTTCAGAAAATGCTGAATTTAGGATGCCAGGGGTAGGTATTCTCATCATGCATGCATAAACCAACACTGTTTTGAAATCATTACAACAATAAAAACTTAAACAACCATTGAAAATCTCTCTAGCAGGGCCGTTCCTGTTCCAGAAGCAAGAGGTGGTCTTCACTAAGACCCCCAGTGTGTCCCATCCCAGGTGCAAGAAAGGCCACCTGCCATGAGGGTGCTCCCTAGACCGAGACTGCTTTCATACAAAGGACAAAAACACACCTTTCTTCTCCAGAGGCCCAACTTTCTGGAGGGAACTCTACCTCCCACATATTACAGAGGGGGGGAAAAAGCCCTTTCTTTTCACATAACATTATCCAGCTATCATTTGAGAAGGGGGCACAGCAATTTTCAATCATCCTGTCCTCCGCCCACACAGAACTCATTGGCTTTGATGGCTCCTGCATAATTATGTGAATTTTATTAAAAGCTCAGCATATTAATCTCAGCCCGACAGTTGGCTATCAGTAAACTTAACCTTCTCTGAGGTAATAACAGCCGCAACAATGAAACAATCTTTCAATTAGCCAGGCTGACATTAACCACCGCATACCACAAGAAAAAAATAAAAACGATGCAACAATGAAGGCCAAACCATGCTAGACCGCCATATTTCTTTCTGGGAACTATGAGCTGAAGAAGTTTTCAGTACACAATGGTAAAGTGGTAAAAAAAAAATCCATTGGGTTTTTGCACAGTGAAACTGGGCGACAATTTTCCATAATCACTTTGAATGATTGGGTCTTGCATGCAAGTAACGGCGCCTGTCTGTTTCGATCGCCTCTCTCTTACACAGCCCCTCAGAGCAGGCAGCACTAATCCATCCACTTTAGATCAACATGTCACATTCCACTCTCACCTGTCCCCTCAACTTATAAAGCTCACTTTACCACATAAAACAGTCACATAGACTAGAATATGAATGTCCTGCCAGTATTCTAATGGTCAGCTGGGACAGTCGATCCAGCGCTCTTACCTGTCACTACCGGGTAGCTCTGTGACACGCTGGAGCCCAAATCTGAGCTGACGCTGGTTGACAGACTGGGCTTGACTTCGTCCAGTCCAGGGTTCAGTGCTGGTAGCGAGTATTCATTAGCCTGCCAATGAGGGGAGGGGGGACACTTTAAGTAGATATATCTTGGGATCCAAGCATCACTTTTAGGTGTCCAATTAGAAAGCTTTCTGCCTGTGAGCTGCCAGTCCTATGTTATTTTAAAACAGTTATTTTCTCTCCTCTTTCTTATGATTTAAGGAAGGGAAAGTGTTGTACACAAAGTACCAGGGATTTAATATAGTGGCGGCTCAGTTACTGTGGCTTTGTAAATGGGCACCTGAAATCCAGTTCTACTAAACTTGCACATTATTTCTATTTCCCCCAGTCAGAGAGACGTGCATGTGTGTTTTGGTGGAGTTAATGTGAACTCTGTGTGCATACATTAAGGTTGTGAGCAGGACAGAGAGAAGGATTTGGAACAGACTGAAAGGAAGGGGTGTCAGCTGTCTCTTTGTGCTTGACTGCAGTCATTCCCCTGACCAGCCAAGGGAGGAGACGGGTCCGCTTTGTTAGATTACCAACATGGCCTCGTTTCGAGACCATTTTAAATAGTTTTCTTTAGGATGAGAAAATGATGACACGAACATAAGCCCCAAAACAGCTCTCTATTATTATTGTGAAATGCTAAAACATTGACGCTTATGTTGTCTGGATTTGAGGTACTACGACTTTCTTCAAATAGATTTCTTTGTAACTAATTCAACAAATGAGAATAGATTTCCGGCTCCCATTGTTCCTTGCGTATTAAAGGGCGAGCATACATATGTCCGCTCTTATGCGTATACGTCTGCGTGCGTGTGTGCGTTCGTGCATTTGCGCATCACAATAGGCCTGTGTCCCAATGGGAAATGCTGTGACCCCAGACTTGTCTGTCTCTATTCCAGATAAACTCTAATTGTCTGCTACAAATGTTCAGTTGGCCAGTAGCGGATGTTCCTCTCTATTTGGTCTGGCCTCAGATGCACAACAGCTATTTTATCATGCAGATAGGGGCAAGTTGGGCGTGGGGCAACTGAAGAGCCATCTGAAAAGGATGACCAAATGGCTGGCAGAAGTGTGGGAGGGGTGAGCCCATTGAGTTTAGCATTTCCAAAATGGCTTTTTAATGCCTGGCCTCTCACACCAGACATGGCTAATAGGTCCGCTCTTTCAAGAGTTAAAAAGGGGGCACAAAAACGGACCAATAAATGGGAATGTAGTCTGATTAATATTACATTAAATTAAAAGTGATTTTTCTGGACTGGTCCAGGGCTGTTTTTTCCCTCACGTTTAGCCTCTTTCCTTGCCTTTTTTAATACCTTCTTGGCTTCTCTTTGTGATTGCAAGTCATTTCCAATTCGTTTTAGTATTGATCTTCCAGTAGAAATCAGTTTTGTAATTAGCTGCAAATTAGGCCCTCTACTAGGGGTGAGGGCTGTCCCCCTGATTTATCACCAGTGTAATTCTCTGCGATCGGAGAGAAATTAAAATGAACTCAATTAGGCCACTGCTTTTGCTTTATGGGCCTCTACTTGGAGTTTCAAGGGAAAAATTAATAGTCACTGGTTGTTTGATAGTATAATGAAAGTAAATAAAGCTTATCTCTTGTAATAAGCCAAAAGCTTTAAATAAGAGCTTGTTTATACAAGGTGGTGTTTTTTTTTTTGTTTTAATTGTTTTTCGCAGCATAATTTTTCGTGCATTCAGACCGAAGATTTGTCAATTATTTTTCATATTCGTATCAGTGGATTCGTGTTGATGTGCATTTATTAAAACTAAATTAATCTGGCTTTAATGCACCTTACGCTTTTTAATGCATATATTAGTGATGCTTGGGCAAGATGCATCATTTAAGATTTGTCTGGGATTAAATCGTATGGTGACATGATTTTACTAGTTTATTTTAGAGATTTTTATTCCGAAAAATAAATATCTGTCGGTTCAAATGAACTCTGCTGTCCGCTCACACTCCGCTTTAAAATTAGTGCTGCAGATTGTCTGACAATCTCCAGTTTTTTGTTAATGTATTAGTTTGTTAGTATTCGTCCATTTGCCTCAATATTACTAACCTGCTCTGGCTTGATGTGTTCTGACGTAGGGAAGACGTCGGGGTATGACGGCCGCTCAAACACCCGATCCAGAGCCTCCAGCTGCTGTTGAGTGAAGGCATCGGCCCTCAGGTGCTTCCGTAAACTCTCCACACTACCCTGAGAATCACTGTTTGGGCCAGAGCCATCTGAACCATCTATGAGAGGAGAGAGGGACAAGGCCACATGCTAGTACCAGTCGTTATGGTCCCATTTCTCCCCGGGGCAGGCACCCCGTCCCTCCCCCCGCACCCCACATAACAGCTACGTCTAGCGCTGTAGTGCACCTCTCAGCACCGCTAGATGAAAGATTGGAGTATATCAGCTCAAATTCAGTCAGCGCTAGCCTCAAACTGATCCTAATAGCTGTGGAAAGATAGAGCACATGAGGCTGGGAGAGACAGAGAGGGAGGGAAAGATGTGGATGGTGCAAAGTGGGGGAGAGAAGACCCACACCTCCCCCATCCTAGATCAGCATCAGCACCGTCATCATCTGATAGGCCTGCAGTAATTGATGGATTGCCTTCAGAGCAAACATATACTTGTTGGGAACGTCATGTGTTTTAGTGTGAGCCACCTTGTTCTCTTTCCCGTCAGTGGGCCGGTGGGAAACGGAGAGCTATTATTTAAAAGGCACAATTTCCTTTAGAATGTAATGCTGCTTTCACTTTCAGATTGCTTTTCCCTGGAAAAATGGGAGGCCAGTCCCGGCTTGAATACAATTACGCAGCTTGACTGCCAGCTTATGTATTTCCCTCCATCTCGCTCTCTATAAACAAATGAACAGTTTCCCCTCAGACCGTGACCTCATCACCCTGCCGAAGCAGGTAGCCTTCCTTCCCCAGTGCCTCATTTTGTTCCTCCGGAAACCCCTTCGCAAACATTCGGCAAACGTCCGTGCAACCCCGGCAGCCGTATTTGCAGCCTCCCGCCTCTGGTGGTGGAGGGGCTTTTTTGCTCCCTTACAAATCTGTCATTCTAAATTTGCAGCAGATTATGTTCTCTCCTCGCCGAGAGCGTAGTGATATATGATATGCAAGGCTCCTATTGATTGCCTGATCTGGTGGCAGGAGAGAGGCGAAATGAACTTGAAATGAACATCATGCCTCAACTCATTGTGCGTATAATACTCTACTTAATCCCACATTTTTCTGTGCTATGGAATTCAATTGATCAATCATGTTCCACTGATAGTACCATTTCAGGGGCTTTATTGCCATTCTACCCGCCAGCTTGACCTTTTTTCAATGGCTGAGGCCACAGGATGAACTGACTTTCAGGAGAAATGGATCCACAGAGAGGTCTGATAAGAGGCTGGGAGATTGTGTGTGTGTGTGTGTGTGTGTGTGTGTATGTGTGTGTGTGTGTGTGTGTGTGTGTGTGTGTGTGTGTGTGTGTGTGTGTGTGTGTGTGTGTGTGTGTGTGTGTGTGTGTGTGTGTGTGTGTGTGTGTGTGTGTGTGTGTGTGTGTGTGTGTATTTAAGCTACACAGAGGTGACATTTTTTCTCTTCCTATTAAGTTGTGGTTGTTTTTTTGTGTGTTTTTTCTCCTTGCATTATCTGAGTCATTCCATATCTGAGAGGAGGCATTTTTTTAGACAGCTCCCTTGGGGGCCTTCTATAAGGCTGCGTGTTGTTGCCGTATAAACCTCAATTGTTCTCTTTGGTACAGAAGAAAATAGAGTCATTAATTACTTTCTATCAGCTGGTCTAAGTGCAAACTGCGATCAATAAGCAGGCATTTGTCATTTGTTTCAGTGCAGCATGTTTACCATACTCAAAAGCCCAAAGCGAGCAGGGCCGCTAGTTGACACAGGGGACAGAGCTACGGTTTGAGCTGTGGGGGGCTGGGCTGTTCTCTGTGGCGTTACAATTATGGGAGATTTAGGTTAGATCAAGGTTAGATCAGCGTCTCACGGTGGAATTTTTGACATTTCACAGGGATTCACTGTGAATGCAGTAATGTTGTCTAGACTATGTATATAGCTCCGCTCTTGTTTACATCAGTGCTCGTGCTATATTGATTTCATTGGAACACTTGAGTGTGTTTGTTTTGACATCCCACTGCATTAGCACTTTGGTGCTATGGGACTAGAGCTCTGTCAGATCAGATAACCAGAGTCCATAAAACAGGCCTCCCATGGGCTTCCTCCTCTGGAGAACCCAGTTCAAATAAAACTAAGAACAAGAGACAGTCAAGGGCTTATCATGGTGAACTTGTCATTTTAATAGATGCACTGTACGAAGTCAATGTCTGTGTGTGCAAGTGCGTTTGCATATTTGAAAGTAAAATGTCCTAAATTTGTGATATGAACTCTTGAGAGAATATATTAGGTTTTTAGGAAGTATGAGTTTAGGGTTGACCGGGTAGGTGTGACATTCTTTTAAGAGAACAGTGCTGAGTTTCCTGCTTTCATCTCATCAGATAAGGCTGGCTTGGATGAGAGAGCTTTTTGAAAAGCAAATGAGGGTCTCGTGACCCCTATGACCCTTGACCTGATATCACACGTCCCTTGTTTTTATGCATTACTTTTACTGTTATAGGGATAATTCACCCAAAAATGCAACTTTTATGATCATTTACTCGCCCTCATGTTGTTCCAAACCTCTGACTTTCTGCAGTTTTGAAGAATTGTAGAGTATGTTTTGTTTTTTTTCATACAGAGAAAGTCAATAGGGTCCAAAGTTGTTTAAGGTTCTATTGACTTTTAATTTATGGATTTTTTTTTAAGACTAACAAGTCAGGTTTTAAACAACATGTGGGCAAATAAATGATGGCAGAATTTTTATTTTTGGTTGATCTCTTTAAGTGTTCCGTCCTATCAAAATGTTATAAATTCTGATTCTATTTTTTTTTTTTTTTAAGCTTTTGTCCTAATAAAAAGTGAAATGTATTATACTTGCTCAAAAACTAGGAATGTATGTGGGTTTACACTAATTATATATGCTGAAGAAGCGAATAGAAAAAGGTTGGGCACTCCTGTTTATGAAATCTACAGTGCGGCAAGACTGCACAGCAAGTAACTAAATCAGAAGAAGACAAGACAATAAGAGAAAGAACAAGAGAGAGATGGAGGGAGAGAAAGGGCGAGGTGGCGGCAGCAGCAGCACAACCGGGGCTGTTAATTTCCTGTTATGTTACAGCGTGTTTAAAGGCTTTATTAATTCAATTTAGCGTCACTGAACAGTGTGCAGGCTGCCAGTAGGAGCTGCGCTTTCTCTCCTTTTCCTTTTTTCTTTTCTCAGGCTACCGCTGTCAGCATGGGTTTCTCCTCTCACCCATAACACACATTTCTTTACTGTACTCACACCCGGTCCGTCATTTAGCACATCGGCCTCATGTGACGCAGCGTTCTGGAACACAATTAATGAATGCGTATCTCCCTCGCTCTCACTCTCTTTCCTTTTAAAATCTGCGTAATGCGGCGCACCATTAATTCTCAGCGTCAACTTTCATAATTGACTTTTCTATGACATGATGCCTCTTAGAGAGAACCACTCTGTCCTTAGATGTTTTGGTGCTGCAGATTTTCGTGTTTGCACTATCGGCCAGGCCGGGGCGGCGGGTCTGCTTGAATGCAGATGTATCAGCCAAGCGGGGGCATAGACCTTTTGTGTCCTTTGATAAGGAGCCCGGCACCTTCTTCTCTGCCGGTTACGCTCTGCAGCCTCGCTCAAATCTGGGCTTTCTCTTTCATACAGAGGCCATCATCATGATGAGATCGGTGGGATGTACTTATTCGATTTAGACTGAGGCCAATCCATTTCTTGGTTTGGATGTATTTCATTCCTATTCTTTTTTAAAGCAGAATCCATATTGACACAATAGAATCTCACAAGCCATGAAATGGAAGCACAGGTTAAAGCATTCTAGCTGCGGGCCAAACTATTTTAGCATGGGGATTTGAAGTGTGTTGTCGCTCACTCTCAAAGCAATACTTTTAGATGAACAAACAAGCTACAAAGTAAAACTTTTGCGTACTTGTACCATGATGGCATGGATGTAATCTCTTTATCAAGCTAACGTCAAATAAATATGCCACTTGGCCTAATAAATCATGTGAACGCACGCTCCCACAGCTGATTCAAGCGTCAATCTGTGTTTTTGCATGTAATTTATTACAACCGGCCTACTCCCTATGTAGGTTACGTTTGGACTCATACAGATGGAAGAGAGCTGGGTCACACCAACCTGCTAATCAGCCGACGCAAGGACAGGTGAGAACGAAACGGCGTGGAAATACGCGCCTTGTGCATGTACGCTAGTAATTAACTCAGTTCATTCATTTGTGTCATTTTGTAACAAAGTATTAACTCTGACAAATGAGAAATCCCAAACAGGCTTAATTTCCCTCTTTTGCCATTAATGCATTTGGCAAGAGAGGCATTCTATTTTCCATAATGAGATACACAAATAAATCTGGCAATGGATTGAAGGGCCTGTGAAGGCAGCAATAAGGTTGAGGCGCATTCTCTGTGCTGGCATAATTGGTATCACTGCTTGCAGACATATAAACCAATCTTTACACAGATAGGGCTGTGTCTCTCTCTTCCCCTTTAGGCTATTTCTTTTGTCTCCTCAATAGCTTGCACATCCACGATAGAGGAAGGGGGTGCTAATTTGTGAATTAATAGCTTTTCTCTGCAGAATTGCAAATTCTCTTAAATGTCACTATGTTCAACTTGCAGGGAGCTATTGCCACCAAAGAACTAATCTTGGGAGGCTCCCCCCAACCCCTCCCTCTCTCCCTCCGAAGGTCCGCACCACGTCGAACGCCACCCATAGCCGGCGAGCAACACGCTACTTTTAATTTGCAGTAACACATGAAAATGACAGATTAATGACTCTTATGACACCTGTGTCCCTGAAGCTCCTCTTGGAAAGACCTGGTGTACATAACGCGTGTCACACTACATTATCTCCATATCACTCTTGTAATGGGGACCCCTTTTTTTTTTAAAGGGCACTAGCATCATCAAATATAAAGACTGTGGACGCCTACGTCTCTTAAATCAAGCACTGAATGAACGCCAACTCATTACACGTGACTTTTTCTCCTCCCCGAACTGGCTGTTCTCAACCTCATTTTACACGTTACGTGTTTCAAAGTGCATTTGCTCAGCTCTTCCTAAAATCGGATTAGCATATTTCTGTTATGTCATCATCTAATGAAGGGAAGATTGGCTGCGCCCAGCCAAATAAGGCTCAGGTAGCCCAAGGCTGCTGGGCTGCTATGAAATTGAAACCATACACTGGCTGTCGCTCTGCCTCCCTGATGTCTCGGTGTGAAATAAGGGCTAAGTTTAAATAACACAATGCTTTTTAGACATTTGGCACTGCATCAAATTACCAGCCATGAGCTCTTCATCAGGGACACGGCATGACATATGCCCTACAAATGTCTCGGTACACCTTGAGAGACCTGCATAAGGTTGTATGATGCCAGAGGAGGGGAAACACATTGGCAACAACAGGAATATTTACTCTAGTTGCTATAATGAAAGGTAATCCTCGCTGAAGCGGTATTAAATTTGATATTGCGCACACGCAAGTAAACTCATGTTTTCCCGCCTAGTGTTTTATGATGCAATTACACTCAAGCTCTTCATCCACTCTTCATGTTGTGTCAGTTCTAATCAAACGAGGAATAACTACCGGCGCTGGCGTTTGGCTGGGTAATCCCCTCTCGTCACGTTATGTCCTTTCTCTGTTTTTAGAAGCAAACGGTCTATGACAGAGACAGAGGAAAAGCCACACAATGGTCTCGGTATGAGCATGCCACACTATAGCAAATGTGATTTCTCGCAGTGTTTATATATGATCCAGAGCTCTCTCCATAAAGATATCATTAAGCGTCAGTGCGCTCCGTTTCATCCCCCTCCCCTCGACACACAACCCTACACGTACACGTGCACACACTCACACACACCCTCACAGAGCACTTGATCAGACTCGAGTGGCTCGTGATTGAGCAAGCAAGAGAAAGGTGGGCTAACAGAACTTACAATATCCTATTTTCCTCCCATCCAAGTGGTTGCCACTCCAGAGAACTAAAGAGATGGAAACATAAAAGAAGCAAGTAGCCCTGCTTTGATAAATGTTTTAAGAGATCATTTCCAACCACTTCAACCTCCCTCCCTTTGACTACAGCACTTTCTGTGTTCCCGTTCGGCCCCGTGCCACATGGATGTTTATTCACTAGCATTCAAAAGGCGATTGTATGAAGAGCTGATCAGCCATTAGGCCTCAGGCAGGCGGTATGTGCCCTCTCATTTATAAAAGGAGAGAGAATGTTGGCATGAGCAGGTTGGCAGTTCCCTTTTTGCTGCTATTTCAGTTCTTCAAAAGCAAAAATACACAGCCAGAAAATTGAGATAAATTAAAATGTCAGAATATGTCGATTATAAATCGCACATCAGGTAGTTTTTGCATTATATTCTGCATTTCCAGTCAGTTTGGAGCACATTTTTTGCCATTTCTTTGTCATTTCCATTGACCTGTATTATTTACAAAAGCATTAAGCCATATCCCTGACGCACTACCTAAGCGCTATGCTGTCATGATTCGGACCGAATGTTAGCATGCAGGCATATTCTTGTTTGCACAGAGCTACTGTATCATCAAATAAAATGTGCTAGAGCCGTACAAACACCATAGTATCAAACGGCTGAATGTAACAGTCCAATCTGCTTTACTACATAACAAGTCACTTGAGAGCGCTTTTTTTTTTTTTCTTCTACAAAATGCTTTGTCCAGTGCTATCAAAATGCCATCTTCATCTCCCCACACAAATTGGAAATTACAGGGGGCTGTAGAGAGGCCTAGAAAAGGAGTGAGAGGGGAATAAAAGCGATGGAGAGAAATCCAGTCTCTTACCATCATCGCGTTTTCTCTTTTCGCCGTTGGAGCGAGGGATTCCTAGGATGCCATTAATAGAGTAGGACCCCACGGGGTCATTGGAAGCGCTTGACACAGGTGGGGAGGCTGTGCTGGGCACTGAAAGAGCACAGGAATAGGTTAACGTATATGGAGTGCTCTCAAGATCACCTTAAAAGAGAATGAATTAACATTAGGTCACAGGCATAATTAATGTCATTATGATTTTTATGTTTATATGCAAAATGTATGCTGTCTCACCTATAGTGTGTCCAGCTGTGCTGAGTGGCGTTCCTGTGCCGTCGGAGGATGGATGGAAAGGCTGCTGAACTTTGGTTCGAATTATCCTACGAAAATGACAGTTAAAAGAACACGATGAGTTGCGGGAGAAGCTGATTCGCTGGATCATTTTACGGTAAGCTTTCACATAGCCTGATGCGACCATTGCGTGCGTGTGTAAAACTCTAGTGTTGTTTTGGGGCCTTCCTATATAGATGCACTGATTCTGTCACAAATAACCAATTTTAGGGTATTAGGGCCAATCATGGAGTAGATGTGCGAGGCAGAGTGGGAGCTACCGCGGAGAGAGTGGATTCAATCAAATGGGATCCCATCTTTAGAGATATGATAAAGTCCCACTACCTCGAAGGTGTGATATGGGGGAAAGTCTTCATTGCACTTTGGTCTGAATGATCTTGCAAACAAAGCATGAAATCACATCAATTCACCTCAATGATGAGCTTCACTGCCCCGAACTGGCCTCAGCTTTAATAATCTCTTGCGCTCTCTCTCTCTCTCTCTCTCTCTCTCTCTCTCTCTCTCTCCCTCCCTCTCCTTCTTTATCTATCTCAATCTCTCCCTCTATCCTCCTCCTCACTGAAGCAAGTGAAGATTGCTTGTAGTGTGTGGATACTGACTTTCCAGATCCAACATTTTTTCCCTAGCACAAACATTCAGGAGTGCCAGCATGGATGAGGGCCTATTGATTGGGACTTGGGGATAAAAAAAAAAGTTGGGAATTAGAGGCAGAGAAGAACAGATGCAAATAGAGGGCTATAAATTATATGTGACAGGAAAGCAATAGTGTCTTATTGCTTCACCAAAGCCCACTGCAGCATCTGATGTCTTTAATCTGGGACACACTTTTGAGAGAAGAAGCTGTCACCTTATCCTAGGAATGCATTTATTCTCGTTGGCTACACATTTTCACATTTGTATAAACTATAATATGGCTAATCCTCATTCTGTATGTGCTCAGAAAATCAGTACTTATGGCTAAGACTTTATTCAGTGAACTGATACACACACACAAAATGTGTGTGTGTGTGTGTGTGTGTGTGTGTATATATATATATATATATATATATATATATAAAAATATTATTATTAATTTAATTGAATGGCAGTAAAATAATTAGTTTATATTTAAATTGTCCTGCCAAAAGAGCAAAATCTATCTTTCTGAACAAACACTATAACAGTATCTTGTGAATTTTTTTAACATCCATCCAAAACAATTATTTAACCCTGTGTCTAGCATTAGCAACACAAGTTCAATAGCTTGGATCCATGTTCTCACTATCGAATGAGCTATTTGGAAGGTGTGAATTAATGACTTGCCAGGGTGCTGAGAATTCCCTGTAGAAATATTAAAATATGAATCGATGCTATTGAAAGGACGCTTAGGATTCAGGCGATAGAAGGGCTCAGAACTGGTTGTGTGCCAGTGGCTTCATGCTGTGAGGAGGACACGGAGAACACCCCAGACAGTGTGTAATCTTTAATAATTCATGCAGAGAAAATGTGCTTAAAGCTGGGACATCTTCTAATGTCAACAGAGCAGAGGTCAACCTCTTAAGCACTCAGTGCATGAGGGTCCTGCCTATGTAGTCTGCTCACTGGGATGGGAATACTTTTAGACAGGGTACAAGAACACCTGTTTGAAATGGCACAAGGCTTACATTTTGACTGGAGAACTACAGCCTGTTATAATTATAGGAAATGTTAAAATATTGTATTTGCATTTGTTTTGTACTTGACCGCTTTAAGCAGTCTCAAAGTTAAAGGACAGTGGTGCAGTACAATCCAGTTCACTTAAAAACAGCCCACACTGATGTTTACTGTAGCAACATTTAATTTATTAAATAATACAGGCAAGTTTTGAAATAATTAGTTCAGGTATGGTTTTATCCGATTTGTGGAGCATATAAAACCCATCTTTGTATGATTCAGAATAACAGTCCAAATAAATTTCAGTAGCATGTATTAATTTCATACATAAACAGAGGTCGTTACAATGCCCTCCTCTGAGGTGATAACTTGAACATCATTGGAAACAAAGATTTAGTGTCTCTTCTTTCATGTCATTAATGCAGATTAAAAATTTACCACATACATGTGTTGAGACCTGTTCAAATTGCCCTTTTTAAGCAGCCATAGTGCATGAAATTAATTTTTTCAGCCTCTCTCTCCCCCGTTTTTTTTTTTTTTTTTTCGAGGAAATGTCTTGTGCGAGTCGGCCCATGATCTCTCTTCAGCTCATTAAAATGTAATGCTTCTGGCCAGCTCTATGGAACAGTGCCTTCTAACCAAAGTTCATTACTCCTGCTTGCAGGTAGGCCTTTTTCACCTTGTTCTTCCACTCTTAAACCCCCTCCCACCAGCATGTCTCCATCTCACTTGGGATAGTCTTGCTAGCCTTTGTATTTTAATAAGAATGAGACTGGTAACTTAAGTCTATTTATTTTCAACTGACTGATTTATTGTAGGTAGGTAGAGAAGTAAAGTAGGACTGGATATAATCTCCTTTGCATTATTTACGATAACATAAGGACTGCAGGGCCTGTTTGTTAGTCCTTGGTAAGTTTATAACTAACTAAAATTGCTGAGGCCCACATCCACTGCATTCAAAAATGATTTATTGCACTATTCTTATTTAATAATATTAATAATATTTTGGATTTATTAATTATTGTACATGTTATTATTAATATTATTAGTTAAATTAAGATCTCTTTTTTCAACACTTTAAAAATAAGATTTTTTTTTTCTTCTTAGAACTATGAGATTCCGTATAAAGCAGTGAGGTCTGTTCGCACATTTCCCAGTGCCACTGGATCTGGTTACAGGGTATTGATTGGTTTTCATCGAGACAGATGTGATTTTCGCGACCTCAACTATAGATCCTCTGCAGACTGTGGACAGATTTGGGATTGAATTGCACATTTGAGACCACCCCGACAGCAAGAATATAACAAATAAAAAAGCCAAAACATCACCCATGGAATAAGCATTGTAAATTAGAAACGATACGTAGTTTTCAGTACAAGGCCTCTAAAGGATTTTAAATTAGCTGAAGATAATTTGGCCGTTAGTGTTTGGAAACGCCGTTTTAACAGTCGCCGATGAAGGTCAGTAGAACGGAATGAACAAATAGTCCTGTTCTGTCAATGACATCACGCTTTTCAAATACATTTGATATCGAAAATGTGAAAATGGAATTTCAAAGCGCTTTACCTGTTTATAGATGAAACACTCGGTACTGTGTCGTTGTCACAAACGCCCTCGGCCAGGAGTCGGTCTCGGATCTCCCAGGCGAACATTGTGGGATTCTGCCGCTTGTATTCTGCGATTTTATCCACAACTTTGGGCGTCGCCACTTTTGGTTTGGACCCCCCAATAACTCCAGGTTTAATACTGCCGGTTTCATAATATCTGAAAAAGATGAACGATATTCGTTATTTAAAATTTTCCTCACGTCATAGCAATGGCGATTTCTTTTTCTAGCGTGTGGCATTGAGCATTATTTATCAACAGTGAGTTATGAATACGGCCCATACTTGTATAAGATTTAATTATATTTTGACTTTTTAATTATCAGATGTTTTTTTTTTTTTCCCAACCCCTGCGACGGGAAAATGTGTCATTTCTATTTTAACACGTACATTCAATAGGTTTTGCGTCTTCAATTAGAAACATTGGTAGTCTGCGATCTAAAATCGCAATCATTCATTTATCAAACGGTTTTCTCAGCGACTGATATATGTCCCATGCACCCCACGATTAATACATGCCACCAACACATCTCATAATTTCTAAGGAACATTTAAAGTGCAGAATACCTTATAAGATCCTTTTGATAGCTGAAAAATATTTCACAAAATTCAAAAATCTATAACAGTTTCCTAGAAAACATATCCTTCCTTCTTCACAATGAATTTAATATTATACCTTTTCACTAAAAGGAAAAAAAAACTTACTAATACGACACATTACAGTACAATAATGTTAATGATAAGATGTTTATTTACATGAAGCAATAACATTTGATTAGTATTAGTTTTCTATAACTGGACAAATTTGCTACATCTGTAATTTTTCGTACCTTCCGAGAATTTTGCTGACACAGCCATGGCTGACCCGTAGTTGTCTTGAGATGTCACAAGGTCTTACTCCTTGGTGCGCGAGCTCCACGATTCTTTGCCTGACCACGTCAGGTAGGGGTCTGCCATTCACAAACACCCCTCCTAGCTGGTTCACACCGCCGTGCCCTATATGGGATACAACAACACAGACACAAAAAGCATAACATTACATACATATAGAAGATAGGCTGCGCCGTTAACATGGCTACCACACAGAAGCGTTTCATTTTCTGTTTCTCCCCTCACTCTCTCTCTTTCTCTCTTTAACACTCTCCGCATGGGAGCGCGCGCACACTCAAACACACACACTACCTGTGCACATGTGGACAACCATAAACAATTAGACAGTTAGCTAAAATGCATATATTAACGGATAAATATGATACAAAACGTATAGGCTACGTAAAATGTTATGACCATATTCTTTTTTGGTTTGTTTGAAGCCTACTATTTATGTAGCCTACTATGACAATATTAATAAATTATCATCCAAAGGTTCACGGGACAGTAAAAATGTAGGCTATTCCTCATATGCTACAGTTAAAACAAAATAAATTTGTACGTTGGACAGTATTTTTAATTTCTAGTTAGTTTAATAAATTCCTTTATGTTTATACATTTGTCAGCACAGTAAATAATTATAAGCTAGTCTACTATAAATTGTAATATTATACAGTTGTTCTAATAATGATGATAATAATAATAACAGTAATTTATTATTATTATTATTATTCCACCACTCATAACCCTCTTTTTATACGCAATCATGATTATAAACATTAGCAAAACGTTATGTGCTATTCTACCCACAAGACCCGCTGCAGTTAGGTATTTTCCTCTTCTATTCCATTGCAGCCAAACACATGTCGCATAGATTATGTTTCAACCTGTTTAATTTTCCTTGCACAATTATTGTAAATAATTAAAAAGAGCTTTGATAACTCATATTACAACCATGGAGTAGGCTCCTGCAAAATAATTAAGAATTAATTATTTAAATTATACCCAGGCCTTCCGTTATCTTGTTTCCACACCGTGTTTTCAACAAATACACTACAAATAACTCGTTTTTTAAATAATACATAATAATAATAATAATATTGTGCAAAATAGCAAACCTTTTCTCTCTGATTTTCAAAAGAGCACATTTAATTTGATCGGAAATCCCGCGCTTTAAAATGTTGGCTACAGTTTTAACGGTCATTTACTTGTAAAATATCTTTGGCAATTTGCATGGTATTTTCGCATTGGCACATTAAATATTTCTGGCTATTTTGCTTTATATTTTTGCAGTAGCTAAATCTGTTGTCACCTCGCATGTGCCAGTAATTATACTCAAGCATTGTAGGCTACTTAAAAATAAGAAATGTATTGCGTGAAATATTCACGAACCATTTACGTTTGACATGCAACGCAAAAATTAGCAATTTAAAATGAAACTACGCTAAATATTATAATCGACTTTTTGAACGACTTTTTGTCGAACAAACGACTAAAAGGCCGCTTAATAGCTACATAACATAAGTGATCGCTGATATTGGCTACGGGGAGACTACTTTCCGTATTCGCTTTACTGAGCGAGAAGTAGCCTAGGCTATAAAATATGAAAACAATTATTTAAAAACTTGGTAGGAATGAATAGCTTAATGCGGACAGGTTGTAGTATTACAAGCCAACTCTGCGCTAAACAATTTAGACTTGATTTATGCTAAACAAGGTAGAGATTTTGAAGGGTGAAAAAAAACTGATCTTTTACTCACGGTGCATCGCCGAGAAGGGGTCTGCTTTGCAGTGAATATCCATGGGATAGCAAAGGAAGGAAAGATAATCGACTGAGGTCGCCGTCTCGCCTTGATTATGTAGCTATAATTGGAATTAATAAAGATCGCTATCCGTTCAAAGCGCAGTGCTTCCGATGCCAGTGTAGTACAGGAGAAGTTGTTCAGCGAGCGACGAACTTTATCTCGTGCCGATCAGTCCATTCAATGAAGACACGAGGCTGGTCAGGTGCAGATCATGTCCTGCTATAGTCTCTCAAGAAATCTTTTACGCAGGAACGTTAGCGTAATCAGTCGTTCAGTTAATATTTGTTAGCTACATATTTAAGGGAACGCAAGCATTAGTGGTTGCGTCTCCTCCAGTGTCCTCTGGTGAAACTGCAGTGTAAATTCCTCGATCTGGAGAAGCGTTTCTGGTAAAGTCTGAGGGGTACAGTCAGATTCGTCCGGGGATGACAGGAAAAAACATGGACACGGCGAGTGTTTCTCGGTCCCCCTCTCTTCAAGAATGGGATGTGCCTGTTAGAAGCTTTGGGCTGAGACTGAAACCCCTCTTCTCAGTGTGTCTGTTTCTAAAAGCTGCAGTCCACCGCCCCCCTCCTTCCCAGATCCCCCCTCGCATAGAGATGGATGACATGTCAGACAAAGGCAATAGATTCCAACACTTTGTGATTCGCCAACGCAAAAAGCTGGAGCACCAAATGAGGAGGTCTCTTCATCTGACACTTCGGAAGGGGAGGGATGCAAACAGGGAAATGAGGAGAGATGGGTTAAAAAAATCGAGGAAATTAAAAGACAAGTGGAAAGGAAGCGGTACCACCAGCGGCCAGGCATCGTGGTATTTCTAAACTGTATGTTGTCAAACTACATGAATCATGTTTGAATCATATTGGTGACCTAAACGTTGAGACTGAATGCATTTTTGTGTGCGCGTTGTTGATGTTGTCATGATGAGACTAGTTAAGGATGACGGAAGGTCTTAATCGTCATGTTTTCTATTTCTACTGTATTTTTCTCTCTCTCTTTTCATTGTAGCCTATAGGGTCTTGTCGGATGTTTTCATATTTTTTTTTCCGTACATCGATTATAATGCGTTGGCGTTAAATAATATTAGATTGTTAAACAATATTAGCCTCGGATCGCGGTATTTTTTTTCTTCCTAAAACAGGATATAGCCCTGCGCTGTTTTAGGAAATACGGAATATGTAAACAATACATACCATTTAGCATAATTATTCGCAGTCTGCAAATATAAATAGGCCTAAAAATAGCCTATCATCTCAATTTCTGACAAATATTTGCTAGTGCATCTGACAGCTATCGGACAATGGATAATTACTATATTATCGTTGCATTTTCAACTATAACAACACTACTAAGTTTGGCCTGTCAAATGTTAGTGAACGGATTATCTCTTTTGACCATGATGTTTGGGTTGCTGTATTGTAGGCATTTCTGTAGATGGCGCTGCTTAGTTTGCTTTATTTCATTGAGGGAGGCTCTTGAAGTTTGTTTTATGGCTATCCAACAAAATTGCTGATGATAACTGATGAACTTAATGTTTGTTCATAATGTGTACGTTTTATTTATTTTTCTTAGGCTACTTATTGTTTTACTTAAAGCTCAAATGTATAAGATTTTTTTTAAAGAACTGATATCGTTCTTGTTCTTCGTTGACTCGTGGTTTTGTCAGTTTGTTTATGCTATAGTTTATTAGAGAGTGTACGTAATATGCTTCACTTGACGTTCCACTTTTTCATTTTAAACCCTATCTATCTATCTATCTATCTATCTATCTATCTATCTATCTATCTATCTATCTATCTATCTATCTATCTATCTATCTATCTATCTATCTATCTATCTATCTATCTATCTAGTAATTCGATATAAACATTGTATATTTCTTATCTCAGAAAAAAAATATTTCAGAAGAATCATATAAATTTAGATTATGAAATACGTATTAAACACGTTTCATTTTTTTCCACTTCTGAAGTAAGTGATAAAGTTACCTTCCTATTTTAAATTTATTTTTTTCTGGAAAATGTATTTTTAAACCGTTAAAATACAAATAGAATCATATGCACTCATTTTACGTAAATCGCATGCATTCAATTATTTATTATAGCCTGTTATTATTGTTGCCATTATTATTGCTTTTATACTGTTATCGTTTTTAGTAAAATGGCACGTGCACATACAGCTGAATTTAAGCATTCTAACTGCTGTTTAAAACAAACAAAAAAATGTCTGTAGTGATTGTAAAAAAAAAAAAAAAAAAATGCAGGCTTTGGCTTGACTGAAGAAGACTCTTACACATTTATAAAGTGTTTGCACTGTGACCGTTGTAGGTTCGGCTAAAAGAACAGGAGGCTATGTTATGTTATGCCTCCTGGCTAAATTTGGGGACGATTCTTCTTTTTGTTAGTATTTTTGGAGGGAGCTTCTGGTACAATATGTAACACCATGGGCTGTAATTTCACACTCGACTACACATTTCCCCTAAAGCTGCTTTTATTTCCCCGCAAGACCCCAGCTTTTTGCCTCCACTCCCCTTTACTATATTAGTTACTTCCTCTGCTAAATGATAGGAAAACTAATTGCAACTGATCATAGTGGCCATTGAATACTAAAGGCGGGCTGTTGGGACTTTTATATTTCACGTGCTCGGTTACAATTTGTTTTTGTTTTCTTCTATATGATATGCGTCCTGTCACAGCTGGGCAAAGGGAAATGTGTAATAAATTGCAAGCGTGCCCTTTTAAATAAACGTGTAAAATATTTTTGGAGGTCTGCTTTAGGTGTCTTCTTTTTTTAGATAAGCCCTTTGTGAACAGGAGGTTTTACTCTTAGGATAACTATTGGGAGAGAGTGATCGAACGTGTCAAAAGAGAGCTAGACAGAAAGAGAGAGAGATAGGGCCTACTCGAAGGTGCAGTGATATAGTGCGTCTGTTTTGACAGCCTCTGCTATACGCCACATAAGTTTGTTAGTCAAAATGAACTGCGATGAACGTCCAATGAGAACGCAGAAAATCACTTCTATTCGACTTTCCAATATTTATATTTCCACTTTTAAAAGCTCATAGGTTTCAACTCATTCACTGTAGCTATATTGTCAACGTCACCAATCGATACTTTCCACTCCACTGGACCTGCTGTCCACGTCAGTGTGCTATAGCTGAATGCAAGTATCCTTAGCTTTTATAGCAGGAGGGGTTATAATGGAATTTTAAGGAATTTTCAGTCGCTGGATTGCTTTAAAATAGCGCATTTAGTCGATAGGTATTAATTTGTCACAGACTGAAAAAAATAATAATGGATAAATCCTTTTTTTTTTTTTTTTTTGCTGTTGTTGTCATTGCCAAACAATTTTTCCTTCGAAAAAAGTTTAAACTAAAAAGTATGAACAATCTCTGGTCAAGATGAAATGATTATCATAGAAATTAAATAGTTTGCCGAATAATATGCCTAGTACTGGCATTCATATTAATAATAATAATAAAAATAGTGGTAATATTTGTTGTGTGTGTTGCCCAAAATACCTAAATTATAACCTACAACAACAACAAAATTACTATTTCCGATATTGAGATGTTTTAAGATCTAATTCAATCAACAAAAACAAGAGGTTTCCAAATATCTGTAACCAAAACAACAGAACGGCATTCACAACGCCAGTCATCATGATATCAGCTGTGTCTTTAGATTACCCATTCATGGTGTCTTTAGGGTGAACAGATGGACCATCAATTGAGTTCTGTCCACAGCATCAGAGATTGATTTTGTACTTGCTTTTAATTTTACCATAATTAATTAGATTATTACAAGTGTTATATTGATCTTCACATTTACACCCAAAATAGAAAGGTGAATTAGCATATGATCTATGTTTTCAATTAAGCGAACTGCATAAACTACGACGACAACAATATTAATAACAACAACGACAACGCTATAATAATAGCCTACTAAAACATCAGTCTATGCGATAGTAATATTGCCATAAAACCGTGCGATTGCAAAAGGGCTGACGTTTGGGGAAAAATAAATTAATATTTGAATTATGCTATGGGAAATCCCGCGGTAATACTATTATGGATTACAGTGAGCACTTGTGTCAACACACGGGCCCAGCTAATAACAGCGCATAATAACGTAATTCCAGCGTGAATCATTTGCACTTTAAATGTACAGATTGGCAAGGCAAATGTCAGACTTTCCACCACGCAAATTACAACCGACTGCGCCTGCAACACTATAGGGTGGTCAATAAAGGTTAGTCGCTGGTCAAGTAGTTTGCGTTTGAAAAGCACTACACCTACTGTATGATCTTACCTGAGCTGACGGCGACTCATCCCTACCGCTAGAAAATAAACACTCACACTGTTTGGCGAGACGAAAAGAGAGCCCTGCGCTTACCTGATCGACCAGAGCTGTGAGCCATGGCTTTTCCCTGTCTAATGGTCCGTTTCGTCGATGCAGCCCACTAGATCTGTCCGGCCTCCTGCGTTCCCTCCTCGGCTGGGCGTCCTGCCTCTCCCCGCTGCTTTTCACAACCTTTGACCGATCATCCAAAACTAAACGGTTTAGACGACAACAAAAAAGGAGAGCAACCTCTGCTCCACTGAACTAGATTGATAAAGGAGGGAAAATAGCAATCAAAGCAAATAAAGCGTTGCAGGTGTTATATAAAAAGAAAGAATAAAACTTGTCTGCTGGAAGTAAAGAGGGGACTAAGAGTATGGAGATATGCTAAGATCTGCACGCAGGAGTTTGCGTTTAGGAGACTCAAAGGTATGACTTGTACCGATAAATATTCATGATCTTTTGGAAACATAACTATATGCTTAACGTGTGGGCTATTTAGAAACTTTACGTTTTCTGGTCGTGAACTTGTATGAAGTTTGCTCAGAAGTTGGGCTGCGTGAATGGTTGTGATAACTGATTCGTGCTGCTCATTGGCTGAACTTTAAGGTGAACCTGTTCTCAGTAGGAGGGTCTATAAACGAGCTAATACGGAATTTGAATTCATGTTAATGTATTATGAGGTCAGATGAATTACATGTTGTTATATTAAGTAGGCTAGCTTTTGACGCGTGTGTGTGTGTGTGTGTGTGTGTCTGTCTATCTAATTCGTTATATTAACTTAAGTTTAAGTATAATAATAAAAATAATACAGCTCTGGCAATATTGTACTTAGCCTACATCCATGCCAATAAAGCTATTTATAGATAGATGGATAGAGAGAGAGAGAGAGAGAGAGAGAGAGAGAGAGAGAGAGAGATAGATAGATAGATAGATAGATAGATAGATAGATAGATAGATAGATAGATAGATAGATAGATAGATAGATAGATAGATAGATAGATAGATAGATAGATAGATAGATAGATAGATAGATAGATAGATAGATTTAATTAATTTCCAAAATTGTATAACATGGATCATACAATGATGTTGAATAGTTATCTTGATGTTACATATTTAATTGCCAGATCAATTGAATTAACGCCTTTTATTACTGTAGTATGCAACTGCGCAGAAGTCATATACTTTACACTGACTGGTGTTTCGTAAAGCTTTAAAATGAGTTAAGAGACTATAGCCACTTTACAGCAGAGTAATGCTTATCCTACCCGCCTCACCAGCCGGCAGAAAAAAAAGTAAAGGCCAAACTTTTCAGTTGAGCAGTCAAAGGTGTGCTCCCCCCTGTCACGGAAACAAACCTTTACTCATTTGTTGAGGATGATAGTTGGTTGTATTTTAAACCAGTGCAACGTTTCCTGCTTTGCACTAGAATAACGTTGCAGCTTAGGCTATAGCTTACTTTTTTCTTCTTCTCAGTTTTGTTAGAATTCTAAATAGGCCTATTGTATTTTTCGTTGAGGATATAATTAAGTCATTTTTTTTGTTTGTTTAAAAATAGATTTGAATAGTCTATATTAATGCCAGTTCAAGTAAAAATCGTGAATAAAAATAGGGCAACTCTGCATGAATAACTTTAAAGTTTAAAATAACATTTGTCGCCGAGGGATCAGATTTATAAAAAGAATCTTGAGAATGTCAAGCCTGTGTTAAGGTTGAATGAAACCACTAGTCCTGCATTTCTATTGCTGGCTTTATTCCTCAGAAACACTATAATAGTTACACGTCTCTGTCACTAGTAATTAACATTCAGGACAATTAAATTAGTCTGATGTAGAGCATTGCACATGTAACAAGGCGTCCACCCATGTTTTAATGAAATCGATTTCGCCGGCCCTCTGGCTTCAGTAACCACAATTCTGACGTTTTAGATCCCTAAACTCTGTGACAACAGCAGATTCACACAGAATGTTTGTTAACCAGGCGAAGTTGAGGCCATAATAATTTAATGTACAGTTTTATGTCTTTACCACGCTCTGTCGTACTTTTAGGTTTTGTAATAGGCTACGGCATATTTGCAAGTTACTTGTCTGTTAATGTTCCAGTTAGTAGCCTAGACTTTATCATCCAGTTCCTCTTTTCTCTTCGCGTTCGCTCGCGCTGTTAAGCTCTGACGGAAGTTCCCACTCATCCGCTCTACTTATATGTGCATTTGTGATGGGACTATACATGCATCTGCATCGAACATTTGAGCCATATTGCTCACAACATAATTCCGTGTCATTTTGCTACTTTAATGTACTGAAGCCTTGAGTGGCCGCGCGACTGTTCTCCTCGCATAGTTGGCGTTTTGCAATAAACCACATCTATGGTTTTTATGTCGAGTCAGATGAATACGCGTGTTATTCGTTGTAAGAACGGTTTAATGCAAAGCTGATGTGCAGAAATAAATATATACGAAAATTACTGATTTTTATTAGTTTCTCAGTAGATACAATTATTTTAAATTGTTGTAGCCTGTGTGTTTTTTTTTCTTTCAGCAAGAGCTGGTTACTATTATTTATGGATTTTAGCTTTTCTTTTCCAAATGTTTGGATGAAGCAAATAGAAAGAGTCACAAAAAGAGATACATATTAACGTGAACATATATATATATATATATATATATATATATATATATATATATATATATATATATATATATATATATATATATATATATATATATATATATATATATATATATATATATATAATGCTTATGGTAAATAATTATAAAAACATGAATTCATTAATTAATCTTATTAATTTACAAACACACACATACTATGGTTAAAATACATTAATACAAACCATAATGTATTTTATTATTTCTATATAATGAGTTTCCAAGTGCAATTTGTGTGTGTGTGTGTGTGTGTGTGTGTGTGTGTGTGTGTGTGTGTGTGTGTGTGTGTGTGTGTGTTGGACCCTGAGGCAGCCCAGGGTGCTCTCAAGCCAGCTGCCACTGTTCAAAACAGACAGGAAACAGCTTCCACTAACACGACTGCAATATGGAAAGCAGCGACCTCCTCAATGCACCCCATGGCATGATTCTAATATCCCCCTTCACTCTTCACACACACACTTAAATACATGACTTTTGTTAAATGCAGGGTTAAATGGTTTAATAACTTACCCAGTTTGTCATTTTATATTTTCGACAGCATCAAACGTTTGATATTTTGGTGATCATTCATAGGACCTTGACCTGTTTCAGCAGTATAGCCCAGGAGCATTTGGGAATGTGTACCTGGAGTGCGATAGAGAGAGACTTTATTTCCCTGTGCTGTAGAGATGCTTTGTTTCACTGTAAATGTGTGTGTGTGTGTGAGTGCATATCTATTATCCTTCTGAGAAATACAGAGCCGCTCGGCTCCCACACTGGCCTCTGATCATCGCCCTGTAAATGCAGCCTGTCACCTTCAGTGGTGTAATGATCACAGAAACAGTGACCTTGATCTATGGCAAGCCATAACGGAGAAGAGAGAGCATCTCCCACACTCCGCACTCAGATATAACAGTGATACAGGGGAAGCCAAAGGAGGGTTCAGAACAGGGCCATTTGATTGGCAATAAAGGTTGTTGGAGTGTCTGTAATGGATGTGAGATCTCTCCTGTTATCATCCATTTGGATAGGGCATCGACTGAAGACGACGTGATTCCAGATTGAAAACTCAGGGAGTGGCTGATTATGGTTTTATTGCATAGTCCATTACACTGGTCAACACTACACACTGTTTCTCAAAGCAGAGACTGTGGTGGATTAATGGGGCAGCGCTTCTGTTCTCTCCAGCCCCCTCGGACATACGCACCTTTCTTTCCCTTCAGCAAGGCTTTTTGAATATGTCCCAGTTCTTGCCACATTTAGCTTTAAATAAGTTTCACCCTCCCTTTTTTCTTCTTGGAAGAAGGGCGCAGTGGGTTCATGCACCCTGTGAGTTCAGCCCTCATCATTTATCATCCCTCTCTTTTTTGGAAACGATGAACAATATTATGTCACAGACTCCTCTTGTGATGGAATCTATATTAAACTGTGTGAGAAATTATCATGTTGTCTTTATAAAGGCTGAATAACATTCAAGAAATGTTAAAAGGATAGTTCACCCATTATTAGAATTATCATCATTTACTCACCTCTATGTCATTTTAAATGTAAGTAATTGTATGTAATTTTTGTGGGGTTTTCTTAAATGATTTTTTTATTTTGTCAATACAGTGTAAATCAGTGTCATCCAATGTTTGTTTGGATCTCATTTACATGCAATATGTACAAAAACATTTTAAACATTCTTCGAGATTTCTTGTGGCTCCATCCCATTCTCTTGCTCTCTCTGTAAACTGTACAAACAAAGGCAAAAGATGCCTAAAATAAATGTATATAAAAATGAATGTAATCATTTATTTAAATGAATATAATCAATTATGTATCTTTTGTATTCCAGAAGAAAGTCAAATGGGTTTGGAACAACAGAGTCTATGATGACAGACTTTTGATTTGGGGTGAACTTCCAAAGTAAAAGTTAGTTTGAACAAAATATGTTAACATAAACATTTTGCAAATGAAATATCTCAAAATCAGATATGGTGACAGAGTCAGCTGGCAAAGGGCATTAAAAACTGTTGTAAGAGACAATAAATAATGCAGGAAAAAGTACAAAATTCTCCCTGTGGAAATCTGGATGCTTTTGTGAAATCTGGTCCCCACAACAGCGAGCCCCATCAACTCATCTCCCCTTGCCAGCTTTTCATATTTAAAGCCAGTACGGGTTTAATTACCAAATGATGACAGTGTCATATGGTGCCATGATGGCACAGGATATGTGCGAGACACTGACTGACAGTAGGAAGCTGGAAAGCAAAACGGGGGAGAAAAAAAAAAAAGCTGAGACAGTAAAACATCTGTAATTTGCAATTCACTGGTGTTCAGTGGTTGCTCATGGATTAAAGATTAAAAACTATTGTCTAGCAGATGGAAGAGAGAGAGAGAGAGATAGAGAGAGAGAGAGAAACATGGAGGGAGGGGGAGCTTCTAAGCAGCCCATTTACATTTGTATATAAGCAGCACTGTTAGGATAATCACATGGAAAAAATAAGCTGTCTCCATCACACACCCAAGGCAATGCCTCCATTAGCCCCAGATGCAGATGCTTCTGTTTTCAGATCGATTTGTGGTGACAGCATGTTGCCCTCTGTAACAGCTTGGCATATAGTTTGGTACAAGTACGGAGAGAATCTTTTAGTTATTGTCTTTGAGATGCCACGTTGCTAAATGCAGCCATCTACATAAAACTTCCTATAATATGCAATACGCTGTGTTTGTCAGTGTCTAGAGTAAAACGTGAGCTAGTTTTTCTCTGTTGGGGAATGAAGAGAGCAGCTACACCTGATCTTTTTGTAATTGTAATTAATTAGTGTTTTGTTAGTCTTGCTGTGCCTTAATTAGTTAGCTCTGCCCAGTAGAGAGAATGAGAAACACTACCTGGTGTACAGCAAATAATTATTAGGAATGGCTATAAGCTAATGCTTTCACTGTGAAGTTGACCCTACTTGGATATGCTCATAGGTTCCTTTGATGCATTCGGGTGTACGGGGGTAACGGGCAGCCTATTGGAGCGTGGCAGACCACCTGAGAGTTGTTTTCTGGACTCTGGGAGGTCACCTGACACCAGTGCTCTGGAGAAGGTGCTCAGCACTGGATTTCACGTGAGTTAAAGGACCTCTTCAATAAAACATCACCAGCTTTCAATGGTGCACGCTTGAGCTGCTTGTGTAATTGACTTTTTGACTTTTTTTCCGATTTGCATGGACTCCTCAAAAGTAGCTCACCTGATAATATCGCTCTGCTCCAAAATGACATTAGCTCTGTGTTATTTTACAAATAATACGATTTCTCCACTGGCTCACCTCTTAAGGCTTGTTCACACCAAGAACGATAATGAAAACTATATTAGCATCCTCACCATCGCCAATAAAGTTCTGTTTTTTATTATTATAAGTACATGCTGCAGTTCTGTCGTCTGCTGTTTTAAATTCTCACCCTCTTTAAAGTCGTGTTGATTGATTGGCCGTCAATGTTTTTAGCGTTCATCAGCTGGAAAAAATCATTATTAAAGTGATTCTGACGAAATCGCTCCTTATTGTTATAGCCTATGTCTGGTGTGGACTCTGCAATTCTTTTAAATTTAGGACAATTCTTAAAAATAGTCCTAGTTATCATCCTTGGTGTGAATGGGCCTTTAGACAAGCTATAGAAAATGTATGTTTGGCATAAATGAGAGCATTCTCATATCCATGCAATTCTAATAGTGTAAAGTAAAGGCATAATTCACCCCAAAAAGAAAATTCTGTCATTATTTACTTATATCATTTTACAAACAACAATGGACCCCACTGAGTTTCATTGTATGAAGAAATATATATATATATATATATATATATATATATATATATATATATATATATATATATATATACACAGTGAGGAAAATAAGTATTTGAACACCCTGCTATTTTGCAAGTTCTCCCACTTGGAAATCATGGAGGGGTCTGAAATTGTCATCGTAGGTGCATGTCCACTGTGAGAGACATAATCTAAAAAAAAAATCCAGAAATCACAATATATGATTTTTTAACTATTTATTTGTATGATACAGCTGCAAATAAGTATTTGAACACCTGACTATCAGCTAGAATTCTGACCCTCAAAGACCTGTTAGTCTGCCTTTAAAATGTCCACCTCCACTCCATTTATTATCCTAAATTAGATGCACCTGTTTGAGGTTGTTAGCTGCATAAAGACACCTGTCCACCCCATACAATCAGTAAGAATTCAACTACTAACATGACCAAGACCAAAGAGCTGTCCAAAGACACTAGAGACAAAATTGTACACCTCCACAAGGCTGGAAAGGGCTACGGGGAAATTGCCAAGCAGCTTGGTGAAAAAAGGTCAACTGTTGGAGCAATCATTAGAAAATGGAAGAAGCTAAACATGACTATCAATCTCCCTCGGACTGGGGCTCCATGCAAGATCTCACCTTGTGGGGTCTCAATGATCCTAAGAAAGGTGAGAAATCAGCCCGGGAGGAGCTGGTCAATGACCTGAAAAGAGCGGGGACCACCATTTCCAAGGTTACTGTTGGTAATACACTAAGACGTCATGGTTTGAAATCATGCGTGGCACGGAAGGTTCCCCTGCTTAAACCAGCACATGTCAAGGCCCGTCTTAAAGGTCCCGGTTCTTCGTGTTTTTTTGAAGCTTTGATTGTGTTTACAGTGTGCAATATAACGTGTTCATGTTTCGCGTGTAAAAAAACACAGTATTTTTAACACAATTTACTTATCTGTACACTGCTGTTTTCACTGTCCTAAAAACGGCTGATGACTTCCTTTATTCTATGAAGTCCCTCCTTCAGAAATACGTAACGAGTTCTGATTGTGCCAGCGGTTTCCGTGTTGTGATTTGACCACAGCTTAGCAAACGTGGCACGGTTCCTGTGTTGTGATTCGACAGCAGCTTAGCGCACGTGGAAAGGTCACGCCTCTTAACGGGAGATAAATGCGCTTAATGATCTCTACAGCGTCCCTGGGAAAGCCAAACAAAGGTGATTTGACTCCGGGATGAAAATCTCGACGACATGGCGACAAGCACACTCAAACGCACCACTTCCTTTTCTCCACGCGACACGTCCTCTTTTCCACGTGGGACAGCAACAAGACCAAGCCCCCTTTTTTCGCGTGTTCTTGTGGGCGGAGGTTAGTCTGTTCTACTGTTCTACTGATGTCATTTATGTAGGAAGTACCAGGATGTAGTCCAAGCCAGCCGTTCGCTGTAGGCTTTGAAAGGGAACTTCTGTTAAATAAAATATCTCGCTTGGCATTGAACTTTGAGCTTTATAATTTTACAGGTATTATTTATGCTCTAACAGCAACATTACACACTAACTAAAGTTTGAACAATGGGATCATGAAGAACGGGACCTTTAAGTTTGCCAATGACCATTTGGATGATCCAGAGGAGTCATGGGAGAAAGTCATGTGGTCAGATGAGAACAAAATAGAACTTTTTGGTCATATTTCCAATGAACATGTTTGGAGGAAGAAGAATGATGAGTACCATCCCAAGAACACCATCCCTACTGTTAAGCATGGGGGTGGTAGCATCATGCTTTGGGGGTGTTTTTCTGCACATGGAACTGCACTGTATTAAGGAGAGGATGACCGGGGCCATGTATTGCTAGAGTTTGGGGAACTTCCCTCAGTTAGTGCATTGAAGATGGGTCGAGGCTGGGTCTTCCAACATGACAATGACCCGAAGCACACAGCCAGGATAACCAAGGAGTGGCTCTGTAAGAAGCATATCAAGGTTCTGGCGTGGCCTAGCCAGTCTCCAGACCTAAACCCAATAGAGAATCTTTGGAGGGAGCTCAAACTCCGTGTTTCTCAGCGACAGGCCAGAAACCTGACTGATCTAGAGAAGATCTGTGTGGAGGAGTGGGCCAAAATCCCTCCTGCAGTGTGTGCAAACCTGCTGAAAAACTACAGGAAACATTTGACCTCTGTAATTTCAAACAAAGGCTACTGTACCAAATATTAACATTGATTTTCTCAGGTGTTCAAATACTTATTTGCAGCTATATCATACAAACAAATAGTTAAAAAATCATACAATGTGATTTCTGGATTTTTTTTTTGATTATGTCTCTCACAGTGGACATGCACCTACGATGACAATTTCAGACCCCTCCATGATTTCTAAGTGGGAGAATTTGCAAAATAGCAGGGTGTTCAAATACTAATTTTCCTCACTGTATATACCAGTCACAGGTATATTTTGGCAATAGCCAGCAATACATTATATGGGTCAAAATGATTAAAAAAAAAAGTTTTCTTTTATGCCAAAAATCATTAGGTTATTAAGTAAAGATCATGTTCCATGAGGTTATTTTGTAAAATATTTTTTTTAAATGTACTGTTATTAGTAATATGCATTGCTAAGTGCTTCATTTGGACAACTTTAAAGGTAATTTTCTCAATATTCCCAATATTTTTTGCACAACAAACCATACATCAATAATAAGCTTATTTATTCAGCTTTCAGATGATTCTTTTTATGTTTCACAGATGAAGAAATGTAAAAAAAATTGCTGTAAAAAAACAGGACAAAAACAGTAACATACTGTTTTCCATTAAAACCATAATATGCTGTAGAAAACAATGCATTCTGGGCAATATTTTTCCCAGTAAGCAACTGCTGTTCATTTACAGGCCATTTTTAACACTAATCTACTGTATTTATGCATTACGGTTTTGTACCCAATGCATTGTGGGAAGTAATAGCATAATGGCGCTGTAGGGTTGTTTACAGGAGTTTGAATATGAGTAAGTCTTCCTATCTGTGTTTGCGGCACTCATGAAAGGAATATGTGGAAAATTGAAGATAGCTAATTGAAGCAGAAAGGAGAGGGAACTTTGAAATCGACTGCAGCGAGGAGCATATTCTTTTAAAACTGGACCGGTGACTGAATAAGTCAGACAAATAAGTCAGAATATCACTTGAGAGTGCTTATAGACCTTATGCGCCAGAGAAACCAGTCATCAGCCATCTTTAGAATTTTGTCTTTGAACTTCCGTTTTTGCGGAAGCTCAATATATATTTCTATGGCATCAAAAGAGTATTTAGTATTTAGCTGGTGATATGGATTTACATATTGTAGAGTTAACGAAAGTTATCATAAACATTGTAATGTTTGAAATGGATGTCATAACATATGTCAGTAGACCGAGAAGATTTAAAAACAAGTGGCTCATTAATAGATACATAAGATTACATAAGATCTTACCTTCATGCTGTAGTAATACAAACCAGAAGACAGAACACAAGGAGCGCAGCGCTGAAAAGAGGCGGGGCTATATAAGGTCTAAAATCCTGCCAATTCACTTTAATACACAATTTATTCCCAAATTTCAGTGTTTATTAAAGGAACACGCCGACTTTTTGGGACTTTAGCTTATTTACCATATTCCCCAGAATTAAGATAAATCCATACATACCATTCTTATCTCTGTGCGTGCCATAACTCTTGTCTGACGCACCCACCGCTAGCCTAGCTTAGCACAAAGACTGGAGGTAAACGGCTCCATCTAGCCTACTGCTCAATAAGTGACAAAATAACGGCAACATTTTCCTATTTAATGTTGTGGCGCTGTGTAATATCATTGCGCCTGTGCACCCATAGAACAGCAGCAAATTTCCTTGATCATTACATAGGAATGAGAGTATAGTTCCTAGCCATATCGGTCGAGAAAATCGCAATTTTTCATTTTCCGTCGGTCTTAGTACACGATGTAACTATACACATCACAACATGTAAATAGGAAAATGTTGCCGTTATTTTGTCACTTATTGATTCACTTATTGATTGTTTCTTAAACATTATTGATTATTAAACTTTTAAAACACAAATTTGTTTAATCGAATAAGCTAAAACAGATTTTGAGTTTGTATTTCTTTTCTTGTTGGTTTTTTGTACATTTTGGGTGCTCTTGCCTATAAACAAATAAAAAAAATGTATTAGCCTACTGTTGCCTGTGTTTTTACTGTAGTCATTTCCTGTCTGATTTTAATTTCCAACCTATTTTGGGGTTCCTTTTTTACTTAGAGATGTGTTTCCAAAATTACCCAAATTGGGTTGTTTTTACCCCACCATCTTTTATATTGTAAATTGAAATAATCACAGAATTGTACTGCATGTATTTTTCTACAGTAAATGGCTGTAAAGTAATTTCACAGTATTACCGTAGAATTACAATATATATTGAATGCGTCTCTGCTGCCAGTATTTTACTGGAAAATAGAAAATACTGGAAAATACCGCATACATTTTTTACGGTAATAGGCTGTAAAGGAATTTCACAGTATTCACACTGTAGAATTACAGTAGATTGCTGGTGACTCTGCTGCCAGTATTTTACCGTTATTTTACAGAGATTTTTTTTTTTACAATGTTGGAATGACATGAGGATGAGTAAATGATGAGAGAATTTTCATCTCTTTAATATAATTTAATAGCTGTTAAGGCCTCTCAAATGAAATATGAGATTGGAGAATACTATAATTGCATTCTCTCTGAAATGATGGAAGGCTCAAGCAGGATGCTCTGTAGGTGAAATTTAACATGGGCAAACCATTTTAGCCATCTTAGGAGCGAGGTGACGAATCATTTCTGTTCTGAATGGATGATTCAGAGCCAGAGGTGAATCATACAGGGGTTTGTTTGTATCTGTGCCTTTGATCCCCCTCTGATAGTCCCTACACCGCACAACATCTGTCACGCCGCATGCCACAATCGCTCACATAGAGCTTTAGGTGATGCGGGTGTATGGTTATTCCTGCCACACGGTCCACATGGGCATCCCCAACGCCAACGCTCATTAGCAGGCAGGTGGCGTTAGAGCTTCGACTGGGGCCGAGACGTGAAATAGAACCTGGCAAACTGGGTTGTACGTCCGCATCGGGTAATCCCCGCCAGATTGCCAGGATATCAGAAGTGACATCACAAAGCCAACAAAAATTAGCATCCCTAATGGTCTGCCAGGCCAAACATTATTCTTCATGATGAGAAGCAGTCATGTCTGCCCAGGGCTCCTGATGATTTGGCCAAAAGCAGTGGAGGCCCCTAAGTTCTCAGCTCCAGCCAAAACCAACAGGCTCTATTCTCCAACCCATGAAGACTGGTTCTACACTACCGCAAAGGACGTTCCTGTGAAAAGTCCTTGGTACATATCCATCATACACTGCTGATGCTTTCAGATTCTAGAAGATCCTTGGAAATATCTTTGAAGACTATATATTAAAATGAGACTCTCACCTGGCCCTTGACTACCAGTGAAAAACACCTTGACTAGATTTAGAAGCTAAAACCAAGAAAGATCAATGAGAGGAGAGGGGTAGAGTGGCAGATTTAATTAATTACTGCACATTAGAATGTTTGTTTACAAAAGTGAACAGTTACAAGGGGCCTGATGGTAATTAATTTAAAACGTACTTCCCCCTGTCCCTGCCTCGCGTCGGCAGTAGACGTGGTTGTTTCATGGCAGGTAAGCCTACGTCTCATTGGATTTCCATCAATTGCTCAAAGGTGTGTTTGAAAACAAAGATGCATGGTGCGCAAATTAGCCTGAATGTTAACATGATTGCATATTAAGAAATCTAATTAGTATTCCAGGGAATCAAAAGGGAAGAGCTCCATGATAGTTTATTGAAAGTTTTACCATTTCCCATGTAAACTGTATATTCTTGTTTATTCTCTATAGGATTTAAATGTAACTTCACTATTTTAAATAGATCTGTAAATTCTCTCTGTGAAGATGTCTTTATTTCCCCAACGTCACAGTGGTTGCATGTGTGTGTGTTTTCATCTTTGGTCAGGAGGTCTCTCGAGGTCCCCCTCCAGGACAATGATGTATTTAAGTCCCCTAAGAGGTCAGATGGACTCTGTCCAGAACATCACCTGCAATCAATAGTGTTGGTAAACCAGGCTCAACTGAGTGGCCATGAAGACTCCCCTTATAAACAGGCTCACAGAGAGGCCGGCATGGCCCATTGCTTTGCTAAAACCGCAACCAACATCCTGACACACACACACACACACACACACACACTCAACACATGCCACCACTCTGAAAACAAGTGTTGATGACAAAGAGAAGAAAAATAACAGCACCTCAGCGGTAAGTGGAGAGCCTCCAGGTGATGAAATCCTCTCTAAAGTGACACAAAATTGAAGCAAATTGACAGCCATGTGAATGTGTTTATAAATGCTAGTGGGTGGTACTGATGTGGAGCAGTGAGTCCACTGGAGGGAGGGCTTTTTTATTTCTTTTTTATTTATTACTTTTCATTTTAATTCTATTTTATTTCTTCTGTTTTATTTTATTTCTTATTTTATTGTGAGATTCCCCTTATACTCTTCGTAATGGCATTTTGCTTCATTATTCTTGCTATTTTGGTAGATAAAATGTGCATAAATGTATATTAGCATTATTTCTGGCAGTCTGATAAATAAAGAAACTCAACAAACATTTAGCTGCATACTTAAAAAGTTGAAAAAGAACAGTGTTTAGTTTTTACATCTTGACATGTCTATTTATTTACAACTATATCCACTTTGCCTGATTATAATAATTTCAACTTTTTGTATTTTTATTTACCAGCAATATCCCTTTGCATTCAGCTTCACTCTGTCATAGCAAAGGTTGTGCATTCTCCTTAACGCACAGGTGAATTGGGTGCACTGATTTAATCAAGGCTTCACTATTGGCTTTGAGAGTCATCTGAGCCCAGACAACAAAAGCAAACGCTACAGTGAGTGTCTCTACTGTAAGTGGCTTTTGAAGAATTGGCACAGTCATCTGGCGAACACCTCACATCTCTCACAAACAAATGAAGGCCTGGCGCTTCAAAGTGAGATTGATATCTCTCTCTGAACTTCAACCAGAATATTCTGAATATTGAGAGAGGTGCACTCCTCCCACGGGACCGCCGAGGCGCCTTTCTCCTCCCTCGTTCCGCCAAAGAGGGGAAAAAAAGATTGCCCCTGTAGATCTTCCATGTTCATCAATATTCACTCATTCATCGTGAGCCATGGCAGCTGAAATTTGGTCTTGTATTGCTGAATGGATGACCCAGGCATCCACTTTGCTGCTATCAGTTTTTCTGCAATTGAGCGTTAGGATTAAAACTGAAAAAAAATCACAATTTTTATCAACTTCATCCATATATTTTTACGTTGTGCCAGAAAACTTTTCAATTTGCTCCGCAAGTTCTTAAGAGTACCCAGCCATTTAATAAGACTAGAATAGATGTATCTACTTTGTTCTGCTTTCTGACTGTTTGCCAAATATAAATTTTTTTTTTACTTCTCCATTTTATTTGAAAAACATTTCCAAGTAAAAAAGAAAAGGAATCTACTGCTAAAAAAAAGGTTGCATTAAATCAATATGTATTATTTGAACGTATTTAAGCTGTAGTATATGTAGAATAGTACAGAATTATTGTTATTAAACTAAACCTTGCAAAAAGTACAAATGTCTTTGCAGTTGCAATGTATGTGTAATGTAACCACAACTGATCAACTACTTCTTAAAGTTTACCATATAAAACATCCACCCAAAAAATTATCTTATAATACATCAACCCAGGTTTGCTTCTCTGTTAGTATCTCCACAGCTCAGTGCATTTTTCAGAGAACTCCTTAGTAGCCAAATGAAGAGGCAAACACAGATGATGATGATGATGATGGTCATGACATACATCATTGAACCACTTTAAGGTGAGAAAATCTTATATGAACTACATACAGGATTACTGAATTATAAGAGTTTACTGCATAAGACCTACTAAAGAAAGGAGTGCCTTAAAGGCACAATATGTAAGATTTTTAGATTAAAATATCACCACTAGAACAATGTTAACCTATATATTTTGTTGACTTGTGTATTTACATTATCTTATGGGCCAGATTTACTAACAGCTTGTGCCAGTGCAAATCCTCTTTTGGCGTTAAAAAACTACTGTCAGGATTTACTGAAGACACACAGTGAAAAATTAGCGCTGAAAAGGCGTGGACAGGGTTATTTTTGCGGCTGACCTTATTGAATATGCATTTGTAGGAGTTTTCCTTTCAGCTGCAGAATTTATGGGAGGAGAGTATTTAAATGAATCACGCATGATGATTTGATTTACAGGTGTTTGTGCCATTATTTACCGCCCCAAAAAAGCATGTCTTAAACCAGACGCTAACTAGTAGACGTAACAGACGTAACTAGTTGCGTTGGTCATTATGGAAATGATCCGGCTGCGTCTGTGTTCTTTGATTTGCGCGTCGTCAGTAGATCACGCGCAGAACTTTCCTCTCCCATTGGTGCTTTTTTGGAAATGCGCTCTCACGCTAATTTGTCCTGTTTAGTAAATCTGGCCCCAAATGTTTCCAAGAATATTTAAATCCAGAGAAATAAGCCATTTTAACCAGGACACGGGTCGTGCGTCACCTATCAATGACATCATATCCGCGTTACCCTCAATTTCCGGGTTTATTTAGTAGAAACCATGGAAACACCAAAGACTCTTATGTGTTTTATTAGACAGGTGAGCAACTGTTTGGATACATTCATTGACAGAAAACTCTTTATTTAGCTACTTTATATAGCTAAACACTGTTAGTCTTATTGTTTAAATCTCGTTTTCTTGATTTACAGCAAATACCATGTTTACCATGCCTGTCTCGTTCCGCTGTCAGCTTCACCCTGCTTCATACTACAGTAACGTTAATACATTTTTAATACATTAGCTCATCCATGAAAATGATTTCTGCCTGTGTCCCGTTGAGTCACCGGCTGTAGAGGTGAAGACAACAACTCCCATGATTCTGCGAAATCAAGGCATCATCAAGCGCATCATCTTTGTTTTGAATAAGCGACCTATAACAGCAAAAATTGCATATTGTGCATTTGATATTGTCTTGATTGTGGTATAACATTTTGCTACGAAGCACTGAAGTAAAGTACACTCTAAAAAAAAAAAAAGGTTCTATATGGGACCAAAAATGGTTCTTCGTCATAATCATAGAGGAACCACTTTTACATGTTCTGTACATGGTAGCGGTGCTATATAGCACCTTAGTCAAAGAACCAGTGAAGAACCGCTGAAAAACCACTGAAGCACTAAAATTGGTGCTTTTTTTTTAGTGTCGTGTGTTTTTTTTAATAAAATAAGTTTATTTATTGTTTCAGACTGAACCACAAAAGCGACAAAAAATTTAACATTTAACATTCATTTGTGCATCCTGCGAATCCATACTCCAGGTAAAACACCACATGTTTAATTCCAGGTAAATTTTCATGTGAAAATTACTTTGCAGTCACTATGAAATGTATTAGTAAATCACCACAGTTGCATATATTTTCTATGATGGAAATTTTCCAGAATGCAATGTCTACATGCATGCATGTTATAATCTTCGTTACAGACAACAAAAACTACTCTATAATGATCTCCCCTCAGAGGTAAATCAATAATTCCAGAGCAACAAAAGAGTGTTTTGTCGTAAAATGGTAATTAGTACGGGTCTTGACCTCCCTCATGGCATCTCTCATTCGCCCATCTGAAAGCCAGGGCATGTCCAGAGTTGACACTTAATGACGCTAACATTACACACTCTCTGAACATTGTCGGGCTTTTGTCTTCATTCACATCGAAATGAAGTTCTTGGGGCCCACGTTTATCAATCATGGTGGGGCTCCAGCTGTTCTCCAGTCTTTGGCCCGACTTCAACAGCCGCGCTTACAAATTGTCTCTGAATAGTGTGGAGCTCTGCCTCCCCACCCTTCCACCCCCTTTTTGTCACTGTCTCCTGACAAATGTTCCACTGCAGCTTTTCCCAGACATGGCCGACCCTACCTTCTGCTCCTCGCCATTCAGAGGGGGGTTCTGGCCTCATGTTCCTCTCACAAGATGAGCATGGTAATCTGCAATAGTAGCCATTCAGACTGTTACTTAAATGCGTAGTGTTGTGATGTTGTGGTGTAATTTTCGTCTTGGGTATCAAGAATGACACTGAAAGAGAACACAAGTCACCTTTATTTATATAGAACTTTATACAATACAGATTTCAATTTCAAAGCAGCTTCACATAACAAACAGGAAAATGACGATCAATGATGCAAACTTCATCAAATATGAGACATTAAAATTCTGCTGTAAAGCAGCTCAGAAGAGAAGTTCAGTGTTGATTCAGTTCAGTTCAATAATTGTGTAAAGTCGATCAATTATGAAATGCGTTTCAGCTATAAGAAGACTGTGTCGTTATTCAGTTCGAGTCAATGTTGATTCAGTTCAGTGTTGACGTTGCGAAATGTTTCAACTATGAAACAAAATCAGATATGTAAGATCTTATGAAATTAACAAAAAAGCCACATATCTGATAGAGACACTCAAAAATGGCCTACTGATGCACTAATTATGAGTTGCTTAATAAGATGGTTATCTCTCTTTAGATCTCCTGCTACTTGACGTCCATCAATCATTTCTCTTGAGTTAGGCTGGCAAAACACAAAACATAAGATAAATACCAAAAATAAAAATCAACATGGGTGAAGAGATGCGGCTGCCTCAGAGGGCTGAATGACTGATACAGTTTCTCTTTCACTGTGCTTTGAAAAGTGAAATAATTAAGATAGATGGGCAGATGAATTAGTTGTCTTCCAAGGTCAAACGCTGATTGCCTTATTACTCTATTACTCCACTGTTGTGAAACTGTTACCGCTGACACTTTTTCATGATATTCTTTACATCCACAAAAGAGAAGGAATGAGTGAAGGAGTGAGAGAGATACAAATTGATTGTTTGGCGGCCAAATCAGTCATAGTCATCTTGGGTGGAAGGATTAATGGGTCTGATGGCTGTTGCAGGTTCAGGCAGGGAGACGGGCAGAAAACAAGAGAAATTGGTTTGGGCCCCCGGGAGCTGAATCGATGTGAGTAGCATGTAAGCAGTGCACTGTTGTTTTGTGCGTGTGGAATGAGAGAGAGATATAAGGCTGTGACACGTTTGTTTTTTAATCGAATGTATTATAAAACAATTGTTCTAGAAAAACACTGAATTAAAGCAATATTTTGGGTTCAATATAAGCTCAATCAACAGCATTTGTGACATAACTTTGATTACCTTGAACATTAATTTCCACTTTCACCTCTTTTTCCTAAAAACAAACAAGTTTATGGTGAAAGCACCCACAGTCATTATTATGGTAATTTTAGGATTTTAGGTGTTGCATTGTCATGGCAAACAGATTTGTTATATTATACAGAAAAGGTTTAGTGACCAACTTTCTTCACATTAAAATCATGGTAATATGCATATTTATGTTATTTACTATATATGTAAAGCATGTTATTATGTTTATGGATTAGCCCCATTAAACTTTGTTAATGTCTTACTGAACCCAGTTTTTTTTTTAAAGGAGAGACAAATTGAAATAAATTTCAGTGATAATCAACATTGTGTGCCACAAATGCAGCCAATGAACTTGGATGCTGAACCCACAATATTAATTTAAAGTGAGTATGAGTGAATATTAAATGACAATAATTTTTGTGCAATAAAATCTTCTGATGTGTTTTTCTCAGCTCCAGGTTTCCTCAAGTTTTCCTGAAATGGGCCCAAGGAGGTTAGCAGCTGTGACAAAAATCAAAATCCATTTTCTGTGGCCAAATGTAATGAGGACCAAATGGTGGATGTTCCATTCATCTCTCCGGCCTGTCTGAGCACTCTTAGGCCACAGGCAGCACAGGCTTGTGAAGGCAGGTGTGAAAGCTGCAGGGAGTCTTATGAGCATCCCTATGATGCTCTATGTACAGGCATGGCATTTTGACTAGTGTTTTTATTGCATATATAGTTATTTTATATGTCTATTTTTATTAAATCACCACATCAATCCATGCTTGTGCAAGATAAATCGTTCAGGTTAGAGGTCCGTCTAATCAGGCATCACAAAGCAAACTCTATTCTAGCTTCAGGAGTGGGCCGTTGTTCCCTTGAAATTGTTCCTATTTGTGGACAAAATGGGGTTTGCTTCGCATACTGAAAAACAGCAGATGAAAATTGCTCCAGGATTATGACTGAGAGCCCCTCTTCAATCTTCAGAAAGCCCACCCACACAAAATCTGGCTGAGCAATTCACTATGGTGAAGTTAGACCTTTTGTGCCACCAGAATAAATTTCTCTCCTTCACAACCGAATTCATGTAAAATTAATCAACTCCCCACTAGTAATTCCAAATATTTGCCACATGGACTGATTGGGGTCAACGGCTCAGTTCGACATCAGGAGAGCGCAAACTCTCCATCATGATTGATTGCCAGCATAGTCACACATATTATTATGAAATGAGTTTATTAGCTTTGAATCTGTTGGTTATGCACTGCTGTTTTAGGCCGTTTGTGCCATTTTCAGTGAGGCAAGTGTGGATCACGAGAGTCATGAAGGCTTCATGTCATTTTGGAACTCTCACCTGGTTAATCTAGAAGAACTACAATGGTGATCTGAGCTACAGGAGATTTCTGCCTGTGATTTGTATTTAGACTGAACACTCAGGACTCTCACTGAGCACCAGTCAAGCCTCGTTATTCCCTCAGATAAACAGGCAGGTCAATCATAGACCACCAAGCCAATTCCCAATTCCTCCGTTTTATGTGTTTTTTTTTTTTGTTTTGTCATATTTATGTTGTAATCTTCATCACCATGATTTCGCTTGGCAGTCATAAATCATAATTGCAAAGACTATAGAGGCACCAATTTACTTGCGGATAATAAGGTCTTTGTATTTATAGCTACGCTGGCAGTATATTTTATGGTTATGATCATGTGCATTACACCAGTTCATTACAATCAGCATTAGCTTGAGCTTTTTAATAGAATAAGAAGAGTGCCAAATGCCTGTCTATTTTAACCTGCCTTTCTAATAGCCATATGAGTCTGATAACTAAGCAAAGAGCTTGGCGGTAATGAGTCATGTGACACCTCATGGGGTTTTCCATAACTATTTGAGTAAATGTTCGCTCTCCACCAACAATTCCCTTTGATGACCCATTAGATATTATGGGGCAGCCTGCTGTGAGCTCCATTGTCATGATCTTACCAAATTTGTGTTTAATGCCCAAGAGACAAACAATAACTAGATTTTAAAAACTTCCTGACATTATCTCTCATGAAAGTCTAACAAGTTTTGTCGTGAGTGACACTTAATTTTAAGATATTAGCAATATTGTTGTTGCTACTGGGAAAACCCCCCACAAGGAAACAGCGAAGAAAAAAAAGAGAATATGACACCCCAATGCTTTTAATCTGACATTTCATTTAATTACATTTTTTCATAAATTGGGGCGTTTTATCTTTGGTATTTCACTTTAAACAATAGATATTTCACTTTATTTTTATATTGTATTTATGTTTAGATATAATTATGTATAGATTTTCACATATAGTCCTCTTATTTCATATTTGCAAATGTTGTGGAGGTTACTCGCATCCTTATGACACCTATTAGAGAGAGAGAGAGAGAGAGAGAGAGAGATCTTAAGGGGTCCTTCTTTTGTGTTGAGATGTTTTTGTTTCATTGAAGCTTTTGCCACTGAAGCCTGATCAACTTCCATTGCAGATGCTTGTCAGCTGGGGAATATATAAAGATAAATGGTATTATGTTAAATTCCACTTAATGACAAATTTTTAATTTTCTGAACACGGTCATTTTCTGGCTTGTGAATCAAGTGTAAGGAGCTAATTACGTGAGGATCTGAGCAAAAATAACTCCTCATCTCAAGGATAATGGAAGAGAAATGTTGTAGATTAATGGCACTATTTATCTTTTTTAAATTTCTATCTTTCTCTGGTGATAGCTGTGCTCCCCAAGGAAAATATTCATAAAATGAAATTGAAGTCGTAACTTAATAGGTTATTAAAATTTTTGAGCGCATATCACTTCTTCTTTCGCGGCGCTGTAAATTTAAATTGAAGTTTGTGGCGTTCGGAGTCACCAGCAGAGTTTTTTATGATGGCACAATAGAGGGGGAACATGCATCTTTGTCAGGAGGTATTTGCTATTCTAATTTTATGGCAGGCCAGATTATCAAAAAGGAATGTCATGGCGCGGGCTGCTGACAACACCTCAGCCTTCAGCCATGTGTTTCCATTAGGGGACTGAGCCGTCCGGGGGTTTGTTCGTCCCATTATTTTCCATTTCTGTCTTTTATCTTGATTTAAAGTGAGGCTCACTGCATATTCCTGTGCTGTCATTTCCTTTTCTCTGCCAGAGCCTGAGATTGGGCAGCACAGGGCGCCTCAGCACAGGGACTCGCTCTCTCTCTGGGGGCCGCGTGTAGAGCGATTCAAGGTGGAATATCTTTAGCCCGCCTGTATGTTTGGAAACACTGTGCGAATGAGAGATGGTGATGGAAAGAGAGAGGGGCCATCATCACCGCTCTGGCGTTTTTCCTCAAGGTCAGGGGGCCAAATTTATTTATTTCCCTGAAAGTTACGATGAAATTTTACTGACTACTTTGCAGTAATGATGAGGGACATCAGCAGCCATAAATTTCTCTTGCCATTTCTTCGCCAATGATGAACCATTTTTTATTTAGCCTTCAAGGACGTTACTTGGTATTTGTATGGAAGCAGTGTTATATGTAATGATATCCATTTCATAGTGTCATATAACCCGGTGGAAAAAATTAAAAGTAAAACTGACTACTGGGGTGCATGGTATTCATATTCATCTGGAGCTATTGTAATAAATAGTAAATGTCAGACACAATTTGTTATGTCCTTGTCTGTTTCAAAATTGCAACTAAAATGCTTTACTAGTTTTTGTTCACTCTTCCATTAAGTGTGTATATATATATATATATATATATATATATATATATATATATATATATATATATATATATATATTATATATATATATATATATAATGATGTATGATGTAAACTATAGACTGGAAATCAGTGAGTGTCCCAGCTGTAAATGTGGCTTAACAATATCATCAATGTATTTTTTTTACCAGTTTCTCCAGAAATCCACAGATTTCCGCAATCTAAAGGTCATGTAAACAAATGTATTATTATCATATATATTTATAATATATATATATTAATAATACATTTGTTTATATATATTTCTATGATGCAAACTATAGACTGGAAATCAGTGAGTGTCCCAGCTGTAAATGTGGCTTAACAATATCATCAATGTATTTTTTTTTTTTTCAGTTCCTCCAGAAATCCACAGATTTCCGCAATCTAAAGGTCATGTAATTAGCATAACATCATGATGTCTTTTATTGATTGGCTATTTAAAATCCCATTGTGGTCCTGGGAGTAATGTTAATGGGTAGAAGCCACACCTCTTTATTGCCTCTATTATGATATCCCATGAGCCCTTGTGGATATTCCTCAGTGGGCACTCTTTTGTAGTTCATTAATGGTCAATTACTTAGAGCTCATGGGCCCCACTGTGTCATCAGCAGCGACACCAGCCAACCCTCTTACCAATCCCTGCTGCCTCCTAAACAAATAATAGAAAACCTTTCAGTGCGCAAAGGCTAGAATCACAGCCTCTTAACCAGACAATGCCGGAAAACCTAAAAGTTCTTGGTCCCCTGTTATTTGAAAATTAATACCATTTTGTTTCTCAATTTCAGGACGTTCAGCGTACATTTGTCATCTGAGAGATAGCAGCCTCCATTGTTTCCCCCAAGGATATTTTCCCTATTTTTTCCCCCCTCTGTCTCTACTTAGAGATTCTGCATGCTGAAAGCTTAAAGTAGAACATATTGGAATGTTCAGACAATCCTGACCTGTTTATGCAAGCAGAGTTGATAGGTTGTCAGGCCCCCAGCGAGAGGGCCCAGAATGAGGCGAGCTATCCTTTAAACTGCCTGCCTGATATTTGTGGATAATAAAAGAAATAAATCAGACAATAGGCCTGAATATTTTATTTGTTATCCATATTCCTTATGGGCAAAAATGATACAGAAATGTAAAAACAGCAATTTCGCCCTGGCCCCTGACGGAATTGTAACACAGCTTCTGCTGTTTTCATGTCTAAAGACAAAGTGCATTCTTGCCACTCGGCTAGCTTGTGCTTTGCTATAACTCTATTCTGCAGGCTGTTATCGTGTTTTGTAATGGGGCCATGACTACCCCTGTACACCCTTCAGCCTCCTAGAATTTCATCCTTTTCTTTTAACGTTCTTTCTATACAGTGGTACACTGTTTTGTATATGTCAGTGTTACATTATCTAGCATCACCTGTAAACAGGAAGGTGAGGCCTAGCCAGGTCATGCTGACCAATGTCTGTAACCTATTGCCCTTCTTTTAGCATCTCTCGTCTTGCTGTGCCATGCTGCGTCTGTGTGAAAGATGCCTCCATCAGCAGAATGGTGGTGACAGTCAGAGGGGAATGAGCTCGTGAAGTGATTACGAGAACGGGTGGCAGTCATTCAGACCCCCGAGATGACAGCACATTCAGAGGGAAAGTGCCCGACTGGCATTAATCCCGGGAAAATCGCTGGCCTCCAGGAATGCATTGTGGGCCTGATAAGATGGTTGCTGTAATATGCACTTAATCTGCAGGTCTCCAATGAGCCTGCTTGTATTTCCAAACCAGAGGGAGCCATTGTTGTGAGGCCTGCAAGATCAGGGGCAAAATTGTAAGGTTTTATTATATTCTAATGCAAAAATGTGGCTATATCATACTACACCTCATCTGTGCAAAGCTATAAAATCTCAGGCTTGTATAGAAACATTTAAAGGGAGAATTCTGTCATAATTTGCTCACCGTCATATATTTTTTTTTGTGATACTGGTTGCTTTTCCTTACAGTTACAATGAATGGAACAGGATCTTTCATGCTTCAAAATATGCAAAATAACCATTAAAGTATCATAAAAGCACTCCATATGAACCATGTTCATATTCATAAGTCTTTTTCAATATAGTATGTTATTATTTACTCATAATCTTCCTCTCCTGTGAGTTGCTACCAGCTAACAGGGAACATTCTTTGGCTAACATTCTGGCAAGGTTCACTCAAACAATTCCATTAACGTTAATAGAACATTCGTTCAGTGTTATCTGGTCTTTAGTAATGTTCTCAAAACGTTAACACAAAAAACGTTATTAATACATTGATCATGAATGTTTTATTTCTGAAACATTTCAGTTGGACTTTCGTCTAACATTTTAAAATAGTATTACTTGTTTCAGAACGTTCAGAGAACATTCATTCCCATATTCTGTTCAGATAACCAAAAAAAAACTTTTACATAACATTTACATAGAATATTAATCATGTAAAGTAAATAAATGAATAAATAAACAAAACACACAAAAAACAACAACACAAAGTTAAAGTAAAAAGCCAATACACCACATACCAGTACATTATCTGCATTGCTCATACATTAACATATATTACATCTATTTCCATCAAGCAAATATGTTTAAATTAGTTCCCACTTCTGTCGAAAAATGTCAGATTTTAACTGCAAGTCTGCAGTCATTTTCTCTCTGGTGAGTGAGAACTAAACCTATAGGATTCATTAACTAATTAATTCAAAAGATATGACTCAAGAGCCATTTAATGGCTTTAAAAGACAAATATATACACTATACAAAATATATACAAAGAATAGTGTGAAAAGGGAAAAAACATCCAGTATGCGGCAGTCCTGTGGACGAAAATGCCTTGCTGATACTAGAGGTCAGAGGAGAATGGGCCGACTGATTCAAGCTGATAGAAGAGCAGCTTTGACTGAAATAACCATTCGTTACAAACGAGGTATGCAGCAAAGCATTTGTGAAGCCACAACACGCACAACCTTGAGGAGGATGGGCTACAACAGCAGAAGACCCTACTGGGTACCACTCATCTCCACTACAAATAGGAAAAAAAGGCTACAATTTGCACAAGCTCACCAAAATTGGACAGTTGAAGACTGGAAAAATGTTGCCTGGTCTGATGAGTCTCTGTCTTCTGTTGAGACATTCAGATGGTAGAGTCAGAATTTGGCGTAAACAGAATGAGAACATGGATCCATCATGCCTTGTTACCACTGTGCAGGCTGGTGGTGGTGGTGTAATGGTGTGGGGGATGTTTTCTTGGCACACTTTAGGCCCGTTTAAATGCCACGGCCTACCTGAGCATTGTTTCTGACCATGTACATCCCTTTATGACCACCATGTACCCATCCTCTGATGGCTACTTCCAGCAGGATAATGCACCATGTCACAAAGCTCGAATCATTTCAAATTGGTTTCTTGAACATGACAATGAGTTCACTGTACTAAAATGGCCCCCACAGTCACCAGATCTCAACCCAATAGAGCATCTTTGGGATGTGGTGGAACGGGAGCTTCGTGCCCTGAATGTGCATCCCATAAATCTCTTTTTTCAGGTTTATTTCTAGTCGGAGGGACTGTCACTCATGTCAAAAAGTTAGTAACTTTAGTAAATTATGGATCAGCGCTGACTCGAGACACGAACCGTTTAAAACAATTCAGTCCGATTTGGTGAACTGGTTCGACCGGTTCACTAAAAAGAACCGGACATCACGGACCAGAGACGGAGCGATTGCTAACAAAGTTATATAGTAACTACTGAGTTGTGAGAGCGCTGTCAGCGTGAGTTTATTGTGTTTGTATCTGAGAGTTCTGAATAAACACGAGTCCCAGTCACACCGAGTCCGTCTTTCTCTTTATTCTACCAACTTTGTAACACATGTAATGTACCATTACAGCTGTCGAGATGAACGAGTTGTGTAAGTGTTGATTATAGCATTATTTTTAGATATTTTCCTATCATATGAAAAGCGTCAGTGACGCGCATTGATTACACAGCGCAAACAAAGACAGCGCAGTAATCGAATGTAATCCAGTTTATTGTGGGGATAGCTGGCTAGCCTAGTCCGGAGACCCTCACACTTACCCCCCTTCTGCTTAATCTCGCGCAGTGTATGGCGCCTCTGCTGTGGGAAAGATGCAGTACTGGGGGTCGGTGATGTTGAAGGCCGACCGGTCAGTGCAGCCCGAGCTTCGGCGTGCGTGAGGTTTATCTCTAAAGATGTGGCTCTGCCGATGTTGAGCAAAAAACTTACGACTGTATGCACATTTTAGACAGGACGAGGACGTACAAAAACACTGACTCACAAGATAGAAAACACCGTTCTGTCGGGGGCATGTGCACGAATAATAAAGTTCTGTGTGAACTTGAATAATTAGCTACACATCAGAAATCACTGATCACAGATCAGAAGGAACTGAAAAAAGACTTTTTTTCATTTGTACATCCAAACAATGAGAAACTGCCAGTATTCACTCATTCACAAGCCATGATCTCTCGAGGACAAACGAATATGGCACTCAAATGGGCATGCCAAATTCTCTGGGCGGAGGAAAGGGAGGTAACCATTCATGTTATGACGTCATAACAGGAAAATTCAAGATCAGCTCGTCTGAGCTGTCATTTTCTCAAAGGCAGAGAAAGACAGCCAGAACTCGGTTTACACCGATCAAAATTTCTAGCCACTTGGGGACAATATTCAAACTAGGGGAAATTAATGTTGAAAAACCTCATAAAATGAAAATTTCATGCCATGGGACATTTAATGTGTTTTGTAAGTAGGCTACTAATAAACAGCCAATATACTAGCAATATGCATGATAATAAGCAACAAGTTAATAGTGAGAATTTGACCTTAAACTAAAGTTTTACCCCATTTTACTTGGCTATATAAATATTTAACTAAAGAATACATATATAAATAACATTCAACATGCTTATTTAAAATTCAATTCAATGTGAAGTAAATGAGGAGTAGCATGAGACAAGAGGCGGTGTTCCTGCAATAAACCAAAGCCGACTTTCTGTGCCAAAGAGAAAGGTCTATGTTGGCCAATAGCTGATTATGTCCACTCAGCACATTGTCAGAGCAGGGCCGACAGTGCCCCTTTCACTCTGTCATTAGGCCATTTAGGGGTGAAAATATGGGGTTGTCTTGAGCGGGAGGAGAGCACTCTCTGCCTGTTATTATCAGTTTTACCCTGACAACACCCTGGTCTGTAACTTTCACCAGAGAGATAGAAAGATGGAAAGATGGAGGTCCCTGTTGAGAAAGGAATCATTGACAGAAGGGCAATTTCATATGAATGTCCACAGAGCTGCAGTCTAAGTGCTTCTCTTTCAAGTAGTTCATGCAGGTAATATTTTAAAGGTGTGTAATTTATTTAAAACTCTAAAATACTTTCTGCTATCCCAGATTAATATGCAGAATATGCAGTTAAACGTAAGGCATTTATGGGGGTTAATTCCCCTCTAAAGTGCTGATAATAAAACATTTTTGGTTTGTTTGGTAACACTTTACTATGGGGAACACATATTCACTACATGTACTGCTTATTAATAGTTAGTAAGGTAGTTTTTGTAGCATTTAATTATAGGTGTTGGGTAGGATTAAGGCTGTAGGATAAGGTCATGCAGAATAAAGCATTAATATGTGCTTTATAAGTACTAATAAACAGCCAATATCCTAGTAATATACATGCTAATAAGCAACTAGTTAATATCGAGAATTGAACCCTAAAATAAAGTGTTACCATTTGTTTAAAATTCCCAACCAGACTGACATAGCAACAGTGGGTCATCCAATGGTGAGAGTTTGGGGTGGGGCTATTGGTTTGTCTGACCAATGGCAGATGAGAGGAGAGTTTGGAAAAACCTGTTTGAAAACAATTATTTTCGTGCAATTCTTTTTGGTGCTGACACAGAAATGGCACAGCTTTACTGTGATATATTATCAATAAAAGCTTGTTTGGGTTTGAGTATGTACTGTATAGAATTAAAATAGTAGTATACCAAATTTTTATGTTTGTGACTTTTCTTTTCTCTCCAATCTCTTGTGTAAAAACACTGGAACGTGTGTTGGGTGCTAGTCTCTGATAAAACTTTAATTGTGCTAGTTGATGATTGATTTTCATGCTTCGCTGCTGGTTCTATTGGTCCATGCCATATAAATGTTGATTAAAAAATAAATATCACATACCTCCTACTGTCATATGAGGAGCTCACGACTCGTGTTAGAGGGTTTGCAGCATTGGCCTACTAAAAGCACCACTTGCCTAACATGCACATTCTCTCCACCTGTGATTAGCTGGCAAAAAAACAGGTCGCTGATGTAAATATGAGCAGAGTTCTTGCAGTGTGGGTGCTTTGCTCCTCTGATTATTAATGACGGCGGGCCAGTATGGAGTATGTGATGAGAGACCCAGGTGAGCTCCAAGAGAGTCCATACACCACACCCTGGGGTCCCACAAATATCACCCTTGTAATTTCATGCCTCTGATTATTATTGCACACTGTAGCTCCGAGCACTGCTCTTCTACCCATTCTGTTTTCTTCCCCAGCTGAGCTGCTATTTTAACAGGACAAGCCCACCTCCTGCTCTGTTCTCACACACACACACACACACACACACAAATATGGGGATGATCACCTACTGTATTCACTGACTCGCTCTCTGAAGCACAGACACACACACTTTAATCTTTATTTTTTAATGTTTTGCCTCCCTGGACCAGTCATGAGCGAGCTTTCTCATTTCTTCTTCTCTCATTTTCTGTTAATTCGCTACCATCTGCCTCAGCATCTGTTTGAGGAGCTAGAAAAAGTGTCTGCCATGATGGAAAAAGTCTCTGCTCTTTCTTTCTTTCTTTCTTTCTTTCTTTCTTTCTTTCTTTCGAGTGCAGTATCTCTCTCGCTTGCTCATTTACATGCCAACCATAGATTTCTCCTCAGTCTTTGTTTGGATCTCTGCTCCACCCCTTTCACCCAGTCTCTTTTTTAGCATAATCTCTCAAACGCCTTTTTGCGGCCTCACTCTATCTGCAGTGAGTAAACCGGGCGGCCTTCTTCCTCTCTTGGCCTCAAGACAGAAGAGGGAGTCATATCCTTTCCATGTCCGACTGCTTACTTAATATCCACTGTCAACAGGAGAACACAAAGGATTAGAAAAAGTGCAATTGTAATGCCCAGACAATGCTCTCACAAGGTCCTCCCGACATCTTCCCTCCCCCCCCACCCCAAATCCCTCCCAGCCTGCATCTTTGAGGCTCGCCGACAATAGTGGCAGGCCTGCTGCAGAGCAGAGCCCGGGCCCGGCATCACCCCCAGCCAACCTGCAGATTACAGGCATTCTTTGTGAGGGCCAGGGTTGCTGCGGTCCCCTCTGAGGAAGAGGCGCACTGGCAGAGGCTGCCCTGCCTCAGGCTGCATTCTCCTCTGTTTAGAGAAGTTATTGTGTTCCCCCGGTTTGAGTGACACCGAACCCATCATAATCTCCTCCCCGCAGGGACTTGCGCCAGTTGTCTAGCAGACCTTACAAACTGTTTCGACCCCGCGTCCTCTATTCCGTGCCGCATTAGTGTCATTTAATTAATTCAGGCTCGCGTTTCATCTTCACTTACATCTCCCCGTGGTGTCACGGTAAAATACACAAAATTTTAATAGATATAAATATATGGAATGCAAATTATTTTCCGAAGGAAACGCAGTGCTCGGCATGTTCTTGTAAATAAATGTAATTATCATAAGCGCAATGTTGTTATAATTAAATTGCGGCAATAAATTGTATTGAGCTTCCTCTCGGACCGATATGAACTCTGGGGGTATAAATGGTGACTTCATTATTTTATGCAGATGTTTAATACTTCAAATTTAAAGTTATAATCTATAAGCTATTATGGTTCAAATTATTTGTCTTGCGGGGACACTGACTGACCATTTCTGAATGATCCTCTTGGCTTTGGATAATAACTCTAATAGAGTGGATGCATTTGGCCTAAGGTGCTAGTGCATGGCATTCATTTCCCATAATGCCTCCCTCTCTCTCCCTCTTTCTCTCTATTTCTCCACAGGGAACACTTTACTGATAAGTTGCTGCATTACATACTAACTTTTCAGCAATAGCTCTGCATTTGACTCCTTTATGGTCCAAGTCCTAATGGTTACCCTCGGGCTCTGCCTCCGGCAGTCATGTCACAAATAAATAGAGGCTGACACAGTCATTTACTTAAATCTTCTCTCTGCTTTTGCACCATTTTCCCTTGGAGATTACGCCTATAACAACAGTTATTTGAAATGTCACTGATTCGTGCCTCCAGGCCATAGACAAATGAACATTATAAATCTATTAACACCTATAAATATTTAAATATTTGCTTTTTTTACATGTATCTATGTAAGATAGAAGTATTTTTATTTTATAGATTTATATAAGCCAAAAATGTGTAATGTCTACGTCCATAAGTCTACTTATTTATAGAAATGAAAAATGTTGCTTTGAACTGTGAGGTCTATTTTGTCTATTTATTTATTTATTTATTTGTTCTATTAATAATGTGTTTCTCGACCATCTTTACAACATTTTCTACATGTTAAAATTCTTATATAAATGTATTTATTTAAATGTTATTTTCATAAGTCTTGCTGATTCCCAGAACTTGCAGTATTGTTTGCTATTATGCTAGTGCATTCAAATTAGAAATAGCAGATCTTAGAAATATATTAACATCTAATATTTGCAATTATTTATTTATTATTCAAGATGTGCGTTGTTTATTTTTGCAAGTTGCTTATTCCCTGAACCTGCTGCTTTTATTCATATATTTACTTAATTAATCGCATTTTTTCAGTCCACCTTTACAACACATTCAACACGTTAAAATTCATTGTGCTCCTGTGGTCCATTGTAACTGTATAACAAGCCTTTGTTGATGTCTGAGTGTGAGGTCATCTTCTTTAACCACACTACTGCTCCTTTGATGTTTCCGTATCCGTGGTGATGAGAGGATCTGCTGTGGTGACACTGGAGTTGCCACGGGGACTTTGTTTGTTTTTAATTTCCTCGCTGGCTATTGTTTAGCGTGGCCGTGTCTAGAGAGGAGGGGGATCTGAGGCCGCTGTCACAGAAAGTCGTTCTACATGACCTCCTGTAACCTTTCTTCTGGCCTTTGTGGCATCCCAACATATCCCTATTGACTGCCTTGGCTGATGAAGATATTTTCACATGCACATGCAGAACATCTAGAACATCTGCACATGCAGAACGTTCTAATCATGCAAAGACCTAGGCACGAATAAGAAGGTGCAATGCACTGGCCTAACTTGTAATATATGGATGAAATACACTCACCTAAAGGATTATTAGGAACACCTGTTCAATTTCTCATTAATGCAATTATCTAATCAACCAATCACATGGCAGTTGCTTCAATGCATTTAGGGGTGTGGTCCTGGTCAAGACAATCTCCTGAACTCCAAACTGAATGTCAGAATGGGAAAGAAAGGTGATTTAAGCAATTTTGAGCGTGGCATGGTTGTTGGTGCCAGACGGGCCGGTCTGAGTATTTCACAATCTGCTCAATTACTGGGATTTTCACGCACAACCATTTCTAGGGTTTACAAAGAATGGTGTGAAAAGGGAAAAACATCCAGTATGCGGCAGTCCTGTGGGCGAAAATGCCTTGTTGATGCTAGAGGTCAGAGGAGAATGGGCCGACTGATTCAAGCTGATAGAAGAGCAAATTTGACTGAAATAACCACTCGTTACAACTGAGGTATGCAGCAAAGCATTTGTGAAGCCACAACACGCACAACCTGGAGGAGGATGGGCTACAACAGCAGAAGACCCCACCGGGTACCACTCATCTCCACTACAAATAGGAAAAAGAGGCTACAATTTGCACAAGCTCACCAAAATTGGACAGTTGAAGACTGGAAAAATGTTGCCTGGTCTGATGAGTCTCGATTTCTGTTGAGACATTCAGATGGTAGAGTCAGAATTTAGCGTAAACAGAATAAGAACATGGATCCATCATGCCTTGTTACCACTGTGCAGGCTGGTGGTGGTGGTGTAATGGTGTGGGGGATGTTTTCTTGGCACACTTTAGGCCCCTTAGTGCCAATTGGGCATCGTTTAAATGCCACGGCCTACCTGAGCATTGATTCTGACCATGTCCATCCCTTTATGACCACCATGTACCCATCCTCTGATGGCTACTTCCAGCAGGATAATGCACCACGTCACAAAGCTCGAATCATTTCAAATTCATTTCTTGAACATGACAATGAGTTCACTGTACTAAAATGGTCCACACAGTCACCAGATCTCAACCCAATAGAGCATCTTTGGGATGTGGTGGAACGGTTGAACTCCATCAACTGCAAGATGCTATCCTATCAATATGGGCCAACATTTCTAAAGAATGCTTTCAGCACCTTGTTGAATCAATGCCACGTAGAATTAAGACAGTTCTGAAGGGTCAAACACAGTATTAGTATGGTGTTCCTAATAATCCTTTAGGTGAGTGTATATCGCTTGTAGGTCTTAACTTTTTACATCATACTTTTTTCCCACAGATTTAAAGTGCACCCAGTCGTATTCCACTATGGTGCTGATGTTCACTTAAAATATGATGATATAATGATATTGCTCATAGTATCAATCTATTCCATTTGATTGCTTTTTGAGATGGGCTCAAAATCCATCTAGGAATAATAGCACCATCTACCTCTTTATATTGCATGTATTTGTTACCTTTAGCCCAGTAGCAATAAATTCAATCTAGTCTCTTGGATTTGGACCACTGACCACTAGGAACTGGTCACAGTGAGCTGCCACAGACCACTTTACCTCCACAACACACACACACACACACACACACACACGCACACAAACACACACACGCACGCACGTCCTCCCCCACATCTTCATTCCCTACATACTTTATGAGTTAAATTTTTATAAGATTACATTTATAAGATATCAATCTAAATCTTTTAAAAGTTTTTGATGGGTCAGTGCAAACTTTCTGTTTTGCCTGTATTTTTTGTTTTTTTGTTTTGTTTTGTGATTTCATTGACGTAGCCTATTGTTCAAAAGTTTGGAGTCAGTATGATTTTTTAACACTGCATTTATTTGTTCAAAAATATGGCAAAACAGTAATCTTGAGAAATATTATTAAAATGTAGACTAAAAACTGCTTTAGTAGCTATTTTAATATATTTTTTATTTATTTTGAATTAAAATATATTATTATTTAAAATATATTATTTCTATTATTATAGATTATTAAAAATATATAATTTATTCAAGCTGAATTTTCAGCATTATTATTCAAGTCTTCAGTATCATATGTTGCTGCAGAAGTCATTCTAATATATATTTCCAGATTAAATTTTATATATTTCTTAAACAAAAACGGAAGGCTATTGTATACACAATGAAAAGATGAATATTTTTTCATATTCATGTGTAGAAATCACATGCTAAGGTCGACTGAATTTCTAAGAAACAGTTTCGCCATTGTAGCTTAATAAGTAACTGTTGACAATATAGGCTATGCAACCTTTGGTAATCCTAAAAACATAACCAAATCCAGTTACTCTACAGTTGGAATTTTACAATCATAATACATTAATAATCTCCTAAAAAAATATTTTCTCACTTGGAGGAATATGCTTCAAGTCAATATAAAGACATTTTTGTATGTTTACGTGGGACTTGTTACACAAATACAGTGTAAATGTCGTAGTGTTTGACGATCTAATTTGAGTCGAGAGGTTGATGTGGAACACGTGTTGCAGGCAGAACAACAACAACAACAACAACTTGACATTTAGGAGTCAAAATCAAGTGAGTAAATTATCTTCTCCTATTATTGTGATCATTGTTTAATGTGTCTACAGGGAACGTCAGTCTCTGAGCATCTCACTCATTAGTTTTTAAACTTCGCGACATATTGTTTCCTGCGAGTACAAACATTCAGAAAGTAAATTGCTTATGAGTGATTACTGTCTTTCATTACTGTTCCCACGGGAGCTGCTAATGGAGCCCAGATGGCAAGTAAAGCCACTTTAAGAAGAAAGAGAAATTAGTGACATCAGCCTATGCACATACATTTCTCTTTTTGTCCTATAAGAAACTTAAATGTAGAGTTAATTTATGCATCTGTGGTTAAAGTAAATGGTGATCTTTAGACTCTATTCATCATCACTAATGGACACATAGCCTACCTGTTCAGTATAACTGTAATGCCTGACATATCATTTTCCAAGTCAATTTGGTCAATTAACACAAGAGTGCAATAGATGAGAATGTGATGAGATCTGCTAGCTCTGTACAGTTAATAGTCAGTGAATTTTTCTTGAGGAATTGCTTGGTCTAATCACATAACACAAACCTTGGACAGGAGAACTCCTGGAGAATTGGCATGACAAGGCAAAGCTGATTGACACACTAAACTATGCCTTTATAGTCTGGCTGGAAATGTTATGAAGTTACTAGCGCAGCAATTAGAATGCTTGCGTTGTAAATGAAAAATTCAGTGACTCCTGTGACAGTGATGTATTCTACATTGATCATCCTCTGTAATTTTGACTTGCTAATTAATCAACTTTATTTATGCAGTTAGGGAAAAAAATCCTAATGAGCAAAATGCCTCAGCAATCCAGACGCGCTCAATCATATAAACTTTTAGAAATATGCTAAATATGTACATACTTTTACCCATTTATAAAACCAGTGTAGGCTTTGTGGAGAACTACAGAAAGGACATTAACATTCACTTGAGAGACTTTGACCAGCTTATCATTAAGATGACTGCTTCCACTAAGTAAACTGATTTAGTTTAATAATAGGCCTAGAATTTTATTTAGCGATTACATAGCAAGTGTTGAATTCAACTGTCCACGCACTCTCTTAATATATGATGGATTCTTTTTGAATATGTATTTCCGTTTAATTTAGCAGTTTAAATTTGTACAACTTTTTCTCCCTCTTAATGTATACATTTAAATTTCCATTAATGTTTGATTGTTTTTCCACTGTACTTTTTGTTATATTAACAAAATAAATCAATGCACAAAGATCCAATTAGGCAACCTTATTCGGCATCTGTCTCTGAATTGGCTTTAACATCCCTTGAATTATTGATAACAATTACAACATTTGCCAAAAAGGAACATAACGAATATCCCTATGAGGATGAGTGTGATTATTATTAACTATCTATTTTACTGAACAAAGTATTTCTTATTTTAATGTTTTAAATGCAATATGCTAAGTGTAGCAGTTTTGAGATGAATGATCTCATATGTTGTACACTCAAAAAAAAAAAGATTCAGGCCCTTCATAGATATGACACATTTAAATTCTGTTCACTTTACTTAAACATATCAAATTTTGTCACAACTTGATTTAATTGTGTTCAATCAACCTAATATATTAAAACTGAAGTTTACTTAATTAAGTTGTGTTAAAACTACATGAAATATATGTGTTGACATAACTATCTGGGCAGTGGATCTGTAGTTCCCAGCATGCTTTGCAAGGGACTCCATTAGGAGAGTACATTTAGGGATTAAGTGTTATTTTATGTGTTTTTTCTGTAAAGGGAAAGATGTTGTTAGTTAAAGGGGTCATAGAATGACATTTTTGTACAAGTTAATATGATTCTTTAGTGTCTAAATGAAAAGTTTGTAATATACTTTAATTAAAAATTCTCATTAGTATTGTAAGAAAATACTCATTTTACCTGGTCAAAACCAGCTCAGTTTTCAGCAAGTCATTTCAGTGCATGTGACTTTAAATGATAATGAGCTTTGCTCACCCCGCCCCCTCTGCTCTGTGGGTCGTTCGGTTCGGTTCGACCCGACACAACACCACAACACACGTGGAGTGTTGCCTTGACAACATTTGAGGGTATATTTTCGAGAAATAATGGCAACGGGAGTCTCTGAGGAAACATCTGAGCAACCTTATCATTTTGAACCGGAGTCGGACTAGGAACAAGATGACGAACCCATCGAAGTTCGAACAGGACGTTTCTGAATGGTTGGTTAACGTCATGTCACTTTGATCTATCTTTGTACTGGCAGAGTAGTGTAGTTGCTATGTGTTTACTGATGTGTTAGTTCATTGACAGATTGATGTTATGTTATAAGATTTTTTTTTTTACATTACTTCTTAATCAGTAACAGACACCGTTATAAACCATGTACAAAAGTAAGCTTAGTGTAGTGTTACCACGTTAACTTTATCACCCGAGTACACAGTTTGTAATAACAAACATAACGCGTTGTTCATTATAAACGTGGGATTATGAATTATATTGAGAACATCATACACAGAAAGCATGCCGAAATGTAACTTACCCTGTAAACTTTAGCCTCATTCATCGTGAAGCAATTTGCAAAGATTAATATAAAGGTTAATAAAACGTTACACTCACATCTTCCTGAGGTGCAGCAGGAACACGATCCTTTTTTCAAGAGCAGCTTATTAGCAAAACCTGCTTTATACTGACGCTCGTTTATAAAGCAGTCTGCTGAGAAATGATTCGCGCAAACATTGACGTTGATCGGGGGGAATATTCCCTTCTAAAACAAAACTCAGCAGCCACTGGGTCTTCAGCAGTTCGGATTTAGGAACATCAAAATGACTGCTGTGTTCGTTATTACACACAACAACAACACAACACCACAATCGCTTAGACGCCATTCTGTTCCAGAGTATCAACAATGGCGGACTGATGACAGCTCGCTCAGGGCGGGTCTGTGTTGAAACGCTGCTGTCAATCAACAATCTTAGGAGGGGCGTACACCGTGTAACGTCACACGGTCAGACGGCTCGATTTGAGACAGGGGAAAATATATAAGGAGATTAAAAAAAAAACACTGGATGTATTTTTATCATTATAGGATGGTTGTGTACAGGCACTGCCAACACACATTTCCGTATAATCAACTTGTAAAAGTGCATGTACCATTCTATGACCCCTTTAATGTTTGTGTTTAATATTCAGTTATGTTGGAGTTTTTGTAATGTTTGTAATTTTTACCGTTTTTTTTTGTAATGTTTGTAATTTGTAAATTGGTTACCGTTATGCTGACGAGTGGCACCTGTGCTTAGTCTGTGGGCGCTCGGTGATCTGTGCTAATGCCATGGAGTGACACCACTTTTCTTATATTTTCATTATATACATTGTGTATGATGACGAATGAAACGGCTTATAATTGATTTTCATTTCATTTAATTAAATATGTTTTAATTTAAGTTTGACAAGTATAAAAAAGTAATGTTATAAGTATGTAAATATCATTTAAACTGTATTTGATCAAATTGAGTTGGACCAACTCAATTACATTTCATTGCATGAATTAGTTTATGAGTTGGGGCTACACATATTTATTGGATGGAAAACCTGCCCTCAATTAAATTGAGTTTGTCCAATGAGTTATTTTTCAATGTCCAATGAGTGTATAACATTGTATATTATTACACACTGTTTCAACTATACCACTTTTACACACAGTTTCAAAAGCAGCTGATGAGGGAATCTCCGTAAACTTGCCACCTTTTCTGGCCACCTAGTTATGGGAACTTTTATAAGTGAATGTTTTCTTTTATTATGCATATTTTTGTCATTTTTGCGCACGACAAGGAACGCAATACTCGTTCCCTCTTCTAGAGAGAACCGAGGTTACGTTAAGTAACCGAGTATCGTTCTCTTACGAGAGGTTCTCTCGTATTGCGTAAGTTCCTTACGCTACGGGAACATATTGTCAACGCCGTGCGCGCCTCGCATACAGCATATGTATCCCAGGGAACCGGGGAAAGAAACACTGCTCGGGCAGGGTGGCCGGTAAGGAAACGGGCCACCACATATACGGACACTTCATTTGAACTGACGGGTGGTTACAACAGGTGGTTACAACACCCTGTCCCATGAATGAGGGAACGGCACCTGCCGGTCTCCTTCAAATTCACCACAACTTGTCTCATGAATGAGGGAGCGGCAACGCCGGTCGCCTTCAAATTCACAATACCTTGTTTTATGAGTGAGGTAACGGCACCGCCGGTCACCTTCAAACTCACAACAGCTTGTCTCGTAAATGAGGGAGCGGCACCGCCGGTCTCCTTCAAATTCACATAAGCATAGTACCGAACTTACTACCAGTATGTGAGCTATGTCTGCACAGAATCACTGGGCAGAGCTAACAGCCCTATTAAACTGATAACACTTTCGCCTGTAAGGCAGGAACTTCCAGATTGTAGAATCTCACGAATGTAGACGGGGAGGCCCAGCCTGCCGCCATACAAATATCGTGGATGGAAATCCCTCTGGCCCAAGCCCACGAAGAGGCCATGCCTCTAGTGGAGTGTGCTCTGACACCTAGCGGGCACTGCAGGTGCTTGGAAGCGTAAGCTGCTGCAATCGCGTCCACTATCCACCTGGACAGGGTCTGTTTCGAGGAGGCGAGACCTTTAGTGCGCCCTCCAAACGAAACGAATAGCTGCTCAGAACGCCTGAAGGCGGCGGAGCGTGTGACATAAACCCTCAATGCCCTGACAGGGCAGAGGACATTGCCACCGTCCCCCTCGTCAGATGCTGGCAGAGCCGAGAGGGAGATAATCTGTGCCCTGAAGGGAGTGCCAATCGCTTTGGGGACATACCCATGCCTCGGCCTAAGAATGACCTTGGAGTCATTTGGACCGAACTCCATACACGTCGGGCTCACTGAGAGCACGTGTAGATCCCCCACGCGTTTCACTGAAGCCAGAGCTATCAGGAACGCGGTTTTGAGCGAAAGGAACCTCGGTTCCACGGCTTCGAGCGGTTCGAAGGGATGAGCCTTCAAGGCCTCTAGGACCAAGGCCAGATCCCATATAGGAACCGATGGGGGCCGCGGGGGATTCATCCGTCTAGCTCCCCTGTAGGCTTGCTACGATAGTCGGTGTTGCCGGTGTTACCGGTGTTCAGACTCAACACCGCTTACATCACTTGCCCACCGTGGCACTGCCCCACCGTCGTTTTTTTTATTTTTATAGTAATAAAATAATTTAGTTCAGTTAGAGAACAGACAATACAAATTAAAACTGAACGTGTCTTCTTAATAAAGCATGACCCGACCGTGAGTCTCGGCAGGAGTCATTCATCAGATTTCATTCATCAGAGAATGAGGAGCTGACTGAAATGATCGAGGAAGATTTGGTTTCAAAGTGAAACGTAAAAGCGCCTATTTAAGGGAGTTTGTCTTTTGTTTTGTTGTTGTGTTTTTCATAAAAAATAATAGGCTAATGAACCCACAATTCAAGCAACCCACCACCGAATTGGCGCTAATTCAAAACCGAAAGTAAAATGTGCACCGCCACAGAGCGCGCATTGTTTACTTTCGTCTGACTGCGCGCGCGTTTCGTCTGCTTGGCACTCTGCGATGACGTCATTTTTGCCGCGCACACCCTCACGCTCGTGCGGACGCGTCGAGTATAAACAAGGGTTCACGGACGAATTGACATTTATTCATGGCGTGCGTCTCAAACATAGACCGATCAATGCCTGATCAGTGCCCTGACTACTAGGGAACTGATTGAGACACATCCATGGCCTCACAGAGCGCGCATTCACGGACTAACTTCATTCATGGCCTCACAGAGCGCGCATTCACGGACTAACTTCATTCATGGCCTCACAGAGCACACAATTTACGGACGAATTTCATTCATGGCCTCACAGAGCGCGCATTCACGGACTAACTTCATTCATGGCCTCACAGAGCACACAATTTACGGACGAATTTCATTCATGGCCTCACAGAGCGCGCATTTACAGACGAATTTCATTCATGGCCTCACAGAGCGCGCATTTACGGACAAATTTCATTCATGGCCTCACAGAGCGCGCATTTACGGACAAATTTCATTCATGGCCTCACAGAGCGCGCATTTACAGACGAGCAGTCATTCACGGTGTGCGCGCACTGGCGCGTTTTCAGTTCCGTTTTCAGTTGCGTTATGAAAGCCCGAGCGGTCGAGTGCATTTTACTTTCGGTTAGATAGAATTAGTGATTTAAAAGCCCCCGCCGGTGATACCGGTATTACCGGTGTTGCCACACGTCGATTAACCGGTGGGAAAATTTCCTCACCGTCGCATCCCTACTCCCCTGAGGAAACGGATAATGAGCTCGTTCCTTCCTAGCGTGCTGCCTAGCGTTGCCCCAGGCTGTCCCGACATTGAGGCGGCCCGGCACGTGCGCGGCCCTTAGCGAGCGCAGCGAGCTGTGTGCCCACACGAGCAGGCGTTCTGTCAGAGTGCCCAGATATCTGGACCTGACACCGCCCTGCCGGTTCACGTAGGACACCACCGTGGTATTGTCCGAACGGACCAGCACGTGGTGCCCCTCGTATGAGAGGGAGAAACTGCATGAGCACGTTCTCGACCGCTATCATCTCCAAACAGTTTATGTGCAGGAGTCTCTCCCGGCTTGACCATAGGCCAAAAACCGGTCTGCCCTCGAAAACGGCACCCCAACCTGAGGTGGAGGCGTCCGTCGTAGGGATGTTAACCGATGACCGTTTGACCGATGGTTGACCGTATCAACGTTAACCGATCAAAGTTGTCGGTTGTCGGTTAAAAAAAAAAAAGTGATCTCTAAATTAGGCTATTTATAGAGAATGGGAACGTGACGTCACCAACGCAATGCATTCGCGGACTTTAGGACACAGACACTACATTAGAGAATGAGTAATAGTGGAGGTAGACTTTAAAACTTGTATTATACAGTTAAAAACACATTAGAATGGTGAACGCTTGCTGTGTTATGAGCTGTCATAGCCTCTCTTACAACCTGCGTGGAAAACATATCTCAAATCATGCGCAATATTTCAGTTTACCAGCTTGGAAATAACAAAAGTAAGTGAAAGTAATGCTGCCTTCACGTGCTATCGGAAATTTGACAATTCCCACTTCTAAAGTCGTGATTATGAAGTATGAACTCATCTCGTTCATATTTCGAGGGGTGGAGCGCGTTCACGTGCAATTTTTACCTAGGAAACTCCTATTTACAATAATTCAGAGAGCACGTGAAGGCAGCATAACACTCGGAAATAAACAACTTAGCCAAAATGTGTCTTTATAATTTGTATTTATTATTTATAACCGATATTACAGATTAATATTTTCTGAACCGCTTGAATGTGCTCACAGCATAAATAATGCATGAAACGCGTCAGCAAATGCTTCATTGTTCAGCTTCAGATGTAAGTTGCAACTTGTGTGATACAGTGCTTAAAAACAGTACTTAGCACATCATCTAAATATATTACATCTACATTTCAGTGGTAACACATAAGGTGTTGATCATCATCTTTCTTTATTATTGTTAGCACTACCTCGAACTAAAGCGGCGTCTCTTCGGAGCTGTCATTATCTTAAATGAGTCGCGGCAATGTTTCAAATGAGCTTCTAACGCTAGACAATAGCCTTTATTTTCAACGCGATCACCTTGTGCCCAAACCATTTCGAAACTAAGGAGCCATTTGTCCTCCGATTACAAACAAGCTCCTCAGCGCCGCGTTTGCGGGACTCATGTTTCGCGCTGTAGGGGATTTTAAAAAATTGACGTGAGTGGAAGGCAGGCGGCGGCGCCTGGACAGTGAGCGGCAGAGAGATGCGACAGAGTTGCGAAATTGCAGGCGCGGCTCGCGAGTTGCGGCTGTTATTTCAAATAGCGCAGCATATTTTTTTTACTAATCGGTTAACCGGTTTCAACCGGCTAATGAGGCTCGGTGGTCGGTCAAGAAAATGTTTAGTTTTCGCCATCCCTAGTCCGTCGAGATAACTTTGCGGTGTGAGATGGCTCCCATTGTCACTCCCTGCTGGTACCAGTCGGCTACTAACCAGGGCTTCAGAGCTGTAACGCAGCTCTGAGTCACCCTGATCCGGAAGCCTCCGGACACCCAGGCTCTGTGAGGCACTTGGGCGTTTAACCAGCGTTGCAGTGGGCGCATATGCAGTAGGCCCAGCTGGAGCACTGCTGCAGCTGAGGCCATACATCCCAGCATCCTCTGAAAAGCTTTGAGAGGTGCGGTGTTGCCCGCCGGAAGTACGCGGCCATGCGTCGAACTCGATGCGCGCGTTGGGGTGACAGGCGGGCTGACATTGCCACAGTGTCCAGAGTCAAGCCCAGAAATGAGGTTGACTGCGTGGGCACCAATGAGCTCTTGGTCCAACTGACCGTGAGCCCCAGGCTGTCCAGATGGCTGAGCAGCACTGCCCTATGGGCGAGGAGCTCGGCCTCTGACTGCGCCAGAATGAGCCAATCGTCCAAATAATTCAGAATTCGCATCCCCTGCCCTCTCAGGGGAGCGAGGGCCGCGTCCATGCACTTCGTAAATGTACGGGGTGCTAGCGACAGGCCGAATGGAAGGACGGTGTATTGATAAACCTGGCTGTCGAAGGCGAATCGCAAGAATGGCCTGTGACGCGGTATTATCTTGATTTGAAAATATGCATCTTTCAAATCTAGGGAAATCAGCCAGTCTCTCGGGCGAATATGCGCGAGGATCTGCTTGGTCATAAGCATCTTGAACGATCTTCTCATAAGAGCTTTGTTCAGACGCCTCAGATTCAGAATCGGTCTGAGCGACCCATCCCTTTTCGGAACGAGAAAATACCGGCTGTAAAAGCCTGACTCGCTCATAGAATGGGGAACCGGTTCTATAGCCCCTTTGCACAGCAGCGTGGCTATCTCCGCTCGAAGTAGATGTGCTACTTCCTTGCTCACTCTCGTCTCTGTATGCGCAACAAAGCGCAGAGGGCGGCGAGCGAACTACAGAGTATAGCCGTGCTTCACTGTTCTCAGCACCCATTCTGATACACCCGGGATGGCTTCCCACGCTCTCGCGTGTGCCACTCGGGGGAGAACAGCCTCCGGGCTCTGAACGCAGCGCTTCGCGGGTTCGATGGCCTGAATGGGAGGGGCGGGCGCGGTGCGCGCGTGGTGCGCGCGCGGTGCGCGCGCTCTTTGTGCTCTGGGCCAGCCGATCGCTTGCGATGGCTGGCCGCCCTACACACTGTGTCTCTACCGCCTCGAGCGGGGAGAGCTTTGTGTGCGGCCCTACACTCGGCGTCCCGGCCACCTTGTGCGGGGAACAAATGGTGTGTGGCGCGGCGTGTAGCGCCGGGGGCAGAATGTTCGCAAAAATGTGTGAACGCGTTTGAGCGGGCACATCTCTTACGCGTGGAACATGACCGGTTAAGAGGGGCTGTGTAACAGCGTGTGTGGTGGTTAGGTGTGTGCGCAAATAAGCGGACACGTGACCTAACTCTGGCACTCGAGTGGCCGGCGGCCGCTTTATGTGAGTGAGAGACACGGGATTTATAGTGCTTGGGTGCAGGGGTGAACACAGAAAAGTGGGCACATATACTGCATTTGAAACACATACCGCGTGAGCCGTGCAACCAGAAATAATGCAACTTTTGTGATTTCTCTGGTTCGCCGTAAAAACGGCGGTTGTAGACAGGCGAGAGGGCAGTTTTGCCGGCTCGTTGGCTGCGTGGAAAACATCTGCAGTAGCCACAGAAGTGGGGACTGACAGGAAAACAGAGTTTTAACGGTGGTCTGGCCGCAGCGGGACCGTCTTTTCTCTCCTCGTGTATAGACGCCCATAAATACTCGAGCACCACGTGGTGCGAGAGGCGAGTTCGCTTTCTGTATGTAAGAAAAACTGGCCGCGAGCTCGGGTAAGCGGACAATAAAAAGGTTTTTTTTTCTTTTTTTTTTTTCAATCTGCCGCGAGAGCTGGGCTCGAACTCGGGTCTCCGGCGTTTCAGCTGCTGATTTTACCACCGTGCTACCGGAGGGGGACACATTGGCGTTCGGTTAGTACGTCCTCGTGCTTGTTAGCAGTCGTGCGTGCATAAAAGACAGGCTCGTTTACTGCAATAGTAATATTTTCCAGCCGCCTGAACTTAAGAGGGGGCTGAGAAATGTTAGAGAATGGCGGTTCGTCCGGCAACAGCGGGACGAAAACAACCTCTCTGTTCTTTTCCCGGTGAGTGAGGCGCGCGCGCTGAACGTTGCTCGTGACCGCGCTCTCTTTCATCCCTTGTGAACGGCGCAATCTGCGTGGTCCAACAAGGGGAAGTGCGGGTTCGTTTCTGGGAGAGCATATGTCAGCGTCATGTCTCATGACGGGGTTAGTTTGCTGGCGTGCGTGTATTAAATAGGCTCGTGTACAGCAATATGAACAATTCCAGTCGCCTGAACTCATGAGGGGACTGAGAAATGTGCGCGAGGGTGGAGTAGCTTTCTTGTAACGTAAAGAGAGCTGCAGGACCGTCCGTTTCTGCCATCCCTTGTCAGCGGCGCAGTAGCGTGGCTTGAGCAGAGGGGGAGGAGGCTCGCTCCGAGACCGTTCATTTCTACCGTCCCTTGTCAGCGGCACAGTAGCGCGGCTTGAGCAGAGGGGGAGTGACGTCGTCATCAAACTGCTCGAGTCGAGCCCACAGGGTCGACATCGAGGGCTCTTCGCACTCGGGGCATCCGCCCGCGAGGAGTGCGGCGGCGGCGGCGTGGTCACGGCCCAGACAGAGAGCGCAGATACGTGGCGGTCTCTGGTGCTGAGCGGCACATGGCACGAGCCGCAGGTGGAACGAGGCATTTTGATAAAAACGCTCGTGCTCTTTTATGAAACGTGTGACGCAACGGCGAGAACACGTGCAATGAAAGGATATTATGCTGCCGGATAGCAGAGCAGGCACGGATGGCTGAAGGTGGCGAATTCAGTCGGCTTCTTCAGGCGCTGTCCTCTGCTTGCTGTTGCTTGATTCAATGGCGGCGGGTCCAGAGATCCAGCGATGCGAAGGGCTTCGCTGAAGAAAAGAAAATCGAATATGCAGCCTGCGAGCCCCGCTTATATACACGTGGCCACGCCCCACCTGTAGGCAAATGAGGCAAGGTGGTCACTCATTGGTCGCCACGTCACGCGGGCTCACCGATAGGCTGCTGCAGATGCCAGCAGAGCAGCCAATAGCACGTTGGATTAGCCTGCTATGGTCTGCCAGGCTGCCACACTGCGTTGACAATGTTACAAAATTAAGGATAATTTTGGGTTTTAAGAAATCTCGAAGAAAGAATACTTTCCCATAGCGTAAGGAACTTACGCAATACGAGAGAACCTCTCGTAAGAGAACAACTTTATAGTCTTCACATATTTACTCCAAAAAAAAAAAAAAATTATAAAGTGACTGTCACTTAAATTCATTGGACCCCTAAATGGCCCCACCTTTCATTGTAATTTACTCAAAACCTATATATGCACACCCTCAACCCCCAGGATCTTTGCATTGGGCAGCTCACCATATTTTATGCAGTTTCTCTTGTGTTCATTTGCATTTTTATGCAAGGTTACACACAGGGGCTCGATTACCACCATGAATAGATTAAGGAAACTATCAATCACGTCTCTTGTCGGACACAATGAATCAGGCACAGGCTTACCTTAGAACTGGAGGTGTGGACAGAGTACTGTCTTTTTTGGGAAAGGATGACCCCAGACATGATCCAGCAAATGTCTTGCAAGGTTATGCTTTCGAGAGAACTTTTAGAAGTTATCAATATCAAGTTTTAAAGCACAGATGTTGGAGAAACTGATGGCATTGTACTAAATTAAACACAGAAATAACAGCTTTATATACTGTGTGTTCACTATAATTTTCTTAACATATGCTCTTGATTTGTCAACTTATAGAATAGAAAAGCTATGTTTCTCAGTAACAAAAAAACTGCATTACTTTCTGGGGCGAGAAGGGCTTAAAACTTCAGGCTAATGATAACAAATGACAGCTAATGAGTTGTCCAAACATAACAAATGAAAAGAATTAAAGGCTTAGAAGCACCACTGTTTCATTAAAATGCAATAAGGAAAGGAAAGATTAGGTTTATGGATGAGTGAGGATTTTTATTGTGTAGGTTTGGTTTGAAAATGGAAATTCACAAACAAGGGCATGTTTGGTTAGCTGATGGGATGTGATAAGCACCTATGCAATTTAGCCTTCTTTTACATACGGGGATGTTTTACAGTTCGGGCGTCTAATTTTATAATAATCTTGTGTGATTCGGGAAGTTTCGCTGCTTCAATGTTTCTTTTTCATGGTTTTTAGACATCATTACCCCCCCCCCAAAAAAAGTCTTGCGCTCGACATTGAGCACAATATCATTTATCTTTATGATTGTATTCCTTGAGTAGCAGTTTTCTTAACAATAATCAATATTGAAGTCGCCATTGGCCAAAGCGACCAGAAGAGCACAGCTGTATGAAGAAGGGGGAGGTGAGGGAATTCTTCCACTGAATTGACCTTGTCAGTGTAACAGTGCTGTTTGAGTTTGGCCCTGAGCATTCAAACACGCTCTCAATCACCCCTGGAACCCAGCAGTCCACACTTGGCTGCAGTAGTAGCCCTTCGCTATGATCTCAATTTGTATGTTGTCTCGGGCTGTTACGACTTGACATGGTAAAATGAACGGATTGATCTATCGTTTGAGTTTATCTCCTTCCTGGAGGCGGGATAACTTGTTTTTGAGACTTGTGTGAAGAATAAATAATTAGAATGAAATGCCACGAATTGTCGCCTGACGTCAGATTTTTTGTGGCGGGTTAAACTAATTACCAGGAATAATTTAAAGAACGGCTTGAATGAGGATGATGATGCTTTTATTATTGGTCTGTATTATCAGATATCGCTTTTTTTAATCCTCTTACCCTAACAGGCAAATTATTTTCTTGTTTTTGAATAATTTAGTTAGACTCGTGCTCAGTACAGTAGATTATTATTCAGTTTTGCTCTATTTGTTCGATTTGCATAAATTGAATTTACATTGATGTATTTTGTATGTTTTTCACATTGCATGGCCCGGCTCATTTGTGTAATTTTGTTTTTATTCCACGGCAGCTCTACAAACCATATAGTCTCTGCTGTCTTAACTCTTGACTGCATTACATCTGTTAATGAGCTCGCATATTCGGAATGCCGCCGTGAATTACTTTGCATGTTTTTAAAATGCCCGGCACAGAGTGGGTGCTGTGTGCTACCCATCTTACAGCAGTCTCCCATAGGGAGTGGAGAATTACACTTATGTTTACTGCAGAAAAGGAGGCGTGCTCACAATTAGATTGCTATAGAGAGCCCAGCAGTCCACTAGACTTCATGCCAGGATTTACAGAATGAATACATTCAGCCATCACACAAAGTCAAAAGGGGCTTCATTGTGAGGGCTGGTTTGTAGCTCAGTGTTGATGAGTCAACATTGGATAGCTCATAATAGTGTTAGCATTACTATTCATAATCCTATGGTCACATACACCCGCTTGAAGGTTTAAAGGGATAGTTTACTCAAAAAGGAAAATTCTGGCATTATTTAATCACCCTTTTGTTGATATTTTAATTAATGTTTCAGCAGTTTTTGTCCATTCAGGGAAAGACAAAGGGGTCCAAAACTTTCAAGCTCCAAAAACATTAATCCATGTGACTCAACTGTTATATTGTGTCTTCTGAATTGTTTTATTTACTTAAAAAATTAAAACATTGATCAACGTAGGCATACATACACGCCACCACCTATGCAGATATAAAAGCTCATGATGTTCGGTCACATGATGTGCGAGAACCAATGAGTTTTGATGATAATTGACGTTTTTCTTTGCCATATTTGATGTAGTCTGTTAATGTGTGTGTTGATCAATATTTTGGTTTGATTAGAAGGTGATTTAAGACTTGTGTTATATACTAAGTGACTCTTTAAAAGACATAAAATTTATAAATTTCACTACCGTCACAGTGATGTTTAAGCTTGACTCCATTGCAGTGTTATTTAAGTATTATTTATATAATATTATAGTATTTATTGGTATTTTAAAAAAGGTTTATGTTTTTTTTTTTTTTTTGCAGTTGTTGTATTTGAAATATTTTCATTAGTTTTTGTTTTAGTCATTTTAATAACTTTTTTCAAGTAGTTGCCAAGGCAAGTTTAAGTTTTTCAAATAATATTTATACTTTATTTCAATTACCAAAATGTACTATTTTTTTAAGAGTTAGTAATTAATAGCAACACTGCCCTATTGACTTTCATTGTATGGACAAAAACATTTTTCTAAATAGCTTATTTTCTGTTCCACAGAAAAAAGAAAGTAATATGAGTTTGGAACAAAATCTATAGATGTAAGTTAACATCTGAGTTTTGAGAGAAATACATACAGTGAGGAAAATAAGTATTTGAACACCCTGCTATTTTGCAAGTTCTCCCACTTAGAAATCATGGAGGGGTCTGAAATTGTCATCATAGGTGCATGTCCACTGTGAGAGACATAATCTAAAAAATAAAAATCCAGAAATCACAATGTATGATTTTTTTTATATTTATTTGTATGATACAGCTGCAAATAAGTATTTGAACACCTGAGAAAATCAATGTTAATATTTGGTACAGTAGCCTTTGTTTGAAATTACAGAGGTCAAACGTTTCCTGTAGTTTTTCACCAGGTTTGCACACACTGCAGGAGGGATTTTGGCCCACTCCTCCACACAGATCTTCTCTAGATCAGTCAGGTTTCTGGCCTGTTGCTGAGAAACACGGAGTTTGAGCTCCCTCCAAAGATTCTCTATTGGGTTTAGGTCTGGAGACTGGCTAGGCCACGCCAGAACCTTGATATGCTTCTTACAGAGCCACTCCTTGGTTATCCTGGCTGTGTGCTTCGGGTCATTGTCATGTTGGAAGACCCAGCCTTGACCCATCTTCAATGCTCTAACTGAGGGAAGGAGGTTGTTCCCCAAAATCTCGCAATACATGGCCCCGGTCATCCTCTCCTTAATACAGTGCAGTCGCCCTGTCCCATGTGCAGAAAAACACCCCCAAAGCATGATGCTACCACCCCCATGCTTCACAGTAGGGATGGTGTTCTTGGGATGGTAGTCATCATTCTTCTTCCTCCAAACACGTTTAGTGGAATTATGACCAAATAGTTCTATTTTGGTCTCATCTGACCACATGACTTTCTCCCATGACTCCTCTGGATCATCCAAATGGTCATTGGCAAACTTAAGATGGGCCTTGACATGTGCTGGTTTAAGCAGGGGAACCTTCCGTGCCATGCATGATTTCAAACCATGACGTCTTAGTGTATTACCAACAGTAACCTTGGAAACGGTGGTCCCAGCTCTTTTCAGGTCATTGACCAGCTCCTGCCGTGTAGTTCTGGGCTGATCGCTCACCTTTCTTAGGATCATTGAGACCCCACGAGGTGAGATCTTGCATGGAGCCCCAGTCCGAGGGAGATTGACAGTCATGTTTAGCTTCTTCCATTTTCTAATGATTGCTCCAACAGTGGACCTTTTTTCACCAAGCTGCTTGGCAATTTCCCCGTAGCCTTTTCCAGCCTTGTGGAGGTGTACAATTTTGTCTCTAGTGTCTTTGGACAGCTCTTTAGTCTTGGCCATGTTAGTAGTTGGATTCTTACTGATTGTATGGGGTGGACAGGTGTCTTTATGCAGCTAACGACCTCAAACAGGTGCATCTAATTTAGGATAATAAATGGAGTGGAGGTGGACATTTTAAAGGCAGACTAACCGGTCTTTGAGTGTCAGAATTCTAGCTGATAGACAGGTGTTTAAATACTTATTTGCAGCTGTATCATACAAATAAATAGTTAAAAAATCATATATTGTGATTTCTGAAATTTTTTTAGATTGTCTCTCACAGTGGACATGCACCTACGATGACAATTTCAGACCCCTCCATGATTTCCAAGTGGGAGAACTTGCAAAATAGCAGGGTGTTCAAATACTTATTTTCCTCACTGTATGTATGTTTTTGTGTGTGTGGGTGTGAGTGTGTGAGGATGAGAGAGGCAATATCAGCAGTCACTAAATCATCCTGTAATCAGCTCTCTGTGCGGATCCATCCATGCATGTTGAGAGCGGAGTCTTAGCGTGGCCTGCCTGTGAACGCAAGTCCCCCCCTCCCGTAGCCGACCCCATCTGTAGCCCATCTCCTTCTGCATTATCTGGAACCTATAAAACTCCTGAGCGGCACAAAAGAGTTAATGATTCCTTTTGTTTTGTGGAGGGGGGACGGCACACGGGCAAATGACAACAACAGATCCATCAAACTTAGCGGCGCTGGGCATATCAGCACTTTCTCTTCACCGCTGAAGTGCACATATTGCGCGCTGCCCCTCCCCCAGGAGTGGCAAGCGGACCGAGGGGACAGGGCAGCCCTTCGGTGGCCAGCCAGGACTTGATAAATGACTGGAGCAAACTTCCCTGTCGCCAGCCGGAGAGGAGCCCCCCTGCAGTGAGCTACATCATCCTAACAGCATTATTCTTTGTATGCTGTTTGTCGATAAAGCCACCCCCCCATGATTGGCGTGGTAACATGGGCAGGTTAATTGGAAGGCTGAACTGTGAAATGGCACGGGAAGTGCACAGATATTGTCCCCACACCATAACATATGAAGAGTGTGTATCTGTCTATCGATTACATGCTGGGTTCACGGCACCACCGTGAGCCACAGATGATTGGGGATGGGTGATAAATGTATGCCGGGGACAAATGTATGGACACTGGCGCCATGAAGGCAGACACTAGTCAGAACTTAGTTGGAGCTTTTGTCACATATTTGTTCTATGTTTTCATAGATTTAAGGGGATAATTCACCCAAAATAAAAATTCTGCCACCATTTACTCCATTTACTATGGCTTTCTTCTGAATTTATCGAATTTATGTTGTTATTCACTGAAAAACTAAGTTTGGTCAACTCTGAGATAACAGTGACCACACAAATGGTGATGGTACACAGGGCAACTTTTTGAGCAATATTGCTGGGCAACGGGCAACCAGGTGAGACACAGGGCCCACGACCGATCTAAAGTATCCAGATAGAAGTTTGTTGCCCATTCAATGGGAAAGTGCCCAAGCAACAGTATTGCCAATATAAGCTCGGCAATATTGCTCAAAAAATTGCCCCGTGTATTATCAACTAAAGATATTCTAAACCAAGCTTCAAATCGTGCAATAATTTTTAAAACGTATTACTGTGAACAAGAATTATATTGTTTGTTTGATGTGAATTATACATTATAAAGGCTCTGTGCTTGCAAAGTTAATATGACTGTATAAATAATTTATTTTTATTTTTAGCCATTTTGCTTCTACATTTCTTGTAAGCTAAGCATCACATATGTATTTTTTATTATAAAAATACATTATATAGAAAACTATAATACTTTTGAGTGAAGATCCACAATGTGTGAGATGAGAATAAAATAAATAAATTTGAGTAAAATAAACATAAAACACAAATAAATTAGAGTAAAATAAACATTGGTTTGTTATAATAGTGCTTTATAATAATAATTAAAAAAAAATTATCAAGAAAAATAATATATATATATATATATATATATATATATATATATATATATATATATATATATATATATATATATATATATATATATATATATATATATATATATATATATATATATATTTAAAATCACTGGCTTAAAGGGATAGTTCACCCAAACAAGAAATTACTCACCCTCATGTCTCTCATGTCTCTCTCATGAGCTCTCTGACCCCTCCATAGACAGATATTTAATTAACACTTTTAAGGTCCAGAAAGGTAGTAAAAATATTGTTAAAATAGTCCATGTGTCTCCAGTGGTTCAGCCTTAATATAATGAAGCTACGAGAATATTTGTGCGCAAAAGCAAACAAAAATAATGACTTTATTTAACAATTTCGCAATGACTTCGTGGTGCTCATGTGTTCTGCCGTAGAGCTGGAAAGCGCTGCACTATTTACAACATAAAGACTGACAGGCTAGAATGAAATAGTTGAATAAAGTTGTTGTTTTTGCGCAGAAAATGTATTCTCATTGCTTCATAAAATTAAGGTTGAACCACGTTGCATGGACTATTTTAACAATGTTTTTACTACCTTTCTGGGCCTTGAAAGTGATAATTACATTGCTGTCTATGGAGGGGCCTGAGAGCTCTCGGATTTCATCAAAAATATCTTAATTTGTGTTCTGAAGATGAACGAAGGTCTTATGGGTTTGGAATGACATGAGGGCGAGTAATTAATGACAGAATTTTCATTTTAGGGTGAACTAACACTTTAACGAGCTGGCCTAGTGATAACAGCTCACTGGATTGGAAGATTATCAGTGAATAATGAATAAAATGTGTCTGTTTTTTTAACATAGTACTTGTATGGCCCCATAAGACAAATATAGAATAGAATATAGTGCACAAGGAGTATGGACTGTTTTTATGGTACTTAATCTACGCTTTTTATGGTGCTTTTGCATTCTTTTTGAAGTTCCAGTACCCATTCATAGTAACTACGTTGAATTATAAAAATGATAATTTTTACCAAACTAACCACTGCTTATTGTTATTTTTCTTTTACATAATATTACTTTTACAGCATTTTTTTATTTTTTTTAAACACTTTTCTATTTTTATACTTATTTTATATATTTTTGAGTTAAAAAAAACATCTAAAATAAAATTTCATATTGGAATATTAAAGAATTATAAAGTTCTCCTTTTGTCTTTCACAGAAGTAAGCTGTGCAGGTTTAGAATTACATGAGGGTGAATACATTTGAATTGTGAATTGTTCCTTTAAATATGAGTGTCTGAAACATTTTTGACTCTCTGAGACAATTTATCACAAGATCTATTGCATGTAGACAGTGCTGAAAATGCATTTTCCCAAGGGCTTAACTGCATTTCGGACTAGCACTAGTGTCAAAGAGGCATGGCAATGTTTTGTGTCTGGACTCTTACCTGTAGCAGCTCTCCTTAGACAGTGATCCTTTGCTTCAGGAGGCCTTTTGATCAGAGGGCCATGCCTAACATCAGATGGAGGACACTTGATACCAGACAGAGGAGGTAATATAACACAACGTCCTCCTCTAGAACTTTTGCTCCCTGTCTTGCGTGTCTGGCCACCCTGCTCCCTGATGCTATCAGCAAGAGAGAAAGACTGACAGTAGCCCGGTGCCAAAGGACAGGACATAGGCTTTTTACAAAGCTTGACAGGGGTCAGGTATTTAGTTGCTGTGCTTTTTTTCCCTTGAGAATTTCCCAGCGAGGGCGCAATATAAATTCGATAGCCTACACATGCAAGCCACTTGGCTTGTGCTTGTGTGTTCGTTCATCTAAACATTTGTGTGTAGCTACTGTATGTTTCCATGTGTCTGGCTGATCAGGTTTGTTTGTTTTCCTTCCTTAACATGTCTATCTGTTACCCAAGTTATCTCTCTTCGCATAAATGAAGCATTACGTGGTCAAAGTGCAAGCATCTCGGCAGTGTGTTACTTCAATTACCTTCCCATCATTCCAGGTAGCACCATGATTCATTGTTTGGGTATCGAGAGTTTCATTAGTTTGATTCCTTAGTCTAGATATATAGCTTATTAATTCTAAAAATTAATTGCAAACATGAAGTGACATTTTACAAGAAATGTTTAGCATAGCATGAATTATTACTAAGCTAAATTTTCCATGCAAAGCAGTTGGGTCCATATCCGTGACTTTTTTTTTTTGGCTGATAAAATGAGACCTTAATTTCAAATGTTATGTGTTTGATCACAAAAATTAAACTTAAAGATTGTATTCTTAAATAGAGACCTACAAGCATTTATTAAGGTTGTGGCCAAATTACTGTATGTCATTGAAAATGAGCTATAAACCAAATAAAGCTTGCTGTATTATGTATCATTCACAAATTTCTAAGGCCTAAATGATCAACATGATGAAAACTTTGCTGATGGAAAACCCTGTTGTACGCATCTGTCCTCTGATTGATAGTTCACACATTTTAGCAAGCAAAAGGGATTTTAGTATCATTTTAAAAATGTCCACCTCCAGGTTGTGGTACACAAGTCTTTTTATTTAATACGGCTTAAATTTTTTACGGCTATTAATATTTTAAGATGAACACTTACTGGACTGAAGCAACGTAGTTTTACTTAATTAGCCATACATAACTTTTTTAGAAAAAGCATGTTAAAATGTGTTACATGAGGCTTTCGTGGAATGTTTATTTGTAAATTTCTCAATCATATTGCGTTGCATTATATGCTTTGCCCCCTACAATGAAAAGTACAGAGCTTTGATCATAAAACTAAGCATTTAAATATCATCTTACTAAGACATTATCTATATATATTATATTAACTTTTTGACCATAAAATATCAGCAACTGCAACAGATTGCTTATTTTTTTCTTAATTTGGGCCTCAAATTGAGATGTTTTTGAGTGCGAGCAACATTTACTCTTTCACTTATATATATTTTCAATATTTTCAATGGTCAGGCTTTACGTGGTTTATTATAATAATCATGTATTTATATATATATATATATATTTCTATATATTTTTTCCTATAACTCCATATATTTTATATAGTTAATGTTAATATGGCTTTTTGGTTGCATATAAAGGATAAAGCATTCTGAAATAGACTGGGTGTATGGTTATTGGGCTCTACAGTCTGTGCCACACACTTTTCAAATATTTTTTAGATGTTCACAGTGGGACAACAAATTAGTTGCTTTGACTTTCAGATCAGTGTTGTTGATGCAACTTCTGTCATCTTTTACTTTAGTACATAGTCGGATATCGTCAGCAGGACAACAATCAAAGCATCTTGCAGTAGCCTCGAGATCTATGTGTCCGCTTCACCTCCCATGGTCTGGCTGTGTGAATGGGTGGAAGGCCCCAGCAGGCAGTGTTCTGGCCGCCTCCGTGCTTCCTGGGCCTCCTGGGGCTGGGTGAGTCTGCCTCCTCTCTGGGTGGATGGGAGGATAAGACCGTCTCTCACTGCACAGTGCTGGGGTCCAGATTGCTATACTGGGACAGTCTGGAGGTGGGCTATGGCACTCCAATTCATCTCCTGCTGTAGCTCAGCGACGAAAGCGCCTAGTGCCCACTTCTCATCTGTGGGAGCACTCAGGAAGATGGATTGGTTGGCCGGACCATCAGAGGAGGCAAAGCGTGTGGCTAAGAGCCTATGTAGCACGTGGCTGCTCTCATATGCAAGTTTGATGAAAGACATTCACAAACAGAGTCTGGGGAGCTTCTTCTGTATCAGATGTCTCAAAGTGGCGTACACTTTAGAGCAGGCAAACGTATGAAAGCGGCACACGCTGGCATGGGCCATTCATCACTTGCTTTTCACTTTTATGGTGTACTTTGAATACGATGTTCAACGATGGCTTTCACTAGGTTCGAAATTAAGATGCTTCCTTAAGTCAGTTTCGGTGCCTTAGCACGTTCCACCTTGCTCGAGCCGCTGCTCATAATTACATGGGCATGTCCAGAAAGACAGACTAAATTACACACAGATATAAGATGAGGTGCTATCGGTAATATTCTTATGATGTTCCTATTAATCAGCTTGGGTGGTTTTTATCACAGTCGGCCCTGCCCACCGCTGGCCAGGCAATAATCAGAAATACATAAAGAAATTCTCGTCGAGCCAGGACCCAGCTTTGTCTTATTATGGAATAAACCTTGTGGAAAATATCGGTTCATCCCCAGAAGCGGCTACAAATTGGTCCTGCGTGACATGCCTGGAATTTCCGCCGCATTCCATGACCTAAAACAAAAATGACATGAACATTGACAAATTTGACAAAGAAATTTGTGCAAAAAACAACCTCTATTTGGTCAGCCAAGCAGCAAATATGTCGGATGATATGCTTTATTAAGCAATCCATTTTTCAGCAATAGCGGTGCCATCTGCAAAGGTTAGCGTGCATCAGGCTACAGAAATTTCATCTACCTCTCTGGGCCTCGGCAAACACTCCAGCACATTTTTCATGTACATACAATTTTGGATGCAAATAGAATACTTGATGAAAGGGATGACCTTCTGAAGTGACTCCTTGGCAGTAAGGTAGGATGGAACAGGCAGCAGGAACAGAATGAGTTACTGCCCTGGCTGATCCAGCAGCACTGTAATATATGACTACTGTTCACACAGAGAGTGAAAGCTCACCCCCACCCCACTCTGCTACATCTCGTTTTGCTGTGCCTGGATAAAGATACTTAAAGGCGATATTCTTCCAATTTTGCATAAAGGCCTCTGAAAGTTTTTCTATGGCCTTTTTAAGGCCTTATAAATTATGACACTGTCAATAAATATATATTGTGGGTTGTCTGTTCCAAACCTGTATGAGTTTCTTTCTTCTGTTGAACAAAAAGAAAATATTTTAAAGAGTGTTAGTAACAAAACAGTTGACGTCACCCATTGACTTCCATAGTAGGACAAAAAAAAATACTATGGAAGTCAATGGGTACCATCAACTGTCTGGTTATCAACATTATTTAAAATATCTTCTTTTGTGTTCAACAGAAGAAAGAAACTCATACTTCATGTTTTTTTAAACATATTTTTTGTTTATTACATTTCTATATAAGAAACAGACCACAGGAATAACCTCTGATGTCTTGCAGAAGAGATCTCATCAACATCTGTTCTGCTCAAACATCAGAGTCTTCAAATTAAAGTCTGATATTGCAATAGTATTAGAATCTAATTCTTCCAAAACGGAAAAATCTGAGCTATGCTATTCCTTTTAGATCTACTGTATATTAAGAATTGGTTTTTTTCTTCTAGAAACATCTGAGACAAAGCTGATGCCATACTTAACTATTAAGTCTCCTGGGCTATGAAAGAGAAAAATAAAATAAAAATAAGAATCTGCCACAAACGAAAAATATTTCTATCTTAAAATTTTTTTTTTGTCACCAATGATTGTGTCAACATGTAAACAATGTTCTAGCCGCTCTGTCTTTGTTGTCTGAGGTTTAACAAATGGACAGTCAGACAGCTAGTGTTCCACTTACTCAGAGGTGTTGGTCTCATCTGTATTGTGGCTGGCAGCACAGTCATCTTCATTCTCTTTGTCCTTACTGAGGAAGGTGATCTATCAGACCACAGACATCATGGTGAATCTAGCTGGCCTCTGCCTTCTCCCATTTGAATTGAACACACAGTGTTTTAGTGCTCTGCAAGCGTTCCTCTAACCAGGACAGGATTGAGAATGAGTGAGCTGTCCTTGGCTTGTATTACTGTCCCAATATGATTGAGTTCCTTTGCTGGAATTGAAGAAAGGATGAAAATTGAAGACTTGACTTTCTGAGCCATGTGTTTCAGTAGGAATCAGTAATCTCATTTCCATCTAGGTCATTTTACCTGTTTTTTATTTTTTATTTTATGAGTAGTGAACTGTTTCATAAAAACTTTTTATGGAGGATTTTAAGCTTGACGCTATGACTAAGATTCGCTTTTCGAACTCATTTTATTACAACAGCTTCATTAATGTTTTTGTTGTTGCAGTTTAAGATGTCTTGTGCATATTTAAATATGGATAAGACACTGTAACTTCCAATAGGATTCAAATGTTGGATACTTTAGTACTGATCAAGAACGTATTTTTGTTTGTGTTCCTCAACAGAGCAAATTCTAGCAGTCTACCTCTTGTGGGGGGATCATCACAGTGTGATAATTCGACTGACTAAGAAGTTCCTGCTTCAATGACTTTGTCCCACGGAGGGACGCGACATCCAGACCCCTCAGATTGATTGTTTACTTGGGAGCTGAGGGAGAAGAGCATCTAGTTGTTTCCCAAGGTGAGTGTTTTTCCAAACACCTGCTGTTAAATAAGCGGGGCAGACCTCTGGCCGCCGCTCTCCGGCCAGGGGAATACACCGGCTTTGTCTCCGTGATGAAGAACTAGAGCTATTTATCCACCCCCCATCCGCTGGATATGTCACCAGCGAGGTGCTTAGGCTTGAGTGTTATATATAGACTTCCTCAGCCTCTAAATAGAAATGAAATGGGATTGCCAGTGTTTTTGTTGGGCCAACATCGGAGGGAAAAAAAATTAGACATCCGTTCCTTGTGTATTTCATCACCTGCAAAGCCAATGAGGGAGAGCGCTGTGTGCCCGGCGACTGCAAACTGCGCCCAGGTTACTGCACGCTACAGTAGCCAAGAATGTGTGGTTCTGTAGATGATTAAATCAATACAATTTTGACAAGACATGTAGGAACATGCCTCTTTATTTTACGCAGTTCCTTCCCCACCATCAGGGGGCATTTATCACCCAGCCCCGGTGCCGTCATCTAATGGAGATTGTTCTTTAGTCTGCGCTTGATCGAGAGGCAGGATTATGATGCATGTCGATAGTTTGCCGAGATATTGACACAGGGACAAAGAGCACAGCCTGCAGCCGCTAGCCTGTCTATTCCCAACACGCGGCGACATACGCACACAGTCATCACGGAAGTATCCCCCGTGGATGATTCCCATTGATATCCCATTGATGAATCGGCCCAAGCGCCTGGGTGACTGGAGGCGGTCGTTAAGACCCCCGCAAACTCATTCAGCTAGCGATTAACTCCGCGAACGTCTGCCACGTTTCTCATCTTTATTTACCCTGGCCGTTTTCTCAGTGTGTTCTCCCTGTCCTCCCACACATCCTCAGGACCTTTATCGTGGGCTTCTCACAAAGGGTTAATGATAAAAGACAGAACGTGAGGAAAAGAACGCAGAGGGATAATGAATATGAAAAAGGGGGGCTGCATTGGAAAGAGGAATGAGATGGGGGGGAGCTAATGACAGGTGTAGCTGTAAATTCTTCATTCTGCATGGGCTGATGGGAAGCGCTCGGCTGTGCGCTCGCCTGTGACTTTACAACTAATCCTGTTTGTAAGTTATTATTTATCTTCAGCAAACTTTGTCAAACTTGGGCTTTGATTTTTTTTTTTTTTCTCCTCCCTCCTCCGATTTCCCTCTTGTGGCTCGCTCTCGCACATGCTCCCCACATAATTTATGACTGCCTCTGGTCCTCATGACAGATTATTAAAAGTAGAATTAGTTTTTTGCGCTGGATTTTTCCACTGGGAATTGGGAAGGCAGTCCTCTCAGAGGAAGGTCTCTTACGAGGTCTCCATTACTAATAGAAGTTTTTTCCCTTTTTTTGATGGGGGTGAGAAGACTAATGATTTGAATTTACTGTAGCAGGCGTCACGTGGTTGGAAAAGCATCAGCAGACGAGACAAGAGGTTAAGTTCTTCCCCGTAGAGAGCTTTATTGGATTGTTTAGCAGCAGAAGGATAATGTTTTTGTCAGAAAATGCCGGAGCGCGCTAGTCTGGCTACGGAGAGAAGAAAGATGAAGGTACCGAAAAAAGACAGAGTGAGAGCCAGATATGGGGAGACAGAAAAGAGCTTCTCTCTTATGTGGGTGGTTTAGAGATAGAGGGACACGGAGACAAAGTGGAACCGAGACAACATTGTTTTATGTAATGCAACTGGACAAACTGCGAGTTGGAGATTTCCAAATGCGATCTATTTCCTCTTTTGTTCTTTTATTCTTTCTGTCATGCGCTCACATGCAAAAAGAAAAAAAAAAATTCAGGATAGATGGGCACACATGCACGCGCGCACACACACACACACACACACACACACACACACACACACACACACACACACACACACACACACACACACACACACACACACACACACACACACACACACACACACACACACACACACACAAAGTGCTATTTCCATTCACCTGATGGCCGTTTGGAGCTTGTTCTCCCAGCATGCTACTGCAGCATGGGAACCAGAGGGGAGTCACAGCACAGCTGAGAGCCTCGGCTTAATCTTATGCATCATTAAGCACTCAGCGGCAAGCCAGCGCTGTTCATATACATCATCCACGCTTAATAAACATAATGATGACATAAGATGTAATTCTAGATGAATTTTCATTTTATAGGGAAATGGAGAATTCCTGTAGAAAGGAAAAGAAAGAAAAAAGTAAATTATCAGGGAAGTACAAAATAAATGATGTTTTTTTCAGCAAGATGAATAGCGGTGTTTGGGGCTTTAGAGCGGGAGTGGAGAGAGAGTGTGATGCGGGAAGGGGATGAAGGGGCAGTGGAGGTGACTGGGAAAGGGGGGCACCGGCCATTTGTACGTTTTAATCGCGGGAGTCTGATAGACAGGCTGAGGGAGTCGGAGTGGGACTCATCCATCATGTGCACTGAAAATCAGTAGTATGAGAGGTAGTGTTTCAGCCCGGGTCGCCTTACAGGGGAGGAAATAGGATTCTGATGAAAGTGTGAGGGGAGAGTGGCCCTAGACACTTGCCGGGGCAGCCGGGTCACTGAAAGGCAGAAAAGACCTGAGATTACCGCATGTGCTCCGAAGTCGCCCAGCCCGGACCCATCTCTTGTAGCACAGCGACGAGACGAGCGTTATCCATGAATTAATGCAAAGAGGAGGGAGATGAATCGCCCTTTGAAATTAGTGAGCACTTTGAATTCCGACGGAGTGGGCCGGGCAAACTACTTCCCCTCTATCAGTGACTCTTGACACGGGTAGATAAAGGCGCAGAACGAGCATCTACAAATCAAAGCGTAATTACGACTGCTGGCATCCCATAAACGCTTTAGTCAAGATGGCCGCTCGGAGCTGTGCGCTGTTTGTACAGCTGTGTGAGCCCAAGCTTCAGATGCGGCAGAGTCGGAACGCCAGCAAGTGCACAGTTGCATGTCTGCCAAAAGGCTGAGGAAGTGGAATGCTCTGCTTCTGTCTAATGACTAACTAGAACAGTACAATGCAATGCAACCTCTCTGATGCAGTACTCTGAATACAATAGCACAATTAGTTATCTTTAGATGTCTTTTATATTTATTCCTTTATTTTGGTTATATTGACATCTTAAAATAAAAAAGAATAAAGCATGTAAAACATATTTATATGTATAAATGCGTATATATAAATGCTTATATAAGCTTATAAATATATAAGCATTTATATCAGCCTTTGAATTAATTTTTATTTTATAATGTACATTTTATATGATGTACAAAAAAAATGTATCACAGTTTCCACAAAAATATTAACCACCACAACTGTTTTTAACATTGATAATAAAAAGAATGCTTTTTGAGCACCAAATCAGCATAATAGAATGATTTCTGAAGGATCATGTGACACTGAAGACTGGAGTAATGATGCTGAAATGCAGCTTTGCCGTCTCAGGAAAACATTACATTTTATATTACATTTTAAGCAGTTATTTTAAATTGTAATAATATTTCACAATATACTGTATTTTTATCAAATAAATGCAACCTTGGTGAGCATAAGAGACTTCTTTGAAACGCATTACAAAATCTTATTGACCTCAATCTCAATTTTGCATGGTAGTGAATGGACATATTTTACAATGTACATTGGATAAATAGTAGTAGGCTACTTATAATGTTAAAATTACTAATTTAAGTATTTAAATTATAAAGTGTATGTATATATACTATAAGCATTTGAACATTTGAACATAGAAAACGTGGTGCAATTGTGAGTAGAGAAAATAAACACTGTTTAGCACTCCACTGTAGTGCCAGGACATGTCCCAGTAAATTTGCTGCCAATGTTCTACTGGATCTTTTCCCAGAATGCAAGTCCTTGTTAATATGGGCATAGAGTGTTCTCAGAATGTATGAATTCATGAGTTACATAAATCATGCAAGTGCAAAAAAAAAACAGTGAATGAACAAATAGCAAACATTCCATGTAATAGGCTATAACATCTTCCCCCTCAACCACTCGAACAGTTATACTGTGATTCAATTGATTTAGAGCATTCGTTTAAAAATAATGGTACCAGAATTATGTTGAAGTATGTTTAAGAATGTAAGTGAGTCTTTCATGGTTCTAAGGTGATGTCATTATGTGTATCACCTGTTATGGAACATCCTGACAGAATCTAGTAATCTTCCATTGACCTTGTACCTCCTTTATGTTGTGTGAATGTCTGTGCTTTTGATGTATTCTTGCTCTCTTGAAGTATAGAGCTGTTCCTGGCACCACTGGAATATTGCATCTTGTTTCTCCAACTATTAAAAGTGTCAGCGGTTGTCTTCTGTTGCTTTTATATGCTGTTATTAACGACACAATGCTAACCGCCCAGAGTGTACATCTAATTAAAACCTCCAAACAGTTATAGCAAGGAATGAATCCAAAAGATAGGATATAATCATAGCAAATAATGTGTTTTTTTTCCCCTCCTGCCTTTGGAGGTTGGGTTGTAATGGGCTATCTGTATTCATACTGTGGGTTGTGAACCCAGTCAATGATTGTTATAGAGCGCTGTAAAAGTTGCGAGTTCCTGCGGCAGCTTTTATTATTGCTCTCTTATTTCAAAGCCTCTTTTAATTTATTACATGTTTATTTGGGATTAAGGTTAACTTATTGAAACCTCCTATGACTAAACTTTGTAACTGTAATCGGCACCTGTCTACCAATCAGTTAGCACGATGCTAGCAATGCCAAAGTAATGGGTTTGCTTATGGGGAATGCATGAACTGATAAAATGTATTACTTGAATGCAACGAAAGCCACTTTTGGAAAACAATAGGCTGGTGCACATCTCATAGGTTCGCAAAACATTTAAGAACCATGTTTATATGTGATTTAGATGTGGGGGTGGTATATAAGTATCTTTCTGCCGTAATGCATTTTTGTCTGGTTGGCCGGGGTCTCTGCAGTTCCCCCTTTCATTCCTGCCCTTTGACACAGTCATCTTCCAGAACCCAAGCCTGCTGGCCTGCATTCAAGCCCCCTGTCTTAACCTGAAGAATTATGTGTGCAGATAATTAGCTCTTATAGGTACACTTTCCATTTCTTCACTTCACTAAGCACATCATCTTCCTTCCCTCTTTATTGTTTGCTTTGCTTTGTCAGATCGATGTCTTGCTACTGCGTAAGTAGCAGTCATATCTAAAGCAACATAAATCACAACAAGGTTCCCTGTCGCACCAGTCACCGCGCGCTCCGTCTGGAAACGTGGTAGGGAGCGTCTTTTTTCCGCATGGATCTCGGATGCGGGTATGATTGCGCTCAGCCTTCCGATGTCTGTTTGTGTGGCGCTGTGCTCACTGGTCTTTTGCCATGTAAAATGGAATGTGATTACACAGTGCTTCACTTTGGCTTTCAGAGGCTGTCAGAACATCAGGCATTTGTGTCAGATCCCTCTCCGCCCATCCCATAATATCCTCCTGCTCCCTTTGAGTCGGGAGCAGACTGTTGAGGGGGAATTTATCAGATTATCCCCTATCAGGTGCCTTGGTGGGGAGCGGGGAGCGGGTGGGCAGCATTTCTCCTGCCATTACTGCCAGCCCTGTGATCATGCCCCACTAATGAATGCGCAAATGCAAATAGCCCTTCCCTGTAAAAGTTGACATTGTCTCCTGTGATAAATTTTCTGCTGAGGTAAGAGACAATTTAGAGTGGAATTACAAGCAGGCTCTTTGTCACTCTTCGGGTCCATTTACATCCGTAATTAGCTGTAATTCCACTGCACCCATTAGAGAGAGAGAGTCACCACTGAAACAGATAAGCAGTAAAAAGGGGCGAGAGAGAGGAAAAGAGAAGCGCCAGATCTCTTGATGCTTTGCACAGCGCCGTCAGCTGGTGATTTATATTCACCCCTACGCGCTTGTCGCCACGCCAATGGGTGTAAACATTGATTAGGAGCAGGAAATGAGGCACACACTTTGTCCTCTGTGTCAGGGTCTTTGGGTCGAGGAAGAGGAAGGCTCATGGTCTTAATGTGTACAGTCCTCAACACCTGAGCGCATTTTAGAGGGTGGCGTTAGATACGCCTCTCAAGCATTACCCAAACAAACACATGACATTGTGCCACAGTGCTGCTTGAGTGACAAGCTCAGACTTGTCATTGAGTATCTTTCAGACCTGTGACACACACGCACACGGGAGTCATAGTGCATGATTTTCCTGTGTGAGGATGATGTGCATCAGCCGGCAAAACAAATGTGGATTGATGGAAAGCTTCGAATGAGATGCACCAATGATTTTTTTGTTGTTTGTTTTTGAGCACATCTACGAGTGTTGCCCACCGTGGGAGGTAAATTAATGCAGGACTATGACCTCAGTGTGTTTACCGTGTATTTTCCCCTGCGGTGCACAAGGGGCCAAATAATCCTCAAAAAGGTCAAGGTGCACGTCTCCTTCCCTACTTCTTCACCCCTATCTAATGAAAGTGTTTCCTGTGTATGTATGACATCTATCTTAACCAATCCCCCAAATCCTGTCATTACAAAGCTTAAGTGTTTGCTAAACCTCCTGGACAGATTTCACATAATCCATTAGTAGCAAAGAAATGTTTTTCTTAGTGAACCTAGTAAACACAAGTGTTAGGGAAGCTGCTTTGAAACCGTAGCTTGCCAAGCCACAAACTAATCAAGCAGTTATACTACAGCCAAGCATTAGCTACAAGCTAAAAACAAGAAGTAGCTTGAAGTTATTAAGGGAAATATTTGTTTTTATAAATAAATAATATCCAATTGTATTATTTATAAATTAATCAATTGTACTTCTGCAGGCACAAAAACGATATCCCATTTTGAATTAAGTAGCTTAGCCTCTGAGTCAGCATCTTGATCTAAATTCAACAAACAATAACAATAACCGAGTCGAAAATATAGTAGCTACATTGAGTATAAAAGGGAGTCAAATTGGTGAATCATTTTTAATTGTTAATTTGACATGAACAGCCTAGAATTAATCTAAAGTTTCCAACGCAACATACAAGAGAGAACCATGTGGACGTTCCAGTGCTTCACATGAGCGAGAGGCCAGTTTAGGATGAACCAATTCACTGGAATGAATCACAGATTATTAGAATGAAGCTGAATTTTCAGCGCTTCATAGATCATTTAGGATTAACTGATTCACTAGGATGAATCAGACTTTCAATGCTATGAGAGAAATTGTGGGTTGATGAGGTGAGTGCATTTGATTATTAGCACAGACATTAGAAACAACAGTTGTTTTTAACCACTGGGGAGCAACTAAATTAGAACGTATGGTGACATGAAAGCTTATGTAAACATTATTGCGAGTCTTGCGAAGAGTGTGCGCTGTGATTGATGATCAAAATGTAAAAGTACAATGAACATTTATGGACATTATATGAGTAATATATTGATGAAATATATTAGTTTATATGTTTGCTTGTGTATCGTACATACATCGCTCGGCGCTCGCTAATAATTTTATTTTTTATCATAAAATCAAATATTGTATTATAAAATCCATCAGCACCATTCTAGCATTTCTTAAATACTGGAGCACATGTCCCCTATTAAAAAGTGTCCCCATTTTTTCATACTCTTTTAGATAAATAGATATAAAAAGTCTTTACCTGCAGTAGGCCTTCAGAGCGTTGCATATTTGTGTTTCTGTCTTACAAGTATACAGATTTATACAAATAAATGATTCAAGGCATGAGTGATCTGTCTAAAATGAGTCAAACTGAAACTCGCAAACTTATTTAATACTTTTTTGCAAACCCATTTGACCTACTAGATGTGATTTTATTCACTGGTGAATTGTTAGATTCTAAACTGCTGATAGAAAATTAGATTGATTGCTGAAATATTAAGGAAAATGAATATCAAGTGATTTCCACCATTAGACAAGAATTTATCAGTAATATTTTACAGGGGCTCGTGCCCCAGTAAAAAGAGTAGGGACACTCTACCCCACCCTAAAATCTACATGGTTAAAGCAAGCGGCAACCTTCCCCAGTTTCTCTTGAAGTTGATACGGAAGTGTCTTAAACTGCAATTAATCGACTGGCCGCTAGAGACAGGTTCCAAAAGGAATTGTATCTCATTGTTAAAATGCCCAACTTTACAGCAGAAAAAAAAAACATGTTTACAGTCTGGTACAAATTGTGGTTTTGGTCTATACAGCTAATTTTGCCCTTCATGACAACTGTGAGGGGAATATTTTTATAACTTATTAGTTAATAATTATATTAAGCCTTAGAGTTCTGCATAATTAAGGGCGTGGCCACTTGAGTGACAGGTAGATTGCCATTTGTCTTCTGTCTGTTAGCCATCACGCCACCTCAGCTCCAGCCACGTCCCGCCTCCTTGCCCATTTTGAGTTATCCAGGAGTGACGCGCTGCCAAGATGGCAACGGCCGACTTTACGCTTCAGAAATGTTCTTCAGAATCCTATGGGTGACGTCACGGACACTACGTCCATATTTATTTACAGTCTATGGGTTAAAGGCAGGGGTGATTTGTTTCAGAAACATTTTTTGTTATGTCGGTTGAAAGTCTTTTCACATCCAGATAGCAAAAAATTAAGTGGTCTAAATGTATTTATATGTATATACTATTGTCTATGGAAGGTGTAGGACCATAACATGTTCGTCCAATCATAATACGTTCGGTACGATTCGGTTCAATGTCCTACCTGCCTGTCAACCAGGGCCTGAAATTAACACCCGACCACACGCCGAATGTGGGTGAATTTTGCAATTGGCGGGTAACACTGTCAGTCTACCTGCCACATTGGCAGGTAGCCAATGAGAATTGAGTGATTCATTGGGCAGTTTGAGAGGATAGAAGATGAGGCCCTTCTCTGACTACCTTTGGATGTGCGAGTATTAAACTGTTGGTGAGATGGGAGGAGATAATAATGCAACGCTGACGTAGGCTACAGTACAATGACAGTTGCACAGATGTGTGTGCGTGTGTATGTTGGGAGTTGGGAAGCGGTGAGAAAATGTCCGGGATGCGGTAAATTTACCAGTAATAATAATATTAATTTAGTTCTGTTTAACCGTTCCTGAACGTGACTAAATCATCCATCCACACAGCCGTGTGTGATGTGTTCACATACGAGCTGCGGTAGGTCTTTTAGGTCAATATAAAAAAAAGATATTTGTAAGAGTTATTATTACTTAAATTGATTTCATTAATAGCTTGACAGCACTTAAATGTGTATTCTTACAAGTTAAAGAACAATATGTTTGTGGGACAAGTGGATTTTTGAAGGGGCAAGTGAAAGAGAATTTTACTAGACAGATTAAAACATCAATAACAAAAAACTAGGGAATCAACAAAATGCAAGAATGAGTCTGCATTAATTTAGCGTAAGTGGCAATCGATAATGGATAATAATAATAGCTTAATGTATTATAAACTGACGGTAACAATGTTGCACTGTTGACACTCACGGAGCCTCTTGCGGAGAAATCAATGTTACTGAATGATTCAGTGTTTAAAAGAGTCGTTTGTATCAAAGATTCAATGACCTATTCATAAACGACTGCCTCATTCTTGAATGAATCAACCGTTTGAACGAATCAACTCAATGACTCAATCATTAAAACGGTCACCTGCTGCCAACTATTGGCGGTTTACTTTCATGTTTAAACATTCTTTCCAACTATACTTATTTGTATATTCAAAAATATTTAAAACAATCCCATACATTTTTTTTAATGCAGTTGTAATTTTTCAGTTTAAAATATTTCATTTGATTGGTAACAACCCTACAGTGTCTTATTATATTTCTAGATCAAATTTAAGAATATAAACTGAAAGCTAAAGCATAGTCTACACTCTAAAAAAAAAGGTTCTATATGGCACCAAAAATGGTTCTTCGTCGTAATCATAGAGGAACCACTTTTGGTGCTATATAGCACCATATCTTAACATGTTCTGTATATGGTATCGGTGCTATATAGCTCTTTAGTTAGCGGTGCTATATAGCACCTTAGTCAAAGAACCGGTGAAGAACCTCTGAAGAACCGGTGAAGAACCACTGAAGCACCAACATTGGTGCTATATAGCACTAAAAAAGGTTCCCCTATGATTACGAGCCAAGAACCATTTTTTGGTGCCATATAGAACCTTTTTTTTTTTAGAGTGTATATTTAATAAGATTATGGGAAAAAAGCCCTTTATAAAAGGTAAAAATATCAAAGATATGCAGATTTAAATATGTCAAAGCACGTGAACAGGCTTAATGTCGAGGAGAAAAAAAGTGGCTGGTAAAAAGTCCCGCAACCGAAACAGCAGCCACCTTTTATAGTTTCTCCTGAACCAAAAGTTTGAAACAAGAGTTTATGCCGCGTTCACGCCATAACAACTGTAATTTATAAGTGATGGTAACCCATGACATTCTCAGAGCGGTTTGAGATTCGAACTTATGCGTTTCAATGGCAACACTATCACCGCCAAAATGAATCTGCAGCAGTCAGGCGGTACAGGTCAGTGCTCTTTAAGTTGTTTATGTTCATTATTATTGTAATTTTATGCGCTTTGAGACACGAGGTAGTTTAACGCCGATCCTCGTGACATTTTTGTTTGATCCCTGCTGTACGCGCTCATGTGTTTTTTGAAGGAAGCGTGGCTTTGGAGACGCTCTGAAGGGAGGGTGGGATCTTATGCTTTCAAAGCTAGCTCGCTATTGCTAGCCTCTCAGAAAATTGCCTATCCTACCATTAACTTGATAAGCTACTTAAAAACAGCTGAATTATGTTCACAATGCTGAAAGTGTTGTTAGGTTAGTAGTGTCGTCAGTCGCCATATTTGGTTACTCCCTAACACTGGTAAACAACCGTTTTTCAACCCTTTTTCCTGTGACCTGTCTCATTAATGATCTCTAAAACAGTGCCCTTTCATTCACCATTTATTTGACCTCCATTTGAGAGCCATACCTGAGTGCTTTTGTAATGACATCTTCCAGTGAGCTTTAATGAGGCTCATTGTGATGTCTAATTGTCTAACAGACATTTACCACATCAAATATCATTTGCTTGGATTCATTAACTATAATGAAGGAATCTGCACACTCTTAGATTCGCCATTTAAAACGACATGTATGTCCAGCTCTGCTTTGTTGATGCCAGCAGCCCCCCCTCTCTTTCCTCTAGTGCTGTTTCATTCCCTATGTACCTTCTGGTCTGTTACCCTGGTGCTGTAAAACATAGATGCCTGAATTGTGCATTAGGGCACCATGATTACATCCATCAATCATGTCAGAGAATTTGGAAATGATGGTTTAATGTACCTTTTTAACTACATGTAACTTTGTTGCTGCCTCTGTACATATTTTGTGCCATCGATATGAAATGCACGAGAAGGAAGGGTGGAAAAGAGAGCAAAAACCCATTGTGTTTTTTCCCTGTCATTAAGCTGTGCCTGGGAGATGATGTGGAAGCCGTATGTGGTCCAGGGGAAGTATTTATGGCCCTGCTTGAATCTGGTTGGGCTTCGCTGATAGCTGAGATAATGGGAGCGAATGGGATGCAGCGAGCTGTTCTAATGGCACCAACAAGACATGGGAACAGCCAGGATAAATAAATGTTAGCCATTTTCTCTACTCCACACTATTTGCATGTTCCATCATTAAAGCTGCTTAAATAGTTCCGATAATAGAATAATAATAAAAAATGGTTGCATTTAAAAAGTGGAAAGCAGGTCTTTAAATTTTCTTAATGCATTTAATGCAAAGGCTCTGTGTTTCAGTTGAATAGTGGAGTTGTGTTCGGCTGAAGATAGCGGGAGCTTTAATTTTAATTTGTTTTAATTCTGACACTTATGCTCCAGTGGCTTTTCTTGTGAAATGGGGATGAATACAAACAAGATTTCACTTCATTAAACAGCAACAAACTGTACGGAAATTGCACTTACTTATGGAAATGGATTTTAAGCATGCAAAGCATTACTTGCTCGGTCTACGCTGAAATTTGAAAAACATTACAGGGTGAGCCTATTAGCTCTGACAGAGTTGAGCACAATTACTGAATGGGGGGGATCAAGGTACAGCTAAACCCATGGTGATAAAAAGTGACAAGCTATTAGGAAAGTATATTGACCTTAAAAAGCACTTAATTTAATAAACCGCAGTTTGCACAGGTGGCATTACTCCGAGACTGGCGTAAGAAAAGACAATGATAGAAATATTATTATTTTTACAGAGGTATATTTTAGAAAATGATCTCTCTGTTAAATATAATAACTCTTTTTAATACACTTAATTCACAGTGGACTATACAGTAATGTCAATGTTGAATTTACAGTATGCCTGTCATATTATTTAAAAAAAAAATAATTTGTGGATTATTTTACATTTGTTTCCACTACTTGTGGAATGATTATATTCTGAGTTCTGTTATGGTGGATTGGCACAGTTTAATCTTGTGCAATTTGTCATGAATTCTTATGTATAGAATTATCATTATTTAAAGTAATTTAATGTTTTATATTGACCATTTTCTTGTTGTAATGGTCTAAAAGCTAAATAATGTTTTTTGTGGTAGCTGAATTGAAATATGTAATGCTCTAACAACTGTGAATCATTATATTTCACTTTTTTATGAACTGTTTGAAAGATTTTGTACCACCATTCTGACCTATTTATTTAATAGTGATAATTTGTTATTGTCAGCACTTGTAGCACCAAGATGGTTGCCTATAGTTGTAGCAGTTTTCTTTGAGAGTAACAAAGTATCCATTTACAAAATATTGTAAATAAACTAGTGCAATCAGAAAATTGGCGTTGATGACTTAGAACCTTTTGTTTACCTTTCAATGTTATCTGCCTTTTCAGTATCTGTCGGCATGAACTTGAGTTAGCTGGACTGTTAACAATGGACTTTTCTTCTTTTTCCTGAAACGGCATCCAAAGGCAAATGCAGCTTCCTAATGCTAGAGGTAAGGCAGCAATTTAATATAAGCTCTTTCAATTTACAGTTATTTATTATAGACAATTACTAGGTAGCTACATGTGTTCGTTAACCTTGTTATAGTGCTTATAGGAATTGCAGTGATCTGAAAATATTTGGGGACTTAAACAGTATTTTTCATACCTAGTAGTACGTACAGTATTCTCCATAATACTATATTGTGTCTTCAATGTGTCGACAGTGTATTTATTTTTAATATGGAAATGTTTTATAGTTCCAAATTAATGTTTTTGATTTTTGTATAGCATTGTGATTCTGTTGTACTGAAGTATCACAGGAATAGACCTCATAAATGTAATGAACACATGTTAAAATAAAATTCAGTCTTATGGTTATTGAGGCAGGCCCTCAAAGTAAACCTATTAACATGCTAAATGTATAACTTCCTCTTTAACTCAGCAACCTTAATTCGCCATCCTCCTTCAGCTCGCTTTTAGAGTTGAATAATCTCGGGGAGGTCCAACATGTCTTCCCCGATCCTTTGAGATGTTAGCAGACAAGGATAAAGGAGTCCCCTCGCTCTTTTTTCCCCCCCTCTCATGTCATCTTGTGCTCGGTCTAATCTCCCGAGCATTTGAGGCCAGAATGCCGCTGGAAGTGAATAGAAACTTCAGCCTTATTGTTTATGTGCTTCTCAGTGTGACCGCTCTTTGTGTCCCCCACCTTGTTTTGTTTTTCATGCTACTTAACAGTGACATTGAATACCATGTGTGTTTATCTGTCTTCAGTGCGTTAATCTGTTTGCATTACTGCTGGTATTCTGGTAGTCCCATTATATATTAGAAAAGCAATTATCACTTCATTAAACATCGAAGGTGTTAACACAAGTCATAAGACTAAGCCATCTGTTGAATTATCTTCTCGGTGTCCTCTTGATGCTATCCACTAAACAACGCTTCTCACCAATTAAGGTTATACTTGATAATTTAACTTTGAAAATGGGAAGTGTTCTGTTACCCCTCTAATAATAGCAATGCATATGGCGGTTATTTAGACTTTTTAATGAGAGAGATGGCCCCTTCAATTTGTCTTTGAGATCTGGAAAAGGCAGATTGGAGCCTGAGGACTCAATTCACCTGAGCATATGTTAGAATCAGAGGCTTTTTTTTGCATGTGGTGGCAGACGTTATAACATGTTGGCCTATTTTTGTAATCTGCTGTGGGATTGTATGACAGAATGGCTGCATTTGTTGCTCTCTTTGCATTACATTATTATTGTAAAGGTCAGATATTTGCATGTTGGTAAATTTTAATTCAATGTATCAGCATTACCAGGTCGGGTGAGGCAGTTATTTCGTCAGAGTTAAGTCGATTTGCTGTTTTCCAAACCCTTTAAAAAAAAAAAAGTATCCTTATTGGAATCGTCACACGTGATCGCTGTGAAAAATAGTCCTTTAGTACTTAATTTGAAGTGCGGCAATGATATGTCAAAGAGCCTGTCATCAACTTAACCTCATCTCACTCTGTAAAATCAATAAATCAGTGCTGTAATTGGGCTGCTTTAACATGTTTTCTGTTTTGAATCACATGCTGGGGTAATTTGAAACTGAGCAGTCATAAGCTAACATCTTGAATTATGTGACATCTTCAGCCTCTTAAATCTGAGACGAAGGCATTAAGACAGATAAACACATCTAAAAATCAACTGGATTTAAAGCTAAATGCTTGTTTTTCATGCCTCCAGTTCATTTAGTTTAACACATTCTATCCAGTTGGAGCTGTCTGTATTTGAGATGTTTTTAACGCTGATACGAAGAAGATTTGTACCACTTTAGTTTTAAAGATGATGTTATCGCTTTAGCTGTGCATATCCTACTGATTTAGAGATTTAACAGCTTAATACCGCCTACCTTATCCCAATTGTGTGAAGTGAAGGATATGTTTGGCTAGGAATATCAGCTTAAGAAGGAATTAACTTTTTGAAAAATAAAAATAAAATTCCTTTTGTATATGATTTCATTTCATTTTTTTTAAATGAATTTATTTTTAGCAAATATGCAATGCATACATTTTTCTCTTTTTTTGTTAATTCAACATTTGTACACTGAAAGAAAATAAACCTGATTATGTGAAATCTTAGTTGGAAAGAAAATGCTAACATGAAAATGTTCTTTCAAGCATTTATTATTTTGCTCTTTTGAAGAAAAGCAACTGTAGTCCACCTCTGACTGGGATGGAAAGGTTTTCTCTCAGCGTCTTGCCATGTGTGAGTGTGTATTGACAGCTCAGATGGGAAGCTGGCAGAGGAAATGGCCTCATTTGTTTCCTATGGCTCAGTAATGGCAAATCACCTCTTAGGGGCAGTCAATTGACAGACTCCAATCCTAGTGCGCAAACATCCATGAGGATTTTATTGGCTTCCTCTTCAACTCCTCCACCTAATGTGGTTAGCCCAATGAGGCCCAAAAGTTGTAAAGGTATTACAGAAAAAAAATCAATCACCTGCTGTCCAGGCAAGTTCTGTTATAGGATGAATCGTTTAAATGAGGACATCAGTCAGACTTGTTGTGTTATGTTTATTCTAGTTGCAAAAGCAGACATTTTGTCAGGATTTTGTATATTTAATATAGTCGGAAGATGGATTTTTATAATCCATTTAAGTACACAATAGCTCAGGACATTCATCATTCTCTCTTAAGCTCTTTTGGAAATAAAAAAAGAAGAACGTTTTTTTTCCCCAAAATCTTCTGTGTCGTCTTAATGAACAGGTGTCTACATAACACAGCCCACCTCACAGATGGCTATATAATTAGCATTCATTATGGCAGCCTCTCCAAGGCCAAGATCTGTGTGGCCAAGTAGACTTGCTAACCTTCTAACCTTCAAGCAGACCCCTCCCTGTGGGAGACTGACACTTCTTTTTTTCTTAGCTCGGCCAAGATTGGGGGCCCTTTCATAAGGCGTCATTTTAATGCTTGGGCATTACTGAGACATGAATTTAAATTCCAAGGAGGTCAAGGTCTCCTTGGGAGATTTGAAAAATCGGAACATAGCCCCCCTCAAAAAAAAAAGTGTGAATTAACAAAATGTAAATTGCATATTTTGTTAGAGTGTAACACTACACTCATGTCACTTTTTTAAAATGATGACTTTAGACATATAATATTAACATATAATAAACAATATTGTTTGTTAAAAATGCTAAATTTGCTATTACATCTCTTGAATAGGCTTGGACTTGGTCCTTCCCCTCCATGCACAGGGTACCAGAATAGCAATATTTATAATTCTGCTTAGCTAAAAATACAGAAGTATGTTAGACACATATGCTTGCACTCTATCCCTGGCTACATACGTGTAACACATTTTAAACATTGTATTTTATTAAATCATGAACTTAATTTAAAAAATAAACATGGAAGCTCAAATGTGTGACCTTTTAGGTTTAACATATTTGATCCTAAATTAAATCTGTCTAAACTTTCAATTTGGATGAACTATACACAATACATATTGTCGCTATATCCACTGTAAATATCGTTGCATTTTTGCATATAGTGATGTATTATGACATGCTATTTTTATTCTTAATGCACATTCATGGTGCTCCAGCCAATCAGCTATAGAACATAACTGAAAATGCCATGCATGGTTATATTTAAATATTTAAATAATATATCACAATCTTTAGCCCATTTTTACCTGAACAGTGCATTCAAGCTATAGTCTCCGCCATATCTCCCAGAGCTTAAAACAATACAGTTTACTTCTGTAGTCACGGTTGTGGCAGTAGCGGTCAGGTCATTCCACGAGCATGTCAGCTTTCATGCCTGACTGCTTCTGTTGTGGGGCGAGGGGGGTGGGCCAGAGTGCAGGGAGCACGAGTAGGCCTGTAATTTTCTCCACTTAGAAATGAATTCCATCTAATCTCATTTCACCATGTCAAACGGCACTGTGACATGCTGTTTTCCTCAGTAACATTTGGTTATGCTGCAGCAGTCGACTGCCCTCCTGATGCAGCCTGACACCCTCTGGTTATTAAAAACTGTTTGCACTTTGCGATATTGTATGATGTGGGTTAAATGCAGAGCAATAGAGAGACTAAATAAACCCTCTCTGTTTTTTAGTTTCGTCAGCTGATGTCTTGTGCCGGTAGCTTGTCTCTATTTTGAGGTTAGGTTACCTGTCACAAGGAAATACAGTTAATGGCTAATCCATCTTGTATTTCAGGTGCAACTTGCAACCGTCTGACCTTACTTTTTTCTGATTAAAACCTATTTAGTAAAGTTTTTTTCTATTATATTATATTTTATTATATTATATTATATGAATCAATAGTTTGTCTACTTATGCCCTTATATGAGTATTCCAAATGTAAATGGAAATTAATTTAGACAGTAGGCTAAAAATTATTGTTGGTGGGTTGGTATTGTTTTTTTCTTCTCTACTTTGTTTTTTTCTTCTCCCCCCCCCCCCATTCTTTCTGATTATTATATTATATTTATTATATTATATTATATTATATTATATTATATTATATTATATTATATTATATTATATTATATTATATTATATTATATTATATTATATTATATTATATTATATTATATTATATTATATGAATTACATTATATTATATTAATTATATTATATTATATTATATTATATTATATTATATTATATTATATTATATTATATTATATTATATTATATTATATTATATTAATTATATTATATTATTAATTATATTATATTTATTATACATTTTGTCAGGGTTTCATTATGGTTTTGATTTTCATAAAATGTGAACGAAAAAAAAAATCAACAGTTTATTGTCATGTAGTCCAAATGTAAATGGGAATTTTATGTATTATGCCATTTAGACAGTACAATTTATTGTCGGAGGGTTGTTGTTTTTTTTCTCGTCTTTGTTACTTATTTATTTTCATTTGTTCCTAATTATTAATTATGATGTTTATTGTAAATACAGTATATTCTATTATAATAACGAGAAAAGCTCAGTTTGCGTTTAGACATAAATTAAACGAGATATCATACATTTAGCAGCAAATATTAAATGCATAATATCTCTTTCAGTCTGTATCTTCTATAGTGAGTTCACAGACACACACACACACACACACACACACACACACACACACACACACACACACACACACACACACACACACACACACACACACACACACACACACACACACACACACACACACACACACACACACACACACACACACACACACACACACACACACACACACACACACACACACACACACAGAAGCTTTCCCCTCACCTCACAATAAAGAAGTGCGCATTTAGGAGATGGAGTTGCAGACTCTTGAGTTATTTGCAGGGGTAATGTATTATTCTGTTCAAGTAATGATCAGGTAGTGTTAGATGAATGCGAGGTGTTCAGCTCCATTACTGGCCGCACATCAGTGAGGCATTATTACATTATCGCTGCTCCTTAGCAGGAGATTGGCTGTGTGACCAGGTTCTGAATACACTCATAGTGCACGGGCTGGCATAAATTGCAGATTGGCTCATTGCTTTCAATGATAAAAGAATTGCTAGTAAAAAGAACACAGACTCAGGCTGCTCCTCAGCTGTTTGTCAACTGATGTTGGTGCATTAGAAGGAGGGATGTTAAACAGGTGAAGAGATTTTCAGATAGATCAAGAGATCTGCAGTTGGCCATTCACACTACCCTGAAAGGAAACACAAATCTATAATACATGTTTTTTGTTTTTGTCTGGAAATGAAAGACAGTATGATCAGTAGCCAATATGATGTGTTATTAGATATTTGTGATATATTACATAGAGAATTTGACCAACATTATGGAAAATAAATTCTGAATTTTTAAAGTCATTTAGTAATTTGCTTGCCAATTATTTTTATTTACTTGTTCTTAGTCTGGCACCCTAGACCCTGGATGATCCTTAGGAGGGAAGGAAATCATTAAAACAAATTAGACTGTAAACATTCTAAGGAGCATTTGTCTTAGAGATCAATATGTTCTCCTGTTCTTTCCTGGAGTCTATAGTTCAAACCATCATGAGGGAGATTATGAGAAGAGTCCTTTTTTTGGCTTACAGATGGACCAATAATTATTGACAGCTTGGAAACTAATGACTGAACCTCCTTTTAACCTCCTGCCCAACTGTAATGCATAAACTTTTTTTTTTGGCTCTAAAAGTGTTCATTACATTTTCTGATAGTAAAATGCAGATTTGATTATAAATTATGTAATTTGTTATTTTATAATCTAATAATTATCTGTCTTATGTTTTTTTGCTAAATTATTATTTAATAGCAGAGATATTTTACTTATATGAATAATTTATATATTTTGATGATAATAATAATAACAACAACTATTAAATTGGTTTGTTTAACTAAATAAAATCTTTTTAAAAATGTTATTCTGCCTAAAATTATTACATTTTCAGCATTAGCATCACAATCACGATTTGCTCTGTTCCTTCTCCACTCCAACACTGTACAAGGCAGGTGATTCTAAGCTGCAAATTGAAGAAAAGTGTCCCATTAAATCAGACAATATCACATGTATTCATTTCCTCTTCTTTGTACCTTTTAAGCTTATTTTCGAGAGGATGAAAAGGAGAGAAGTGTCTTCTCTAGATAGGATTTAAGATAGGATTTAAGCCCAATGTAACCAAAGCTCTATTGTCATTTACACAGTCTGGGCCCCTAACCTATTCGCCAGTTATACGGTTGAGGCCTATGAATTTGTGACACCCCCCCCCCCCCCCCCCCCAGATAATAAGTCTTAATGGCAACAAAATGACTTCTCTGTTTCATTCCGTTGTTATGTTAAAAACAGCTAACCCAAAATGACCACTCTCTGCATATCAGGCTGGGTTGTTTGCCTTGCTTTTGGTGGGCTGCAAGTTGGAGTTCCTTCTGTTCCCCATATGGCAGCATTGTCTTGGTAATGTGCTACAATGCCCCCCCTTGGAGCGTGCTGCAGGCCCTGCTGCTAGAGGATAAACTATTGGTTTCACTTTTTCTCTCGGAGCCCCTGGAGGCAAGCCTATGGCCTGGGGGACATGCTGCTCTCTGAGCTGGGGGGCTTTCAGCGCGTGGCGCCCCGCTACCCCCGCTGCCACTGCCTGAGAGGACCCTTAGCCAACAGAAAAAAAGGGAGAAAGGGCTGAAGGGAAGGATGCGTAGCTCTAAGGGGCTCTGAAAGGGAAAGCCAACCTCATTGTGTCCTGTATGGCGGGAATACACGGCCTCCGTACATGTGTTTCTCTGCATTTTATAATCATATTTATTTCCAAAAATATGTTCAATGTTGTTGAATCGGACTAATCGTGCTTCATAACTTTTCTTTTGCTTGTTTGTACATGCAGAGTTTTCAATTATACGTTTTCGAAAATTAAAAATGCATGTCTAATGCTGGTCTTCCTTTAAAAAAAGTGAAAACTTTGGGTGTCACCCTTGAGGCATCATCTCAATCTAGAGCGTGCATTAGCCCAAATGACTAATGGGACTCACTAAAATAATTAGAAAAGAATTTTAAGAAGACCATTATATTATGTAAATGCATAATCATAAAAAAATGTGCTGCATTTGCAAATATGCATATGATTTCATCTTGCCTGTTTTAATTAACCACGTTGTCCTGCCTGAGAGATAATATGATTTATAATCTATCATTAGCAGTTGATGCGCGCTCCTTTTTTTTTCTTTTGTTGAAGTTGTCTTGTAGTGCCCGCCACTTTGATCTGTTTGCTTGGCTGCCAAATAGTTCACTGTTAATGGAAAAATTAATTGCCAAGCGACATCAAGAGTGTCAGCTCAAAATGTAGAGGTCAGTTTGATAATGTAAACTAAGTATCAGGATGATGCAGTAACCCAACCTTTCATGTTCTCTCCCACATCAAAAATATCAGAAGTAATTAAACGCATTTAAGCTAAACTATGTGTTAAGTTAGGATGTTATTTAAGATGCAAACCTGATCAAATATTAGGCCAAAACCTACTGTCATGTGTTTACGTATTAAGCTGTGCTATCATTTTAAGGCTAACTTAATCTGACAGTGGAGATGCTTTAATACTCAAATCAATATTTAACATTTGTTGTTACATTGAGCCACACAAGACTTTGTTCTGTTTGATCTGTAAATTAATCTGACTTTATACCAGTTCGTAATCTTGCATGTGTCCAGTTTCACATAAATTCTGCATTCTGCAAAAAATGTGCAGTAACAGCATAAAAAGTTTATTCATTCAAGTTTCCATCAAACTGCAGTCAATTACGAATAGTATGGATAGTAAAAATGCATGTTAATCTAGATTCAGGACTTTAAATGGATTTTTAGGATTAATTAATACTTTTATATATACAAATTCAAGACCTGAGAGATTGTGAAATGCTAAAACTGATTAATTAAATGAAAAAAAAATCACAGTTTTTTTTATACGTATGTGCCACTCATATCTTTGAAAGTATTTGTATATAGTGACATTTTTTTGTCGTTTATCACAACATGCTTTTAAAAGACCCTGTTGCCTTAACTTCACACATGTTCATTTCGATAAGTAAAAGTTGAAACCTTTAATTGCCCTTAAGATCACACAAGTGTCACAAGAGTTTTCTTTTCGCCGCTTTCATATTCTGAACTGGTTCACTGCTCACAAGACATAACTTATTTTTTTCACGTCCTTTTTAGTGCTGTTCTTCCCCCCTCCATGATTGTTTCTTCTACAACACACATTTGTGAATCTGAATTGATGAAAAAAGTAACAAAGCCGCTCTGTTGTGGCAGGATGAAAGGCCTGTGAGAACACTGGGGTTATCTGCTCAATAAATATGATGCTTCCTCATACTACAACTCTTTGTCACTGACAAAGAGCAAACAGCTGGTAGATGAAATGCTACATTGCAGCACAGGACAACAGACATTTTCAGCTTGGCTGACCAGACACTAGCCTTTGAGCTGGCTCTGGGAAGGCTGTTTGTTTGACCCAAAGGAGTGGAATTGACAGAGAAAGCCTGCAGCACTTTTCTCTTCTATGACTAAGACGACAAATTATTTTCCAGTTCCCTGTGTGAGGTGGTGTGTTTTCGCTAGCTCCCTCATGACCGTTTTGCACCTGCTGTGTCTGCAGGGTGTACTTCAACAAAGGAAGCACTTGTTGACTGAACTCTGCTTACAGAGTTTTAACATTTATATCTCTCGCATCAAACACTGATACATACGGGCTGCATAGTCAAAGAGCTCTTTATTAAATGTGTGTGACAATGGGCACTGTATGACTTTTATTTGGTACCAGTCTTCATGAGACATGTGCAATTGCTCACAAAATTCGTATCGATTCCGTTTTAAATGATCGATATGAGGTCTTTCCCAGGTACCTCAAGTGTGCACCAGTGTCTGTTGGTATAAACACAGCAATCCGCTGGCATTGATTTATGAGACAGGGCACTCGCAAATTGACTTATATGCAAGAGATGTAAATGGGGAAGGCTGTTTGATGGAGACGCTCATTTCCTTCTATAAATGTTTTAAATTAACTCAACCCTTGTGGCAGAACAGCACAAGCTTTTCTTTTCCCCCCACTCTCCCTTTTTTATATTTGCAAGATTATCCTCATTATCAGGCAATTTGTTTCATAAACGGAAACATTTCCCTTTGATAGAGTTAGTACGAGGGAGTTTGATTAAGAGGATTCATTTCTGAAAGTAAACCTATGAAATTAGCCAAGGAACGAGCCATGTTAACAATGATGCAGAGCAAAGATGTTTATAATCAGAGCTTTTTGACAGCACATAGATCACAGTAAAGGTGGAAATAAAGCAAGATACCGAAGAATCACAGTTCCACAAAATGATACAATAGTATTCATTTATCAAGTTTGTGGAGCTTTTCCATCAGACCGTAGTCAATTACCGGTATGAATAGTAAAGATGCATGTGATTCGAGATTCAGGACTCCTATTGGCTTTTTGTATTGCTCGCTTAGGATAAAAAATGTTTTTTTTTTTTTTTTATATTTAGCCAGCCAGTAAATATTCACACAGTTCCTGAAAAGATATAATTCTGCAATATATATTTTCTGCAGTATTAAAAATACTTTAATTTGATAAATTCACTGTTTGTTCACTTTTTGCTTATATAGTTGTTTTGAAGAATGCACTTGTGTATTATTTAGATAATATATTTGAAATTATTTGTACAAACTGATAATTTAATCCCATTTTGTTTTCAAAATAAATATATAAATGCATATATATTTACATATATATTCAAGTGTGGAGTACAAACCAGTCTTGCTTCAAATCATTCATATTAAAACTAGCAATTTTTTTTAAAAATAATGTTAATATCAAAAGTAAACTTTTTTACAGTTCAGTTTCTAATTGTGTTGCTCCATCAATATTCACTTATCTATTTAGTATATCACTGTAGTGTCACATTTACTCCTTGCTGGGGACTTTTAATCCCACTTTGTTTTCAAAATATATATGTGACCCTGGACCACAAAACCAGTCATAAGGGTACATTTTTTAAAATTGAGATGTATACATCAGCTGAAAAAATAAGCTTTCCATTGATGTATGGTATGTTAGGATAGGGCAATATTTGAATAGCTGGAATCTGAAATCGAAATATTGAGAAAATCACCTTTCAAAGTTGTCCAAATGAAGTCCTTAGCAACGCATATTACTACTACTACTAATAATAATTATATATATATATATATATATATATATATATATATATATATATATATATATATATATATATATATATATATATATATATATATATATATATATATATATATATATATACACACATTTTTTTTTACCATTACACTGGGATAATCACTTTTTTATTTGCTTCTTAATCTTAAATTGGACAATTTAATTTTAAACTCAACCTGTCTCTTTCTGACTGCGCTTATCCTTAACTGTATGATTTTTAATTATACCTTCGTGCCAACAGACCTTTCAGACATAAAAGTTATCTACCAGCTCAGAATCTGTGGCTCCTGCCTCCTAATAGCATGGTATTAAAATCCTACTAATTAAAGAGAGGAAATATACAATATGAATTCATACATGACACAAACAGAGAGACTTGACTGCTGTTGGTCTCTGCTTTAAAGTAGGCACCTCCACTGCTCGCTGTTAGTGGGAGGACCCCTACTGGAGGCTGAACATTTTTCCATGCCATTGGGATGTCTCTTGAGTTCTGTTGCATTTGGACTGCTAGTGTATTATGTTTTATGCTAAATATTTAAAAGCTTTTGAGAAGTCAGTTAAAAGAAGAGAAGTCAGTTAAAAGCTCTTAATTATTTGTTCAAGAATGTGAATGTTTTTTTCTTGAACATCATCTTGTAATTCATGCCAAACTTTTAATGCACAAACATGATACACCCTAATATTTGCTCCTGTTTTGAGATGGTGATCTGAATAATTACAGACTTGCTGTCATCATGTATTTTAAAAATACATATTTACATAATTTCATTTGTAAAGCTTTGGCCACCACTAATCTTGTATTCAGTCAAATTGCAATTGCATAACAATTGCAAAAACAACCGAAGAAAACATTGATTCGTCATTACACATAATGCGACAAAAAGTCTTTTGTTAACAATTTTTCCTCAAATCTTTTTCCACATTAGTTTTATCTATTGCTTAAGCTTAAAATTGTATTCTGTCAGCATGGTCAGGTGTAGTGATGTGGAGTTTCAATCCATTCACAGAGCTTCCCTTTGTTAAGGCTGTGGGGTCTTGTTTCACTTACAGATTGCAAAACCAACTCACAGTCTAGCAAATTTTAAAATGATGAAAACCTTCATGATGGATGTAAAGTCAGCATTATCATCAAAACGGTTAAAATAAAATGAAATGGCTGTTCATCTCATCTTGTTCAATTAAAACACACTGTGCCAACATGATTTCATTTGTTCAGAAGAAGCATGCGTTTTATGTGTATTTCAGTTATCCTCTTACGATGCTAAATGAATTGGGGAGATATATATGAACAAAACCTTAGTCCTCTGGGAGGGAATTTGTCTTGCTGTACTTAAGAAGCAGCCCTTGTAAATTATAAGCTCCTAATTTTTGGTAATTAAATACCACTTGAATATTTAACACCATTGTTTGGGTCTCCAGCAAAATGCGTACAATGTCGTTCGGACTATCAAGTGACTATTGTCTCCTAAATTGGGATAAAAACCGAAGTGCAAACCAACCCCTTGCTCCTCTCCATAATTTATTTGCATAATTAGCTCTTAATTTTAATTCACTATGCAAATATGTGCCTCTTTTAAATTGCATTTAAATGTGAACTGAGCTCACTGTCAAAGCTAATGTGAATGTATTGTTAAATCGTGATGAGAAATGATCAGAAAAGAAAGCCAGTGTAATGGGGAGCAGAGAGCAGAATGTGCTCGTAGACCAAATATATTGGCTATTTAATTGGTTAAGGTAGGTTCTGTCTTTTTAGTTGTGTTGAGAAATACTAGAAATATTTCCTCTTCATTCTCCCATGTATTTTAATCTTGCTTTACCACACAGGCAGACATTTGCTCCTTCTCGGAAGTGTGTTTTTCTTGCCCGCAGATGATTTGTGTCGATAGTCGTCGGAGGACTTTTTCTGTATCCATTTCTGTTTGGATGCTCTTTTGTCAGGTTAGGGAGTATTTGCTCTTGTTTCTCTTAGAGAAGGGAGGCGTGCTTTGAGGACACTTATTACCTTCTATTATTCAAAGATATCAAGTGGTCAAGAAACAGGGCTAACTCTCAGTGGCTAAGCCCATAGTCCAGCCCAATGGTGGCCTTTGTAGAGAAGGGAATACAAACCCTTGGCTGGGACAAAGTGAAGGGAAATTGACCTGCTTGATCCCTTTTGGGGGAGCGGCTCTGTCTCTTTCATCTCCTCTTGAGGTCCGTGATCTTGAAGTAGCACTTAAACAAATGAAATTATGCCCCAGCTATCATAGGAACTTTAATGTTTACAGACTTGTGTGCTTTATATAGTAAGAAAGGAGAAGCCTTCTTTGTTGTTGATTGTTAGTATTTGAATCATGTGGTTATTCCTTTAATCTAAAATGCATTTGTTGAATAAGTCTAATAGTTTTCATAGTAAAAAAAACCCCCAGAAACATTAGTGAGAGAGCAGGAGCAGAATAGAAATATGAGACTGACAGGCCTTTGGGCCGAGGAAGTAGCCAAAAGGGACAAATTAGCTTTAAACAATAGGGGATCTCTTCCACTGGGGGATAATTAAATGTTTTCTTCATCAAAGCCAAGACAGTTTGCAAGCTGCTCATTTTGTAATCCTATCATGTTTGCCCCTGAGATATGCATTTTGAATTTTCTTCCCCTTCTTTCTTTAGGTTAGTCACTATCTCCATTGATGGCAATTCCATTTAATAACACTGTTGGGGGTGTTAATTATGCTGAGGGCTCAGGCCAGCTTGTTTCAGGCTGCTGCTAATGCAGGCCCTATGTTGTGTCTGTGGGGCTCCAGCCCACCGGATCACGGCAAACAAAGACCTTTGTCATTTTCAGGTGACCGACGGGGCTTGCCAGAGAACCTTGGGATGGTTTAAAAGAGATTTTTAAATATTTGTATTTCATAGCCACATATTGGAAAAAAGAATACATAGAGAAATGTAATTGTCTTTTCAGATTTTTTATTTTGTATGTTTTGAGGTTTTTTATTAGTAAACGCAAATACATGCAACTGATTTTAATCGCTTAAAAATGGCAAAAACGTTCTCCTTCATTCTCAGACCCAAACCTGTGGAGGAGAACACTTTGCTGTTGCTCCTCAACCGGTCCCATCTGCAGCATGTGACAGGGACATTCTGTGCCCACTCTTTCTCTTTGGCCACTGAGCTGTGGATTACATGGTTTGTTGTAGGCCGAGGATCAGAAGGAGGAAGCTGAATAATGTTACCCGTCTCTTTGAGGGAGGCCCACGGTCGGCCGGCTTCAGAATAGCTTTAACAGGATATCTCAGAGGAAACGATGGCTTTTGTCCAGTGCTTTCCAAAAAAGGTTAAGTCAAAAAAGCTGGGGGTCGCCTTTTAAACAGTCGCTGGAATACAGCTTAAACCCGTGCCCACAGCGTTGCCTATCTAACCTTGTGACACCATCAAACGGCATGCTGGGACGTTACAGCCTTGAAAACGTCCCAGTGCAACATGCCGCCTGGTCCCTGTGGGCATGGCTGAACATTAATACCGTCCTTGAAGCGGAAATTTTTAATGTAACAGAGGGAACAAAATGCATACGGTTAAAATAGATGAATACATTGTATTAGGCTCTTGGCACATATTCCTGGCTTTGTAGCAGGTTTGTTGGATCCCTCTATCTTTCGGTAGAGGGTCATTCCAATGTTTGCTTTGGTGCTGCAGATTGTGGCGAGAGGATACTTGAAGTGAAGGAAAGGATTATCAAAGATTATCAGTCACAGTGAATAAGCAGAAGTGGAAAAGTATTTCACCTTTTAGGGCTCATGCTAATATGAATAATCAAACGCTTCCAACCACCCCGTAGTTCAACACACGCACAGCAATACGTTCACAATCCCTCAAATTATCTTTTTTCTCTGCCGCCACAAAGACAATATGTTTTGAGGAATAAAGCCGTGCTGAAACAATTGCAGCGTCTTGCCTCGGGGTCTGACACAGACTCCAGGGACAGCATTCAGCTCTGGGGCCTGTTTACTCAACACAATCCGTCCTCTTGTCCCAGAAGGCCTGTCACCGCTCAGATCATTTAAATAGCCATTTCTCTAACGGGAACTGAAGCCTGTCTTCTAAGATGTAGACGAGTTTGCTTACTGAAAAGTAGGAATTATGGATTTAACCTTCAAATGCATAAAAGGGGTCAAAGGGACTCAGTAGGGTGTTATTCTTGTAATATTTTTGTTCAACAAAATCATTCCTTGATATTCCATGTATCTCTCATAGAGCCTCAGAAATGTCTTTTACATATGTTGGTCATAGGTTCACATTCCAAATAAATATTTTTGTATCACTATTTCAAGTATTTTAAATTTGTTTTATACACTACTGTTCAAAAGTTTGGGTCCTGTAAGCATTTTTAATGTTTTTGAAAGACGTCTCTTATGCTCACCCATTCTGCATTTTATTCGATCAAGAATACAGAAAAAACTGAAATATTGTGCAATATTATTTTAAATAGCTGTTTTCTATTAGAATACATTTAAAATGTCATTTATTCATGTGATGGCAAAGCTCATTTCAGTAGTCTTCTGTGTACTTATTTTATTGTTCTAATATGCTGATTTGGTGCACAAGAAACATTATCATCAATGTTGAAAACAGTTGTTCTACTTAATATATTTTGTGTGAAAACTGTGATGCATTTTTTTTTCAGGATTCTTTGATAAATAAAGGCTCAAAAGAACAGTCTTTACTGTCACTTTACTGCAGTTTAATGCATACTTGCTGAATAAAAGTAATAATTTCTTGCTTCCAATCTTTTGAATGGTAATATAAGTTTTGTCAATACGAGTAATAAATTCCTTGATCCATATATTTACTAAACCTTTGAATTAAAATAAATTTTGTGTTTTATTATTTGTCATTATTATAGCCTTATCAAAAAAGTGATTACTTGCATCTTCTATACAAATACTATAGTACAAACTTTAGATACACCCAAATGAATGTCCAAAAGATCACGACAAGAAGGTAGAAGTGTTCAAACAGGAAGGCCTTTCTTTGAGGAAAAATCATTTGCTGAATCCAATATGACCCCTTTTATGAAACTATATGTAACATTTCAAATAGAATAGTTGGTTATGAGGTTCTTGCTTTAGACATATTGCCTTGGCTACTGTATTTGAAACACTCTCAGATTTCATGTCTTTAAATTCTTCATTTCCTCTGGGGTCTCCTCCCTTCTCCATCTTCTGTAAAATATCCTGACAGTGACAAATGGCAGGGCCTGTTTTACATTCTAATGTGCTTAATTGGAAATACCTATGCAATCTCAGTTTAGACTGGGAGGTGAATAGTATTTTCACAAACCAATAAAAAAAATAAAACATAAGCACATTAGAAAACCCCAGAGGCAGTTTAATAGACCAGCTACTGCTGCCCGGGGGCCCCTTATGAATGTGTTTTTAGTTATATAGTGATATCTGGGAGTACATAAGCTGACAAAACTTGTAAAAAGTGAATGTATAATGGCTCTGTCAAGTCTGATGGATTTGCAGGCCATCTGCAATAGCTGCCTAAACTGAATACAATCACACCATGCTTTTATGTAAACAGGCAGTACCAGAGCTGCACCCCCCATCCCCCACCCACCCCCGAATACACAGGCTGGTCAAAGCCCAGGAGCTCGGATCAATAAGACATTCATCCCTCAGTAAGCAGTGAGACAAAATACATGATGGTTAAAGAGTTCAGTTCATGAATCTGGAGCCGCTCGCGAGGACTTCTCACAGGGACTGTGTATTTTTTCAGTAGTTTGGCCGAATGCAATCAATGGCACAATGTGCTTCAGCTCATTGATGATAGCCCGTCATTACAGATTACTTTCTGTGAGTAATGAGACCCCACTAGAGAAGATAATGTGATTCAATAACATGTTAACTGTGCTCACGGAAAGAAAGAAAAAACTCTGTACCTGAGCAATTATCCCCCACAAAAAAATTGCTCATCATGAGTCGGCTTTGAGCTTTCACGCAATACAGAGGATTATCCATCCTAAATAAATGCATAACTTCATACACCTACACCTGTGCCCAGTATGAATATTTTAATCTAATCCCGGTCTTAATTTACAGTGTAGCAATAGAAAAACTGCAATGCCAATTAATTAGGTGTGTATAAATATTTTAATGGCTTCTGATACAAAGGTGACACCACACAGATAGAATTTACAATCGGCTGTATCAGAATATTAATAATGCATATATGTTATGTTTTTCCTCAGCTTTCAGTTAGTAAAGCCAATAAAGAGCTGCATTTCTGTCCACAGAGTATTATTATTTCATTATATTATTATGTATTATATTTTTAATATACTTTATTTACAAAAACATACTGTATGTTCTATAACATATGATTGTGTAAAATAGGTCTGTTTTGCTGAGTACAGTAGGGTAGGGAATCAAAAATCGATTCCAATTCTGGAATCGGATACTTGTAATAAAATTTAAATTTCGATTTCACTTATTGATTCCTGTGGGCATTTTAATGTGATTTCAAAGGATTTTCAAGCGCAAGAAAGAGAACTCAATTCGGCACATGCACGCTGTTTTCTTTGCGCACACATCCAAAACCTCTCATATAGTGTAAGATACTGAGTTGAGTTCTCGTTGAACGTACAAATACACATAAAATTATGTCAAAATATCCTTGACTTAAGTGAACGTAAACAGTTGAGAAAGGAAACACATTGGAACAGTTAGGGATGCACCGACATTTCGGCTAACAAAGTGTTGTCAATAAACCAAACAGCTTGTAGGATAAACAAAGTCTGAGATTAGAAACTGGAGTAGAAACAATTCTGTAATTAAAAAGTTGATATAAAAACTGTTGTATGTGCAATTTAAATGTGTGTACAACTTAGTTATAGCTATTTAAGTGTTGATTATTAAATAATTTTGAATAATTAGTTTATTATTAATTTATTATCTATTATCGGTTTAATTTTTTGACTAAGTGCATCCTGAATTTTCGGTTTCAGCCCAGAATTTTCATTTCGGTACATCCCTACACTCTTAACAAAATGGTGCTTCTTGGCTCATAATCATAGGGGAACCACTTTTGGTGATCTATAGCACCATACATGTTATGTATATGGTAGTGGTGCTATATAGCACCTCAGCCAAAGAACTGGTGAAGAACTGCTGAAGAACCACTGAAGCACCAAGATTTGGTGCTATACAGCACTTAAAGTGGTTCCCCTATGATTACAAGCCAAAGAACCACTTTTAGTGCCATATAGCACAATTTTTTTTAGAGTGTAGAAACAGTATATTGAATCCTGCATGAGGTCTTACACGGTGTCCTAACTACATGCAATGCGATAAGATTCTGGCGACAAGCAACTTGTCTGTCCACACCAGATGCGATGCAACTATGAGATGCGACAAATCAAAAACCACAGCCAATCAGAACAGTGTGTGGGCGGGCTCTCGCGGCAAGTGTACGGCACCAGAGATGAATCTGGATGAAAATGGCCCTTGCAAGGAAATGGATAAATACATGATAAAATTCACAAATATTACACAATTTAAACATTACTAAAAATACACACTGAGTCACTAAAACAATCTTTGTCATAGAATATACTTGTTTGTTCACAGTTTGAACGTTCTTGCTTCTATTTGTTTAATTTCAAGATCTGAGGTAAATTATCCATTGTTGCTATTAGTACGACTACGTTACAAAGCTGGGAGCACTAAATGATATTCAAAGTCTTTTAACATTAAAGCAGCACTAGGTAACTTTTCAACCTTCATAATATATTTTCAAGACTCTTGTGATGATACATCAACTTACAATAGGTTGAATGACACGTCTGCCATAGCCTGACTGGGTCTGTATCGTTTTTAATCGTACTTTTAAACTTCGGGTTTCGGGAAGTAACCCGAGAAAAAAAAGTATTACTACAATACTAGTAAACTACAAAATTTGACTGCTTTACGGCATATACGTCACTTCCACCATCACCCCCACTTCCTTAAATTCGGACGTGCGAGCCCAACTATCCTTTGTTTGCCGGATGTTATAGTCATGGCCGAGGCAGCACAGAAAAAGAAGCAAAAGGGTTTGTTGGAGGAATGCAAAAAGAGGAAACGAGAAAGTGATTGTATTAAAGGCAGGACGAGGATCAACATTGGGCCAGCGTTTGCTCGTTGGTGTGAGCTGAAGGAGGTCAATATATTATATTGACGATATATGGTTATTACCTACCACTCAAACATTGAATTGAAGTATCATATAGATTCTGTAAAACGGTAACCAATAGACTAGACTACTATAATGACACTGGCTTGTAAACGTGAGCATCGCGATCATTTGGCGTTTGAAAAAAAAAACAAAAAAACATGAAATTATATTCATATGACATGCTGAAACATATACCACTGTACCTGGGATGAAGACATTTCACACGTGACGCAAGCAGAACACTGCATGTGAACTCCTCCTGCAGTGTTCAGGGCTATCATAGTTGTCATGTCAACAAATGCACGTGCGATGCATCCCCTGATGTAGGATGACAGAGTTTCCGACAGTAGTAAAGGACAATACTGTTTCCCAACTGTAGGGGGACCCCGAGAGCAAAACCTACCTAGTGCTGCTTTAAATAAAGCACATAAACATTACCTGAGATTATCATTGCCATGTTTTGTGTTGTTGTTCCAGTGGGGACGTTGCAGAAATAGAAATCGTTTCTAAAATAGAATCATTGTGTGTCGCTGTTGCGGCTGGTTAGAACAACAACTCTAATTAACATGGAAAAGATGCCTTTTATCGCGTCGCATCCTGTGTAGTTAGACTGCAGCAGGTTTATTAGACTGCTGTCACTTTGTGTCATTAACATTATTCAAGAACAAAAGAAGAAGAAAATAATTCACTGATCTTGAACTTTTGTAAATTTAATAGGGATTAATCTATATTTTATTTTAAAAAAAGAAAACGTCTCGGTTACATATGTAACCCTCGTTCCCTGAAGGAGGGAACGGAGACGTACGTCGGAACTGACCGACGAATTGGGATCTATTTTCAGAGACCAATCTACTTCGAGTGTATAGAAACGAGCCAATAAACATTGGCATGCGGTTCACGCACCGCCCCACAGCGCGGGTATAAAACACGGAAGTGAACAACGCATACCGCTTTTACAACTAAGGAGCCGAGATGTGACTTGGGCCTGCAGCTGAATCACTGCACCTGGCGACGGGACGTACATCTCCGTTCCCTCCTTCAGGGAACGAGGGTTACATACGTAACCGAGACGTTCCCTTTCAGGCGGTCACGTTCGACGTACGTCGGAACTGACCGACGAATTGGGATCCCTACAAAAACGCCAGGGTGCTGGCCCTTCCAGCGCCCTGCTTAAGCTCACTGGGTGCTCCCAGTTGGAGCAGCAGACAGGGCTTAAGGCAGGAGGTCCGACACTGCTGTTTCTGCAAGACCCACTTAGCGTGACTATTGGATAACGCTGGGAAAGCGTGCCCGTCTCGGGAGATGGTATGCTGCGGAGCCACGTCCTCCGGAGGAGGAGAGGTGGAGAATACTCATACGGACTAACCTATCTGGATAGTAACAACATATGGCAGTCTCTGGGGTGGATCCAACCTGGTCCTAGGGGGGAAAGAACACACCCAGAGATGACAGAGCTGGCTCTGTCAAGGGAATGACACAGGGATAGCAGAGTGGGGTAGCTGGTACCGTGGAGAATACACATATGGGGTCGCCGTGAGGGAACCGCTACATATGGACCTAGCCTAAAACACACGTTCCACAGGCATACGGGTGCAGGCCTGACGTCAGACGGCCGCAACGTCTGACACCGCAGGGGTGACGGAGAAGCTCGACAAGGTTCACCATTTCTGGGGAACACAACTGGAGAAGATAAACGCACGTATCCGGCCATAGGCTGGAGTGGCGTAGCAAGCCAACACAGGAACGGGTACCTTGCGTCTACCGGGCGTTGGAGGCAAGTACACGGGAAGAAACCGGTTCCACACAGAGGCTATAAATCTAGCGAACGTGTTAGGTTTTGCCCAGCCCGCAGCTCTACAGATGTCTGTCAGCGAGGCGCCTTGAGCCAGCGCCCAGGAGGAAGCAACACTTCTTGTGGAGTGCACTCGTAACCTGAACGGGCAAGGCACGTCTTGCGATTGGTACACTAAGACGATAGCATCCACTATCCAGTGGGCTAACCTCTGCTTGGAGACAGCCTTTCCCTTCTGCTGGCCTCCGTAACAGACGAAGAGCTGCTCTGAGGTCCTAAAGCTTTGTGTCCGGTCAACGTAAGCGCGAAGAGCGCAGACGGGACATAACAAAGCCAGGGCTGGGTCTGCCTCCTCTGGGGGCAGCGCTTGCAGGTTCACCACCTGGTCCCGAAAGGGAGTGGTAGGAACCTTGGGCACGTTTCCGGGCCGGGGTCTCAGGATGACGTGAGAGTTACCGGGCCCGAATTCTAGGCACGATTTGTTGACCGAAAATGCATGCAGGTCCCCCACCCTCTTGTTTGAGGCCAATGCAGTCAGGAGTACCGTCTTCATAGACAGGAGTTTTAACTCAACGGACTGCAAAGGCTCAAAAGGAGGGCCCTGAAGTGCTCTGAGCACCAGGGCTAAGTCCCAAGAGGGTAGCGAGATTAGGTAGGAGGATTTAGTCTCCTTGCACCTCTGAGGAACCTGACGATTAAGTCGTGCTTCCCTAAGGATTTACCTTCAACTACATCGTGATACGCCGCTATTGCTGCGACGTACACTTTCAGGGTAGAGGGAGACCCATCTTGTAAGAAAGAAAGCACAACATTAATCGTACACCTCCGGGGGTCTTCGCGGCGAGAAGAACACCACTCAACGAACAGGTTTCACTTCAAAGCATAAAGGCGCCTCGTAGAGGGGGCTCTAGCCGAAGTGATGGTGTCTATCACTGCTTGTGGCAGGCCACCTAGAACCTCCGCATCCCGTCCAGGGACCAGACATGGAGTTTCCAGAGGTCTGGACACGGGTGCCATAGAGTGCCCCCTCCCTGAGAAAGAAGGTCCTTCCTCAGGGGAATCGGCCAGGGTGGGGCTGTCGCGAGGAGAGTGAGTTCGGCGAACCAGGTCCGGTTTGGCCAGTAGGGCGCAACTAGCAAGACCTGCTCCTCGTCCTCCTTGACCTTGCACAGAGTCTGTGCTAGAAGGCTCACTGGGGGAAACGCATATTTGTGTAGGTCCCGGGGCCAGCAGTGTACCAGTGCATCTGTGCGAGGGTACCCCCGTTCAGGGAATAGTACCACTGGCAATGGGACGAGTCCGGAGTGGCAAACAGGTCCACCTGTGCGGCTCCGAAGAGGTCCCATATCAGCTGGACAGACCGGGGGTGGAGTCGCCACTCTCCCAGAAGTGGACACTGACGAGAGAGCTTGTCGGCTGTCTGGTTCAGCGCACCAGGGATGTGAATGGCACGAAGCGACCTCAGATGCTTCTGACTCCACAGGAGGAGGTGGCAGGTGAGTTGGAGCATGCGACGGGAGCGCAGACCACCCTGACGGTTGATGTACGCAACAGCCGCAGTGCTGTCCGTGTGGACCAGTACGTGTTTGTGCTGAAGCGGCTTCTTGAAGCGACTTAGCGCGAGACGTACTGCCATTAACTCCAGAAGGGGGGAAGGGGGGGGGCGCGGACACCATCTCCCTCCGAGCAGATCCATCCGTCCCTGGGCTGCCTGTCTCAGGGCCGCTTACCCTTACGTTTGCCGGCAGACTTAGCGGAGCCCTGAGCGGGTTGGGCGGCCCCCTTGCGTGCGGCGCCCTGCTTCCTGAGTGGAGGCTGCTGCTTGGGTTTAGCAGGGGCAGAGGAGGACGCAGGAGGACGCCCTCGGCGACGAGCAGGAGGAGGCACTGCGGCCGGCGGCTGGGTGAAGGCAGCAGCGGTCCGCCGGGGCAGGATATTCTTGATCGCCTCCGTCTGATTATGTGCCACGAGAACTGTTGGGCGAAGCTCTCGATGGCGTCGCCGAAGAGGCCGGCCTGACTGACAAGGGCGTCGAAGAACCGCACTTTGTCGGTTTTGCGCATATCAGCCAGGTTCAGCCACAGGTGGTGTTCCTGAACCACCATAGTGGACATCGCCCGACCCAGGGAGCGGGCAGCGACTTTCATCGCCCGGAGGGCGAGGTCCGTCGCTGTCCGCAGTTTCTGCATGATCCCTGGGTTGGCACTACCCTCGTGCATCTCCTTGAGCGCTTTGGCCTGGTAGACCTGCAGGAGCGCCATGGCATGCAACGATGATGCGGCTTCCCCACAGGCGGCATAAGACTTGCCCAGTAACCCGGACGAGAACTTACACGCCCGGGAGGGGAGACGTGGGGCATTCCGCTAGTCGACCACGGCCCTGGGACACAGTTGCATCACCACGGCACGCTCGACCGGAGGTATCCCCACGTAGCCCTTAGTCGCACCACCGTCGAGGGTAGTGAGGATGGAGGAGTCAGTCGATCGATGGTGGGCGCTGTAGGGCGCGGACCACGACTTTGTGAGCTCCTGATGCACCTCTGGGAAGAATGGCACTGGGGCGGGGCGCGGGACACGGTGGATGGTTCCACTCGCGGCCGACACTCACGGCGGCCCGGGAGAGCATAGCCGTAAGCTCTGGAACGCTACCTCACCCAGCCGGGTCGTCATCTCCAGAACCCATTAGCTCATCCTCCGATGCAGCCAGTGAAATCATGTCCTCAACCGGAGCCCAAAGGAAACGGCTGGCCCCCCGTGGGAAGGACCAGCGCGCTCCTCCGGAAGCTCCACCGGCGCAGTGGAGGGTGGGAGGGTCCAAGGGGTTTTTGGCCCGTCGGGGAAGCCCTGACCGTCACCCTCAGATCTCCACCAAAGGCATCAGCCAAAGTAGCAAATATCTCAAATATCTCTTTTAGGAGTGGAAAACTGCTCTTTTATAGTGCTGAAGCACTCAGGGAGATGGCCGCGGCTCCCCGCAGTCCGATAGTGCAAGCCCGCGGGTGAGCACTCAAATGAAACGCCCAACGAACCAACACAGGAACTCTTTTTCTCTCTGCAGCCACTCGCTGACTCGCGCCGTCACGCCAACACCAGGAAGAGCAGCTTCTCCAGACTCGTTCACGAACACTCTTCAGCAGAAACAGTCTTGTGCAGGTAAGCAACAAACCATCGGCTCCGAAGTTGAAAGCGGTATGCGTTGTTCACTTCCGTGTTTTATACCCGCACTGCGGGGCGGTGCGTGAACTGCATACCAATGTTTATTGGCTCGTTTCTATACACTCCAAGTAGATTGGTCTCTGAAAATAGATCCCAATTCGTCGGTCAGTTCCGACGTACATCGAACGTGACCGACTGAAAGGGAACTATGCATTGTTATTTTACATTTGATACCAATTTCTGTACATGAACTTTGTTCAGTTGTATTTATTTGTGCAACTGCTCATTTGTTTATGTGTTCTTATGTTATTACTGTATACTTGTCTTTAATAATGTTTGAAATGTCTATTATTTAGTCCAGTTTTTGCTGTGGTATTTATGTTAAAACCATAAGAAAATGTGTTCGTGGAAATCATCTGCAACAAAACGTTTTGCCAAAAGATTGGGAATCAAAAAGATTGGGAATTGATAAGCAGAATCGGAATCAATCAATTTAAAACGATACCCAACCCTACATGTCAGGCCACATTTTTGTTTTGTATTTTGTTTTCTGTTTTGGGGTTATTGTACGTTAGATCATTTGTGATGGACCATTAGCTGTCATCAAAACTGAAATACCTTACAGATTTTATGTTCTGTAACTCACTGTTTCAGGTGCAGAAATGTTTCAGGTCCTCAAACTTAGTCAGGCTTTGTTGCCATTATTAAGGCTAATTCATGTCACAACTCTGCTCAGTCACTGTACAGCCTCTTTGACACAAACATTATGATACGCATTGGTGCATTGGTTAGTGATAAAAAGAAGCCCATTATCGCAATTATTAGCATTTTTTGGCACCCTTGTGAAAAGGCCATTAACATTTTGTGTGTGTGTGTGTGTGTTTGTATGTATTAGTGACAGAATTAGTTCTATGCACAGACACGGCAGGGAGCCCTCTCTTTCTACTCTAATTCACATCAGAGTCAAATCAGCATGCTCAGAAACCATGAGTGGCATCAATGCTGTGTGTTCCATCCCTGAGACAGGCCTCCACCATTAATCACCATTATTGTTATTTTGAGATTAGATGACTAAATGCTGGCATTGGGGGTAGTGGCACCAGAGTCACTAGACCTTCATTGTCTGATTTGTCTGATTTGCAGTGCTTGGTGTTTCACCCTAAGTGTTTAGACGGAATGGAAGATAAGAGATGGCAAGATGAATTGTAAAGATACTGTTGTCAATGGTGTTAAAGTGCAATTAACAAGCCTACTTTGGTTTCTATAATTGTCTTATTTGTTTTTTTGTAGAAAAGATATTTGTGTGAGATTTAAATGTCCATGTGATTATGATAAATCAACACCGGGATTTCAGTATTTGTCAATGGAGAACACCGGTTTATGTCTATGTGAGATCGTGACTACTTTACACAATCCTGTGGCATATTCAGTGGGGTCCATAAGTCTGAGACCACATTGAAAACCTAGCATTCAAAAACTTTTTGAATTGCTGAGATTTTGAACAATTTAAACCCAATATTTTTAGGTCACTTATCAAATAAGCAAATTTTTGACATTGACTGTGAACTTTGTACAAAATGTATGTGTATGTGCTTCCATTGGGGCTCATGTTGCTCTTTGGATTATTCTCAAATCAATATCAGTTGACTCCATGTTTTACTAACATAAATTCATATTTATTTTTCACTTCAAGTTGTCATGATCTTCAGAATCTACTTTTCAACTTTTATAATCTATAAAAAATATATACAGTTGTGGTCAGAATTATTGGCACTCCTGGTAAATATGATCAAATATGGCTTTAAAAAGAAATCTGCATTGTTTATCCTTTTGATCTTTCATAAAAAATTGTTAAAAAAGCAAAAGTCTAACCTTTTTGAAGTAAAATAATTGTTGGGGTCCATATTTGGAAATATATGTTTTTCTCCAAAACATGTTGTCCACAATAATTGGCACCCCTACACATTTTTTTATGAGTCAAATATCTCTCCCATTTATATTTACATTTTTTAGCACACCAGGGTGCTAGGAACATGAAATTGTCTAGCTATTACTTCTTGTTTCACATGAGTATTAATATAAGGAAATGCAAAAGCTAAATTCCCTTAATCATTCATCACAATGAGTAAAACCAAAGAATATAGTTCTGATTGTTGAGCTTCACAAAATAGAAAGAGAAAGAAAAGAAAAGAAAATAGCTAAAGCATTAAAAAAATTCCCTTTTCCACCATCAGGGCAATAATTAAGAAGTTCCAATCAACTAAAGATGTTATGAATCTGCCTGGAAGAGGACGTGTGTCTGTCTTGATGCACGGCAAAAAGGAAAGCTTGAGTGGCCAAAGACTATCCAAGGATCACAGATGGAGATTTGCAGAGATTAGTTGACTCTTAGGGTTAGAAAGCCTTAAAAAAAAAACTCAAACTACCCCTACATCACCACATGTTGTTTGGGAGGGTTTCAAGAAAAACCCTCTGCTCTCATCCAAAAAATCAGATACTTCAAAAGGGACCGGATTCTATGAAACTAAAAAAAGATCTTTTTGACAGCAAACCCACCAGATGGGTTTGGTGCAAACAGGGTTAAAAAGTTCCCCAATGCCCACGGTTACATATACCGCTGGATCTTTAATTTTGTGAGCCTATTTTGTTTTTTGCTGGAGGTCCTGGACATCTTGTTCAGATACATGGCATCATGGATTCTAGCAAATACCAAGAGATAAAAAAATCAAAACCTGACGGCCTCTGTGAGAAATATTATAATGGATCTTCCATCAGGACAATGATCCAAAACAAATATCAAAATCAACACAAAAATGTGTCACTGAGAACAAAATAAAGCTTCTGCCATGAGCATCCCAGTTCCCTGACCTGAACCCTATAGAAAATGAGTTGGGTGAACTGAAGAGAAGAAACACCAACATGGATCTGGGAATCTGAAGGATCTGGAGAGATTCTGTATGGAGGAATGGTCTCTGATCTCTTGTCAGGTGTTCTCCAAACTCATCAGGCATTATAGGAGAAAACTCAAAGTGGTTATCTTGGCAAATATCTTGGCGATTTTTGTGAATTATTTTAATGAAAGATCAAAAAGATAAAAAATGCAAATTAATTTTTAAAGCCATGTTTGATCATATCTACCAGGGTTGCCAATCATTCTGACCACAACTATATATTTATTTGTAAAAATCTAAATAGAAACATTTTCTAGTGGTCTTTTTCACTCCAACAATCCTGATATTTTATGTCCTAAAATCACACTTGTGCATATTGAAAATGATTAATCTAGGGGAATTCATCATGTGCTTTGATAGGTCCTGATTAACATGTATTTATGCAATTAATCAAACTGTTCTTGCCAAAACAATGATCACGGCGGTGCCATTGCCAAAGATTGTACACCTGCTGCCGATTCAACCTACACATTATTCTGAGGACACTGGAGCATTTATTGTAGCATCTCTGTTTCACTCTACCAAAACCACTGAAGCTACAAGATTAAATTTATATCCTCAGCACTAATTTTTCATCCATGACCCCAAAGTAAACAAATTGTCTCAACACAATCTATCAAACAAACACCAGTGCAAACGTGGCAATTGGACATGAATAATATCACTCATCAAAAAGTGAAAAACAAGAGACAAGTTTGTATTAGCGCTCAAATGTTTCAAAATGGTGTACACTCTCTGTAATAATTGGTGTGATTCTCCTTCTTGAAAAAACATGTAACCTTTTTCATTTCCGAATCATTTTATTCAGCATGGTTTGGTAAGAAAGCTTTAAAATACATTCACATAGCCATAAACACATCTGATGAAAACAAATTAGAGCAGAGAAATATAACTGTCGCAAACATTACAGGCTGCAGTCGAAACGCATTAGAGGAAAATTTCAATGTTGCAAATAAATGTAAATGTAATAAATGACACTTGCATCACATAAAACTTTGAATCACTATTTCACATACATCATTTAAATGTGTTTCTTTTCCATTAAACATGCTATTTGGAATATCTCAACACATTTATGGAAATAAGGTTACTAAACTAACCTGTTGATACACAAGTAACCTTTTATGAGGAGTAAAGTCTCTCAAATAAAGTAGCTATAATCTTTTGACAACATGAGATGAGAGTTTAGCTGATTTGTTGGCAGGCTTCTGTACTATTCTTGTTAATGAATTTTTAATACCCTTAATGACAGCAGAGGAACGATGTAATTAAAGGAGCAAGTTAAGAAAAACGCTGACTTAAACTCTTTATGAGGACCATTTTAATGTTAGTTTAATTGGAACTAACACATTATCTTAATGAACAGATTGCCTTCAAGGAGGTTCTTTCCCTTAGCAAGCTCAAACCGGCCTGCATGCAATTTTGAAATGTCCTTTTTTTCAGACTGGAAGGGATTGTTCACCATGATTTACTCCAAACCTGTATGATTTTCACTCTTTCTCTTGAACACAGAAGTCGTTTTATTAATTGATATAATGTTAATATACCAACCTATACTAATATCCGTCAGTGTAATACACTGACAACCACCAAAAACAGGTGATGATGGGAAAGTCACATGACGAATCAAAGCTCATCACACGCAGCTTTTCCACAAGCTATGAAAGTAAATACTTATATATAATATATAAAATACTAATACTAATATAAGGTGCACAGTGTCATTCACACAAATGCTAAACACCATCATGGTAACACACATGACACTAAAATAATGTTAAACAACATTCAATGTACATAACAGATCACAGAAATACATCAAAATACATCAAATGTGAAGTTTAACGCTGGGATTTCTGGAAATGTCAATTTACGCTTTTTCACTGTAAATTATACAAATGTATTTCAATTATCAAATGTAAGGTTCGATCTATTACAGTTATTCACTGTATGTAGTAAGGAAATGTACGGTTAAACTATTAACAGGTTTTTACTGTCGCATGTCTTTACCGTTAAAATCAGTGTACATTTGCATTTACATTTACATTTATGCATTTGGCAGACGCTTTTATCCAAAGCGACTTACATTGCATTCAAGATACACATTTTACATTTTGTCAGTTCTTGCTTTCCCTGGGAATCGAACCCATGACCTTGGCGTTGCTAGCGCCATGCTCTACTGTTTGAGCTACAGGAAAGCGTTTGGAATTCAAAATTCTAGCATGATTGAAGCTGGACTGGCAATGTCCGTGTGGCATGAAATGGATGTAATGGATGGATCAAAAGAGTCCAAGGCCGCAGCAAATAGACTGTCCCGCAACATGACACAGTTGACATTAGCGAGACTGTCCCGTCTTTTTAAGAATGTCTGTACACCTGGGTCTGGGGTGGGTTGTTGGTGGCGGGGCGGGGGGCTGTTTTTATGCGATGAAGCTTTGGGCAGTTGAGTTTAATTTGGGATTTACAAGTGACATTGTGCCCCCACACCCGTCCTCTTACTCTCTGGGGTTTATGGAGTGAGACAGAGGGTCTTCTCCTCATGAATAGACAGCCTGCAACCGGCCATGCACAAAGTATTATGGCTCTGCTGCATTATGTATCCAAATACACCTCAGCCCCCAGCTCTGTCAACTCGGCTCTCACAAACTGCGAAGGTCAAGGTTTGCCCGCAGCACTAAGGCAAATGAAGATGTTTCATATCAAGTTGTGTTTCAGCCAAATTATTAGTCTAGAAGTCTGCAAGGATGATGGTTTTTTTTTTTAAATCGGAAATGATGTTGGCAGTGATTTTGGTGGCCATTGGTCAGGGTGTTTGGGATGAAGTGATGTATGAACCGCGAGCACCCAGATGTCGACTGCGGGGCTTATCTTCCAGAAGCGGTTTCCCTTAAGCCCTAGCATTAATACACTGATAGCCCAAGGAATAGCCAAGCATAAAATGAATGTAAAAGGATGAAGAAACAACAAGAAAGGCAAAGAAGAAAGAGCATGCGGGTGTTTAGGCCAAAAGTTCAACAGACCAGTAATACAGAACTACCAGGAGCATTACAGGATGGCTCGCATCCACATGTGTATAATTCATTTTTAGGCTGCTTTAAGATGAAGCTCTCTAAATGAACGTTGGAAGGATCACGCTAACTCGTTGGCATGTCAGCAAAAACGCTGCACTCTTGAATAACCGTGTGGTATTTATCATGCCATTATAAGCATGAACTGACTGATTATTGAGTTTGTAAACACATTATTCTTAGGGTTCAAAGTGCTGTCATTTAAATATCCAGCTGACAAAGAGTAATAATGATACATGATGTGCAAATTTTAAATTATAGTGCTATTATTGAGTAGTTGTGTTTTGCTGTTTGACTTGCTGTCTGATTGTCCGTCCTACTAAGAAAATGCTCATAACATGGGAAGGTTTTCTCTATATTGTTTGATCAAAGCCACAGATGAAGAGAAGATATTAAGAGAGGATATTAACATTGTGTCTGGGCAGTAATTTAGCCTGTGGATCTTTTGCTCTAGTGAAGTGTAAAACAATTTGTAAAGGACAGTTAAGTCGTTGCCACAGCTCCACCTTCTCTGTGCACAGGACTATGCAGGACTAGCCATGTTAAAATATATGAATGACCATAATTACATAAACTATATACTACAAAAATATAGGATGAACAGTTGAGGGTGATCTGGGATCAATCGATCACTGAATCCATCAGTTATCAATTAAGAAATTATATTGGTTGGTATTAAAATGTGTTTTTTGTTTCATACCTTGTCACAGTAATGCTTTTATTTCCTTATTTTATTGATTTAAAAAATGCCCAGAGGCACTAAAACATACAGGCAATGATTAATGTCCCTCTCAGAAAAAGAAATTATATGGAATAAATTAAACTACTGCGGCAGCAAATTGAAAAATAAGGATGTAAATGAGCTTTGAATACTTAATATCTTATAAAGAAAAATAGTCAATGAGGCCCAAAAATGATGAGGGATCGCCAAAGAAACATAATATTAACACTAATGACCAAGGCTAGGTTTCTGCACTGTCAAAATCTAACTGTCACATGTGATTTGCTACCCAGAAAATGAGTAATGGGGGACAATATAGACCAATTGAAAGAGCTAACCTTGTTCACAAAGCGAAAGACAAGAGCAGTAACCCACCGGAATGTCGGCTGTGAAATATGGCTTAGAACAATTTTTAAATCTTGCGCATTTTAGTGAGAACTATATGATTAAGCCAATCCATTTTTTTGGTGGTGGTGGTGGTGGTGGATTAATGCATTCCAGCATTACAACAATCAGAACACTTGGTTTGTTGAAATTTTAGTTTTGTTTTGGAATTCTGATCTCAGAATTCAGCAGAAATGATCGAGCATGGTATCTTTTGTTTCCAAAAACTATTCTAACCTTTAGTTTATGACTTGCTAGAAACAAAATAGTGCAGTCCTGGCTCTCAAAAAGCCCCTTCTCCCACCAATCAAATGTGAACTCTTGGTTTGATGAAATTTTAGTTTTGTTTAGGAATTTGAATGTGAGAATTCAGCAGAAATTATCAAGTGCTGTAACTTTTGTTTCCAAAAACTATACCAGAACCTTTCATTCATGACTTGCTAGAAACAATATGGTGTAGTCCTGGCTCTCAAAAAGCCCCTTCTCCCACCAATCAAATGTGAACTCTTGGTTTGATGAAATTTTAGTTTTGTTTAGGAATTTTAATGTGAGAATTCAGCAGAAATTATCAAGTGTTGTAACTTTTGTTTCCTAAAACTACCAGAACCTTTCATTCATGACTTGCTAGAAACAATATGGTGAAGTCCTGGCACTCAAAAAAGCCCCTTCTTCTACTAATCAAATGTGAACTGTTGGTTTGATGAAATTTTAGTTTTGTTTAGGAATTTTAATGTGAGAATTCAGCAGAAATGATCAAGCTCTGTAACTTTTGTTTCCTAAAACTACCAGAACCTTTCATTCATGACTTGCTAGAAACAATATGGTGCAGTCCTGGCACTCAAAAAAGCCCCTTCTTCTACCAATCAAATGTGAACTGTTGGTTTAATGAAAGTTTAGTTTGTTAAGGAATTTTAATGTGAGAATTCAGCAAAAATGATCAAGCGCTGTAACTTTTGTTTCCAAAAACTACCAGAACCGTTCATTCATGACTTGCTAGAAACAATATGGTGCAGTCCTGGCACTCAAAAGCCCCTTTTCCTCCGAATCTCACCCAGAGGTGCTGGTAAGCGCAGTGGGGTGAGTGACGAGATCTGGCGGTGCACCCCTTCACTCATCCCTGCCCATTGCAGCAGTAGGGGAGAGAAGAGATGAGAGGAGGTGCTGTATATTAAACATCGCTCTTTCATTCGGAACCTTTAATTAGAGCAGCTCAGTATCAGTTACAACAGTCCTGCACAGCTGCCCGGGCCCTTCGAGGCTTGGTTACTCTACCAGACTTAATCTGGAGGGGGGAGGCGAGGACGCAGATCGAGAGTCGGCTCAGGATATTAGCTGCCTCTCGGCTGTCCTCCAATTACAGGGGCGGCAAGGGGCACATGACCCAGCATTCAAGTCTAAGTCTTCAAAAATCTTCTGTATTATTGTTATTTGTGAATTCACACCCCCAACCCCACTCCCTCCACCACCACCACTACCACGTTGCCAACATCCGTTCCTGGCTCTCTCTCCTAAGGATATACTGAAGCACGTGTTATGCACACCTAAAGACGCTATAAAAATTGCTGAGGTATAAAATCGAAAGTGCTCAAACTGTCGGTGCAGAAATACCTGGCTGCTTGGCATGTTTGGTGTGAGGGAAACGCTAGCAAGGCCGGGAGCACTGTAAATCAGACCAAGTTCCGGCCTGTTTGTTTACATATCACTGTCTTTACTGTGGTCCCAGTAAGCTGGAAGGCCTTCTCTGCTCAAGCTATTGTATGGCTCATAAAATGAAAGAATATCATGATTGTGCGGGTTTCTCTCTCTAGCTTGTTTGCTTGTGGGTCTATTATGGTCTGAAGGCTGCAGTGTTGAAAATAGAGTTCATGGTTTGATGAAAAAGTGTCCGTGCATTATGGAGCTTGACGTTCACAGTGCAATGTTCCCAGAAGTTGACATTTCAGAACATCGTAAAAAGTCATTTTGCTGAATTAACAGCAAACAGCATTTTTTTTATGTAGTTTTATGGAAAAGTCATTGTTTAAAACAAATCTCACATGCTTTGTCATTTTGGAGAAATCATAATTGAGGATTTGCTGCTATGTTCAAATATGTTCAAAACCATGCTTTATTTTTGCTGATATGATGATTTAGGGTAAAGAATTATGAATCGATTCATGATTCCGTATTTTGTTGCACATATGAAGTATTGCATTTTAATGTGCATTAGTATGTACACTCTAAAAAAAAAAGGTTCTATATGGCACCAAAAAAGGTTCTTTGCTCGTAATCATAGGGGAACCTTTTTTAGTGCTATATAGCACCAATTTTGGTGCTTCAGTGGTTCTTCAGCGATTCTTCAGAGGTGCTATATAGCACCTTAGTCAAAGAACCGGTGAAGAACCTCTGAAGCACCAAAATTGGTGCTATATAGCACTAAAAAAGGTTCCCCTATTACGAGCAAAGAACCTTTTTTGGTGCCATATAGAACCTTTTTTTTTTAGAGTGTAGTAATAGTATTGTTATCACATTCGTGTAAGCTGTAGATGTGCAAACTGCAAATGATTGAAAGCTGTGATTAACAGCTTCTCTCTACCAGAGTTATGTTCTTCTCTGTGTGACACTGGAGTTGGGTTACTTCTTTTACAGCATGGTTACATCTTTAAAATGGGGTCAGGAGCACTAAGATAATGATGTAGTTAGATGTCAAGCTTGGTTTATAATGTATGTGTTTGGAGGTCATGCAAGCACTCGGCTTTTTCCATTTTACATCAGAATAATTAATCAATGGGGCTCATAACTCGTATCCAAGTATGTCTCTACACGAATCCTGCTGTATATCAAACGTGCATGCGTGCTTAAAATGGACACCAGGGCAATCTGATATGTTATCACCTCTTCCTCTCCCTGTCCAGTGTGCCGCAGTAGCAGGCCTACAGGGAGCTGAACCAGACAGGTCAGGCATGCAATGGGGCTTCCTCTCTGTAATCAAAGCCTATAAGGACACACATACACTGATGTCTCCCTCAGTCCCAGCAGCCCGCATCACTGAGAATAGAGTCTCTCTCAAGTGCATGGCTGATTACAGTGAGTCCAGGCCCACCGATCTCATGGTGCTGGAACAAATATATACCAGGCTACAGGCTTCTAAACGGCTACACCCTTCTTCATCATGCCTTGTCCTGCCTGATAAGCCAAGATGTTCACATTTTGTGGTTTCGACAGGGTCACCGTCGGTGGCAGTCCTGGCTTGGAGCCCTTTTTGAGATAAGACATGACACAAAGGGAAAGAAACCCACAATTTTTAACAACGCATTTCTTTAATAAGTGTAAGATGCATTAGTCCAGTTGTACTGTTTTTGTTTAGTCTTATACATACAATTTAAAATACATAAAATAAAACTTAGTATCGTTTATATTATACTCTCTGTACCGTGGAGTCTGTGAGATTTATTTTATGTTTTTGAAAGAAGGATCTTTCAGGCTGCATTTATATAATAAAAAATATAGTAAAAGTAAAGTAGTGTGACATATTATTGTGTTATATTGATTTTGACTATAAATAAATAAAACAATACTACTATTAATACTGATGTACATTAAAATGCAATACTTCAGATGTAGAACAAAATATGGAAAGTATTAAATCAATTCATAATTCTTTACCCTAAATCATCATATCAGCAAAAATACTTTTTAGCAACATTTCCTCAATTATGATTTGTCAAAATGACAAAGCATGCAAGATTTGTTTTAAACAATGACTTTTCCATAAACCTACATTAAAAAATTTATAAGATGTTGATTCAGCAAAATAACACTTTAAATGTATATGACAATAACAATATTATGTAAAATACCTGTTTTCTATTTAAATATAAATGTAATTTATTTCTGAGATGGTAAAGATGAATTTTTTAGAGGTCATTACCTCAAAATTCAATGTCACATTTTCCTTCAGAAATTATTTTAATATGCTGATTTGGTGCTCAAGAAACATTTATTCTTATTATTAATGTTAAAAATGTTAGCTTCATATCAACTGATACATGATTTTTCAGGATTCTTTGGTGAATAGAAAATTAAAAGATCCATATTTATTTGTAATATTTTTTTTGTAACAATATAAAAGTCTTTACTGTCACCTTTGATCAATTTGAAGCCTATTTGCTTCTTTTAAAAACTTACCGACCCACTCTTTTGAATGATAGTGTATGTAAAACATAAACAGTCTATTTTCATTCTACATATTACTATTTAATGTTTAATAAATCAAGCAAAATTGTAACTGAATCTCACATTTAGGGATCAAAATTTTTGTTCTATAGAAAATCACTCCTTTTGTGTTGTACAGGGGGAAAAAAGTTCTGTTTCAAGCAATATGAGGGTGGCTAGATGATAATTATACATGTTAAGTATAAGCACAGTTTACATTAGCATGATGTTTAGGGTTTAGGTTTTGTTGCACAGGCCATTTCTAAAGACCTACACAGAGTACTGCACATGAACGAAGGAAAAAACACTGAAAGAAGCTAGAGTAAATGTGCTCATTTTCCTTCGGTTGTAACTGATGTTTAATTCAAATCACTAAATGTTGGTAGAAGTACACCAAAAACAGCATTTATATGTCTACAACACCCAATGGTGTATTAGGAGGATTCAGCCTGCATGAGAATGAGAAGGACAAAGTGAAAGAAAGCTTGGGGGAGGGAGGGACAAGGAGGGAAGGAAGGAGTGGGACAGGTAAACAAATTCCTTGTCATTTTCTGTTGTTGTCTTCACTGTGCCACTTGGCATTTTAATGGAAGCGAATCTGATGTAACATACAGTGGTATGGCGACCGCGGCATCATACAAGCCAAGAAAACTTAACTCCACAGACCTATGCATTAAACATATTGTAGAATAGAGTGTAACATTTATCACTGTCAATGGCAGAGAGTTTGTATAAATTTAAATGCAGTCAAGCGTGCTGGTCCCCCCTCCCCACTGTATATGTGCACAAAAGCCCATTTTCCTGTCTTTTCCATTGTTCTACAGCCCTGTGCCAAAAATACCACTTGAGTATTAGGAATTTGCAAGACCATTTCTCACCGCGATATTCAAATGCTTTTATGTATTAAGATTTTGTCATAAATTGGATATATATATATATCCATGGCATTATACGAAGTATATTTGTGCATTAACTACACTAATTATTGTGATCATTTAGAATTGTGCAAAACTATGTTTTAAATATGTGTTAAGTATGCTATATTTATATATACTTTAATGCCAAATTTTATTTGTTTAGCACCACTTTCGCATATTTTTTATCTTAGCTCTGATTTGTCTTCTTACAAGGAACAACACTTTTTTTAAGCTTGAACTCGAAAACGCAAGCTGTAAAAGTAGAGAGCAGGACTGCTGAAATAGAATGTGAGGGTAATTTATGGGGAGCACTTTTGCCAGAAATAAGGGCTGATTTGGAAAAAACAATCAGGCCTGTAAGTGTGGAATCTGTCGGGGACCAGTGCATGGCAGCAGTGGTAGCTGACACTTTGCACATTAAAATAAATTACCTAACCTTTCCACTTGCAGTGACAAAAACAGGAGAAATGAAAGATAATGGGTTATTATTCACGGCAAGATCCTATACATAATAATGATATCATCAATAATGGCCATGATACCACAGCTCCTGCGGCTTTTAAAAAACATTTAATGGAATTACTTTTCGGAATCATCACTCCTCGTCCAGTCCCCAGTTATTCAGCTGGAAAGGAGCAGGCGAAGAGAAAGTCTGTGTTAGAGAAAGAGAGAGAGGGACGAAAGAAAGAAAAATGGAGAACATTATTCCTAGAAGCCTGTTACCAACCGCCAGTCATGAGTCAATTTGCCCAATAATGCAAGCAGAACAAGAAAAAGGACCATATCGAGACCTACTTGCCTTTTTTTAGGCAGTGAGTGGCCATTAGTCTTTGCCAATACATTCAACCAAACTCTTAGAAATGTAATGAAGACGATTGGCTGAAACTTCAGGTAGACACAGGCTATATGATAAGATGGCATGAGCTGAAGCTGGGCACATTTATGGAGGGCAGGAGGCAAGACTGGCACAGAGACCCATGAGGCTGGAACGCTCGGCTGCCCATCACTCTTCACTGTTGCCCTGCTTAATGAGAATAAATCCTTTGAGTGGAACACACACAATTTGTCCTTAGGTGCTGGGCAGTAGTTAGATTTTATTATTTCTTTGATATTGGTTGAAATAAGGAGAACAGATTTTTTTTGTAGAGCTGATTTTGGACCAGTTAAATGGATGAAATTACCCCAGAGTTTATTTGGATGGTGCGGAGCTCAATTATAAACCTGGCTCTTTGTTTTCAAGCAAACGAAAAACTGGAAAAAAAGTTATTTCAACAGTCCCTATATTACAGTCTTAGTCATTATGTGAGGGTATTGATCTTGTTGGAGCTTAAGTAGGTTTTTTTGGCATCTCTTATGCAAATGCACATGTTTTGCATGTATAACTTCATACATGGGCTGTATACCGCATAAGTAAGATTGCAAGCAGCCTTGTTTTGTTTTGCATGTGACATATTTGTTTGTGCACAACCTTGGTTATCCTGAAATCGAACACGCTTAAAGTTTTAAGAGTGAGTTTCTACAATAGATAAGATGTCCTGAGCTACTCTTCTCTGAAGAATCACAGTGATTAGCTTTTTTAATTAACATTAGCATTATGGCATATGTGCTGTGACTGAATACCTTCATTTCACCGAGCATGGAGAGGGGAGCAGTATACTCTGCAGAAAATTCACTAAAGTAAATTTAACTGTCTGCATCCAATATAGTCCACCGGAGATTGCTTTATGCATTTGACTTCATAATTAACAGGTTTCAAACCCATAAACTTAAATCATTGAACACAGCTGGCGACCTGTAATTAAATGCATTAAATATTTGAATGAACATCTTCTTCAAAACAAGACAGCAGTGTTGTTACTCGGCAAGAACTTTAAGCACGAACTTCATTTGGAAGTGTTTATCATTAAAGAGATGGTGTTTTGCAATAAAAGTTTGTCTAGTTGTCTATGAGACCAGATTTTTTTATTATATATAAGTTAGTCTCAGTTTATTGACAGATACTTAAGGTGCCGAGGTGTTGTGTGCTCGGTGTAAGCATGATGGGCTGAATTTGAGCTTGCATTTACTCATCTCACTTGCACAATAACACATCGAGTATTCCTAAAATTTAATAAAAACTGTGAAATGCAAATTATTAAGCAAACTGCAATAGTTAAATTTAATCTCACTTTAATAATCAATGTCTTTGCTGCCGACTTTCGATGGTCCAATTCAACCATACTATAAGCAAAAATTACTTTTAGATAAACATCACATTTGTGTTTCTTTTTTATTATTATCGCTGAAATAACAAGTGTTTGAACTTTCTTCTCCTGCGTCATTTCACTTTTGGTGTGAAAGGGCCTTTACATTTGGCAAAAGTATTTTTTTTTTCTTCGTTATTTAAAAAACAAACAACCAAGTCCAGCTCGGGTGAGAAAAAGTAACACAAAAGTCATGGAATGCATTACTTCCATAAAAAGTAACTAAGCAATTAGTTTTTGGTGTATTTTTAGGGAGCAGTTCAATATTGTAACGCGTTACTTTTAAAAGTAACTTTGCCTATATTTTTTGTGCATTTTACTTTTAAAATTATATATATATCAAACAATTTTATGTTGTCTTATTATTTTTTTCATCTAATTTACTGTATTTGCCTGCATGTCTTTTAAGTTGGCTTCTCAAAACCATTTTGGTTTCACATATAAATATGTGCAGTTGTTTGCACAGTATTTCTCCTGAACAAGAGCCCTAACAAAAGCTGTGTTGATGGACCACCGCTGTTTGTTGGATTCTTTTTTTTTCTGTTTCTCCTCAACCCACCAATGATGCAGGACTCAATGAGATGTGTCCTGGATGCAGTGTGAGATTGGTTAATACAAACGCTTGTTGGTGAAAACAATGTCCTCTCAGTGGTGACAGAGACAAAGTAGCTCCGTTTGGGGGATGCGTGCGCTGGAGACAGGTGATGGCTGCTAGGGAGCCTTTGAAGAGAATTTGAATTTCATGTGCAAGAGGAGGCAGCTCGTCATTAAAAAACCTTAATTTCTATGTCAGGTAGTCTTACAGGTAATCGATCATCTTGTCAGATGGATTTTATTTTTTCCACTCCTTCAAAGTGGCCTTTACAACTCTTCAATTAAACCTGCAGATGAAATGGAAAAATGTCTGATGCTGTTAAAAGAAAAGCCTGGGAATTTAAATTTGCAATGGAATATAAATGCACAGGCCCTGATTAATCAATACAGAACATCTAATCCTAAATTATAGTATATGCAAAGACTTTATAGTAATGCAAGATGCGCAAGTGAAGATGCACCTTCTGTGTAATCAGGATCAGATCATTTATGTGGAAGACTCTCGTTTGCACACATTGTATTACATAAGCGTAATGCGTTTGAACGATTGCACAAGGTTTTTACTTCTCAGCTCTCATTCTAGTTTACATCCTGTTTTCTACAACTAAGACGTACGCTAGGTTCACCACCATTGCCCAGAATATCTCCACATGAGAGCCATTTATTGGCAAATTTCTAAACGTTAACGCTTGTCAGCTCCAATTTCTGTCCCAGACCCTCTTGTACCTGGGGAACAAAATGCTTGTACACTTCTGCTGGAGGCTCTCTGTCTCCCAAGGCACATATTAGATCAGACAAGAAGTGACAAAAACCACCAACCGACAGCATTGGACACTCTCTCGCCCCTTAAAAGACATTTATGGCTCTTGAGACTTTGCACCACATCAGATGAGCGAGTATTTGGATGTAACCAATAATGGTGAATGAGTGGCATATAATTTGGGTCTATAATGGATGTTATTATAATAGCCTACTGATGGTGTGCAAAATTCAAATTGTTTCTAATTCAAATGGCTTTTTATTATTTTATCATTTGTTATACAACTAAATAAAAACTTTTTTTTTTAATAAGCAATACGAAAAATTGGCCTGCATGTCATTATATTGCATTTATATGTTGGTACACATTGAAAAGTCAAATCAAAAGTTCTTACAATTTACTCTTAATTACTCTTAATTTATTACTAATGAAGCTTTCCTAATTCACATATGAAGTCATTTGAAAACTTTCAATTCATTTTGCTTCTATGTTCAGTACAAAAGTATGCAAAACCCCTATGAAAAAGCACGTTGAGCCATAGCTACAAGGAACCTTAGAACATGAATGTGTTCTATAGCCACTCTTATAAAGCCTAAATGACAAAAATGCCAGTGCAGCAAAAAAAAATGGTGGAAGAAATAGAGTTGATTAGCAGAACCTTCCCAGCATGCTGCGCAGTGACAAATGATTGACTTGGAACAATATCTAAGGCGATCAGGATAAAGCACCGGCCATTTCAAGGCTCAGCAAAATTCAAATTCTAATTAGACTCTGTACCACATTCCAAATAAAAATTGTTCCCTTGGTATTTTATCCTATCAGGTGTCTCTCTCTGACCAGTGAAACAAAACGAATAAAGAAAATGATTAAAGTGATAACAAAGGCATAAAATTTAAATTATTGCGGCATCACATCTGGGATCTGTATGTCACTGGGCTGCCATTTTTGCCCCCACACTCAGCACTCCATTTTTTCTGCATGAGGGCAACTGTGAGAACAGAGGAGAGGAAGGAGAGAGAAAGAGAGAGCGGGAGGAGAAAAAAAGGGTATGAAATTAAAAGGTAGAAAGCGAGAACGCAAATAGGCTTTCAGCTTTAGCGTTATTAATGACTCTTCAAAAATCTCAGACTTTTCCAATCTCTCCGAGAAGCGCTTGAAGGAGCTTGCAGATGAAGCTGACCTTCAAAATGTTCTTTGGTCTTTAGTTAAGAAATTCACTCACCATTATGGCATCATTAGGGAAACAAGGATAAAATTACTCCATGGTTAATGACCTATAGGATCCCCCACCAAAATTTGTTTCAGATCTAATAAAACTGCGCTTAACACACTCGAATGAATTATGAAGACTGTTACGTGGGGTATTAAAATGTGGAAAATAGATTTTCTGAAGCTAGGAGGACTGGACTTTTCAAATCAGATAGTAGAATGGAATTTTCTGGGCAATAAATTCTACCATGTCTCAATTTCATTTTTTCCCCACTCTGAATTTTTCAGGCTGTGATTGAATCTCTGAGTGAGATGGCCTCTAAAAATTCATTGCCAATAGCCAGCCACCCCCCCCCCCCCCCTCCCCACCCAAAAAAACCCTCTTATGATCAAGGGATTGACGGATGCGTGAGCAAATAGTGTAGTGTGTTTATCTCCAGGCAATGAAAATTATTGATATGTGATTCGTGAACATGGATTCGATAAAATGGGAATTTAAGCTCTTTTAGTGCACAACAATTTAATGTGGACCGCCGCAGACATGCGTGAAACATATAAAAAGAGCAGGAAATATAGAATAAAGAGTTTAATTAAGAAGATCTGTGTTACTGGGCTTGATAATTTACCATGAAGACCTTTATGAAATTGGATTTGCATGTACATTTACTCAGCATGCTGGCCAGATTAACGAATGCCAAGGTGCTAATTAGCAAAATGTGTCCTAGAACTGAGAAAGCATGCAAAAAGCTGTTAGGGAGGAAAAATGAGGCTGCAGGCTATTGGACCTGTTCTCTTGCACACACACAATCACACGTGCACATACACACACAGTCATTTAGGCAGATATTATGTTATTCTCTGCAGTCTTAATGTCAACTTATTTTGAGAAAAGGGAGGAGAAGTGGAGAGTTTGGCTTAGCGAGAGCTGCTTATAGCCACTGAGAGGTGGTTTGTGCGGTAATGGCATTTGCTCTCTTTAAACTTTAATCTTTCCTATTAATTCCCTGCAACTGGAGAATGTGCAAGAGTTAATGTTCCATGAACGTGTTGCTCACTCTGCAATCTCTTCAAGCTAATTACCTTCAGGTGCTAAATGGAGGGAAATTGCAATCCATTTGGATGAGAGAAATTTCACCCCTCTGTCCCCTGTGCAAGATTTTTGGGTGCTTTATTGAAGGAGGGTGAAAAAGATGGGGGGATGGAAGGAAATTAAGTCTAAGTAGAGTAGTTTTCTAGATGTATCGTTAAGTGTGAGTGTTTTTGGGGTGCGTGCTGGCAATATCTGTCTGGTGTGACCCAAGGGATGCTGTGATATGTACCTGTGGAGGTCACTCAGAGGTCAACAGGTGTTGTCTGTGACATGTGGACAGTTTAGCAGATGTTTGATTGACATGAATCATTTGGATGGCCCATAAAAATCTTTTGATGAGGAGAACTGATAACACAGACATTTTGAAGCGTAAACTGCCAACGACTCTAAAGGTGAAGAGCTTTTCAGTGGCCAAGATGTTGAATGCAATAATTACACATGAAGGTTAATACGAACGTAATTATCATCTTAATTTTTTGAGCTGTAATCATAATTGACTAGCTTCCTTTGTGTGAAATTTATTTTATATTAGACCAACAATCTGCACCCATTCCATACATTTTAACTGCATATGACTCAATGACCTACACAGTTAAACAGATATGTTAGTTTATATAGTGAAGCTATATTAGTTTATATATATATATATATATATATATATATATATATATATATATATATATATATATATATATATATATATATACATATATATATATATATATATATATATATATATATATATATATATATATATATATATATATATATATATATATATATATATATATATATATATTATATATATACACTCACCTAAAGGATTATTAGGAACACATGTCCAATTTCTCATTAATGCAGTTATCTAATCAACCAATCACATGGCAGTTGCTTCAATGCATTTAGGGGTGTGGTCCTGGTCAAGACAATCTCCTGAACTCCAAACTGAATGTCAGAATGGGAAAGAAAGGTGATTTAAGCCATTTTGAGCGTGGCATGGTTGTTGGTGCCAGACGGGTCGGTCTGAGTATTTCACAATCTGCTCAGTTACTGGGATTTTCACGCACAACCATTTCTAGGGTTTACAAAGAATGGTGTGAAAAGGGAAAAATATCCAGTATGCGGCAGTCCTGTGGGCGAAAATGCCTTGTTGATGCTAGAGGTCAGAGGAGAATGGGCCGACTGATTCAAGCTGATAGAAGAGCAGCTTTGACTGAAATAACCATTCGTTACAACCGAGGTATGCAGCAAAGCATTTGTGAAGCCACAACACGCACAACCTTGAGGCGGATGGGCTACAACAGCAGAAGACCCCACCGGGTACCACTCATCTCCACTACAAATAGGAAAAAGAGGCTACAATTTGCACGAGCTCACCAAAATTGGACAGTTGAAGACTGGAATAATGTTGCCTGGTCTGATGAGTCTCGATTTCTGTTGAGACATTCAGATGGTAGAGTCAGAATTTGGCGTAAACAGAATGAGAACATGGATCCATCATGCCTTGTTACCACTGTGCAGGCTGGTGGTGGTGGTGGTGTAATGGTGTGGGGGATTTTTTCTTGGCACACTTTAGGCCCCTTAGTGCCAATTGGGCATCGTTTAAATGCCACGGCCTACCTGAGCATTGTTTCTGACCATGTCCATCCCTTTATGACCACCATGTACCCATCCTCTGATGGCTACTTCCAGCAGGATAATACACCATGTCACAAAGCTCGAATCATTTCAAATTGGTTTCTTGAACATGACAATGAGTTCACTGTACTAAAATGGCCCCCACAGTCACCAGATCTCAACCCAATAGAGCATCTTTGGGATGTGGTGGAACGGGAGCTTCGTGCCCTGGATGTGCATCCCACAAATCTCCATCAACTTCAAGATGCTATCCTATCAATATGGGCCAACATTTCTAAAGAATGCTTTCAGCACCTTATTGAATCAATGCCACGTAGAATTAAGGCAGTCCTGAAGGCGAAAGGGGGTCAAACACAGTATTAGTATGGTGTTCCTAATAATCCTTTAGGTGAGTGTATATATATATATATACAGTGAGGAAAATAAGTATTTGAACACGCTGCTATTTTGCAAGTTCTCCCACTTAGAAATCATGGAGGGGTCTGAAATTGTCATCGTAGGTGCATGTCCACTGTGAGAGACATAATCAAAAAAAAAAATCCAGAAATCACAATGTATGATTTTTTAACTATTTATTTGTATAATACAGCTGCAAATAAGTATTTGAACACCTGAGAAAATCAATGTTAATATTTGGTACGGTAGCCTTTGTTTGCAATTACAGACGTTTCCTGTAGTTTTTCCCCAGGTTTGCACACACTGCAGGAGGGATTTTGGTCCACTCCTCCACACAGATCTTCTCTAGATCAGTCAGGATTCTGGCCTGTCGCTGAGAAACACAGAGTTTGAGCTCCCTCTGGCTGTGTGCTTCGGGTCATTGTCATGTTGGAAGACCCAGCCTCGACCCATCTTCAATGCTCTAACTGAAGGAAGGTTGTTCCCCAAAATCTCGCAATACATGGCCCCGGTCATCCTCTCCTTAATACAGTGCAGTCGCCCTGTCCCATGTGCAGAAAACACCCCCAAAGCATGATGCTACCACCCCCATGCTTCACAGTAGGGATGGTGTTCTTGGGATGGTACTCATCATTCTTCTTCCTCCAAACACGTTTAGTGGAATTATGACCAAAAAGTTCTATTTTGGTCTCATCTGACCACATGACTTTCTCCCATGACTCCTCTGGATCATCCAAATGGTCATTGGCAAACTTAAGACGGGCCTTGACATTTGCTGGTTTAAGCAGGGGAACCTTCCGTGCCATGCATGTTTTCAAACCATGACGTCTTAGTGTATTACCAAAAGTAACCTTGGAAACGGTGGTCCCAGCTCTTTTCAGGTCATTGACCAGCTCCTCCCGTGTAGTTCTGGGCTGATTTCTCACCTTTCTAGGACCATTGAGACCCCACGAGGTGAGATCTTGCATGGAGCCCTAGTCCAAGGGAGATTGACAGTCATGATTAGCTTCTTCCATTTTCTAATGATTGCTCCAACAGTGTACCTTTTTTCACCAAGCTGCTTGGCAATTTCCCCGTAGCCCTTTCCAGCCTTGTGGAGGTGTACAATTTTGTCTCTAGTGTCTAGTGACAGCTCTTTGGTCTTGGCCATGTTAGTAGTTGGATTATTACTGATTATATGGGGTGGACAGGTGTCTTTAGGCAGCTAACGACCTCAAACAGGTGCATCTAATTTAGGATAATAAATGGAGTGGAGGTGGACATTTTAAAGGCAGACTAACAGGTCTTTGAGGGTCAGAATTCTAGCTGATAGACAGCTGTTCAAATACTTATTTGTAGCTGTATCATACAAATAAATAGTTAAAAAATCATATATTGTGGATTTTTTTTTTTAGATTATGTCTCTCACAGTGGACATGCACCTACGATGACTATTTTAGACCCCTCCATGATTTCCAAGTGGGAGAACTTGCAAAATAGCAGGGTGTTCAAATACTTATTTTCCTCACTGTATATGTATATATATATATAATGTGTGTGTGTGTGTGTGTGTGTAGTATACACATTCAATGGCCACTTTATTTGGTACACCTGTTTAACTGCTCATTAACGTAAATATCTAATCAGCCAATCATGTGGCAGCAACTCAATGCATTTAGGCATGTAGACTTCTCATTCAGTTCCCTAGCTCCCGAGCTCGTGAATCAGTATATCGTGTACACGAGTTTGGGCGCTGGTAAGGACTGTAAAAGACGCTGGCTCACTACACATTGGGACACTGATAACTCTATTTCCGGCGACAACGTCTTCATTGTACAACATCATTACTGGTATTTATGAACAACAGCAGAGCTGATATCTTTCTGACATTACTTGTAATGTTATTCAAAGCACATTATAATAAATACTTTGCTTGTTACATATCCCAGATAGCAAATAGTATTGAAACTATGTTAAATCAACCTTAAGTTGTCAACATTAAGTCATTATATCAACATTGAAATCTGATGTTGATTCATCATAATTTTGCACCCTGTTTTAATATTGAAACAATGTTGAAATCCTATCCATAGATCAACGGAATTTCAATGGTATTTCAATTATCAGGAATATTGAAACAATGTTGAAATTTCAACTGAACTAAGGATCAACGTGATTTCAATGAAATTTCAATCATTATTAAGCCATAGAAAATGATTGCTAGGCATACGAAAATGTAATGCCATAAATTAAATAGCCTATAATGAATATCCTGATTTATCTACAGCCAGGATTGTGAAAAGTGATGGCACATTTGAAAACTTGTATGCCTATAGCTTAGCCTAAAACACTGACCACACCACACTATTTAAGGTTAAAAAAATGTATTTATTATTTCATTATTTGTCCTCTTTAGCCTATTTACAGTTCATGGTCCTCTAACGTCTGAATGATTTGTCGTCCAGTCCCTCCTGCCGGTCTGGCGCATAGCGCAGCCACTTTTGCACAGCCTGTTCAAAAGTTAACTGGGTGACGGCGGCTGTCCCCATCTGCTGTGTAAGAGCATCTAAAACAGAAAATACAAGCACAATGCAAAAAAATTTGCCTTTGAGTTAAACAGAACATATTTGCACACTTGGAAACAAATACAGTAGCCTAGGCCTTGGATTTTTCAATGATCTGATAAGGCAATTTGTCCAGTGTTGTAGGCTAGCCTATCATGTTCTCCCTACATTCAAAGCACTACATTTCAAATTGCCAAAAATAGGCCAGAACATTCTTTCAAAAATAAATAAAAATATCTTTTGGAAAACTACTACTTTGTTGAAGTATTAACACAGACATGACATACACATACCTCACAAATTTTGATGAACTTGGAGGGCTACTCTTTAAAGGGTTAGTTCACCAAAAAATGAAAATTGTCATAATTTACTCACCCTCATGTCATTCCAAAACCATAAGAGTTTTGTTAATCTTTGGAACACAAATGAATATATTTTTAAAATTCTCAATTTTTGTCCATTCATTGTAAGTCTGAACAGATCATTTTATATGACATTTAGGATATCATTCATATATAAATATTGGTATGGATTACTTCTACAATCACTTTGTATTTTTTAAGCTAAAAAATGTTGATTATCTAGACTGTAAATGGATCAACAAAAAATCTGAATATTAAAAATATCTTCATTTGTGTTCCGAACATGGACAAATCTTTGGGTTTGGAAAGACATGAGGGTGAGTGAATGACAACAATTTTATTTGTGTGAACTATCCCTTTAAGAAAGGAAGACCAAGAAGGATAACCGCTTCTCCATAGTTGGTTTGAGTTCTGCAATGATTTAAATAAAATGTGAACAAGAAGTCATACTGTTGTTGCATACAAATTTGAAGTAAACAGGGATGAGACAACAGAAACATTTATTTTCTAAAAACTAAACTCCAAAACTCAAAAGAATGAAGCACTCAAAGGTCTCTGACTTGGTAACGTCACATCTACAAAAAAGCAAACATGGTTTCAAAAACAACTGATAACGACGCAAAATGTTTAAACTTTAGGCTACTTACCGTAAACCGTATTTCCCTCTGATCGCGTGACTGCGCACCTCCTCGCACAGCAGTCGCCGGTGAACTCTCGGCGCGGGCAAGATGAACACACGAAGCTCATCAAGTCTGAAATATTACATACAAAACATTCATTTGAACAATTATCGCTTCAACAGAACCAACATAATTCAACCTTATTACATATTGCCGTTTCATTTCTTTAAGTGAAAGGATTCTTTACATTCGAGTTGATCGCAAAGATAAATAATGAATTAAAATGTGAATCTGTTGATAGCCCTCTAGTAACAGACTTCAAAAAACGTATAAATAAGACATAAAAACCCACTAGGCCTATATTAAAAGTGTCTCTTCAGTTAAATAAAAAAGGCGAAAACCGCGAATACTTCCATTTAAAGAGTATTTCTGACTTTTTCCGCCTTCAAATAAATCTCAAAATACTCTTATACAAAAACAATTGTTAATGACTTAATTTTTTTGTCTTTACTTACCTTTAATCGTCTTTCACTCGTTTCCATCCGAGGACGCTGAGAAAATGCCGGCTTCTCGCACTGGTGTCGTCCGTGTTCTCAACCCAACACCGATGCATTTTCAATCACATTTCCCGGTCAACTATATGTCGATGATTTTTCAACAACAGGTCGTTGCCCAGTCAACTCTAAATCAATGACTTTTCAACACATTGGCAATCGCCCGGTAAACCAAACATCAATGCTTAATCAAGCATAACGATAACTATAGATCAATGTTGTTCCAATGTTGTTGCCATCAACATTAATAACGTCAGGTTTCATCGATATGGCAATGGTGATTCAACATTTATTTTGCATTGAAATTTCGATATCAACCATAATGATGATTCAGATGGAAAATCAATATTTATTCAATGTTGGCTTGCTGTCTGGGATATGTGCAACATTTCAGCCCTAAATAAATTATAAATGTTTGCTAGATTGTATTCATTACCTGTCTAACGATGTATGTTTATGCTGAAATATAATACAATATGGATAATATTGTGTGTCGTTATCGGTCATTATGTGTAGTGAGTTGGCTCATGTGATTTGAGTTTCGCACTTCAGAACTTCCGTTAAGGGTGCATCGATGCACCCTGGGTTTTGCGGTGCATTGTGGGACTTTTTAGGGAGCAAACATTTCAGTGCACTGGAAAGATTCTGCAATTCAGAAAGCCCTTAAAATGGCCTACTCCCTGATCAGTGCCCTGACTACTGAACTTGGGAGCTGATTGAGACACATCCATGGTCAATACGATCTGCTGACGTTCAAACTAAGTGTCAGAAATGGGAAGAAAGGTGATGTAAGTAACTTTGAACGTGGCATGATTGTTGGTGCTAGACGGGTTGGCCTGACTATTTCAGAAAATGCTGATCTACTGGGATTTTCACACACAACCATCTCTAGGGTTTACAAAGAGTGGTCCGAAAAAAAGAATGGCCAGGCTGGATCGAGCTGAAAGAAAGGCAACAGTAACTCAACTAACCTCTCGTTAGAACCGAAATCTACTGAAAAGCATCACAACATGTCAAACCTTGAAGCAGATGGGCTACAGCAGCAGAAGACCACACTGGGTGCCACTCCTGTCAGCTAAGAGCAGGAAACTGAAGCTACAGATCTCATCAACATTGGACAATAGAAGATTGGGAAAATTTTGCCTGGTTTGATGAGTCGGAGTCTGATGAGTCTCATTCAGATGGTAGGGTTAGAATTTGGTGTGACAAAATTAAACCATGGATCCATCCTGCCTTGTATCAACGGTTCAAGCTGTTGCTGTAATGTTATTTTTTTATAGCGTAATATAAGTGTTATGTTAAGCGTTCACTGGTTCCTGCCTCCTTCTTCCTTTATCAACAAACCTTGCTACATTGTGACGAAGCCCGGGATGAAGGACGAAGCCCAGGCCTTGCCTCTGTGGGAAATCCGCGGTGCTATCTACTGAGTGGAGTCTGCCGACATTGAGGCAGTGGGCTGGAGTGATTTTCCAGGGGGGATGTCTAACTTGCTGCCGTCCACCTTGGTTATGGAGGGGCAGCTGCCGTTTGAGAGGGAGCAGAGGAGTTGCTGCCGTTTGGCTGAGGCTGGAGCGTGCTGCTTTCCACCATGATGGGGGAGGAGCAGGAAACGGGGAAACCGCCACTGGCAGCCTGAACATGGAGGAGCCACATCCATCCACCAAGGTCGGAGGAGCTAGGGCGCCGTTCACCGAGGGATATCCAGTGCCACCACCATGCACCGAGAAGGAGTTCACCCAGCTGGTGCAGGATCGGATGGCAGTGAATTTTGGGAACAGGACTAAGATTTTTTTTTTCGTGGGTACCCCCTGGCCTGGGGTATGTGGCAATCAGGGCGAGGCAGAGAGCCGTGGGAACGGCATAAAATGAGGACCAGGCCTCGACTATTTATTAGGGCCCGAGCACTGATGGTGTGAGGACCCTTTTGGAATTGCTCAGCCTATTATTATTCTTCTCCCAAATGAAGCGCATTTTCGAGGGCCTAAAAATGCTCGAAAACTCATGAAACTTTGCACACGCTTCAGAAGTGGCGAAAATGTATGTCTGATATGGGTTTCAGAATTAGGCTCAATAGCGCCACCTACAAAATTTCAATTAAGGGCCGTTCGATCTACGTTTTACGAGTATGAAATTCGGTAGACACATGTAAAAGCCCAATACATACAAAAAATACCCCGCGTTCAAAAACTAAAAACCCAACAGGAAGTGAGATATTTTGAATTTTCTCTTCAAACTGTTTTCTCTTCAGAATTCTGTGGTAGCCTGACAAATTCGGATGTTTTGCCATGAAAGAGGAATCTGTTGTAAGTTAGGCATAAAATGTCCAATCTGCCTCAAACTTCACTTGTTTGAAAACAGTCCTGGCCTGAAGACATCTATATGCCAATATTAGTTAGTCATAGCGCCACCTGCTGGCAACAGGAAATGGCATGCTTTACACTGTAATTCACTTCTAAAAACACATTTAAATATGCCATCAAGTCCCAAACATGCTAGAAACATTAAATCAAGCAACACTTGGCTAAGTGCTAATGTATTGGATTTATGACATGAAACAGGAAGTTGTTGTAACTCAGGCATACAATGTCCGATCTGCCCCAAACTTCACGTTTGATAATAGTCCTGACCTGAATACATCTACATGCCAATATTCAGTTATAGTCAAAGCGCCACCTGCTGGCAGCAGGAAGTGTGCCACATTGAAGTGACTTTGCCATATTTCTCCTATATTTACCCACTTAAATTCATGTCGCCCACTATTCACTGTTTTCCTGAGGCCACCGGGTGGTGGTGCTACCGGGTGCGAGGGCTCTTTCATCGCTGCTTGCAGCTTTAATGTTGTGTTTTAAGTTTTATTATGTTTGCGGTAGTCATCCATAAGGGGCTGCCACTTAACTTTCGTTTTGTTGTTTGTTTATTTTGATATTAAAGTTACATTGAACGTACGCCAGTTCCCGTCTGCAATCTGCAGAACTTCCTCCTGAATTCTCCACACGCAGAACCCGTTTGGCCTGTTGATGGGGCTGTGAGGGTACACAAAAGGTGGAAAAGTTAATCTTGAAAAGATTAAAAGGTAACTGAGTAATTTTATTTGTGAGATGAAAATAAAAGTTTATAAATAAAATTAAAAAAAATATGAGTTTACCAGCAGATGTTGGCCGACAAGATTTCACACCAAGAGTGACCAAATGCAGGAATGCCTCAGGCGTTTTTGGAGTACAAGTCACAGAGACATCTCATATGAGATGTGAAAGGGCCAGCTGGGGAGGGTTGGCCACATTGTGATCACTCACCTTCATCCTTAATTTGTTGTCATTACCTTTACGAGCATTTCAAGATCAAAAACAAGCAGAGAGGGAGGACTGCCATGTGACAGAGTGGGATTGAGGGCTTCGGCGGGAAAGTGAGAGAGCGAGGAAGAGACATTTTGGATACCCTCTGCTTCATTATGTCTTTCATTATCCCAGTTAGTGATGAACAACATGCTCTTTCCTAACCAGCATGCTCTCCTCATCTCTCCTCTTGTGGCACTCCTACTGTCTGCACATGGATCCAAATCCTGTATTTCTAGTGTCTCAGAATTCCAGATTCCTGTGGTGTTTGGGGGCAAATTGCTTTTCTTGCACTTGCAATAAACCCCAACTGCTAGCTATTGACAGATCTCCCTAAATGTTTGCAGGAGGGGGATGTAATTATCTTTTATCAAATTTTTCCCTCCACCTTGCGGGAGGGTCCTCAGGAGGGGGCTAAAGGGAGAGGAAGTGAGGAGATAAGAGCAGAGGGAGGGGGGTGATTATCTGTAATAGAAGAGCATGGAGGGACACTTTGTCCCCTGTTTGATCTGTCCCTATAGATGACACAGCAGGAAATTAAAGATGAAAGAGCTTTACTACCACTGTCTTCTAAGCAGCGGGAAAACATGCACTCATTTGCTGGTCGCGCACAACTCCTGTGACGGACTTTTAGCACAAGGCATTGGCATCCATTATAGTCATGCTTATTCTTAAATGTATGAAGTTAGCAAACTCAGGGCAAGTTGTGTAGAAATGCTTTTTTCACTCATTACTCTGAAATATTTATATAATTATAATATTATATTATATTGCTAACCATATATATATATATATATATATATATATATATATATATATATATATATATATATATATATATATATATATATATATATATATATATATATATATAGCATATACTGTACATTTTATCTACTTTAATGTTTTTATAAATACACTTTTTATTTTTATGCATATTATTTGTCACATTGCAATTTTTTTCTGTATAGGCTTAAAGGCTTAAATATACCTTAATGTCTTTACTATAAAAATGCTATTAAACAGTCTTTTCAATCTTACTTTCCTGGGGGGGAGAAAAGATGCTTTTCAGTAAACACATTTTGAGATGGGCATAGCGGGGCATGTTGTTACACAATATGGGGTGAGTTGTCACAATGGAGCCCGCCTTTTAAAGGTTCTTCAGCAAAATTAAATCAGTAAATGTGAAACAACAATGGTGAAAAAAATAGAAAAATGTATTGGCCAAAATATTGTAATTAATATAATACTTAAAAAATATTGTGATTTAATACGTTTTTGAACTAGGTGTTTGAAAAAGAAAACAGAATCATTGAAAGCAAGCTTTAATCCATTCAGACTTTTAAGTTTTAAAACCTTATATACCGAGATATAACTTCTCCATGTGACAACTAGCCCCCGTTTAATCGTATAAAAAATATTCTAAAACAATGTATAAGTCCCCACGTATTTTAATGTAATTCCGATTTTTTTTTTTACATGTTCAGAGTGATTGTTGTATTTCTAGTTTAAAATTGTATCTTGTTTTTCTCAGAGAGCATCTGATTTATATTACTCATTACACTAATTTAAACAGAAGAAAATCTCTGGCATGATGTTCAGATCGGCCCTCACATTTTTCTTTGGCCATATTTCACCAAGGTAATAATAAATGAATTAGCGCAGAGGAGGTTTCCAAACAGCTTGTATCTTACACAAACATGTTGAGTGACAGGGCAAATCTCCCACTGTGGCAAAGAATCTCCCACAATTAACACTCCCCAACATATATTTCAACAGCTGAGAAGGGATGGAGAGCTGATCGACTTCAAAAGAGAAATTAATTTCTTTAGCTTTGAAGAAAAAAAATACCTTCTCATACCATCTCTGTCTTAAATCTCACAAACTTGTACAATGATTAATTGATCTTATGAGCTTGCTAGTAGCTAATCATTGTTGACACTCATGTAGATTTGATAACAAGGATCATATCTATTCCCCTGATAAATGGACAAGCAGTTTTATTTAAAGAAAACATTCTGCATAGTTTATGGTAGAGGATGTAATAGCTTTGGGTATTATGAAGCGTATATGCCCTTTGAAATACATACGAACCGCTGATCCTTTGCATTGAAAAACATTGACATTTTAAGTGAGAGGGAAAAACACTCATAATCTCTTTGATTTTTTTCAGTCTCTTGCCACTGTACATGTCAAAGAGGAAAATATTTCTGCAGAAAGCCCTTTCTATTAGTCTGTGTGTGGGTATGAGACTCTTGAAATGAATTGCTCGCTAGTGTCTCTACCCTAGAGCAGTACTTATCCTTCAATGTAGCATGAAATATCAAATAAGAGTAATCGGCTTTGCAAAAAAAACCCTAAAAGTTAGTTGCTAGAAGTCTTTATCTCCCTCTCCTCCTTTTCTCTTCTCCTCACATTAAGAATTGAAGCTTTGTTATATTGTAGTTTTTTAAAACACTAATAATGTGCAAACACACACATATATATATATATATATACATATATATATATATATATATATACATACACGCTATACACTAGGAGTGTATAGCGATACCCTCATGTCACGATTCGATACATATCACAATACTGATATTGTGATACTCCAAGACATATGGTAAAAGGTTAACAAAAATGTACTAAAATGCTAAATTCGGTAATATATTGGGGGTGGAAATATGGTGCTGGTAACCCAATGCACAGGACAATGGTGACACCAGAGTAAAAATATTCATGATTCTGAAGCTGAAAATACAGAATTATTTAGACGAATATGCTTGCACTCTGTCACTGACTAGATATATTTAAAGGTCCCGTTCTTCGTGTTTTTTTGAAGCTTTGATTGTGTTTACAGTGTGCAATATAACATGTGTTCATGTTTCGTGTGTAAAAAAAAACAGTATTTTTAACACAATTTACTCATCTGTACACCGCTGTTTTCACTCTCCTAAAAACGGGTTGATGAGTTCCTTGCTCTATGAAGTCCCTCCTTCAGAAATACGTAACGAGTTCTGATTGTGCCAGCGGTTCCCGTGTTGGGATTTGACCGTACCTTAGCGAACGTGTCACGGTTCCTGTGTTGTGATTCGACAGCAGCTTAGCGCACGTGGAAAGGTCACGCCTCTTAACGGGGTGATGTATGCGCTCAATGATCTCTACAGCGTCCCTGGGAAAGCCAAACAAAGGTGATTTGACTCCGGGATGAAAATAACAGCGTCTCGACGACATGGCGACAAACACACTCAAAAGCAACTCTCAACTTCCTTTTCTCCACGCGACACGTCCTCTTCTCCACGTGGGACAGCAACAAGACCACGCCCCCTTTTTGCGCATATTCTTGTGGGCGGAGATTAGTCTGTTCTACTGTTCTACTGACGTCATTTATGAAGGAAGTACCAGGATGTAGTCCAAGCCAGCCGTTCGCTGTAGGCTTTGAAAGGGAACTTCTGTTAAATAAAATATCTCGCTTGGCATTGAACTTTGAGCTTTATAATTTTACAGGTATTATTTATGCTCTAACAGCAACATTACACACTAACTAAAGTTTGAACAGTGGGATCACGAAGAACGGGACCTTTAAAATACTGTAATGTCGGCCACTTTTTACTGGTAACATAAGACATTTGGCATTATCAGGACCCACAAATATTCCCCAATTGCATTATTATACATTATATTTGACATAATATATAGTAGTTTAACGAAGTACTGACACTTGAACTCTGTAAACTTCAAAACTTGAAAAAACAAACATAAATGTTTTTTTCCATACACAGTAATTTTTATTTTGGTTATATATATATATATATATATATATATATATATATATATATATATATAGAGAGAGAGAGAGAGAGAGAGAGAGAGAGAGAGAGAGAGAGAGAGAGAGAGAGAGAGAGAGAGAGAGAGAGAGAGAGAGAGAGAGAGAGAGAGAGAGAGAGAGAGAGAGAGAGAGAGAGAGAGAGAGAGAGAGAGAGATGTATGTATGTCACTGCTATAGTTTTGCAATCTAAAAAAAGTCTTACTGACTTATTGATATCATTAATCTTGACTTGATTAATCATTATTTAATAAAAAATAGACTTGAAGTGATACTGGAGTCAAAAAAAATTATTTCTTGGTATAGAAATGCTTGATATGGTGGATATTAATATGTTGCTCCCTCTGCTGGCACAGACCCTCTAACAATGTGTAACTTGAAATAAAAGGTGATTTGTCATGAAGACAGCAACGTATGCAATACTGTTTGAAATTCAGCATTATATTGTTTTTAAATTCCTCTTACACCGACTGTGTATGTAAAACTGACCAAAGGTTTAGCTTACAGGTATTGAATAATTTAGCAAAATTGCTACATTTCTTGGGCATGCGAATAGGCAGGTCGATGTAAATGGAGCAGCTGACAAAGACTGTGAGTGACTCTTGCAGCTATACTGGAGGTAGCTCACAGCACTCAGAAACATAGATTTACTATTTCACGCTCCAGAGTCCATGCTGTCCTTAAAGACTTAAAGGCATTTCACACCAGGATTACAATTTTACAATCACAGAGAGTGACCTATCACTCACTCCCAGGTCCCACTACTCCAACCAAATCACCTATTCTTTCTTTAAAAATGAGCTTGCCCTCTATCAGCATTATTCATTCTCCCCCTGATGGGAATTAACAAACTTTGCCATGAGAATTTCACTTAGTAGATTCCAGCAACTTGTTAAATCAAAACTGGCCAGTAACTCTGAAAGGAATTAGAATAAAATTCCTCTCTTTTGTAGGGCTGGAGAAAATGAAGCCACTATTGACCTCAGAGTAATTTTTTCTGAATTTTAAACACAAACTCATTTTCCTCCTAATGCGTCAAAAGTCACTTTTACAGTACCTCTTTCAAGTGAATTTGATGATTGGGTCTCTGATTTTTGAAACAAGTATTTGCGTTTGCAAATATTTTATTTGTCAAATTTATTTATGTATAGCTGTCATTAAGACTTCCTTATTAAAGGCTTATTTAAATAATGTGTGCAAAACCAATCATTATTTAATAGTATGTTTAGAAAATATATATATTTGTATTCACTGTTTTTATTTTATATATACTACCCTTCTAACGTTTGGGGGTTTTTTTGGGAAAGAAATTCATACTTTTGTTCAGCAAGAACATAATATATTGATCAACAATGATGGTAAAGACATGTATAATGTCACAAATATAATTATGTTTCAAATTAATTCCATTCTTTAAACTTTCTGTTCATCAAAGGATCCTGAAAAAAAAAAATCCACACTTCTGTAAGGAGCTTAACTATTTTACCAAACCAATATTACTGTATTAGAATGATTTCTTAAAGATCGTGTGACACTGAAGCCTAATTGCAGCTGAAAATGGAACTTTACCATTTAAATATATAAAAGTTATTTTTAATTGCAATAATATTTCACAATATTATGGTTTTTGACTGTATTTTTAATCAAATAAATGCAGCCTTTGTGAACATAGGATTCTTATTTCAAAAACATAAAGTCTTACTGCCCCCAAACGTTATGTATTTATTTATGTATTTATTTATTTCTTATTTTGTTTTGTTTTGTCAGACTACAGTTGTTGTTTTTTCATTTGTCAGATTATTATTATTTTTTTGGATCGAACTGTTTGAATGTGTGCTTTAAAATTATTGTCTTTCTTTGTTGGTGGTTTGTTTTTATATTTATATTAACAGAGGTCATACGGTCTCTTTTCATCTGTGGATACCCACTGTCAGTAGAAGAGTGTCATGTTAAATAGTACAGTCAGGTGGCTTGAGCAGGTAGACAGACTTCTGTGCCAAGCTGTGACCATTTAGCCACCGATAACGCAGGTAATTGCATTTCTGGAAGAGCAGAAGCAGATGAAACACGACGCGAACAGATACCACCGGCACGCCGGCCCCTTCTGTCGGAAAATTTCATTTCTTTCCACGAGGAAGCCATGAATGCGAAGGCTGAATCCAAATCCGTTCCCCCTGCACGTTTATCAGGCCTGGCCCACCAAGTGGGGAGATGGAGGTAATTCACTCAGCTGAGACTCACCACTTTAATCCAATTTACAGCCTCCCCCAGCAAGAGATAATTACAAGTCTTAAACCAGTTAGGAGAGGGGTAGAGGGGGAGAGGAAAAACCTTCGCTCTCCCAAACTGCTCCCGGGTCTGCAAAATATCGACAGAGAATGGGAGAGAAGATTTCTGCTGGGAGGACTCAAGCAAAGGCATTGTTAAAAACTAAGAAAGTGTGCAACTAATGAGGCAAAGTGAATTCCACTGCAAATGGAAGCCTGGGGTAGAGTCCTGAAAAACTCCCCGGGTCATGTTTGCACGTTTATGTGCGCCCTGGCAAAAGGAAAGCTGCCTTTAAGGTCAATGCTTCGACGCTCTGCGTGTTTTTGTGAAGAAAATGGCCGTATAGAGCAGCAAGCACTACTAGATGTTGTTTTATCTTCACTGTGATGCACAATTGGCATCGAGTTCTTTGTCAGTAGACTGCTCCCCTCACTCAAAACCCATTTGTGACTTGTTGCTGAATGTTAAAACATAAAACATCGCTTTAAAAATATACAAAACAGCTTTCCACTTTGAAACTTTTCACTCTTGTCATGTTGCTGTAAAGTCTTTTTCCTCACAACTACTTCAGCTGCTTATGTCTTCATGCCATCACCTCACTGTGATGAAATGTATCACTCTACATATATATTCAATTTTCAATGACCTGTATCCCACTAGCATCTCAAAAATGTCTTTGTAGTGAGCCTTATCGATTTTCAAAAAGACGTTATAACAAAAGAAAGGGCAGGTATTGATTTTCCCCCTCTGAAAATAATGTAACATTTAGCCCTTTGTAAACAGAATTAACCTGGTATCACTGGGCTATCCATGGGAAGTGACACTTGCACTGTCACATTAATAACCATACAGATGGTGTGTCATTGCGTGATCCCGAGGTCATGAATTATCATTATTCTTTGCAGTCAGAGTGTGTTTACGTCTTTTTGTGTGTGTGTGTGTGTGTGTGTGTGAGATTCGGGATGGTAAAAAAAAAAAAGAAGATATCCCAGATATCTGGGTCATTTCACCTGTGTCATATTTGAGGCCGATCAGCACATAATCAGAATTAATCACATGAATGCATTCATTGATTCTTTCTGCTCATCCTTGCAAAGAGCGGCATTTCACGTTCTGCACCAGTTTTACTAGAAACTGGAAAACGCAACGGAGAAGCATTTTATTATATAAAATAAGCAATTTCATATATTATATTACACCTTATTAAAATATGTTTATTCTTATAATGTTGCTTTCTGGAATACTTGATTCTGATTGGTCATTCATGGCATTCTCAGAAAAATATTTATAAGTACATCAAATGCACAATATTTAAGCTGCAATTTAGATGAGCTGTTATTAGTCGTCTTATTAAACACAATTCCATATATGTCAACAACAAAAAAAATCATTTTGACCAGGGCTGCTGATTTTTGTAATTTAATGTTGATAGCCAAATAGTTCAAAATTGCAACATAAATATTGTGGAGTTTTCTTCTCCATAGTAGAACAAGACATCATTTGTTTTCTTTTATGATATTTTGTGAAAGATTTTGGCTTCTTTTTGTGATTAGATCTCCACAGTTATCCCTCGCATTTGTTTCTGATATTAATGTGATGATCATTTTACTTTACCGTTGTTCATCGACTTGGACGGAAGTCAAAATGAAAGTACAATGGGAGTGTTTTTTCAATAGCTGAATGAATACAGGTCTGTATTTTGTATTACTTCATGCGGCCTACTGTATTCCTGTTTTCTCTCCAAATAATCCGGTCACCAAGGCTAAAACATGCACAGTATACAACTGCAGCCAAACCAGCGCGCGACTGTGGGTCCTCTTCTCTTCTTTGATGTGAGAGCTGAGGAATGGGGTTAAGTTGTGTTAAAGAATGTGAGGAAATCATAATGAGGCGGACTCTCAGGGAGCGGAAGCGTCAGTGAGCCCTAATTAATGGAGGCAGAGACACTCCTAAAGTCTCCCATTCAGCGCTTCACAATGGGCATCTCTCTGAAGCAGAACCTGCGGTGGAATATTAAAGAAATGAATGAAAACGGGCGCAAATGCCGGACTCTCTGCCACCCCCACCCCACCTCCCGTTCCTTTGGCACCCTGGTTCTCATTGTGTGCCTGTTCTTGAGTGTCTCCTCCAATCTTCCAGGGGAGTCCCATTGAGTGCAATCTGCTTCAGAAGATCCAGCCGCGCCGTTTTGTAAATATGGCCCCGGACAATACGCACAAAAGAAAGGCACATTGCCAACAAGTATCCAATTTAGTGCTTAAAAAAATGTTAACTCCTCAAGCTCCCCTTGATTCTTAGCTGAGGCACGACGTGAAGAGTGACAGTGCCGTCGATGCAGAGGTCGAGGGGTATTTGAGAGGGGTGGTTGGAGAAGTGTGGACCCACCTGTCACTGATTATCCCTCCTGTTAAAGGGTTTAGTCTTGACCTCTCCTCCTCCTATCTGGCCCTCACCACTAATCTGTTCATTAACCACCAGCAACAAAGACTAAGAGTTTTGAAGGAGTCAGTGCAAAGTGGCAGTAGCCAAGGCATGTGTATGTGTGAAATATGAACACTGAATTTGTGTGTAACCGTGGATGTGGCCCAGCGGAGCGCTAGTTGTGAATGGCTACATCTTTTAAGCAATGTATGGCTTCATTTGGTCCTATGTTGCTAGTTTGCTCCTGTGCTTTTTTAACCATACGAAGAGCGATAATAGGCAGGACATCACCTTTGACCCTTACTGTATTATGGTGGGCCTACATCTAAAGAACATTGAAGGCCTCTGAAAAGCTTCATTATTGTTGAAGATCAAAGTCCAGAGCTTTGTTTAAAACAATGCTATGTGTTAAGTGTTAAGCTATGTGTTGGGGGAGAAATTACAGAATGCATTTTGTGAAAATATTACTTGGAAGTGACAATTATGTGCTCTTAATCTTCACTTTTTTTCATGTGTTTGTTCTTTTTACCATTTTATTTCTTGCCTCTTTATTGCTTCTTTTGTTGCCCCTGCTGTACAGAATGATCTAAGATCTTAGCCACATTTCAGTCCTGCCTTTGCTTTGTTTTGTTTACACTGTAACTCACAGACACATTCTGTTCCACTGGAAATCCTCTAAACCTCCTCTCGCTGTTTTTTGTGTTTAGAAGATTTGATGTATTTTCGCAAAATTTTCACAGAGAACACCATTCTATTTTAAAGACCCCTTGTGGTGAAAATCAAGTTTATAATGTTGTTTATATGTCTATGTGGTGTTTTTAATATGCTAATAAGTCAACATCATTGCTGAGTATTTTCTCCATAAAACCGCAGTGAAAAAAGTCTCAAACTGCGGTTTGAAATCGTCATGTTTCTGGTGTCACAAACCACCTTGTAACCAATCAAGTCAATGTGTGGGTGGGCTTTAGCATATCATTAACTTCTCTGAAGCAGGGGAGTCTCAAGAGAAGCAAGGTTATCCTGGTATATTTTTTCTGTTGATATGACGAATCGGGTACTTTTAGCAATGTAGTGGGTGAATAATGCATGAACTAAATGCTTTTCTCCACTGACGTTCTAAGTAGTTTAAAGTGTTTCTAAGGATATACTGATTTTTGGATGGCAGGCTGAGATGGCAAAATGTAACAGGGACATGGTTTGTGTAACGTTATCAACACATTATTAGCTGTTGTTTGATAACGTAGTCAAGCAAAAGACTAATCATATTAATTACTGTTATTTGTCTTTACTTTACTTTACTCGCCCTAATGTTGTTCCAAACCTGTATAACTTTCTTTCAACTGCGGACCACAAAAATATGTTTTAAGGGTGGAGGAGAGAGTTTTTTTAAATAATTTTTTTTATCTTCTTTTATGTTCCACAGAAAAAGGTAAGTCAGGTTTGGAATTACATGAGGGTTAGTAAATGATGATGATAATATACAATTTTGGGTGAACTATCCTTTAACAGGTTGTCAATTTTTACTCTCTATGAGGGATGAGACTGCTCTATTCATTGTCTACCCTCTATGTGTTCTTTTGCTATAATTTACTTTTTGTGGTGTTCCAATAAAAATAACAAATCTGGGAAAATGAGTTATAAGTATCATGTCAACGCAGTTATTGCCATGTTAATTCGCTAGGAAGCTGTAAAAGTCAGTTAGTTGTGCGTTTATTAGTTTGTGACAGGCATAAAGACATGTAGATTAATTCATGACCCCAAGAAAAATTGGACAACAATTACTGCCAAACGTGTCTGTCAGAGCATAAAAGTAAAGGTAGCAAAAAGATGACAAGAATACATGCTCAATTCATTATACGCATTAATGAAGTTCTGCTTGATTACTTGTATGTGACATTTAACGCCTTAGTGTTTTTTTTTCACCTGACATAATGGACACTCACATGTAAATAATTGAATCCTCAATGATTAAGCATACTAACATTTTGAGTTTTATTAATGTCCTCTCTGATAGGTCTAGTAATTAAACGCAGTGCAGTCGTTGGTCATAATTAAACTTAAGCATCTCAAGGTTTGACCTTTTTGCCTCTGACCCACAGTTAAAGCAAATGTAATGACACAGAGAAACTCATTTGTACAGGCATGGTGTGGTGACCTTTTAGTGGCATAGGACACAGTTTCTCTTGAATTCAGTTTGAACACTTTTCTTACAATCTTTGGAACAGATATATTTTCTGTACCACTTTCATCTATTTCAATATCTACTAAAGCTCTCACATAATGAAAAAAAATTGAAAATTACATAATCATTTAACAGAAACAAAATATTGTTTTAAAATCATCTATTTGAAGAAAAGTTTAACAATAATGATAATATTGAAATATATTGTAATATATTATATAAAAATATGATCTGATATGCTAATACTAGTGCTGGGAATCGATTAAAAAAACGAATGAATTTGTGCTGAATACAGTGTAATTACACTTTTGCCATTAATATGTTTATAAGCAACTGAAAAATGCACAAATGTCAGAGCATGTCAAAACTTCTAAAGGGTCCCAAAGCTCAGACTCCTAGGGGTTAAGATCGGGCGCTGCTGAACATAACGCGGATCTGATGCGCTGTCACGTGCATCACATATTCTCACGTTCATTTAAGACGTTATTTAACTAATTTAAGACTCCTAATATGAGAATACTCTACAGAACATTCTCTGTGTTGTTGTTATTGTTTGTTCAAGAGCGAAAGAGAACTTGATGTGTGCATGAGACTGGCGCAACTAGGTATTGAGACGCAGCCACACAGACAGGACACTGACATACAGGCGCGCTCTCTTCTGTCTTGTCGCGCTTAGATGGTTTAAAAGCATTTACATGAATAAGAGTGTGATCATATAATGTAATGCTAGGCAAAAACGCTGCGTTAATTGCATTAAATATTTTTAATGCGTTAAAATGAAAAAATTAGTTGTTAATTTGCCCAGTGTATGTGCAACTAGCTAATACACATACACTCACCGGCCACTTTATTAGGTACACCTTGCACTACCGGTTTGGAACCCCTTTACCTTCAGAAATTAAGCTAGTGCAAGTTCTGCCAGGAAGAATCAATTGTTACGTCACTAATTACCTTCTCATCTATCCAATCATATCCTTTACTGTAGCATAAAAAGGTAGTACTTACTCCCCACCACCACCAAGACAGGACCTTTCCTCCCTACACCACCAGTCGGGCCCTCCTATCATCCTCAACACCACCAGATGGGCTCTCCCCTCTACCCCAAAGACTTTAGGATGTTCTTTTCCTCCATCTACCCCACCACCAGATGCCTCCCTTCCTTAATTCATGAGGGTGGGCTGCGCTCCGGCCTTCGTCTTCAGGCAGGATACGCAGATTCCGTACCCTCGGAATGCGAATTACGAACGGGGCCTTCGCCAAAGAACTTGATTGCTTGCTGAGCTCCTAAATAAATGTTTATTGTTACAGCATTAATTCTGGTAGTCTTTCTGGTAGAACTATATTAATTATTTTTGGTGTATATTCAACAAGGTGCTGGAAACATTCATAAGAGATTTTGGTTCATATTAAAGGATGGTCTAATGCTATTTCATGCATTCTGACTTATTTATACTGGTAAAGAGTTGGATTCTAATGCTAAACATGACCAAATAAAAAAAAAATGAGTTGGATGTGTACGCCAAATACGCTTTTTTGAGTATGGCCCTGTATGAGGTCATAAAGGGTGGAATTCCTTGTATGGGCACTTCTCCCGGATGAGCGTGTGCACACATCACCCAGAGCATCCATTTTTTGAGGATTTGGTTTTGAGGGAAAGATAACCTTGCCAAATAATAACCCAGCGTTAAGGAAACAGTGGATGCAATTTGTTTTCCCGGAGCAGCAACAGAGTTCCCTTTCGTTCAGTCACTACGGCGTACGTTAGTGACTAACGAATGGGGGTTTCGCTTAGAAGCCTATCATCTTCGAGCATATAGAAAACGCCCAATGGCGTGCCAATGCCATGGGGCATGCGGAATTTGCATACGTAACTCCGCCTCACCGCGTGAGTATAAAAGAAAGTACGTGGCAATATCGCATTATGTTTCTGCTTTCGGAGCCAAGAGTACACACACCTCTTCACTCTTCACAAGCCTTCTGAGACTCTGTCAGCTTCTTCGAGACGAACAGCTTTCCAGTCGGTGTTGGTGTGACTGCGCGTTCCAGTGATCACATACTTCCTGCCTGCTGATCTACGCAGTGGTTCGTCTGACAGCTGGTGTGTGCTTCCCTGGGCGCTTCGGCATCGACAGCGAGGCTTCCTCTCACAAAAAGAGCTTGCACGTGGCACTTCCTTTTCAGGATGTCTCGCCCATGCACTTCTGGGTGCGGTGGATTTCTTTCACCCTCTGATGGGCACGAGCTGTGTTACGTGTTTGGGCTTTCAGCACGCTCAGGCAGCGCTCGTGGATGATTCATGTTCTCACTGCGGGAACATGATCATCTCGGTGTTACGATCGAGACTCCGTGAGCTTCGCGCTGATGCCGGAGCGAGAGTCCCCTCTGCCACACCCCAATCTGCGGTCTCTAAGCGAGGCTGCACTTTGGGTGGTGGCCAGGGTGATCTGAGGGTGATGGTGTGGAATGATGCGCCGACGCTCATACCTCTGCCCACACCCCCCTCTCAAGCACCTGATCTGCCCCGTGTTCAGGTGTCTACATCGGGGCTGGCTCATGCTGTCCCGACTGTGGCGTTTGGCGTGGCGGAGGATGAGAAAATGTCCATCGCCGCATCGCAAGGTGGGCTGGAGTCATCCGAGGATGATGATTCGGCTGTGCTGCCGCCTTCGGGTGTTCCAGCATTGCCCGAGTCGGACCCGGAATTGACAGCCATGCTCTCTCGGGCCACCGCAGCGCTTGGGTTGGAGTGGAACCCTCCGCCCCGACCTGAGTGTTCGCGGTTGGATGATTGGTTTTTGGGGCAGCGTCCGGCCACCCCTCCAATACCTTTCTTCCCCGAGGTGCAGGAAGAGATTGCGCGGTCCTGGAAGAACCCGTTGTCTTCCCACGACCATTTGGCGAACTCTTCCGCCTTCTCCACCCTTGATGGAGCCGTGGCTAAGGGGTACACTGGGGTCCCCCCGGTCGAACGCTCTGTTGCGATGCAACTGTGTCCGCAGAGTGCTTCGACCTGGCGCAGTGATCCAAAGCAACCCTCCAAAGCCTGTAGGTTTTCGTCGTCCCTGGTGGAGAAGACCTATAGAGCTGCGGGGCAGGCCGCCGTTTCGCTGCATGCCATGGCAACTCTTCAGGCCTACCAGTTGCTGTGCGACATGCACGAGGGTGGAGCTGATCCAGGATTCAGCAATGAGTTGCGTGCCGCCACCGACCTCGCTCTCCGGGCGACGAAGGTGACCGCACGCTCCCTGGGTCAGGTGATGTCCACTAATGTGGTCCAGGAGAGACACCTATGGCTCACCCTGGCTGATATGCGGGACGGAGAGCAAACACGTTTCCTCGATGCCCCCATATCCCAGGGTGGGTTATTCGGCGGGGCGGTCGAGAGCTTCGCCCAACAGTTCTCGGCTGCTCAGAAGCAGACTGAGGCCATTAAACATATTCTGCCCCGGCGGTCCGCTGCTGCCTCCACCCAGACACCCGCGCAGTTGCCTCAGCCTGCTCGCCGCCGAGGTCGCCCTCCGCGCGCAGGTAGATCTGTTTGCCTCCCACGACTCTTCCCACTGCAGCCTGTTCTATTCCCTGACCGAGGGCACGCTCGGCACGGATGCACTGGTGCACAGCTGGCTGCGGGGCCTACGCAAATATGCGTTCCCCCCAGTGAGCCTACTCGCACAGCTCCTGTGCAAGATCAGGGAGGACAAGGAGCAGGTTCTTCTGGTCGCCCCGTACTGGCATGGCCGGACCTGGTTCCCCGAACTCATACTCCTTGCGACAGCCCCTCCCTGGCCTATTCCTGTGTCCCGATCTTTGGAACCTCCACGTGTGGCTCCTGGATGGGACGCGGCAGGTTTGAGTTGGCCTACCACCTCCGGTGGTCGCCACCATCACTTCCACTAGGGCAGAGCCCACTCGGCATGCCTATGCGTTGAAGTGGAACCTCTTCGTCACCTGGTGCTCTTCTTGCCAAGAAGACCCCTGGAAATGCCGATTGGGTCCGTGCTCTCGTTCCTCCAAGAGGGGTTGGAGCGAAGGCTGTCTCCCTCCACCCTTAAAGGTCCCGTTCTTCGTGTTTTTTTGAAGCTTTGATTGTGTTTACAGTGTGCAATATAACGTGTTCATGTTTCGCGTGTAAAAAAAAACAGTATTTTTAACACAATTTACTTATCTGTATACCGCTGTTTTCACTGTCCTAAAAACGGGCTGATGACTTCCTTTATTCTATGAAGTCCCTCCTTCAGAAATACGGAACGAGTTCTGATTGTGCCAGCGGTTCCCGTGTTGTGATTTGACCGCAGCTTAGTGCGCGTTGCACGGTTCCTGTGTTGTGATTCGACAGCAGCTTAGCGCACGTGGAAAGGTCACGCCTCTTAACGGGAGATATATGCGCTTAATGATCTCTACAGCGCCCCTGGGAAAGCCAAACAAAGGTGATTTGACTCCGGGATGAAAATAACAGCGTCTCAACGACATGGCGACAAACACACTCAAACGCAACAATTCCTTTTCTCCACGCGACACGTCCTCTTCTCCACGTGGGATAGCAACAAGACCACGCCCCCTTTTTTCGCGTATTCTTGTGGGCGGAGGTTAGTCTGTTCTACTGTTCTACTGACGTCATTTATGAAGGAAGTACCAGGATGTAGTCCAAGCCAGCCGTTCGTTGTAGGCTTTGAAAGGGAACTTCTGTTAAATAAAATATCTCGCTTGGCATAGAACTTTGAGCTTTATAATTTTACAGGTATTATTTATGCTCTAACAGCAACATTACACACTAACTAAAGTTTGAACAATGGGATCACGAAGAACGGGACCTTTAAAGTTTATGTGGCCGCAATATCTGCCTACCACAATCTCTTGGGGGACAAAAAGGTAAGTCAGCACGACCTGGTCATCAGGTTCCTGAGGGGGGCGAGGAGACTGAATCTTCCTCGCTCTCCTCTCGTATCCTCTTGGGACCTCGCAGTAGTTCTGAATGCTCTGCAGAGGCCTCCCTTTGAGCCTTTGCGGTCGGTTGATATTAAGTTCCTGTCGATGAAGACGGCTCTGCTGACCGCATTGGCCTCCGTTAAGAGGGTCGGGGACCTGCAGGCATTTTCAGTTGACGAAGCGTGCCTGGAGTTCTGGCCGGCTAACTCTCACGTGATCCTGAGACCCCGGCCTGGATATGTGCCCAAGGTTCCCACCACTCCGTTCAAAGACCAGGTGGTGAACCTGCAAGCGCTGCCTTGGGAGGAGGCAGACCCAGCCTTGGCACTGCTCTGTCCAGTACGCGCCCTCCACGCTTACGTAGACAGCACACAGTGTTTCAGGACCTCAGACCAGCTCTTTGTCTGTTATGGTGGAGAGCGGAAGGGAAGAGCTCTCTCAAAGCAAAGGCTGTCTCACTGGATAGTGGACACCATTGTTTTGGCTTACCAGCAGCAAGGTCGACCATGTCCCCTTGGGGTCAGGGCACATTCCACTCAGAGTGTGGCCTCCTCTTGGGCCTTAGCGCATGGCGCCTCGCTAACAGACATCTGCAGAGCTGCAGGCTGGGCGACACCGAACACATTCGCCAGATTCTACAATCTCTGTCTGGAGCCAGTGTCCAACTATGTACTCGCTCCCCCGAGGGGCTGGTAATGGGCCAGGCTCAGGTGTCTTCGCTTGCTCGCCATTCCACTCCACGGACTGGATACGAGCAATATTTTCCCTCAGGTGAGCTTCCCCGAGAGCCCTGAGTTCCTCCAGCACTGCTTACGCCGATACCTGTGTGTCTGCCCTCTAACGAGCCCAGACCCTCGTGTCCGGCCAGGTGCCCCGTGTGCATGGTTCCCCTCCGGCGACCCCCACACGTGTATTTCCAACGTAAGCCTCCCTTGCGAGCAGGTGTCTTTTTCCTTGGCAAGTCCCTGCCACCCCTAGGGTTAAAAATCCACCTGCGGCTGGTACCCTAGAGTTTTCCATATGCAGCCCTTAGCGGGTCATATGTGTACTCTTAAGTCCTCCCTACGGGCAGGCATCTTTGCATTCCTTCACTGAGATATGCTTCCCAGTGTACCTTGGTAATCCTGTGTTAAGCGTGAGTCCTTCGTCCATATTAGTCTTACGACAGGGAACTCACACTTACGCAGGGCACTGGAAGACAGCTGAGTGGCGGGATTTTATTGGAACCCCCATTCGTTAGTCACTAACGTATGTCATAGTGACTGAACGAAAGGGAACGTCTCGGTTACGGATGTAACCCTCTTTCCCTGAGGAGGGAACGGAGACGTACGTTCCGTTGCCACATCAGCTGTGCTACCTGGAACGCAGAGTTCAGTCTTGGCTCCTCAGCAGGTAACATAATGCGATATTGCCACGTACTTCCTTTTATACTCACGCGGTGAGGCGGAGTTACGTATGCAAATTCCGCATGCCCCATGGCATTGGCACACCATTGGGCGTTTTCTATATGCTCGAAGATGATAGGCTTCTAAGCGAAACCCCCATTCGTTAGTCACTAACGTATGTCTCCGTTCCCTCCTCAGGGAACGAGGGTTACATCCGTAACCGAGACGTTCTGCAAGTGTGTTTGTTTGTTCCCGGTCACGGGTCGAAACCGCAGGCGTGTTTGTCTGTGTTTTGTTTTGCAATCTGCTCGCAAGTGCATATAATATAAACAACACGAACTATACGAATCGAAAGTTATCCAGGAATAATGCCATGATGTATTGTATGTATGTGTGCAGGGCTGGCCCAAGCCCTTATGGGGCCCTAAGCAGAATTTTATTTGGGGGCCCCTCTGTGCCACCAATATGATTGACTATTGTCAATTCTTGATAATTCACACACCCAGTATCAATTTTAGTAGTTGTAGCTGTGTTGCTTTCATCATGTCTGGCTGTAATGGTTTTACCCTTATACGGTTTTTAATTGCAACAAGAGTGGTCAGGTGTTAATATTCAAAGCCTTACTGTACTACAGTTCGGACTTGGATATGTACTTAAAATAAAATAAAAAAGTAAGTAGTCTTTTATGCTGAATATGCTCACTTTTCCCCAGGATTCTTTGATGAATAGAAGGTTCAAAAGAACAGCATTTCTCTGAAATAGAAAGCTTTCAAAAAATCCTAAAAATATTGTACACAACACTGTTTTCAACACTGATAATAATCATAAATGTTTATTGAGCATCAAATCCTCATATCAGAATGAATTCTGAATGATCATGTGACACTGAAGACTGGAGTAATGATGATAAATTCAGCTTTGATCACAGGAATAAATTACACTTTACTATATATTCACATAGAAAACAGATGTTTTACATTATAATAATATTTCACAATATTACCGTTTTTACTGTATTTTTTAATCAAATAAATGCATCCTTGGTGAGCAGAAGAGCACATCAGACAAGATATTCGCATATGGAAAACTCTAGGGTACCAGCCGCAGGTGGAATTTAACCCTAGGGTGGCAGGGGCTTGCCAAGGGAAAGACACCTGCTCGCAAGGGAGGCTAACGGTGGAAAATGAAGTTACTGGGCAACTGACGAATAACTTTACGTTTTAGCTGGTTTTCTCACACTTGGACTTTGAACCCTGGCTAACAAGCGAATAGTGTCTGGCCGATGCCGCTGCGAGCTTGTGCAGTGCTGTCAGAATCAATCTGTGCATATATTGGAAAATGTAATATTTGACAGTTTATTTAGTAATTGTTTAAGGCCATTTCGCGATTTCAATCATCATGAAATAAGATAGGCCTACTGCAAAAAGTTATTTAATGTGCTCTTGGGGGCCCCCTGGTGGCAAAGGGGACCCTAAGCAGCCGCTTAGTTCGCTTATGCCTTGGGCCGACTCTGTATGTGTGTGTGTATGTCTCCACCCAAAGAGTCCTGAATCGGTACTGCGTATCTGTCTTTTATAAGTATGATAAAACTAAAGACTCTTCAGCGATATGAAGGATGCAATACTACTCTATAGGTACTCAAGATTAACAAGAGTTTGGCAGAAACTGTGTGTGTTATGTACCCTTTAACATGATTATCATCACGCAGTTTCTGCAGATTTGTCGGCTGTACATCCACTATACGAATCGATTCGATTGACGTGATTAGGTCTGATTCTGCAGACCTCGGTTGTAACAAGTGCTTATTTGAGTTATTATTGCCTTTCTCTCTGGCATCAACAGCCCAACTAGCACCAACAACCATGCCAAGTTTGAATCACCTTACATCCCCATTCTGATGCTCAGTTTAAACTTCAGCAGATTGTCTTGACCATGCCTACATGCATTAAGTTGCTGCCATTTGATTGGCTGATTAGATATTTAATGAGCGTTAATGATAATGTATATGTAGGCCTATATATGTATATGTAATAATCAAATTGCATTTAAAATCAAATGTTTTAAAATTAAAACAAACATTTTATTTTATTCTTCCACTAATTCTAAAGTAACATTTGAATACTTGAAGGTAAACTTACAAATGACTACTGCCTTGGATCCTACAGCACTGACGTGTTTCTTCCATTTCTTCTCATTCCATCGGTCCAGTAAACAACATCTGCCATTCCATTTGCCCACCTTACACTGTAACCTCTGTCTAGTATAGTTAAGTGAATGCACAATGGAGGGTAATGATCTTCTACTAATGTCTGCTATTACCAGCACTCTCACAGTGATAGATTAGAGCAGATACCTTGTATATTTTCCCAAGGCCGCTGTTGTCTAATGTGCTTGCATTGATGTTTTTCATAGAATGTTTTACTTTTTTCTCTTTTTTTCTGTTGTTTATTTAAGGTTTTAATCAATGAACTGAATTAGGATGCTTGCGATGGTATTCAAGCAGTTCTCAGAGGACATTTTTTTCACATTATAGGTTTCGGCTGTGTTAAGCTGTTGATAAAGATAATTGCCCTCGACCCCCGCTGCATTTGCTTTATAAGTATGCCACTGTGGCCAAGCCGTAGATCAGCCTCTTACATGCAGATCATGGCTGGATCAATATGACACTACATCCTGACCCCGAGACCTCAGGTCAATTCCCCTTAAATCAGTGCACTCAGAATTAGCCGTCATCAACCTCAGTTAATGGAGATGCCTCATCCATTCTGGTGAACTGAATGGCAATGGCTTTTTTTGCAAGTCAGGGCTTGTTGTGTGTTCTTGTAGCCTTCCCAGAATGTGCTGTTTTTACATTTGGATTCTGAATTAGATTTTTTTTTTATTTGTGTGGCAGTTCAGTTTAAAGAGTTAGTTCACCCAAAAATGAGTCTGTCATCATTTACTGACCCTTATGTTGTTCCAAACCCGTAAGACTTTCGTTCATCTCTCAAAACACAAATGAAGATATTTTAATGAAATCTGAGAGATTTCTGTCCCTCCATTGACAGTCTAAGCAACTACCACTTTGAAGCTTCTTACGGTTCATAAATACAATCCAAATGAACTGAGCAGTTTAGGCCAAATTTTCTGAAAAAACAATCACTTTATATGATGAACATATTTAATTTAGTCTTTTATTCACATATAAACATTCATCAGATAACACATCAGATATGGTAAACAGAAGCTCAAGCATGTTAGCTTGATGTGCAAGAACCAATGAGGTTCATTCTCGTGTGTTACGCAGCACGTTTGAGCTTCTGCAAGAACCAATAAGGTTCATTCTCGTGTGTTATGCAGCACATTTGAGTTTCCTCAAGAACCAATGAGGTTCATTCTCATGTGTTACGCAGCACATTTGAGCTTCCTCAAGAACCAGTGAGTTTCATTTTCGTGTCTTACACACGTTTGAGCTTCCGCAAGAACCAATGAAGTTCATTCTTGTGTGTTACGCAGCACGTTTCAGCTTCCGCAAGAACCAATGAGGTTAATTCTCATGTTACCCAGCACGTTTGAGCTTCTGCACGAACCAATGAGGTTCATTCTTGTGTGTTACGCAGCATGTTTGAGCTTCCGCAAGAACCAATGAGGTTCATTCTTGAGTATTATGCAGCATGTTTGAGCTTCCGCAAGAACCAATGAAGTTCATTCTTGTGTGTTACGCAGCACGTATGAGCTTCCTCAAGAACCAGTGAGTTTCATTTTCGTGTGTTACGCAGCACGTTTGAGTTTCAGCAAGAACCAATGAGGTTCATTCTCATGTTACCCAGCACGTTTGAGCTTCTGCAAGAACCAAGGAGGTTCATTCTTGTGTTACGCAGCACAATTGAGCTTCTGCAAGAACCAATGAGGTTCATTTTTGTGTGTTACGTAGCACATTTGAACTTCCGCAAGAACCAATGAAGTTCATTCTCGTGTGTTATGCAGCACGTTTGAGCTTCCGCAAGAACCAATGAGGTTCATTCTTGTGTGTTACGTAGCACATTTGAACTTCCGCAAGAACCAATGAAGTTCATTCTCATGTGTTATGCAGCACGTTTGAGCTCCTGTAAGAAACAATGAGGTTCATTCTTGTGTGTCACGCAGCACGTTTGAGCTTCCGCAAGAACCAATGAAGTTCATTCTCGTGTGTTACGCAGCACGTTTGAGCTTCCGCAAGAACCAATGGGGTTTGTTCTCTTGTGTTACACACACTTGAGCTTCCTCAAGTACCAATGGAGTTCATTCTTGTGTGTTACGCATGCTTGAGCTTCCTCAAGAACCAATAAGGTTTCATTCTCATGTGTTACGCAGCACATTTGAGCTTCCACAAGAACCAGTGAGGTTCATTCTTGTGTGTTTTGCAGCACGTTTGAGCTTCATCAAGAACCTATGAGGCTCATTCTCATGCGTTACACAGCATGTTTGAGCTTCCGCAAGAAGCAATGAGGTTCATTCAGGTTACGCAGCATGTTTGAGCTTATGCAAGAACCAATGAAGTTCATTCTTGTGTGTTACGCAGCACTTTTGAGCTTCCTCAAGAACCAGTGAGTTTCATTTTCGTGTGTTACGCAGCACGTTTGAGCTTCCGCAAGAACCAATGAGGTTCATTCTCATGTTACCCAGCACGTTTGAGCTTCCGCAAGAACCAATGAGATTCATTCTTGAGTATTATGCAGCATGTTTGAGCTTCCGCAAGAACCAATGAAGTTCATTTTCATGTGTTACTCAGCACGGTTGAGCTTCCGCAAGAACCAATTAAGTTCATTCTTGTGTGTTACGCAGCACGTATGAGCTTCCTCAAGAACCAGTGTTTCATTTTCGTGTGTTACGCAGCACGTTTGAGTTTCAGCAAGAACCAATGAGGTTCATTATCATGTTACCCAGCACGTTTGAGCTTCTGCAAGAACCAATGAGGTTCATTCACGTGTTACGCAGCACGTTTCAGCTTCCTCAAGAAACAATGAGGTTCATTCTTATGTTACCCAGCACGTTTGAGCTTCCACAAGAACCAAGGAGGTTCATTCTCGTGTGTTATGCAGCACATTTGAGTTTCCTCAAGAACCAATGAGGTTCATTCTCGTGTGTTACGCAGCACATTTGAGCTTCCTCAAGAACCAGTGAGTTTCATTTTCGTGTCTTACACACGTTTGAGCTTCCACAAGAACCAATGAGGTTAATTCTCTTGTTACCCAGCACGTTTGAGCTTCTGCAAGAACCAATGAGGGTAATTCTTGTGTGTTACGCAGCACGTTTGAGCTTCCGCAAGAACCAATGAGGTTCATTCTCATGTTACCCAGCACGTTTGAGCTTCTGCACGAACCAATGAGGTTCATTCTTGTGTTACGCAGCATGTTTGAGCTTCCGCAAGAACCAATGAGGTTCATTCTTGTGTTACGCAGCATGTTTGAGCTTCCGCAAGAACTAATGAGGTTCATTCTTGAGTATTATGCAGCATGTTTGAGCTTCCGCAAGAACCAATGAAGTTCATTTTCATGTGTTACTCAGCACGTTTGAGCTTCCGCAAGAACCAATGAAGTTCATTCTTTTGTGTTACGCAGCACGTATGAGCTTCCTCAAGAACCAGTGTTTCATTTTCATGTGTTACGCAGCACGTTTGAGTTTCAGCAAGAACCAATGAGGTTCATTCGCATGTTACGCAGCACGTTTGAGCTTCCTCAAGAAACAATGAGGTTCATTCTTGTGTGTTACGCAGCATGTTTGAGCTTCCGCAAGAACCAATGAAGTTCAAGCTCGTGTGTTATGCAGCACGTCTGAGCTTCCGCAAGAACCAATGAGGTTCATTCTCTTGTGTTACGCAGCACGTTTGAGCTCCTGCAAGAACCAATGAGGTTCATTTTCATGTGTTACTCAGCACGTTTGAGCTTCCGCAAGAACCAATGAAGTTCATTCTTGTGTGTTACGCAGCACGTATGAGCTTCCTCAAGAACCAATGAGTTTCATTTTCGTGTGTTACGCAGCACGTTTGAGTTTCAGCAAGAACCAATGAGGTTCATTCGCGTGTTACTCAGCACGTTTGAGCTTCCTCAAGAAACAACGAGGTTCATTCTTATGTTACCCAGCACGTTTGAGCTTCCGCAAGAACCAAGGAGGTTCATTCTTGTGTGTTACTCGGCACGTTTGAGCTTCCGCAAGAACCAATGAAGTTTATTTTCATGTGTTAGTCAGCACGTTTGAGCTTCCGCAAGAAGCAATGAGGTTCATTATCATGTTACCCAGCACGTTTGAGCTTCTGCAAGAACCAATGAGGTTCATTCGCGTGTTACGCAGCACGTTCGAGCTTCCTCAAGAAACAATGAGGTTCATTCTTATGTTACCCAGCACGTTTGAGCTTCCGCAAGAACCAAGGAGATTCATTCTTGTGTGTTACGTAGCACGTTTGAGCTTCTGCAAGAACCAATGAGGTTCATTCTTGTGTGTTACGTAGCACGTTTGAGCTCCTGCAAGAACCAATGAGGTTCATTCTTGTGTGTTACGTAGCACGTTTGAGCTCCTGCAAGAACCAATGAGGTTCATTCTTGTGTGTTACGTAGCACGTTTGAGCTTCCGCAAGAACCAATGGGGTTTGTTCTTGTGTGTTACGCATGCTTGAGCATCCTCAAGAACCAATAAGGTTTCATTCTCATGTGTTACGCATGCTTGAGCTTCCTCAAGAACCAATAAGGTTTCATTCTCATGTGTTACGCAGCACATTTGAGCTTCCACAAGAACCAGTGAGGTTCATTCTCATGCGTTACGCAGCATGTTTGAGCTTCTGCAAGAACCAATGAGGTTCATTCTTGTGTGTTACATAGCACGTTTGAGCTCCTGCAAGAACCAATGAGGTTCATTCTTGTGTTACGTAGCACGTTTGAGCTTCCGCAAGAACCAATGGGGTTTGTTCTCTTGTGTTACACACACTTGAGCTTCCTCAAGTACCAATGGGGTTCATTCTTGTGTGTTACGCATGCTTGAGCTTCCTCAAGAACCAATAAGGTTTCATTCTCATGTGTTACGCAGCATGTTTGAGCTTATGCAAGAACCAATGAGGTTCATTTTCATTTGTTACGCAGCACGTTTGAGCTTCCGCAAGAACCAATGAAGTTCATTCTTGTGTGTTACGCAGCACGTTTGAGTTTCAGCAAGAACCAATGAGGTTCATTCTCATGTTACCCAGCACTTTTGAGCTTCCGCAAGAACCTATGAGGTTCATTCTCGTGTTACGCAGCATGTTTGAGCTTCCGCAAGAACCAATGAGGTTCATTTTCATTTGTTACGCAGCACGTTTGAGCTTCCGCAAGAACCAATGAAGTTCATTCTTGTGTGTTACGCAGCACGTTTGAGTTTCAGCAAGAACCAATGAGGTTCATTCTCATGTTACCCAGCACTTTTGAGCTTCCGCAAGAACCAATGAGGTTCATTCTTGTGTTTTACACAGCACGTTTGAGCTTCCTCAAGAACCAATGAGGTTCATTCTCATGTTACGTAGCATGTTTGAGCTTCCGCAAGAACCAATGAGGTTCATTCTCGTGTGTTACGCAGCACGTTTGAGCTTCTGCAAGAACCAATAAGGTTCATTCTCGTGTGTTATGCAGCACATTTGAGTTTCCTCAAGAACCAATGAGGTTCATTCTCATGTGTTACGCAGCACATTTGAGCTTCCTCAAGAACCAGTGAGTTTCATTTTCGTGTCTTACACACGTTTGAGCTTCCGCAAGAACCAATGAAGTTCATTCTTGTGTGTTACGCAGCACGTTTCAGCTTCCGCAAGAACCAATGAGGTTAATTCTCATGTTACCCAGCACGTTTGAGCTTCTGCACGAACCAATGAGGTTCATTCTTGTGTGTTACGCAGCATGTTTGAGCTTCCGCAAGAACCAATGAGGTTCATTCTTGAGTATTATGCAGCATGTTTGAGCTTCCGCAAGAACCAATGAAGTTCATTCTTGTGTGTTACGCAGCACGTATGAGCTTCCTCAAGAACCAGTGAGTTTCATTTTCGTGTGTTAAGCAGCACGTTTGAGTGTCAGCAAGAACCAATGAGGTTCATTCTCATGTTACCCAGCACGTTTGAGCTTCTGCAAGAACCAATTAGGTTCATCCGCGCGTTACGCAGCACGTTTGAGCTTCCTCAAGAAACAATGAGGTTCATTCTTATGTTACCCAGCACGTTTGAGCTTCCACAAGAACCAAGGAGGTTCATTCTTGTGTTACGCAGCACAATTGAGCATCTGCAAGAACCAATGAGGTTCATTTTTGTGTGTTACGTAGCACATTTGAACTTCCGCAAGAACCAATGAAGTTCATTCTCGTGTGTTATGCAGCACGTTTGAGCTTCCGCAAGAACCAATGAGGTTCATTCTTGTGTGTTACGTAGCACATTTGAACTTCCGCAAGAACCAATGGGGTTTGTTCTCTTGTGTTACACACACTTGAGCTTCCTCAAGTACCAATGGAGTTCATTCTTGTGTGTTACGCATGCTTGAGCTTCCTCAAGAACCAATAAGGTTTCATTCTCATGTGTTACGCAGCACATTTGAGCTTCCACAAGAACCAGTGAGGTTCATTCTTGTGTGTTTTGCAGCACGTTTGAGCTTCATCAAGAACCTATGAGGCTCATTCTCATGCGTTACACAGCATGTTTGAGCTTCCGCAAGAAGCAATGAGGTTCATTCAGGTTACGCAGCATGTTTGAGCTTATGCAAGAACCAATGAAATTCATTCTTGTGTGTTACGCAGCACTTTTGAGCTTCCTCAAGAACCAGTGAGTTTCATTTTCGTTTGTTACGCAGCACGTTTGAGCTTCCGCAAGAACCAATGAGGTTCATTCTCATGTTACCCAGCACGTTTGAGCTTCCGCAAGAACCAATGAGGTTCATTCTTGAGTATTATGCAGCATGTTTGAGCTTCCGCAAGAACCAATGAAGTTCATTCTTGTGTGTTACGCAGCACGTATGAGCTTCCTCAAGAACCAGTGTTTCATTTTCGTGTTACGCAGCACGTTTGAGTTTCAGCAAGAACCAATGAGGTTCATTATCATGTTACCCAGCACGTTTGAGCTTCTGCAAGAACCAATGAGGTTCATTCACGTGTTACGCAGCACGTTTGAGTTTCAGCAAGAACCAATGAGGTTCATTCTTATGTTACCCAGCACGTTTGAGCTTCCACAAGAACCAAGGAGGTTCATTCTCGTGTGTTACGCAGCACGTTTGAGCTTCTGCAAGAACCAATGAGGTTCATTCTCGTGTGTTATGCAGCACATTTGAGTTTCCTCAAGAACCAATGAGGTTCATTCTCGTGTGTTACGCAGCACATTTGAGCTTCCTCAAGAACCAGTGAGTTTCATTTTCGTGTCTTACACACGTTTGAGCTTCCGCAAGAACCAATGAAGTTAATTTTCGTGTGTTACGCAGCCCGTTTGAGCTTCCACAAGAACCAATGAGGTTAATTCTCTTGTTACCCAGCACGTTTGAGCTTCTGCAAGAACCAATGAGGGTAATTCTTGTGTGTTACGCAGCACGTTTGAGCTTCCGCAAGAACCAATGAGGTTCATTCTCATGTTACCCAGCACGTTTGAGCTTCTGCACGAACCAATGAGGTTCATTCTTGTGTTACGCAGCATGTTTGAGCTTCCGCAAGAACTAATGAGGTTCATTCTTGAGTATTATGCAGCATGTTTGAGCTTCCGCAAGAACCAATGAAGTTCATTTTCATGTGTTACTCAGCACGTTTGAGCTTCCGCAAGAACCAATGAAGTTCATTCTTGTGTGTTACGCAGCACGTATGAGCTTCCTCAAGAACCAGTGTTTCATTTTCGTGTGTTACGCAGCACGTTTGAGTTTCAGCAAGAACCAATGAGGTTCATTATCATGTTACCCAGCACGTTTGAGCTTCTGCAAGAACCAATGAGGTTCATTCACGTGTTACGCAGCACGTTTCAGCTTCCTCAAGAAACAATGAGGTTCATTCTTATGTTACGCAGCACGTTTGAGCTTCCACAAGAACCAAGGAGGTTCATTCTCGTGTGTTACGCAGCACGTTTGAGCTTCTGCAAGAACCAATGAGGTTCATTCTCGTGTGTTATGCAGCACATTTGAGTTTCCTCAAGAACCAATGAGGTTCATTCTCGTGTGTTACGCAGCACATTTGAGCTTCCTCAAGAACCAGTGAGTTTCATTTTCGTGTCTTACACACGTTTGAGCTTCCGCAAGAACCAATGAAGTTAATTTTCGTGTGTTACACAGCCCGTTTGAGCTTCCACAAGAACCAATGAGGTTAATTCTCTTGTTACCCAGCACGTTTGAGCTTCTGCAAGAACCAATGAGGGTAATTCTTGTGTGTTACGCAGCACGTTTGAGCTTCCGCAAGAACCAATGAGGTTCATTCTCATGTTACCCAGCACGTTTGAGCTTCTGCACGAACCAATGAGGTTCATTCTTGTGTTACGCAGCATGTTTGAGCTTCCGCAAGAACTAATGAGGTTCATTCTTGAGTATTATGCAGCATGTTTGAGCTTCCGCAAGAACCAATGAAGTTCATTTTCATGTGTTACTCAGCACGTTTGAGCTTCCGCAAGAACCAATGAAGTTCATTCTTTTGTGTTACGCAGCACGTATGAGCTTCCTCAAGAACCAGTGTTTCATTTTCATGTGTTACGCAGCACGTTTGAGTTTCAGCAAGAACCAATGAGGTTCATTCGCGTGTTACGCAGCACATTTTAGCTTCCTCAAGAAACAATGAGGTTCATTCTCATGTTACCCAGCACGTTTGAGCTTCCGCAAGAACCAAGGAGGTTCATTCTTGTGTGTTACGCAGCACGTTTGAGCTTCCGCAAGAACCAATGAAGTTCAAGCTCGTGTGTTATGCAGCACGTCTGAGCTTCCGCAAGAACCAATGAGGTTCATTCTCTTGTGTTACGCAGCACGTTTGAGCTCCTGCAAGAACCAATGAGGTTCATTCTTGTGTGTCACGCAGCACGTTTGAGCTTCCGCAAGAACCAATGAGGTTCATTTTCATGTGTTACTCAGCACGTTTGAGCTTCCGCAAGAACCAATGAAGTTCATTCTTGTGTGTTACGCAGCACGTATGAGCTTCCTCAAGAACCAATGAGTTTCATTTTCGTGTGTTACGCAGCACGTTTGAGTTTCAGCAAGAACCAATGAGGTTCATTCGCGTGTTACTCAGCACGTTTGAGCTTCCTCAAGAAACAACGAGGTTCATTCTTATGTTACCCAGCACGTTTGAGCTTCCGCAAGAACCAATGAAGTTCATTTTCATGTGTTAGTCAGCACGTTTGAGCTTCCGCAAGAAGCAATGAGGTTCATTATCATGTTACCCAGCACGTTTGAGCTTCTGCAAGAACCAATGAGGTTCATTCGCGTGTTACGCAGCACGTTCGAGCTTCCTCAAGAAACAATGAGGTTCATTCTTATGTTACCCAGCACGTTTGAGCTTCCGCAAGAACCAAGGAGATTCATTCTTGTGTGTTACGTAGCACGTTTGAGCTTCTGCAAGAACCAATGAGGTTCATTCTTGTGTGTTACGTAGCACGTTTGAGCTCCTGCAAGAACCAATGAGGTTCATTCTTGTGTGTTACGTAGCACGTTTGAGCTCCTGCAAGAACCAATGAGGTTCATTCTTGTGTGTTACGTAGCACGTTTGAGCTTCCGCAAGAACCAATGGGGTTTGTTCTCTTGTGTTACACACACTTGAGCTTCCTCAAGTACCAATGGGGTTCATTCTTGTGTGTTACGCATGCTTGAGCTTCCTCAAGAACCAATAAGGTTTCATTCTCATGTGTTACGCAGCATGTTTGAGCTTATGCAAGAACCAATGAGGTTCATTTTTGTGTGCAGCAGCACGTTTGAGCTTCCGCAAGAACCTATGAGGTTCATTCTCGTGTTACGCAGCATGTTTGAGCTTCCGCAAGAACCAATGAGGTTCATTTTCATTTGTTACGCAGCACGTTTGAGCTTCCGCAAGAACCAATGAAGTTCATTCTTGTGTGTTACGCAGCACGTTTGAGTTTCAGCAAGAACCAATGAGGTTCATTCTCATGTTACCCAGCACTTTTGAGCTTCCGCAAGAACCAATGAGGTTCATTCTTGTGTTTTACACAGCACGTTTGAGCTTCCTCAAGAACCAATGAGGTTCATTCTCATGTTACGTAGCATGTTTGAGCTTCCGCAAGAACCAATGAGGTTCATTCTCGTGTGTTACGCAGCATGTTTGAGCTTCCGCAAGAACCAATGAGGTTCATTCTCATGTTACGCAGCACGTTTGAGCTTCCTCAAGAACCAATGAGGTTCATTCTCATGTTACGCAGCACGTTTGAGCTTCCTCAAAAACCAATGAGGTTCATTCTCATGTGTTACGCAGCATGTTTGAGCTTATGCAAGAACCAATGAGGTTAATTTTTGTGTTACGCAGCACGTTTGAGCTTCCTCAAGAACCTATGAGGTTCATTCCCATGTGTTACGCAGCACGTTTGAGCTTCCACAAGAACCTATGAGGTTCATTCTCATGTTACGCAGCACGTTTTAGCTTATGCAAGAACCTATGAGGTTAATTTTTGTGTTACGCAGCACGTTTGAGCTTATGCAAGAACCTGTGAGGTTCATTTTTGTGTTACGCAGCACGTTTGAGCTTATGCAAGAACCTATGAGGTTCATTCTTGAGTATTATACAGCGCGTTTGAGCTTCCACAAGAACCAATGAGGTTCATTCTTGTGTGTTATGCAGCACGTTTGAGCTTCCGCAAGAACCTATGAGGTTCATTCTCACGTGTTACGCAGCATGTTTGAGCTTCCGCAAGAACCTATGAGGTTCATTCTCATGTGTTACGCAGCACGTTTGAGCTTCCTCAAGAACCAATGAGGTTAATTCTCATGTGTTACAGCACGTTTGAGTTTCCGCAAGAACCAATGAGGTTTATTCTCATGTGTTATGCAGCACATTTGAGCTTCCGCAAGAACCTATGAGGTTCATTCTCGTGTGTTACACACGCTTGAGCTTCCTCAAGAACCAATAAAGGTTCATTCTCATGTGTTACGCAGCACGTTTGAGGTTATGCAAGAACCTATCAGGTTCATTCTTTTGTGTTATGCAGCACGTTTGAGCTTCCGCAAGAACCAATGAGGTTTGTTCTCACACGTTAAGCAGGTTTGGATGCGCTTCTGTTTATGTTCACTGATCAATGTTTATATGTAAATAATAGCCTAAATTCGATCTGTTCATCATACAGCATAAAGCAATCAAGTCTCTTCAGAAAATTTGGACTAAACCATTCAATTCAAATGGATTCGTTTTATGATCTCTTTATCAACTTTTTAAAGCGACAAAGTGGTAGTTGCATAGACTGTCAATAGAGGGACAGAAATCACTCAGATTTGTGTTACAAAGATGAGCAAAAGTCTTACGGGTTTGGAACGACATGAGGGTGATTAATTCAAGCCATTTTATTTTTCATTTTTCGGTGAACTATCCCTTTAAGTGAGATCTGTGTCTCGTCTGAATTTTCTTTCCTGAAAACAAGTTCAAATATTTTCATTGTGCATCGTTTTAAGCATTTCCTTGGGGAAGTAATATTAAATTCAAAATATGATGGTCTCTTTGAACTCATTTACTCATGGTTACTGTTTAATCCACAGGCGTTTCATTTACACTGGTGAGTAGGAGCAGTCTGAGGGATATTGTTTCCCTGAGGAGATCATTGACTAAAACACTTTACATTCCATTCACTGTATGTAAGTCATTTTCAGAGGTTATAACCCAGAGCCGCTGAAGGAGGACACGATTGCCTTTATGGTCCAAATCAAAAAGCCTTTTCAAGTTTGCTTTCACGACTGGTACCTCTTGGTCAGATTTAATATTTTACAGTTCTTCAAGAGTTTATTTTATATTATTATTATTATTTGATATTATAAAGGGTTTTTTTTTCTTTTTTTAATTAAACATTTTAAAAGCCATCTGCATCAACAAGTGCACAGGATTATTCCGGCCTCACCGCTAGAATTCCCTGCAGGTGAATAGATCTGAGAGCAGCCATGCGGACCCTGCTGCTAAAACTGACCATCACAATCCCAGGCAGCCCCAGCCACAGCTGAAACTTTAACTGAGCAGCACAAACTGTTTTCTCAACAAAGGGATTGGCTCAAACAAATGTCATAAGCCTTTAATGAGAGAGCTGATCTCACTAAAACCTACTTCTATTCACAGGCCCTATAGCCATTGGAGTCACTGAGACTAAACAGAGGCTCTCTCTCTTAGGAACCCACTGCAGCCAAGCCACATGACAATGCAGGTCAATTAATTGGTTAAAAAAGTGGGAATCCAATTAATGTGTATCAAGCTGGCATTTTTGCATGATGATAGCTCATTAGTGGGGGTGTTTTGTTGGATTATCCCCCCCTCATTAAAAGGCTGTCTCTCTCAGTAGGGCTTTAGGCAGCAGGGAGGGGATTCTTTATGCAACAGGTCTGAAACAAAAACTCTATGTTATCCTCATTTAATGGATTTAACGGTGTTGAATTTTTAAATGGCTTGGGCAGATGCCTTTTGACAGGGCACTGCAATTCACATTCACTTTCACACTGTTCCTAAATTGCAGAGGGCCATTTAGTGAAAAAGTGAAAGCAAACTTGTGTACGTTTACCGGTAAATAGTAGTATGCAATGTTTTGTAGGATTTTGAGAGTAAACAAAGTGTGGATTTTTCAAAACTAAAAATATCCAGCAAAATAAATGTATTTATTTGTTAAAATGTTCAACATCCCATCATGAAAAGCTGCTATAAACAATTGTTGACTGAATCTTGAATACATTGAAAATAATTGGTATAAACCATTTCAATCAGCTCATTTCAAAAGTCGGCAAGTAACATTGAACTAAAGATTACATTTTGAAGTAAAAAGACTGAAATTTTATTAACAATTTATACAGTGTAGTTTTGTACCATATATTGTCAAATTTATGCTACAGATATATTGTCAATTATGACACTAATTTCATGATTGCTCATTTTGGTGTTTTTTCAATATGGAAAAAACACCTAAAATGGCATTTTTTTTTAAACATTTTGCTCAGTTGTTTTTAGTTTGTCTCTGAGCAGAAGATGGATATCCCTGCCATACTTGTGTAGAATAACTTCACTTTAATCTTGTTTGAGGCAAAATTTCAAGTGGAGTGTGTCTAGTTGTTTTCCCGAGATTACTTCATCTTTCTCTCTGAAGCCACTTCCGCCTTTGTCCTCTGGCATTCAATGTCCCATTACCCTTCACAAGCAGCTAGTTTCTGCTGTTTGCCCACTGCTTTCCACAGAGGCCAAAATCACGGCAATGTGTAGGAATGCCTTTTCTTTTCTCTCATCGCTGCCCTCCTTTACAAACTCTGATTAATTGATGACTCTAGCGTGGACCTTTTGCTATATTCACTGCCAGAAGGAAATTGTATTTTTGTTTTTAATTAACTTTCAATTATAAAACTTTTAACGTAACCTGTTCTTGTTTGGGTCAAGTGTTTTTGTTGTTGAGGAAAATCCATTGTTTGTGTCATGTGACATATTCAGGGAGCTGTGAGAAGGACAGTTAGTCCAAAGTCACATGGATTTGGGAAGTTACTGATCTTGGGCACATGATCTAGGTCACCAGGTTTAAAGTATAGAGTGCCCGCTTGTTCTTAGAAATTGTGAAATAGAAATGGATTGTGCTAGTTCTGTAAACTCTCCTGTAAGCTACCGTCATCCGTGCATCAAGTCACACCCATAATTGTACATTCATAATTGTTTTAATTAGTTTTTAGTTCCTTTTCCCGTTTTTCCCTGTTTTTCCATCATGTTCAACAAACAATCAGTTATCAAATCAAATTGCTTCCAATGGTTTATAATTGAAGTCGGTAATTATAGCCTTAGAACATTAAAAAGTAGTTTTGTATATTTGATATGTGCCCTGAACACTATGCAAAATATAAAATGGAGTGTCTATTTCATGAGGGTATCAAAGTTTAGATTAATTCAGCCTCAAGTCATGGCAAATGTTAATTGTCAACGAGTAATGATGAAGTGAGAAAATAATTAGGAATATGTTAATCATTGTATTTACTATGCAACCCAAAGCATCCTAATTTTAGCCTGGGATTGCACTGAATATTTTTTTTTTCTTAGTCTAATGCATATTTGGTCATTATTGAAAAGGTATAATGTGCTAGAATGTTGTGCACTAATCTATTGTGACAGAAAGTAAGCTTTTTTTGGGTTTGTGCGTTAGCATTTGAACTGTGTTGACACCAACCCCCTGTTAAAGAACGTCTGACACATCACAGCAGTAAAGACTGCTTCTATCACTTCCTGTCTAATCCAAACATACAGCATCAACACATGGCACAATTATATCTGTGCAAGGATTTAGCTTTTTCCCTCCCTACCCTAAGAATTAGAACATGTATCCAATTAACAAACAAAAATAAGTGATTGTAAATGCCAAGCTCATGTAATGCAGTGGGAGTTATTTAATGTTTTTTCCATATTTAAGAACAGCTATATACTATTCCCCCCACATTAGTTAAATTTAAAACGCTGTAGAAAGAATGTCTTCATAATTTCTTTTCATCATCTTTTATAGATGGACAGTATAAAGTCGGGGAAAAAAATAAAAGTTTATGCTTTTTTTCCCTTCTTTTTTGGCAGTATTCCTCTCATTCATCTCCTAATCATCTATTCTGTGCAGCCGGGTGTATACATTGACAAATGTTTCCAACAGTAGACATATACCTAGCGTAGATAGAAAATGTAAAACATTTCCAATACATTCAGCATTAGGCAAATCTATAAATGAAGAGGTTTTTTCCCTCTGAAACACTGCTCCCTTGTTTTATGAATATTAAAGTTATAAGACACTACTAACACAAATCTAGTGAATGTTAGTTATTTCAACACTTTATAATACATTAACCACCATTAACAATGAGCATGGTTAATTCATGTTAACTCGGGAGGTGCATTAAATGAGATTAAAAGATACAACTTTTGATTTGTATAATGTATTAGTAAATGTTGAAAATAGCTAACTAAGATAAGAGTATTTTTCATTGTTGGTTCATGTTAAATAATGTTAACAAATGGAACCTTATTGTAAAGTGTTGCTGTTATTTTTGCTAGTCTTGCTTCTGGTGGTGTTTCAGACCCTCTGGTGTTTAACTGATTTTGGCTTAATGTTTGGAGGATTTTAATGTTCAACAGTTCATTTTGCTTGCAAACGTAATAGACAAGTTTGAATGGGCTCCATCCCACCTATTGCCTTACAGATTGGTTGGGTTATAACCCTAAAAGTAAGCACTGTTATTTAAGCACTGTTTTAACTATACAGACTGTATGTTACCATAAGAGCGTATCCATGTCAAAATCAGTTTAGACTCTAGTAGCGAGTCTAACAGTAGCTGTGGGGTCAAATCCTTTTCATTCATTCTCTGTAATATACTGAAACACTGTACAGTACAGCAGTGCATCGGGGAGTTTGATTTCAAGCAGATACTGACCCCAACAATGAACAGATTTAATCTGATTAGAAAGCGGCAGTCCCTGTAAAAGCAGGGTGCTTGTGCGGGACCAGCCAGTGAGTTTACCCACTCATGCCATCTGTTAAGAGGCTGCTCCAAAGTTCAGCTTGGATTCACAAGCCCCAGGAGCTCTACCAGCTTGCTTACTTCTCCTGTCCGCTGGATCGTGGCGCGTGTGCGTATGTGTGTGGGTTATGTTTGTATGTGTGTACTTGTGTTCATGTGTGCATGTCTGGACCCACCTCTGCTCCACATACCAAACCGATTGTCCCTGCACTCACAGGCAGGTAGGAGACTGGCTGTCTTCAGAACAGGGTAAGCCTACCGTAATATAGCAATCTGTAGAACATTTCAACCACGGTAACACATTAGGGTTATTCTGAGAGAAAGTTTCGTCTTAGTCGCTTTCGGTGTATTTTCTGTTTCTCAGGTGGTTCAAACGAATGAAACTTTTCACTCTGGCTTTGAAGAACAGCTTTGTGTTGGCCTTAAGTGCAAAAAGTCAAAGCAAAGTCTCTCTGGCTCTCATTCTCTGACGTATAGCGCCACCATCATGCTCAGACTCACTAATGAAATCTTTGGCAGTGCATTAAGGCCATATACTGTATGATTCAAGCCAAGTTGAGCCTTTGCCCTCGTTTTTATTTCACAGAGTAGCTTTTCAGGCACTTTTATGACATTATTTCATTTATAATCTATAACAAGAAACATTGACTGACTTATTCATTTTCTTATTTTGGAATGCTTTCAGGAGAAGTGACGCACAGAACAAAATATATATAGGCCTACTATAGATTATTCGTTTGCCAGAATATTTTTTTAAAATATGATTGTTATTTACACTTTTTAAGCAGCAATCTAGATGCAATTCACTACATTAACAATTAAATCATTATTTTACATGGAGGATACCTTTGGAGGCTATACAAATTTATGAGTCTGCCCTGGAAATATGTCTGGATCACGTTAATAAATCAGAATGGATCTAAAACTGTTATGGCTATTTTATCTCTTATACGTACTCTACAAGGTTGCACTGTCTTTTATATATATATATATATATATATAGAAAACACTTAAAATTAGCACATTAGGCTCATGATTTACTTTTTATATCTTGGATTCCTTCGACTCTCCCCTGGGTTTTTGGGTTAATAGATAACCACAAACAGCTTGTTGAAAAATGATTTAGTTTGACCCATAAAATCATTAAAAGTCTAGCCGAACCCATACATACTTTACTATTGAAATGCTTTGGGGTTGTGTGATTGAATTTCTGACCTTTATGTGAAATGAGCATGAGGGGTTTTTTTTTCTTTCTGTATTGCCGTAGAGACAAAGCTCTCAACTTGACTCCTGTAATATGCAGTGTCTAAGATAAGAGTGGCTATTTTATACACACCATTTAGGAATGTTGTGCTTCTTGTGGCTGATACATTTTGTAGAAATTAATATTGCAAATATAATGCAAGAATTTATATTATATATTTTTAAATGATAAATTATATATTAGATTATTTATTTAAACTTCAGGCTCTAATTTTCATTTAAAAACATTTGGATAAATATTCTTCCTTACACTCACACTAACTTTTTACATTATGCCATTTTTGTACACATTTAGTTTTTGACAGTACTTAGTTGCATGTGCAATTATGATACTCTGGAATATAGAAAAGAGTTTGTGTGTTCATTTGATTAAGTGTGGGCCACTGGATTGAAGTGTTGAGGGTATGACTGTAGGAGACGGGATGGCGGGGAAAGTTCGGAGAGGAACCTGGCAGGGCCCGCCAATCAATCGCAAAGTTCACATTAAAAAGTGCTGACAGCAGTGGGAGAGAGAGTTCCCACTTTCATCTAGCGCGAGACCTCCGGCTAACCTTCACGTCACACTTTTCCTCTCAAGACCTTCTTTCTTTATTAAATTGTGTTGCATCCCACGGTGGAATTCAAGGAACCCCCTGCTTTGTCACTTATCACAAAACTTTTGACTCATTGCATTTTTCATATGAAAAACAATTCACATGATAGCCTTGAACCAGGGGCTTTCTTTTTGTCTTTGTACAGCCCACACACGCCACTCCAGTTCAAAACCCCTCTGTTTAATTGAGTTTGCTGATCAAAAGCTAAAATCTCTACTGTAGATATATAAAATGATCGTGAGTGTGTTTACTACAGTTTAAAAAAATATATATTTTCTGTCTCTTTGACACCACAGAATTCGTTTGTCTGGTTTGAGTTGTTTTATATCCAGTCATTTTCCAGTTCTTTAGTTTAATGTGACTAAAGGAAAAAAAACAACAAGAAACTCTTAAAATCTATTTGGTGTATTATTATGGTTTATTTTAAAGTGTGGAATTTATTTAATTGCTTTTTAAAGTTGAGCTTGTCTCTTGCTTTTGTGTACTGTATAAAGTTTGGATCAATAATGAATAGCATTTATACATATTTTAAAGTAGTGTAAATGTATATTGTATATATAACGTATTGTAAATGTGTCTTATTTAATTAAAAAAATTCCTGTAATTTTGGCATTCAATTCAAGACATGAATATGCTTACATCTTGCTCTGTGATGCACTACAATTATTAATGAAAAAAGGTTTTCAGCTTATTTGTAAGATACATTTTTTCTTTAAAAAAACAGTAATGTACATTTACAACAACAGAGCTGATTTCAGCATTCTAACCAAAAACATGCACTGAACTTCAGCCTTTGATGCTGAAGGCCGATTGGTGTGATCTGGTTACCTGGTTAGACAAAAAATGAGACAGTCTTTTGCTGCCCCTTAAGGCTGTATGGAGGGTTGTATTTTTTTTTTTTTTTTTTATAAACACGGACTATGTAGTTCTGCTTATTCACTTAAGCTTCAAAACAATCACATTATATAGTGAGTGATATTGTTTATCTTACCAAATATGCTTATTTGCAAATACATGTATTATTTTAAATGAATACTAATACCTTAGACAAGTAGCTATCTTAGACAAGTACCCACAGTGCTAAACTGATTCATTTATATACGATTTTAAGAGATGGTGATTCTAGCAGAAAAGTGCTGTGTTATATACTTTTCAGGTCAGTTATTAACAGGACAAGTTTTGTTTTTTGTTCGGGGTCAGATGAGCCTTTGCTAATACATTATTTGTTAATTTATTTGTAATGGATATGTTTTTACTGATCCTTGATCGGTTCATTGTCATATATTCTGCCTAAAAATGCATTATCCAGTGAATATTCAAATTTAAGCAAGAATTTGGGCCAGTGTTTTGGCAAAAGGAAATGTGTGGTGTGACAGGAAATACTGCCATCAGATGGTACAAATACGTTACAGCAACTAAACTATTTGGCACAAACAGGACTTTTCAGGATTACATATTTTGTATGCTAAATTTATAGTTAAAATTATAAATGTGCATTGTTCTTATGTCATATTATACAGATCTATTTTTATTTATTTAATTTAGGTATAATGAACAGTTCTTTTAACTGTTTTAATTTGACTTTTAATTTCATAAGTTGCGTTCCTTTTTTAAAAGATAATTTTTTCTAACATCTTCACCATAAATCATTTTACAAGGTGCTTTATTTAACATGGCTTATCTTATTGCTCAGGTAATTTTTGTATATCTCCATATGTTTGGTTAGAGTGGCTTTGAGTGACAGAAAACATCAACAAATTCAAAACATATTCATACAGATATATATTTGGCTTTAGTGCACATTTCCTCTGCCAGAGCTGAACCTCAGTGCACTTAACCTTGCTTCAACTTCAATAAGACGGTCACTTTAGTATTGTTATCTGTAAAAAATATGTCTTCTTTTTCTCTCTTTTCCCTGAGCTCCACTACAAGCTGTCAAGTCTACACAAAGGAAGGAAGTAGGATATTAAGTTGCTGAGCTTTGCTTGTGTGCTGTGTTTATTTGCTGTGTCAGAGACTGAGAGATTACACTGTTTATATGTGGGGTGGCTGGAATCTGGTCAGGTGTCTCCTCAGGGCTAAAGTGGCAGGTCGGGAGCTAGAGATGCACTGTTGACACTGGTATTAAGAATGAAAGTTTGACTGGAGACTATTCACTGCGAGTAAGTGGCTGCCATCAATCATTCTGGGAAAAGTGGGGAGAAACGAGATCCTGCTTTTGAAAGAGAGCTTGTGCGATACAATATTTGTTTACATAACATGCCCTCTAAAAAAATTATATATAGTAGTATTAGTTAAGCAGCACTGAAATACGTAATAGGGTAGACTGAAGCTATTGCTACACTTTATTTATACGGGTGGGTTTATATTGAAATGTCAATTTCTGTGGACACATACCTTAAAGTCATGACTACAAAAAGTTATTGAATATTTCCACTGCTTTTGCCCAGGGAGAAAAGATACAGTTCATTGAACACACTGTGACCTTTTGACCCAGTAGCAAGGCATGTTGTCACACTATATTGGGTAAGATGTTACAATGGAACTTGCTATTAAAAAGCCTATTACAGGTTTGTCAACAAACTTTAAACATTAAAATAATAATTATTAAACATACATATTGAAACGTGTCCCAACCTGACATTTATTTATTGGCATGTGAACACAGATATATAAAATATAAATAAATATATATACACTGAACAAAATTATAAACGCAACACTTTTGTTTTTGCCCCCATTTTTCATGAGCTGAACTCAAAGATCTAAGACTTTTACTATGTACACAAAAGGCAAATATTGTTCACAAATATGTAAATCTGTGTTAGTGAGTACTTCTCTTTTGCCGAGATGATCCATCCACCTCACAGGTGCGGCATATCAAAATGCTGATTAGCCAGCATGATTATTGCACAGGTGTGCCTTAGGTTGGACACAAAAAAATGTCTATATATAGGTCTATTTTTTATAGGTGTGTGTGTGTGTGTGTGTGTGTGTGTGTGTGTGTGTGTGTGTGTGTGTGTGTGTGTGTGTGTGTGTGTGTGTGTGTGTGTGTGTGTATAAATAATGTTTTTTTTGGGGGGGGGGGGCTCGGCAAATTAACGCTTTAACGCGGGCGATTCATTTTTTCAGCTTAACGCATTAAAAATATTTAACGCAAATAACTGTTTTTTTATATACATTTTTGCCTAGCGTTACATGATCACGCTCATATTCATGCAAATGCTTCCAAGCGCGACAAGACAGAAGAGAACGCGCTGTATGTCAATGTCCTGCCTGTGTGGCTGCGTCTCATGCAGTGTTAATTTTGACAGCAAATTTTGATTTAGTTTTAGTCATAGTCTTTTGACTAAAATGCCATTTAGTTTTAGTCATATTTTAGTCACCTGAATTGTTTTTAGTTTTAGTCTAGTTTTAGTCGACTAAATATCATAAGATTTTAGTCGACTAAATCTACAGTTGATTTAGTCTCCTAAAATCGAATGAGTTTAGTTCAATTGTAATACATTAAGTATTTAAGCATTACATAACCGACTGTCACTTGAACTGATATTTTGACATCATTTTGACATTAAAAATACACGAAAGAGAGCTCAATTCACTTTTTTGTTTGTTTTTTAAAAACATCTATATAGTTTTTATAACTTTGTATGATACTTTGATACCCTGATACTTTGATACTTTATTGAATATATCAAATACTGGTCTTTCCTCCTGACTATGAATTAAATTGGAATTCAATTAAATACAGTTTATTGTGTAACCAAAAACGAATATATGAGTGACTTTTAATTACAAACAAGCTCGAAATACACATTGACTCTTATTTTGAAATGTATATGCCTTACTATTGCAGTTGCAGGAGCTCATTCAAGTTCAGGAGATAAAATATGCATTGTTACAACCGTCTAAAACATATTACTACATAATCATCGTAAAATAAACATTGTCATTATTCATCAGCATTAGTTCATAAACAATTGCCTGGCATAAATGTGCGCTATTCATTGATTGTGAGCCGCTCTGGAGCGCTGTTGTGGATGAGCCTGTAGAAGCGCAACAGCGCAGTGTTTTCCAGCTGTTAGATCAGCACGTTCAAATCAAATGTACGCATCTCGATATCAGTTCTGACTGGATCTCTTCCCTAATCGTCCCTCCCTAACATTTTCGTCTCCTTTTTATTTGTTGACGAAAATGACAGTTGATTTTCGTTATAGTTTTTGTCATCTAACACTAGTTTTTATTTAGTTATCGTCTCGTTTTCGTCAGTGAAAAAAGGTCGTTGACGAAAATTATGACGAAAATTATTTGTCATCAAAATTAACAATGGTCTCATGTCAGCTAATCGAGGGACACTCTGACACAAACACGCACTCGACGCAGAGACAAAAAAAAATTGTAGCTTTAATGATGATTAATGTATATTTCATTTATTATTTATGCAGTTAAGAAAAGTGTTTGATAACTATTACATTTCTGTATATGTCTAACAGGGAAGGCACAGGTAAAAATAACATTTATTATAATGGGTTTATGTAAAGATTGTTTTAAGTTGTTTTTTGAATCCTAAATGTTGAAATTGGGAGCTATCAGTTATACTGTAATGTAACATCATTAATGTTTCATAGAGACATTAGTATCAGTGATACTGGCCTTCATTCATAAAAAGATGCCATTACAACACATATTTAAAATATACTGTCTTTAAATTGTTTCTACATTAAATTGTCTATTTTTCATATCCCCTTTTCTAACGTAAAATGTAGCTTATGCATTCAGCAATTTAATAAACACTGTAATTAATTACAAAATAGGTTTTTGTTAGAATTTTTTTTTATTAAATAGGTCTATTTAAAATGTTTCATATGCTCTTTTCCCACTTAAAATGTAGCTTATGCATTCAGCAATAAATAAATTAATACTGTAATTAAATACAAACTAGTTTTTTTTGTAAGAAACTGTTTTTATTAAAAGCAGTAACAATACCCCCGCTTCAAAGTGGGCCATTGCTAAAGCCATCTTTCCTCTATCGCTGTTGCGGCATCATCAGAAGCTAAAAATGGCCAGTTGCCCAGGCCTGCTGTCATTGGAATTTGATTGATTACCATAAAAAAAATGTCCATTGCTGACTGTGTAGAAAGTTGATCCTGTAGACCGGAACCCATGTGAAAAAAATTGGGGGATATATGTGAACATCTGACTTATTGTCTGTTGGAGCAAAAACACAGTTAGCAGCCTTACAGTCATTCCTGCCAGTGCCGTTTATAACCCGAGGCAGTATAAACAGTGGAAGTGCTCGGATATTCTCCCTCAGTCCCGGTCTAGTCCCTGTCCTGGCTCCACTGTCTCACTGATAGGAATAGATGGAGCTTTTTGCTTACGGTACTTATTGAGATGGTATCAGAATGAATACAAATGTCTATGTGTGTTGTTTCGAATTGTCAGCAACGCACATGCAAGTCTTCAAGGTCAAAGAGGCTGCCTGTTTTTGAAGGCGTAATTCGCTGTACATCTTATCGCATTGCTGTATTCTTGCTTTATGTCACAGAAAGAAATAATTTAACTTGGCAGGTGCTTTTGAAACTGGCATAGCGCACTGTGAAAGGTGGAAAAAACAAAGGCATTAGTTGAAGGAGATTTCCTCTTCTTACTCTGTCATTTCATTGTATTTCTTTCTTAATTAAAACAGTCACAAGTTTCACTGAGCTGGATATCAAAGCCTGCGACATTTGGAAATGGACTTGGCGGAGTGTGCTTTCTTACATGTCAGGAAACTTTACAACTTGTGCACTGACATTCCCTGTGATGGGTGGAAAGGGGAACTAAACTTCTGATTTTCCCATTATCAATCCCTTAGGACCACTAATAACCTTCATGTCAATGTACACACCAATTAGAGTTTGATTTTGGGGATAACAACAGCAACATGTTATTGTCAGTGACAGGAAAGGAAAGAAAAAATGTCCCAAGAGTATTTATTGTTTGTCTGTTTGCACAGTGCATCTAGTTATTCGGATATTTAGAATAACCCTGTTTTAAGAAAAACTTGTTTTTAATAAATGAATTTTGATTGTTCTAATGGAGAACTTTGTTTTATATATATTTTATTTTCTTCAAAAAGTGTTTGGACCCCATCATAATTTCTGCGATAAGTTGTTTTACATGCATTATAGACGAGTACAACAAGGATGTTCTCAGTGTGTGCTAAATTGTGAGGGAAAGAGCTTTGCATTCTACTCCAGATTGTGTTGAATGATGCATTGGGCAATGCTAAAACAATTAAAAATGCAATGTTTATTTTAGTGGGCTAATAGATGTCCTCTTTCTGAGGCTGGCGTGGGATTCCCTCTCACACAGAGGAAAAAAAATGTCATGATATCTGTTACAGAGAACATGAATATTGCATAAGTAGAACAAATAATCCAGAAATTACTAATCATAGTTTAGGTCATTCGAGAAGGTTCTCCTAGGAGAGTGACTGATGGATCTGCGTTTACGAGGCGCCTTTGGATAGTGTGTCAGTGACGAATAAACTCTCCATTATTTATGTGTGCAAAGTGTTGACCTCACGACGTGCCACCAACCTTTAGAAGTCCTCTGGAACGTTTTGAAAAAGGGAAAAGTGATGGTAAACCCATGTACGTTTTCCTTTTTAGTTTGGATGAGGACTGCAATTTCCCTTATTATAGCCTTTTTCGAATGATCTATTCCCATTAGGACATTATTAGTTTGTCTTTGTGGGGTGATTTTCATTATTTTTGCTCAAACAAACAAAGTTAAACAAGAATCAGCTAAATCTAAAAGTGAAAAGCTAATATAGGTAAAGATTAGAGATATATTAGGGCCAAGGAAGTTTAACAAATGTTGAATAAAAGTGATTGGGTTGGAGAATAAGCACATGACTGTTCAACTGTAAGGCAACTGTGATCAAGTAATAATTTTTTTTTTTTACTAAGACTCAGTTATTGAAGTTTACTAAAACTAAAACCATAAAACAATTTTCTGCTGTTGCTTTAAATAAAATAAACGTTAACTTAAATAAAGCAATAAAATATATATAAAAAAACTTGAACTTATTTATTTATTTATTTATTTGCTATTTGCCATGGTAAAATTTACAATAACTTGATGTACCAAATAAATTACAATAGACAACTGCGATTAAATAATTTTGCATGCATTATAGACAAGTACAACAAGGATGTTCTCATTGTGTGCTACAAATATAGACTTTTTTTAAATTAATAAATAAATAGAAAACACTTTTAAAATGACAAACCCAAAATTAAGTGTTAACTACAATTAAAAATGAAAATGGAAAATATAAAAATACCTATTGGATGTTTAAGTGTCTTACAATTTTTGAAACCCTCTTCTTCCATATGTATATTTATTTATTTGTGTGTGTGTGTGTGTGTGTGTGTGTGTGTGTGTGTGTGTGTGTGTGTGTGTGTGTGTGTGTGTGTGTGTGTGTGTGTGTGTGTGTGTGTGTGTGTGTGTGTGTGTGTGTGTGTGTGTGTGTGTGTAGGTGTGTGTTTACTTACTAATTTACAGTACAACTCCCCAGTACAAATCCCCTTTTAGATTTATGAGCTGCAGGTTTTGCAGCACAATGGCAAAAGGAACCTCGTGTAAATGATAGGGGTTTTATATTATCAGAGAACTGTGTAAAGCTCGTCCTCATTCAGCCAGACGCAGATGTCCACCATCTCACATTACAGTGGAATCCAAAGGGAAAGGTCCACAGCAAAAACAGGTATAGATGATGGACAGCACGCCACTCCTGTGAGGGACCATAGTAGACCTGCCATGCCATTTTCCTGACAAGCTGCCAAGCATCTCCTTTACCTCTCCCAGTTTGCTTAATTAAAAGAACACAGCCATAGACACAAGTGTCAATCCAACCAGTATTCATGAAAAGACAGCTCAATAAAGATTACCATGTAATGAAGACGATATCAATCTCAGGATCTTCACACGCATAATAAATGACAAAGTTTTGGTTGTACTAATGCTGTTTTTGAAGATGGGTCTCTTGTCATATAATCGTTTGGAAGAAGTGAGCAGCTATATCAGATTTTAAAAAGGCTGAGAAATTTTTGAGCCAATGTTTACAGTTATTTGCTTTTACATTATACTATAATATTAAATCAAATGCCATCTTTAAAAATACAAATAAATCTCATCCATAGTTCACTGCCCTCAGATTGTGAGCTGGTCTGATTTGAGGACATGCTTGACCTCTCAACGCTTGGTCTCTAATCTCTTTGAAATATTCATAAGTGTCTTTCCTGCATATGTCTTTCAGTGGGAGGGTTTAGAGGTGGGACAGGGTTGCTTGGGGAAGCGCTGATGTTCCTCCTATCAGCACACACATGACCAAACCTCTCGCTTTTAGCTTGGAATTGGTTCCCAAAAAATCTACAGGCCACCTTGACGGATCTCCCACCCCTCGCCCCAGTTACCTTTATCAGAACTGGCCGTGTAAAGAGATGCCGCAAAGAAAATAATCAAAAAAACATATTATCTCAGAAGAGGACATGAACCATCTGTGTTTGCACTGCCAGCTCATTCTGGGATGGAAATGTGAGCTGATTTGTATCTGAGTATTTTGATTGTTTGCAGTAATAATGAGAAGGACAGGGTCACTGCCACACATTCAAAGAGACTGACTTCTGCCCAAGTTGTAAACATTTTAAAGCAGTAGTGCAAGTAATTTATGTATCAGTGACCTCAAATGCAAAAGAAAGCGTTTAAAAAAAAAAAAAAGAGCCCACACAAAACGTCCCTGTGCACAAAACGTTCCCACTCGCTGATAGAGGCTGTTTCCTTTGGCATGAAATCACTCATTAAAGATCAGACATGAAAGTGCTCATAGAAAGCTGCAATGTTTAGAGCTAACATGCCAAATAATAAGAGAGAAACAGCTCTTTCAAGAAAAGACGATTGACGGTTATGGAAGAGGACATTGTTAGGATGTTTTTTCATTGTGACAGTGGTACCGAAGCTTGACCCCATTCTATTAGTTTTAAAAGACAACCACAGACCACCGAAATGCTTGTCAGGTCTTTTATGGTCTGTGGTCTCAAGCTTTCTTTGATCATTACTGACATCATTTCAACCTCTCAAACAAATGACTTGATGTTGGCAAATGTTTGAAATGAGAGTTTACAAATGTAACGTTTGCAAATGTCATTGAATTGTATACTGTCTTTCCTCATTACCATTATAAAGTCTATGTTTTCACTAGGTATATACAGTGAGGAAAATAAGTCTGAAGAGGGGTCTGAAATTGTCATCGTAGGTGCATGTCCACTGTGAGAGACATAATCTATAAAAAAAAAATCCAGAAATCACAATATATGATTTTTTAACTATTTATTTGTATGATACGGCTGCAAATAAGTATTTGAACACCTGTCTATCAGCTAGAATTCTGACCCTCAAAGACCTGTTAGTCTGCCTTTAAAATGTCCACCTCCACTCCATTTATTATCCTAAATTAGATGCACCTGTTTGAGGTCGTTACCTGAAATAAAGACACCTGTCCACCCCATACAATCAGTAAGAATCCAACTACTAACATGGTCAAGACCAAAGAGCTGTCCAAAGACACTAGAGACAAAATTGTACACCTCCACAAGGCTGGAAAGGGCTACGGGGAAATTGCCAAGCAGCTTGGTGAAAAAAGGTCCACTGTTGGAGCAATCATTAGAAAATGGAAGAAGCTAAACATGACTGTCAATCTCCCTCGGACTGGGGCTCCATGCAAGATCTCACCTCGTGGGGTCTCAATGATCCTAAGAAAGGTGAGAAATCAGCCCAGAACTACACGGGAGGAGCTGGTCAATGACCTGAAAAGAGCTGGGACCACCGTTTCCAAGGTTACTGTTGGTAATACACTAAGACGTCATGGTTTGAAATCATGCATGGCACGGAAGGTTCCCCTGCTTAAACCAGCACATGTCAAGGCCCGTCTTAAGTTTGCCAATGACCATTTGGATGATCCAGAGGAGTCATGGGAGAAAGTAATGTGGTCAGATGAGACCAAAATAGATCTTTTTGGTCATAATTCCACTAAACGTGTTTGGAGGAAGAAGAATGATGAGTACCATCCCAAGAACACCATCCCTACTGTGAAGCATGGAGGTGGTAGCATCATGCTTTGGGGGTGTTTTTCTGCACATGGGACAGGGCGACTGCACTGTATTAAGGAGAGGATGACTTTGAAAGGGCAATGTATTGCGAGATTTTGGGGAACAACCTCCTTCCCTCAGTTAGAGCATTGAAGATGGGCCGAGGCTGGGTCTTCCAACATGACAATGACCCGAAGCACACAGCCAGGATAACCAAGGAGTGGCTCTGTAAGAAGCATATCAAGGTTCTGGTGTGGCCTAGCCAGTCTCCAGACCTAAACCCAATAGAGAATCTTTGGAGGGAGCTCAAACTCCATGTTTCGATATTTTTTTTATCACCCAATGTCTCACATTAACGCAGCACGTTAACGCAGATAACGGCCCACCACTAATATATATATATATATATATATATATATATATATATATATATATTAGTGGTGGGCCGTTATCTATATATATATATATATGAGTCAAACAAATATTTATTCAGACACCTTCAACATTTTCTCACATAATCACAGTTTATTCACTATAGTTTAGAAAATGGTAATAAAATATGATAAGAACTCAGAGTTAAACTGTGTCAGAACAAATTCCTCTTGATAATGTCAGATAACTTTGAAAGAAAGGTACTGTATGTAATGAATTACAATCAACCAATCAGCTGCTGTTAAATTTTAGGTACACAATTAGATAATACCAATATAGGTCAATTAGGCCAATCACCAAGCAATGCTTAATTTTGTTCAGTCTGGGGTGTAAAAGGTCACATTAGCAATTAAAGAAACAACACTTCAGCAAAACATGGTCAGGTCAAAGTGTCTGAAGAATTTTGGTCCCAAATTCTTTTCAATTGTACTGGTAATCCACTGTATGAAGAATTTTTGGGTATAACATGTCACAGTTTACTTTATTTTGCTATCCTCACTTACATAAATGAACTATAGTGTCCTGCACCCACTAGTAAAAAAATTATATCTGGTGTCTGAATAATTTTTGGTTTGACTGTATATATATTCCTGTTAATTGAAATAAAATAAAATAAAAACTTAAACTAAATCAAAATTAGAAATGTCGCCTTGAATGATAAACTAAAACTGATATTGAAATAAAAATCAATGAAACCTAATTTAAAATAATAATAATAATAAACAAAATAATGAAATTATGGTAACATTTTGCAATACGGTTTCATTTGTTAACATAAGTTAACAAGATTAGTTAACATGGACTAAGAATGAACAATACTTCTACAGCATTTATTAATGTTAATTTTAATATTAAATCATATTGACATTATTAAATCAAACGTATCTGTTAATGCATTGTGAACTAATATGAACAAACGATGAACAGTTGTATTTTTATTAAATAAAGCTAAGAAAGATAAATAAATACTGTAACAAATGTATTGCTCGTTGTTAACGTTAGTTAATACATTAATAATGTTACAAAATGAGACCTTATTGTAAAGTGTTACCAAAAAGACTACAAATTAAACTAAAAATATTTGGTAACACTTTACAATAAGGTTAATTAGTTAACTGCATTAGTTAACATGAACTAATAATGAACTGCACTAATAAAGCATTTATTTATCTTTGTTAATGTTAATTTCAACATTTACTAATGCATTATTAAAATCTTGTTAACATTAGTTAATGCACTGTGAACTAAAATGAATAAACCATGAACAGCTGGATTTTTATGAACTAACGTTAACAAACTAATGCTGAACAGTGTTGTTCATGGTTAACTAATGCATTAACTAATGTTAACTAATACAACCTTATTGTTAAGTGTTACCAACTAATTTTTAATATTTTCTTTATTTTCTAAAATATTTTTTAGTTTTCACGTTGACCATTGTATTTGTATCTCAGAAGTATTTTGTATAATCTATAGGAGTCCTGTCTGTTTTCTATATGCTTCCTGCAGCTTAAGGTCAGTATGTAGCTGGTGGATGCTGACTATTAAAGCGGTGTGCCCATTAGGAACAGAACGACAGGGCTGGGCACCCCTGTCCGCCATTAACTGCGGATTAGTGCTGGACCTCACACACTTTGATGAGCGGATTCTTCACATCCGCTCTACTGAAAGTCAGCAGGCAGTTACGCTCTTGTGCACACACTTTTTCTGAACCTACTGTATTGAACATAGAAGCGGTGTGTTTGTCATATTCATTATTCCATGAAAATGTATCTCGTTCATGACAGAAGACAATTCTCTTAGTGTGATTTGAGCTAAATTATGGCATGAGAGTATCAACGCTTAACTTTTAAAATTTAAAGTAATAATAGCTTTAATGCTGTGAGGACATGATTTAAAAGAGTGAGGGGTCATTTTGAGTAGCTGACCTGTCTGTTATAGAGCTGCTCTATTGTCTAGTGCACACTGCCCTCTACTGTCACAGAGCTTAAACAACAGGACACCAGGCATATGAATAGCATCAAACATGTTGAGGCTTCAGGTTTTCTAAAACAGTCAAAAAAAGCTTATTTTGTTACCCATTATAATCAAACACATTCGTTGTTTAGGTTTTTTGAACATCATCATGTTGCACAATACACTACCATTCAAAAGTTTGGGGTCACTAGGGTTTTTTTAAGGAAGTCTCTCAAATATTTAAAACAATATTATTGTGAAACATTATAACAATTGAAGATATATGTTTTTTTTTAAAAATGTATTCCTGTAATGGCAAAGCTGAATTTTCTGCACGCTAGTCTTCAGTGTCACATGATCCTTCAGAAATCGTTAATTTGGTGCCCAAGATCATTTCTTGTGCTGCTAAATATTTGTGTGGAAACCTTGATCCATTTTTTTTTCAATGATTACATATTTGAAATGAAAATCTTTTGTAACATTATGTCTTTACTGACATCAATTTAATGCATCCACGCTGAATAAAATTTCTTTACAAAAAAATAAATAAATAAATACAGACCCAGAAGTTTGAGCAATGGTGTACATCTCAAACAACTGGTTCAGGTAAATTTTGTTATAAACTCAGAATAGGGAAAAAAGTTCAATAATCTGACTGCAATCACAAGAAAAGGTTTTTATACAGTAAAATAAAATCCCTTAAAGGGTTAGTTCACCCAAAAATGAAAATTCTGTCATTAATTACTTACCCTCATGTCGTTCGACACTCGTAAGACCTCCGTTCATCTTCGGAACACAAATGAAGATATTTTAGTTGAAATCCGATGGCTCAGAAATGCCTCCATTGGCACAATGCACTGTACACTCTCAAGACCCATAAAAGGTACTAAAGACGTCGTTACAAAGTCCATCTCACTACAGTCGTTCTACAATAACTTTATGAAGCGACAAGAATAGTTTTTGTGTGCAAAAAAAACCCCTAAATAACGACTTATATAGTGATGACCGATTTCAAAACACGGCATCATGAAGCTTCGAAGTGTTGTGAATCAGCGAGTCGAATCATGATTCGGATTGCGTGTAAAAACTGCCAAACTGCTGAAATCACGTGACTTTGGCGATCCAAACCGTTGAGTCAACTCACTGATTCATAACGCTTCGAAGCTTCATGATGCCGTGTTTTGAAATCGGTCATCACTATGTAAGTCGTTATTTAGGGTTTTTTTGCGCACAAAAACTATTCTCGTCGCTTCATAAAGTTATAGTAGAACCACTGTAGTGAGATGGACTTTGTAAGGATGTCTTTAGTACCTTTTATGGGTCTTGAGAGTGTAAAGTACATTGTGCCAATGGAGGCCTTTCTGAGCCATCGGATTTCAACTAAAATATCTTCATTTGTGTTCCGAAGATGAACAGAGGTCTTACGGGTGTCGAAAGACATGAGGGTAAGTAATTAATGACAGAATTTTCATTTTTGGGTGAACTAAACCTTTAACTATTTCTGATAGTAACATTTAAAGGGTTAAGCAATATCACAAGAGCAAGAGCTTTGTAATGTTGATATTCAGTACAAACACAATTTTATCAAATTTTATTTATTCAGTATTATTAGTATAACTATTGTATAATCTACATTTAAGATGCTGCATGTCCATTTATTTTGTTAATATTTTGTAACTTGTAATGTATTGTGAATATGAAGTTTGCCATTAATGTGTTTATGTTGAGAAATGTAAGTACTCATAAAGAATGGAAACTTGATTATTAGGGAGGGCTTTCCGGGACCTGTGTTTATTGTTTGATGATGGTAATTATTGGCATAAGCAGACAAGTCAAAACTCTCTCTCTCTTCGCACTCTCTGGTTAAGCCACTTATTTCCCCCCACTTTTCCAGTGTAGACTTCAACCAAACACTAAAGATAAACATCAGAAGTGAAGCCCAAGGCTGCACGACTAAGCAACAACTCAGAAAAACCCTGAAAGGGATTTTTTCCCATAAACACATTCTTTTTTTTTCTCACAAGTAACCGTTTTGTCCAGTTTCAGACGTTATTTTTTCCTCATGTTATTTACGAGGCATCAATGAATAAATGAGTCAGTGGAATAATCCCTCTGTGTTGCATATGATTAGTCAGCTCAAACTCTAGCTGGCCAGCAGGGCTCTTAGCCATAAACAGGCAGCGCTGTGTGCTTTAGACTGGAAGCTTTGGAAAGACAGTATGAAAGGCCTGTTCAACACCCGTCTGAGCCCTAGTGTGGACAGAGCTCTACTTAGAAGGTGTGGCACATCCTGAGAGAGTGGAACACATGCACATACACATCAAGAATGATTTCCTGTTACCCTGCCTGCACAATGCTCTCATAGTAGTCCTAAATACAAAACGAACCAACTGCAGAACAAACCGAAGAGCCAGGCCAGCTGTTTCAAACCGGTGTGAAGTTAGGGTTAGTGGTTGGGGCGGGTTAAGCCGAGTTCACACTATACGATTTTTAATAGTCCTTAACGACTGTTGCTTGTTGGACTGTACGAACATGATCCCCGCTGTGAGCCATGTCACACTCTAGGATCTCAGTTGTCATTAATGCCAGACTTTATGGCAGTCAAGATGAGTTAAACGAAGGCACGCAAGAAGTCGCGTCTGGAGTTTAACATTATGAATCCATCGTCGTACAGTCTACATGTCGTACCCAAGTTTATCAGATCCATGTCGTGCAGTGTGATTTGTAATGATCTTATAGAATTGCCGAAATCACACAGTCTGTGGCGGGCATTAATCGCCTGTCAACGAACATTTCAAACTAGCGATCAAAGACTACAGATTTTAGCCTAGGATCAAAGGAATCTTTTAGGATTCTCCAATTTTGTCTCAGACAGCCAAGTCTTGGCCAAAATTGTACAGTGTGAACCCGGCTTTAGGGTCTGGCACTGCTGTCCTGAAACCGCTGTGGTTCTGCAGTTAGACATGTCTCCCTATATCAATGAAGAATTAAACAAAACATAGTTAAAAAGGAAATTACTCTGACATTTGTATTCACAGACCTCCATCTTCTCCACCTCCGTCTTTTAAAGCATTTATGAACATCGGAGCTGTGTCTGATATTGATTTGTGGGGGGAAAAAACATGGAATTTACGTCTTCAGCACAAACTACAGCCACAGATTACTACTTTATTTTCAACATATGTGCGTCACAAACTCTTATTCTCAGAGAACTGATTTTTCAGTTTGTTTTTGTGGAAATCAGCCTTCACGATAGGCTAAATGACGACCACGGTGCATACACTGAAGCAGAGCGGTAGCTTCAATGTTTTGTCAATGCAAAATTTCCCCATGGACTCATTAAATCAGGGATTCTGATTCCAAGGGACATTTCAACACTGATGTATCACAGTAAACCCATAGTTAGTGAAATACCAGTGTGTAGACAGACACTCTGCTCTCTCTCTCATTGTTTAACAGATGCTAGGTTCTTGAATGCACATTTATAGTAGGCTACAGGCTACTGCCAGTGACTGCAATAGCAGATCTTAAATTATTTATTGTTGCACACAGATAGCAGCAGTATGGGAATGGGACCTTTAACGCTTGGTGCAAATAGCCGCTGCCTATTATCTCTTTTCAGATTACATATTCCTTTGTATTCCATTCTATTACGTGTTTTGCGAGCAAAAGTGTAGAGGGTAAAATACTATAACCAAATTTGCAGTAGCCTAATTAACTGGCAGCAGCTACACCAAGGTACTGTTGCTTTGACAGTTTTTTTACTGTAAAAAAATGCCCTAATTTATCTGTAAAATGCTGGCAGCACAGTTGCACTAAATTAAATTCTCAATTTAATTTATTTCATTTTCAGAAACTGACTGCCATAAAATGGTAAATTGCCATTTACGTTAATAAAGTAATAGCCTATAGTGTGCTAATAATGTAAGTATAATAAAACTGTTAACTTATTTAGTTTCAATTCATTTAATTTTTTTACCTTTTAATTAACTAATCACTGCATCAGCAGCACAGTTACTGCTTTTAGATAAAGCAACATGCAGCAGCTTCACCTACAAAGTATTGCTTTCTACAGTATGCTTACTGTAAACTTAATTTACAGTTTATTACTGTTCAAACACATTTCAGCAGAGGATTAAACAACAATATGCTGTCACTTGAATTCAGCGTGTCCAGCACAGCAAAAAATAGACTCGGTGCAGCTGTATACGCTGCTTCTGGAACGGCTGCCAGACCGCATCCACGTGCAGTGTGAAAGCTTTAATCGGTTGATATGGGTACAGAAAAAAATACGCACCAAGTAGGCTATGTGTGAAACGGGCATTACTCACTGGTCTCATCAAGTGTCAAGACCGTTATTGACAGTGTTATGTTTTTAATGCACTTTACTTTAATGCACTTCACATGCACAATTGTGATACCATAGCAGTCAATTCACAGCCGAACTGGGTAGATACTAAGTGTAAATAGTTTGGCTCAGGCTATCCCATAAGTGTCGGTGTACATAATACATCAAAATTTACAGTGAAAAAAATAATAATAATAATTCGCACCCGTAGAATTTGTGCATGCATGATGATGACTCATTCTGTATTATATCCATATGTAAATGTCATGGAACTATATAAAAATCGTCCAGCAAAACGTTCAAACTTTGTTTGACTCATACATTATCTTTCGTTTTGGTTGTATTTTTATTTAATGCATTATAAAGTGTAATGAAAACAAAAATAAACATGAAAAAACGACATGAGGTTATGTTCAGGACAATGGAAAAATAAATGATAAATGAATGTTTTGTTCATTTTTTCCGTTAATTCTCCGAAGGACCCAGTGGCCGATAAAAATAAACAGGATTAAACTACTTTTTTAAAGAATTAACAGAAAAGGAAAAATCAAGCCATAATATATTTTTTATGTTTCGTTAACTAAACAAATAAAGAAAGAAGGAGCCATTTCTCTGCGTGGATGTTCTTCCTCCATCTTTGGCCTAAAGAGGATTATGGGAAAACCAGATCTCATTAATATTCATGAACTCATTACCATAGCTATTCTTACATGTAAAAATGGCATTTCTAGATATCTGTAATAGTATTTTTACTAGTTAAAATATTATTTAAGATATCAGTAATTCTATTTCCACTAGTTGCAAAGGCAATGTCAGATATCATCTGCCCTTTGTTGATATCAATAATTACATTGTTACTAGTAAAAATGCGGATTTCTGATATCAATAATTCAATTGTCACTAGTTGAAATGTCTATTCTTGATATCAACAATTTAATTGTTACTAGTAAAAATTTTCATTTTTGATATCTGAAAATGTATTTGTGATATCAATATAATTTCAGATATCTAAAATGTCTCTCTTACTAATAACAATCACATTCATGATATCAGAAATTAACATTGTTACTAGTGACAATCGAATGATTGATATCAAAATGAACATTGTTACTAGTAGCAATTCAATTGTTGATATCAAGAATATATATTTGTACTAGTAACAATGTAATTATTGATATCAGAAATGTGCATTTTTACTAGTAAGAATTGTATTTCTGATATCTGAAATTGTAATTTACTAGTAAGAAATCAATTCTTGATATCAACAATTGAATTTGAATGGCCGCCTACACTCTAAAAAAAAAAAGGTTCTATATGGCACCAAAAATGGTTCTTGGCTCATAATCATAGGGGAACCTTTTTTAGTGCTATATAGCACCAATTTTGGTGCTTCAGTGGTTCTTCAGCGGTTCTTCAGAGGTTCTTCACCGGTTCTTTGACTAAGGTGCTATATAGCACCTCTGAAGAACCGCTGAAGCACCAAAATTGGTGCTATATAGCACTAAAAAAGGTTCCCCTATGATTACGAGCCAAGAACCTTTTTTGGTGCCATATAGAACCTTTTTTTTTTAGAGTGTATGGTGACATTTCACTAGTGAAAATACAATTACTGATATCAACAATTAGAATTTTTACCAGCGGAAATTAAATTCTTGATATCAAAAATTGGCATTTTAACTAGTGAAAATGTAATTGTTGATATCAAGAATTAATGTTGTTACTAGCGGAAATGTAATTTCTGATATCAAAAAGTGTCATTGTTACTAGTGGAAATCTAATTCCTGATATCAAGAATTAACATTTTAACTAGTGAAGATTGAATTGTTGATCTCACAAATACATATCCTGCGATTGATTAAAAGTAAAAACGGCTTGCCTATTGCCATTCCCTGAGTATAAATTGTTGATATCAAGAATAATATTTTTTACTAGTTGAAATTAAATTTTTGATATCAACAATTCGATTTCTGCGAGTGATGATGTCATTGTTGATATCAAGAATGAACATTTTTACTAGTGAAAATGTAATTCCTGATATCAAAAATTGCCATTGTTACTAGTCGAAATCTAATTTCTGATATCAAGAATTAACTTTGTTGATATCAAGAATACATATCCTGCGATTGATTAAAAGTTAAAACGGCTTGCCATAGCAGTAAGATTAAACGGGACATTCTGCTACAAATATGACTATGACAAATTTGTGTTTTGGTACTGTTTTTTTTTTTTTGAGAAGGAAGTATTTCTTGCTTGCTGTGTAAATGCAGCTTAAGGCATAAAGATACTACTGTACCTCATTTCAAAGAACTACTGCATTTTTTAATGCATCTAAGCTTACACAGTGTTTCCCACACATAAGACTAATGCGCCATGGTTTACCCACTAGGTGCTTGTATGGCTCTTTAATAAATATACCAACACGATCTCATGACAATGCGTATCAATAGTACGAGTGTGCAATCTCGTGGAATGTATACGCCAAAATGAGTTTTGCCGTGCATATGCTACACACTTTATGGCGTATCATATGGTGTATCAAAATCGATATTTGTGCCAATCACCAACAAGCTCTACCAAGCTCTTACTTTTTAGGAATGTCCATGTCGATTTCATATTTATGTCATACGGTCATGTAAGATTATGACTCTAAAAATAAAATGGTAACACTTTACATAAGTATTAACGAATGTTAGTAAATAATGTATTAACTAACATGAACTAACAATGAGCGGTACATTTATTACCACATTTATTAATCTTTATTAGTTAAAAATACAGTTGTTCATGTTAGTTTACAGTGCATTCACCAAAAAACTTTTTATAATGTATTAGTAAATGTTGAAATTAACATTAACAAAGATTAATAAATGCTGTAGAAGTATTGTTCAATTTTAGTTCATGTTAACTAGAGCAGTTAACTATAGACTAACTCCCTAATAAACTGATTCCGCCCTCAGGGTTTAGGAGAAGTTTTGAAGGAAACAGTGTAATGGGCCAGCTCTCCACGGGAGGATAAGAGGGCGAACTGAAAACTAAATCCTAATACATACCAGTCTCCTCTATATATATATCGAATATAGAATATTATTTTTTTCCTCTCCCCTCCATCATTACATTTTTTTAATGATGCATATGGAACCTTATTGTAAAGTGTCACCAATAAAACGTATGTGATGTTTGGAATAGCTTCGGCTTTAATAAGGCTTTAGTTGAAACTAAGTGGCAATAAACTATTTTAAGAATGCTATTCTTACATTTCTTAAATTCTAACGTTAATTCATACTCCAGGAGAAGACTAGAAGTTGCAAAGTGGTTGTGGGTGGTTATTAATTCATTTTCTGCCTTTTCTCTTGTTTACTATGCCTACATGGCACAAAGAACACATGCTCTTGGACTATTTTGGTGTTCTCTAGAGTGTTTTTAGTTTAGCTGAAAACTAGTATTTTGTATTTTGAGAATTTTGATCTATTTTTTTTTTAGGAATAAAATAATTGTTTTAATACCATTTACTTGTTTATGTGAGCATAAACTTTAAATGTCAGTTTTTATTTTCCAACCTTTACTCTTCAGATTTTATTTAGTGTTTATCTTTAAAATATTACAAATAAATAAAAAAATGAAATGTCAACTGCATGGACAACACCCTGTTCTGTGGTCTTTTTTTGTGTGTGTGTGTGTGTGTGTGTGTGTGTGTGAGAGAGAGAGAGAGAGAGAGAGAGAGAGAGAGAGAGAGAGAGAGAGAGAGAGAGAGAGAGAGAGAGAGAGAGAGAGAGAGAGAGAGAGAGAGAGGGAGAGAGAGAGAGAGAGAGAGAGAGAGAGAGAGAGAGAGAGAGAGAGAGAGAGAGAGAATAATGCCACTACTGTGCTCCAGGATCACAGCTGGCTGTCAAAAGCTGCTTTTTATATTGACTGTCTCTTCACACAGTGGACATTTCTTCACAGTTAATATCTGGTAATATCCAGATACATTTATACTTTTTTTACATTCTACAATAATGAGAGAGGACAAATTTTGACAAAGCCAAAACTTGGCCTTTAATGTGTCAACAAAGACATTTAAATTAAAACGCTTGCTGACCACACATAAATAATTTGTCCACTTGCTTCGCTTTTTGTGAAATAATGATACTTTAGTTTCTTTTCAGATAAAAAGAAATGCTGTTCCCAAACACACACAAATATATACACACATTCACAGGCAGATCATGTCTCATCTAATGAGTATTAAATATTTTTGTCCTCATCAAACTTTGTAACTTCAATAACTCATAACTTCAGTTAGCTTTTTCAAGAGGGTATATGTTCAAATAAGTCAGGTGATACATGCCACAACTACCCCAGTGTAAGCAATGTCCCAGTGTGTTACAGTGTGCCAGTGTGTCTCTGCTATGCATATTTTTTAGTCCACATACAGTATAAAAAGAAAACCTTGTCACATTTCTGGCTTTTCCACACGCTTGGTTTTCCTTTATCAATGAATGCATCAAAGAAAATAATCTATAGCCCCTTTCGCACTGGGTAGTTCTAGGAACTTAGTTCTAGGAACTAGCCACCAGGGTGGTTCCCCAAGTTTATAGGGCCATTTTCCTGGGCTGTGTTCAAAATCGCCCTCTATACCCTCATTCACTATTCCCTATATTACTCCACTAATATAGTCCACTTGAGGGAGTGAATGAAAACAAGAGAGTGAATTCGGTGAGTGTGCTGGTAGGGATGCCACTTTTGTTTGTGCTTGCTGTTTAATTATCATTCGTAACTTAGAAAACTGGCAGCTCTAGTAGTAAGATGAAAAGATTTATCTTGAACTCTGTCATGGAAAGTAGCTTCTATAAACCTTAATTAAACAATTTAATAATCAAGTAAAAAGGAATTTATACCTATATGATATTACGCTGTAGCCACGTTGGACCAGAGGTTTGGAAAATGGATGGATGAATGACTCAGCTGCGAGCTCTATCTTCTGGTCAGATGTGGGAATTAATTTGAAACACTTCTCTCTCATGTCGTTGAGCGTACATTGGTTGTACGCTTGTTATTTGCGGTGCATTGTGGGATTGAATGAGTGCACTCGATAATGCCCACTATGGTTTCGTTCACCACTACAAATGGCTGCCCCCTCAAATAGTGACCTATTTAAGGGTATAGGGGCCGATTTCGGACACTGTTGCATTCGCACGGCCAGTAGGAACTCTGAAGTGACGTAAGCCGTGCTTGTTGTTGTGACTTTTATTTTGACGATGCTGAGAATGCCAGAGCCTGAGCACACAGTGCTCCCATCCCGTCTTCATTCGTTTACGATCTGTTTAACAGTCCTTTCTAATACCCTATTAGATAGAACTGTTATACAAAGAAAGTAGACAGTATATGAAAAGGTATTAGGCTGCGTTCACACTGCAGGCTGAAACGACCCAATTCCGATTTTTTTGCCCTTATGCGACCTGTATCTGATCTTTTCATGACAGTCTGAACGACACAGATCCGATCTTTTCAAATGCGACCCAGGCCACTTGGGTATGTGGTCCAAATCCGATACATATCCGATCTTTTGAAATGCGTCTTCAGTCTGAACTGCCAGGTCACATGTATCCGACCCGCACGTCGTTGATACGCGACAAACGTCATCATTGTACGTTGAAGTAGGCGGGAAATTAAAAAAAATAAACAACTATGGCGGACGATGCTGAGACCAGTCAGTGGAAGGGAAGCGAGATTTCTGAATTACCCACACGTTTCTCTGTACCGACGTTGCTACCACTGCTCCACAAAACGCCATGGCCAAAAACCTTGCTCTCCTCTTTTTTAATTTTCTTCTTAACATGAGAAGGTTGTAATGGTGCTGGCTCCGTTGTGAAAATAACTTTAATAAAGCTAAACGAACTCCAATGCTGACACCCATATTTGACTACTTCCGTAAACAACAAGTGACGTCGTTGACCGTTGAGTACTCTTCTGCTCATGCGGGTCACTTCTGGGTCATTTCACGTTCACACAGGAGATCACAAAAGGTCGCATTTAATTGGAAATGTGAACGGACTTGCAAAAAAATTGCATTTTTTCAAAAAATCGGAATTGAGCATTAAGCCCTGCAGTGTGAACGCAGCCTTAGTGTTTTCTCTGTGTTTGATGCCCAATGTCGCTAGCTGAGCAGAAATACATAATAATGTTTCTGTGTGTGTAGGCTGCTTTTTTTTAAATGGCGGGTGCTGGTGTTTCATGTGCGTTCGGCCAATCAGCATACTGAGTTAGACCCTACTCTGAAGTAGGAGCTAATTTAGTTTCAAAAGGTGTTCCTAGAACTAAAATCATTCCCAGTTCCTGCTGTACGAACACAAATAAAAGCAGGGACTTCAGCCATTAGTTCTAGGAACTATGAAAAGGTTCCTCCGATGCAAAAGCCCCTTATGACTAAAAAAAATGTTTTTCTTCAAGCAAACTAAAAGATTTGTTTAATAGTTTCTGTTCACTGTCTACAAACCTATACCCAAAGAGTTTCATAGTCGGTCCACAAACTTTCTGTACAACTTGGGCCAGTTTGAATGGTATACTACGCCGCCATTTCTCCACCTGTTCCGATGAGTTTTTTTGGGTGGAATACACGCCACTTGCCTCCGTTGTTGCATGCGTATTCCTCAGGATCCAGTCCCGTGCTTGTGTTGTCATCGGAATCCCTGTGAAATTGTACATTTCTGCTGCTTTCTGCATGGGGTACCTGGCGATATCCTCATAACGTACTAGCAAATAACGTTTTTTAAGCCATTTAGGCTGACTCAAGCCTAACTCGGCGGAGATGCGGATGTTGTTACAGTTTCCTTCAAGACGTTTGACCTCCTCATCCTCTATAGGCACGTCCCCAGTCACAGCCCAACTTTTCCAGTTCTGGTACTTACCGGCAAAGGCCACCATCCTTGATGCCAGGATGGCTCGAGGGTCTCTCACCAACTGAATAAATTTGATATCCAACCGAGGGTCCTCTGCTAGAGAACGAAGTGTGTCTAGCTGCCGGACCCTCACTGTTTTGATCACCCTGTGCTGTTTTCCTAGGCAGACCTCAGATGCCAACGTCAGATTGAGCGGTCCGCAACGCCTCGTCTTGCAGTGGTACCTCTCAAAAATGTCTTTTACGACCGGAGTGCAGACTTGCTCCTCGCACAGGGCCATACTGGACTCTCTGCGGAACAGAGCAGGGGTGACGTGGTTCCGTGGAGGAGGGCTAATGAAGTTCTCCAACATGGAGAAGTTACACAAGAAGAGATGCTGCAGGACATCCCTGTACACCCAAACAGAAGTGCTAGCATTTGTGCCACTCGTGCCAATCGATAGCATCCTCTCCACGTGCCAGAGTGGCTCAAAGAGGTAAAACATGTTGCCACCCTGTTGGTTGAAGAACTCGCCCACGAAGGAAGATCCTGTACGAGTGGTGGCCATCAAGAGAATGTGCTTTCGGCCTGCCTGAGTGCCATTCTCAGAATAAATGCCCTCCGGATAGGAACTGTTGTCCTCCATTACTACCAGAGCATTGTGGGGCACTGGAGGCTCTGGCGTCAGTGGGCTCCGTCGGAGTGTCAGCTTGTCTGAGACCCTACAAATATTAAAATCAAATTTCATTTTTAAAAACCTTATAAAAAATCATTTAAATAATGAATAAGTATTTTCAATGAATCCAAGCATTCTCACCGTGAAATAATGTTGTTTTCTTTTTCAATGATGACAAGTGCCACAATGCAGATAAGGATGACTGCATACTTGTTCCTCATTCTCAAATGAACTTCTATTTAGGAAATGCCTCCACAGACTGCTAAATAGTCGCTGCTGCCAACTGTTTTGGGTTCATCTCATGTCAGAACCTGGGTCTACAATTCATCTGCAATAAACAAAATCAAGAGTTTTGGCACCATTTCCACACAGACATAAAGCTCACTAACACAACAGCCCTATGTATTGATTCCAAGCGGTGACAGATTTATACCGTTTGGCACAGGAAACAGACTATTTCAGCTTTGTTCCCAAACAAGCAGCCTGCACTGTCATCACCTGTCCACTAATGTGGAGTGATGAGAGATGATGATGATGAGGTCCACAGAACACAATGTCTCTCTTTTGGTCACTGCTTACTGTGAAGCACCATGAATCATCAAAAAGTAGTACTACTTTAGCCTTTTTTTAATGCTGATTATATTATTATTTAAACCGTCATTCAAAGTTTTGGGTTGGCTAGTTAAAAGACAGTAATATTGTGAAATATTATTACAATTGAAATGTACTGTTTTGTATTTTAATATATTTTAAAATGTAATTTATGTGAGGCAAAGCTACATTTTGAGCATCATTACTCCAGTCTTCAGTCACATCCTTCAGAATTAAATCATTCTAATAAGCTGATTTGGTGCTCAGGAATCTTTCCATATTTTTTATCAATGTTGAAAAAGTTGTGCTGCTTAATATTTTAATGGAGACTGTGATACTTTTTTTCACGATTCTTTAATGAACAGAAAGTTTAAAAGAACAACATTTATTGTGATGAAAAGGTAATCTATCTGAATGAGAATGGAGTGATACCGTCACAACAAATCTCTAAGGAGCAAACAGGAAACTAAATCATAACTCAGTAGCTTTGGTTCTTCTGCCTCTAGGCAACCCACAGTCAAAAGGAAATGACACTTCCTATTGCAGCAAGACTTAAATGCTTTTTTAAAATCTTGGAAGCCAGACGTGGACAATGAACCATTTTAATTTTTTGAGAAAAGAGTTAAGTATACAGTTTGTAATAATGGTTTAAAATGATCAATTGTTGTACTATAGCATTTATTTAAAGTACTTTTCCATCCATCTTAGAAAAGCTGACAGTACCTGAAATTCTCAGCTGCCCTTTCACTAAGGGTTCAGGACCTCTGAATTCCACAAGCCATTTGTTGTTGGTTGTTGTGGGGGTAGTTTTGGTTTACCTGTCTAATTAAACCTTTGTTTGGAGGTGATAAGGATTTAGTCTTATTCTTTCCTCATCAAAGTTGTATCACTAGATTAGTTAGTGTTTTGAATACAGAGGTTTAAATAGGCTTTATGACAGTTCTAAGTAATTTAAATACAGAGGTTTATAAAGGCTTTATGACAGTATTAATATAACAGACTCTTTATTTTTACTGAGTATAAAAACTTCCAATGTAAAGAAACCATTTCCCAATGGAAATTGTAAAAGAACAACATCATTACACCACTAAATAAATTGGGCTGTGTTACACTGCAATAAACCCAGTAGCTTTAGGGCATGTTTGACCCCAGATAACCCCACCGAATGGCTGTAAGTGGGTGAGTTGCCATAACCTGCCGTAGCTCTGTTCAGGACAGTCATTTACCAGCAGCAGTGCTATGTGTTACCTTCACAGCAAGGCAAACAACACCAGTTGACAGGGGTTAATCTGAAACATATCAAGAATACATCTGTGCAAATAAACCAGCTTTATGAATGTGACATTTTCCTAAACCGTGCTAAAAACGCAAGGAGAGACAGTGCAATAATGCAGTCGTGAAGTAAGACGTGTACCAGTGGGAAAACTGTCATAGGTAAATGCCACGCAATTTGTCTGCACAAAGAGTAGCATTTAGGATATGACACAATTTTCGAGCCGTCAAGGAATGATAGTGTGCAGTCTAAGTAAATATAAACCAATTATGTGGGCTTATTATGCCATAGCCGTCAAACTGTCAAGCACGGCGGTTGAGCTGAAATCTTTACATATTCAAAAACCACTGGAGCATTTGACAAATCTGATGATCTGCTCAAGCAGAAACGGACATCACTCTGTTCATCATTCTCATACAAATTACATTAATGGCTTCTCTTACAGCCTTATAAATGTGTTAGGACAAAATTATTACATAGACTTACTGGAGCAGTATTTCAGTTTAATTTTCTTTGTTTTTAAAATACTTTTTCCCTAGAGATGGAATAGCCACATCAGTGGCTTTTTACATTTTCAGACCGGTCTATGGCATATGGTCAATCATTTTAAACCTTTGGGATAGCACCAGTTTTTATCCAAGAGTATTACATGGATATAATCTAGTGTCATTTTCTGTCAGAAGACATGACACAGGAAGTGAGTTAGCATGGGTATCAGAGAGGTGTGTTCAGTCTGGGGCCAGGGAGCATGTTTCATCCTTGTGTTTTTGTCTTGTTTCATTACTGAGCGCTTTGCGGTTCAGCAGTGCGTGATAGCGCCTTCTGGGAGATAGGCAGTGTTTAGCTGGAGTTCTTCTATATGAGATAAATCCACTATCACCAGTGACAGGCTCACTTGTGCTGCCTGGGCCCACAAGTTGCAGCTGTAGCAGTGGTGGAGGAGGGGAACGGGAACAGGGGGTGCATTTGTCATGGACATATCACAAAATGTAAACATTAAATGAGACCTCCCAGTCTCACACCCCACACCCACTCTGATCTGCACTTCACAAATACACCAACACCTCCTGCAACCCCCCTCCTGCCATTCAACCTGCGTCTATAGTGTGTGAGGAGGACGTGAGCCGGGTCTTCAAAAAAAAACAGAAGACTAGGAAAGCTTCAGGCCCAGGTGGTGTTTCACCTGCCTGTTTTAAAGCCTGTGCTAAACAACTGGCCCCAATCTTCTTGCAGATCTTCAACAGATCACTGGAGCCTTGTGAAGTTCCTAGCTGCTACAGACAGCAGCGGTTGTACTTTCTTCGCCAGCTGAGGAAGTTCAACCTGCCACAGGAGCAGCTCAGCCGTCATTGAGTCTGCCCTGTGTACATCTATAACTGTCTGGTTTGGTTCAGCTACCAAATTAGACTTCAGAAGACTACAATGACCCAGTCATGACTGCATAACTGTACATCGTCTCTCAGAACTTAACATCTGTACATTCATAAAATTTGTGTTATATTTTTATTGCCTAATTCATATGTATGTCTGCACTATATACGTTCTTCTGCACTGGAAGCTCCTGTCACCAAGACAAGTTCCTTGTGTGTGTACACTTAAAGCTCTTTCTGATTAAAGAGACGTGGCACCAAATGGCTTCTCTCTCTCACACACACGCACACACATAGTAAGGACACACCATTCTTTCACTTGCTGTTTTGAAGTAATCATTGTGGACTAGCAAGATTGAGCATGATAACTACTGAATAAAATACAGTATGGTAACATGATAGTTGCATTGTGTATATATATATATATATATATATATATATATATATATATATATATATATATATATACACACATTTTTTGTTTACTTTTTAGTTTAGTTTTAGTTAGTATTTGTTTTCAATAAATATTTAGACAGATAAAAAATTTGTGTATTTTGTATTTTATGACTGAAGTCATACATATTTTAGATTAGCTTTAAGATTAGATTGGTTAAAATTGGTCTGTATCACAGTTTTCTATCAAGCTGTGATTTGCTGTGATACAAATGACAAAGTACAGTCAGTCATTTTATCATATGGCTACAATTCTTGCAAGAAGAATAACACAGACAGACTGTTGCAGTTAAAGTATTTACAGAACTTTAGAGCAGTAGTGAAAGTTACGCCGCGACTGTGGTCAAATAAATATAACATCGACATGACTGTACTGAGAAGAAGAAAAATCTTACCTCTGACTGTGACTGAACAAATCTCCAGTGGTTCATCTGGAGAATGCTGAATGATCGCGCATGGTACACATTGTTCCTGCGGAGACTCCGAAATACTGCACTTATCTATCGTGAGTGAAAACGCTAATTAAACAAAAAAGTTAATAGCTGATTCCCTACTTAATACCCTGATCATCGTATTTCCACGAACAAAAGGAGACCATTCAGTGTAAAGGAAAGCATTTTTGCTGGAACTCATAAGTTGAAGGGTCCCAAAGTCATTTCCAGACTCTCAGAACATTGAAGAAAGACTTTTATAAATGTAGGCTATTTCCATTTGTGTTTTTCTCCGGTGCAGCATGCTGGAAAACGTGCCCATTACTCGGCGGGGTCTCCCAAGTTTGGACTATACTTGGATACACGGTCACGTGGTCAAATAAGAACCCCCAGTGTGAGTGTTCACAAGGGCTTTTCTGTTTGAGGAGGGCCCTGGGACACTCCTACGTGGATTCCTTCGCCCCCCTTTTGCAATGGGGAGTCGATGGGGTCTGAAAACTAGGATAAAACACGCTGCGGGTAATTTACGGAGACCTGTCCTGAAACCCCTACACTCAGTGAATGAATAATGGGGCGAACCAACTGTTTGAATTACGCCGCACATCTGTGTCCCTTTAAAAATGACTTTGTAATATGGTTTCCGCCAAAAGTTCCCCAGTTATTGTTAAACTGTAAATCATAACAAATTACTATGGGATCTTTTTTGGAATGGGACAGTGTGAGTACGTTTTTAAACGTTGTCCTGTTTATTTATTTATATATTTAGATGACAGTGTTGGCAATCAGTTATGAGTTTTATTGTAGTAACTTGCAGTAACCTGCTGGTTGGTGTAGGGCTAGGATTTATGATTATTATGATGCGGGGTTTTTTCGTGCACTTTTGTGTTTGACTTTTCGTGTTTGATGTGCTGCTGATTTTGCACCAAATGACCCTCAGGGTTTACTTAAGTATAGACTTTAAATATCTTGTAGTACCACGAGGGAGAGCCTCGACACATTCGGCAATATCGTCATGTAACCACGTGGGGGCGGTGATGTACAGTGTTGCTCACAATATTTGTCAATTAACTTTACTACAATGACTAAAATATTCACATTCTTAGCGCTTTTGTTGTTGAATGGCCAAATTGTAGGCTATGCATAGCCCAAGCATATCATATAGCCTACTGATTCCAAAAGCTATAGCCTACATACTGCCAAGCGAATTCTTATCAAACCACTATAAATGTGCCAGAGCTGGGTAGTTGAGGCACTGTTCTTGTCTCATTTAAACGGTGTAAATGAGGTTACTAACTCTAAAAATAACTGGGTTAAAAACAACCCAAATGGCAACCCATCGCTGGGTAAATATTGGAAAGAACACATGCTGGGATACAGTAAAGTAGTTGGGTTACACGTTTTAATCCAGCAGGTTGGGTTGCACAGTTTAACCCAATGTCATCTCATTTTGACTTAAAGCTGGGCTAATTGTAGGCCCTACCTCATAAATGTTTTTTTTTTTTTTTTTCATTTTCTGGTGAATGTATATAAATTATTTTCAATTAATTATTCTGGTAAACAATTTTCTATTTAGGGAATGAATGGACATTGAACAGACTAGAACAGTCTAGTTAATTTGTTAATTAGTTCATTAAAACATAATAAAACAGCTATTTGTCTTTCTGCAGTGTGTGTCTGCAACGTTATCCTCTCGATAATGAATGGTTTAACTTTATTCATATATCTTAAAAAACAAATCAAATTAACTGAAGTTTGTGAGAAGATTAAAATGACGCAAAAATGTTGATGACCCAGACTTTGCATCCAGTCCAAAGCTTATTTGTAACCCAAGTCATAACATTCAAATATGTGGACTGAAGATTTCAGATCTTTATAATTTTGATAGTTACACATTAGTATTGAAACTGGGATTCTGATGAAATAGCTAATCTGTCCCAGTGGATAGATGTCCCTAGTGACCTTCTTATAGCACATATGATTTGCACATGGATTCTGAAATGCTAAAATGCTAGTTGTTAACATGATATTTACTATAGTAATATCATTTGTTGTCTATATATTTTGTATAAAATATCACTGCTATAATTTAAATTCACTATGGCAGACCCTGGGTGTCATTTGAGGTTTCTTTCCATTGTGAACTTTTTTTTATTTATTTTTTTATGTCCTATTATAGTCATGTCAGAAATAAGATGATAATATTGTGCATAAATGGCAAATCTGCCTGTCATTCAAGGTTTCTATTCTCTCACATAATCCACACTGCTGATGTATGACTGACGCACATGATCACAATATACAAGACATTTCCAAGGTTAATCTTACAATAAACTAGATTTTTGACCTACTTTTCTGTTTTGTTTTGTTTTCTCTCTGATTGAAAAATCTAAACGGAATGCAGAAGTTTCCTTTTTTATGTTATATATCAAGTGTGTCATAATTATTTGTAATTTCATTATGTAGATAAAGCAAGAGCATTGCAACAAATCTGATGATCATAAGCATTAACAAGGCAACATTTTCATGGTCATATTAAGGTAATCGAAATGTTCAGATGTCTTTTCTATGGTGCACATGCAGAGATGCTTCTGGTTTGTGTGTCCCTGAAGACTGGCCCTGAACACTACATGATGATGAAGGATTATTGTAGGTTAATCTGCTTGCCTGCCATCTGCCTGCTCCAAACAAATTAATCCTGAAAGCAAAGCCACACTCACAAATGTAGATGAAGGTAAATTGGCAGGTGTTTCGTTTTGTGATCCACACAGCTGCTCATCTGAGCGAAAAGTAATACAAAATGGCAACTGGATTCTGAAACATTATTATAACTTGCGTTGTGATTCAATGTCAGTAATATACCATTCAAAGCCACTTTCACCCATACCCATCTATAACTGACTTAAATTTATAATAACAAACACTATATTTATGTGCATATACATTTTTTATGCTTTCTACTAAATAATCTACATGAGCTCTTGACCTGGAGAAACTAGGGAACCTGTAAAAGACTTTGATTAGCATTAAATGAAGCATAATTCAATGTTAAAAAGCTCTGACGATAAAGGTCATGAAAGAGTGAGATGGAGGCATTTGCTAATGCTGATGAGTATTAGATTACATAACTTCATATTTTAAATTTGACCTGAACATACACACACACCTGGTTTCCATGTTTTATGGTAACATCCCATAGACATAATGATTTGTATACTGTACAAATGTATATTCCAACTCCTGCGAGGACTTCAGATGACACGCACCCATGCTCATTTCTATATACCTATACATTAACAACATGTTTTCCTATTTCACTTATTTCTGTGCCTTAATTATTACATATATATATATATATATATATATATATATATATATATATATATATATATATATATATATATATATATATATATATATATATATATATATATATATATATATATATATATATATATATATATATATTAATACATTGTTAGCTAATATGTGTGCTTTTGTATATGTGCATTTCTGAAATGCATAATGTGGACAAATCACTTGAAATTGTAATGTAGATGCAAACATTTTCTCTGAAGCTGCTTTGAAACAATATGTATTGTGAAAAGCGCTATACAAATAAATGTGAATTGAATTGAATGAATTGAATATTCTATCCACTTACACTAACCTTACCCCTAAACCTACCCATCACAGAAATTTTTCTGTATTTTTACATTTTCAAAAAACATAACTTAGTATGATTTATAAGCTGCTGCTTTCTTCATGGGGACCAAAATATTTGGGATTTTGGATATTGCCATCTTTGTGGGGACATTTTACCAGGACACACACACACACACACACACACACACACACCTACGGTGGTAGGTCTTATCACTGACAATGATGAAACGGCCTACAGAGAGGAGGTGCACACTCTGACACGGTGGTGTCAGGAGCACAACCTCTCCCTCAACGTCAGCAAGACCAAGGAGCTGGTGGTCGACTTCAGGAGGAATGAGAGAGAACACCGCCCCATCACCATCAATGGAGCACCGGTGGAGAGAGTCAGCAGCTTCAAGTTCCTCGGTGTCCACATCACAGAGGAACTCTCATGGTCCGTCCACACTGAGGCCGTTGTGAAGAAGGCTCATCAGCGCCTTTTCTTCCTGCGACGGCTGAGGAGGTTTGGAATGAACCGCCACATCCTCACACGCTTCTACACCTGCACCATAGAGAGTCTGCTGACTGGCTGCATCACCACCTGGTACGGCATTAGTACCGCTCGCAACCGCAAAGCCCTGCAAAGGGTAGTGCGCACGGCCAGCTGCATCATCGGAGGTGAGCTTCCCTCCCTCCAGGACATTTATGCCAGGCGGTGTGTGAAGAGAGCTCAGAGGATCATCAGAGACTCTAGCCACCCGAACCATGGGCTGCTCTCACTGCTGCCATCAGGCAGATGGTACCGCAGCATCAGAACACGCACCAGCCGACTCCAGAACAGCTTCTTCCCACAAGCAATCAGACTACTTAACTCTTGATCCATCAGGATCATAACACACACTGGACAGAATATCACTCAGCACAACCCACTGTAGATACACACACACTATATACACATTTATTTATCATTTATTATTTATCATTTATCATATAGCACCTATTGTACATTGGATCTCTACTGTGAATAATAATGTATACTGTACATTGTATATTATTATTATTATTATAGCTTAATGTATACTGTTTAATGTATGTTTAGTGTATATTGTTTAAAGTATATGTATATTGTAAGTATGTGTATATTGTTTAAAGCTGTGAGAACTACACTCACATTGTGTAAATTATTTATTGTTTATTGTAGTGTATACTGTGCTGTGAGTAATTGTGTGCGCATCAGATGTGTAATCTGTTGTTGCTTAAATGTTGTACATGTCATGTCGTGACTACTATGTTGCTCGGAACTGCACCAAAGAATTTCACCTGCTGTTGCACTTGTGTATATGGTTGTGTGACAAATAAAGTGATTTGATTTGATTTGACACCTATAAATACAAATATGTGTGTGTGCAATCAGTAAAAATGACTCCAGTTTAAATCCAATTTTTGTTGTTGTTGTTTTGATCATTTAAGCTTTAAAATCAGGCAACTCTTTTCATAATATTCTGTCCAGTATTAAATGGTTCCTTTGTGACAGATCTAGCATTCTAAATGTGGGATTTCAGTAGTACTACATACAAGAAAAGATAGAAGCCCTAAGAAGCCCTCTAGTGGCCATTAGTTGTCATGCGGCAAAAAGATGGGCTTCTAAAAATGTGCCCAGGGTTAAGGCGTGTCATTGGATTAGGCTCTTAGCACCTGTCTTAGCTCTACTCAATCTGAAATAAACACCCTTAGAAGGACTCTGCCGTAGCTCTCTTCGCTAGTGCGCTGTCTGGCCTGCTGTAAATGCTTTGCTTTATTAGGATGAAGAATGCTATGGAAATACAGTTTTCATCATTTCTTCTGCTAGCACATTTCTGCTTTGGTATGTATTCATGAAAACCTTTTGAACCCGGATGTGTCTCGGGCGATTAAATATTCCTTTAGTTGGTTATGTTATCCTGTTGACTGATGTATATAATCTTGATTACTGTTACCTACCTCTCTCATTTGCATCACCTTTATTCCTGCTGGACAGTAGGAGGTGAGCAAATATAGACTTGCCTGAAAGAAAACTACATTTAAATCTAAGTTTAGATATAAATTAATTTCAAAAATGAATTTATATAGTGAAATAGATTTGGTAAAGTAGGGGATATTGAGGCATTTATGACGTAAGACACCTGTAATCCCAGACAAGTGGATAGAGAGAGATCATTAGTATTATTACATTATGCAGTGTGTGATCAACCTGATGTCAGTAAAATGACAAATATTGTTATAGGTACAGTTGTTGTACTTGTCCTCATAAGACTGGTTAAGTTACACTGTTAATTGAGGTATGTTAATCTGATTATTGTTGTTTATAGCACAGACTGACTACGCACCCTATTTCTATGATAATGGGCCCAACAGTAACAACGGTAATATGGCACTGTTCAATCTCTCAGAGGATACGCCAAAAGGTAAGTTAAACCTTTTGTACCATCTGATTAGAAGACTGTTTGATTTCTCCTATTGATGTCTCCTCTGTCTAATTGTAAACGGCATTAACATGGCCGCCGTTTTCCAAAGACCATGTGTCTTGAGCTGGGTGCACACAATTTCTATCCAATCAAATATTTTAGAGCTGTGCATAATGAGAAAAATGTATAATCATTATAACTTGTATGACTTTTCCAGATCTAAAAATCACACTTTTAAAATAGGCTTCCTCATATATTCATGTTTTTCAAATCAGTGGGAACCCTGGTTCCTCAAAGAAAAAAAAAGGAAAAACAATTGAAATAAGAATTATCTTAATTTTTTATTATTTTTTTACTTGTTTTTTCTTATTTTAAATCATTTTAATCCACATACCCATGGTTGTGAACCACTGCTTCATTTTGACATGCATTTGACTTGATTTGAACAGAAAGTTTTGTCAAGAAACAATCGTTGCTTACAATTGTAAATTACAGGAACACAGATATACGTTCTTAATGGAACTGACCCCGAAGGCCAGCCAGTAAAGTATGGAATGACCTTTGAACCCGGATACAAAGAATATTTTCGTGTTCATCCCAAGTCTGGAGCAGTGACTCTAATAGAGGAACTAGACAGAGAGGTATATTTCAAAACATGTATCATGTTGAATGTGCTGAGAACATTACAGTGACACTTCCTCTGTTTATTATCACAGGCTCAAGATGATATTGAATTCTTTGTCAGCATCTCAGATGGCCTTAATAAAGTAAGTATTGTTGAGTCTTATCCAGTTTATGTGATGAGTTTTGCAGTGATTGTCTTTCTAATTCTCTGGTGTCATGACAGGTAGTTGAAAAGGTTTCAGTTATTGTCACGGATGCCAATGATGAGAGACCACGATTTCAGAACATGCCTTCCATCTTAGATGTGCCAGAGGTGGGGAATCTTGTCTCAGAGAATCTGTACCTATTTTCTCTTTACTAAAAGCATATAGAATATGTTTTTTTTAAATACCTGGCAATCAAAAATGATTTGGATTTAAATATAATCTGTATAAACAGTTTGAAAACTGTATATGTGTGTTTGCACAGAACACCACATCTGGGAGCAGCATCTACAAAGTGCAGGCAGTGGACAGAGACATCGGCTCTGGGGGATCAGTCACTTACTTCCTCCAGGTAACATCTGGCATCCAGTTGAAAGATCAAACATGAACTGAAGGTCAAATTGTACTGTTTTTACCCTTTTGTTCATTACTGCAAAGTCTTATAGAATATCCATATAAATGGGTCATAAATAAAATAAATCTATAAGCACATTTGAAATTGCATTTAAAGGGGTCATATGATGCTATTTTGTTTATTGGGTGTAATAGAATAAGTTAACATGCTTTAATGCTTTTAATTTCATAAAACACATAATTTTTTCACATACTGTACATTGCAGTACCTCAATTTCCAGTCTGTTTGAAACATGCTAATTTCTACAAAGCCCCTCCTTCCAAAAAGCTCAGAGTGCTCTGATTAGACAGTAGATCCAGTGTGATTGGCCGAAAACAGCCCTTACCATTACCACAAGCTTCAGCTTCCAAGGTTTCAGCTTTTTAAAGCATTTGTAAACACACAGTTAATAATAATGTCGTCAGTTTTTACCTTATCAGTTCCCGAGTATCAGAGCCTGAGTCGGATTCTGCAAAATGCAGATGATAAAACCAATCAAACTGAACCAACTTTGCATGCACGACTTGAGAAGAACGTTTCACAGTGGTAAATAGTCTTTGTATATAGCCGGTGTTGTACTCTACCAGGTTCAGGAAGCTGTCTAATGTAAAATGCGCTGTGCACAAGCAAACTTTTGGGTTGTACAGCTTTATAAATAAATCTTAACCTCTGATTAACCTCTGAAAGCAAAAGGGGTTTTTCTTTCTCATCCAAACACACAGCCTCTCCGCGACATGACTGAAACCAATCAATCACTGAATCCTTGCCTTACTTTCTTTCTGTATGCCTAGGCATTAAAGGGATAGGTAATCCAAAAATGAAAATTAGCCCATGATTTACTCCCTCAAGTCATCCTAGGTGTATATGACATTCTTCTTTCAGACGGACACAATCTGAGTTATATTAAAAAATGTCTTGGCTCTTCCAAGCTTTATAATGGCAGTGAACGGCTGTTTCTGTTTTGAAGTCCATAAAAGTGCATCTATCCATCATAAAAGTAATCCACACTGCTCCAGGGTTAATAAAGGGCTTCTGAAGCGAAGCGATGCATTTGTGTAAGAAAAATATCCATATATAAAACTGTTGTACGCGTGTTCACAAGAGACTGGCGTTCCAGCGTATGACGTAGGATGCAGGCATATCGTAAGTTCCGGTGACGAACGCAGCGGATAGAGCGAAACAAAACTTGGTTCTCGCACAAACTAGCCTATTCTCACTGGAGCGTCCTACGTCACTGTGCGTCTCCCGTACAACAGTTAGCGGAAGTTAGAGATTACAGTTTGTAAAGTTTTAAATATGGATCTTTTTCTTACACAAATGCATCGCTTCGCTTCAGAAGGCCTTTATTAACCCTGGAGCAGTGTGGAGCACTTTTATGATGGATACATGCACTTTTATGGACTTCAAAACAGAAACAGCCGTTTACTGCCATTATAAAGCTTGGAAGAGCCAGACATTTTTAATATTACTCTGATTGTGTTCGTCTGAAAGAAGAATGTCATATACATGGCTTGAGGGTGAGTAAATCATGGGCTAATTTAAATTTTTGGGTGAACTATCCCTTTAAGCTAATAATTCACGTTGTGATGTAGATGTTTGAGGAAATAACATCTGGCTTTCGATCAAGGCATTTTAGGAAGGTCTGGATCAGATCTAGCTTCAGGCTTTTTATAATTCCCACTACAACACACACAGTATGGATATTTCATCCCTGTTGCTTCATACTATTCATAATTGACTATTTTATCACAAGGTCATAGACATTTGGGAATCCATGTTGCATTAGAATCTCTATGTTTGTCCTTAAATCCAGAGCAGCGACCCAAGCACAAAGTTTGCCATCGACCACCATAGTGGCGTGCTGCGGATAAAACCAGGCGAAGCTCTCGATTATGAGAAATCCCGCACACATTTCATCACTGTGGTGGCAAAGGTGAGATGGAGTGGTTTTGTTCTCCTTGTTTTACCAGTTCAAGCTTAGTTCTTCCATTTACAATCTTTATCTGCTCTACCAATCCTCATTTTATTCCTTTGGCTATTATTATTTTTTGCATCATAATGAAATGAAATGAACTTTTGTTTTCAGGATGGAGGTGGCGTTTACAAAGGCAAGCAACAAGTGATGTCATCATCTGCCACTTTGACGATAAATGTGATTGACACACAAGACACCCCTCCTGTGTTTGTTGGAACTCCTTATTTTGGTTATGTCTATGAGGTCTCTTCGCCTGTGAGTATCCATCGTAACACTGATATCTTACAAACTCTCTACAGGTCCATTGTACTTCAATGTGATTTAAAGCAATTCAATTCTAATAATTATAATATATAGATAGACACAATAAAATTTGGGATCAGTAATAATTTTTTTGTTTTTGTCAGAAGTCTCTTATGCTCACCAAGAATGCATTATTTTGATGACAGATACAGAAAAAAAAGTTATATTGTGAAATATTATTATAATTCAAAAGAACTGTTTTCTATTTTAATATATTTTAAAATGTTACATTAAGTATTCTAATATGCTAATGAAAAAGTTGTGCTGTTTAAAATTTTTGTGCAAAACTTGTAAAATATTTCAAATAGAAATCTTTTGTAACATTATAAATGTCTTCACTGTCACTTTTGATCCTTTTAATTATTGTCACTGAATAAAAGTATCAATTTCTTTAAAAATAAATAAATAATAATGCTCTATGGTAGATGCTGTCAAGACAAGATAGCGTATCCCCTATCAAATATTAAGGAAAAATTACTTTACAGAGCCTTATACAATACAGATTGTTTCAATGCAGCTTTACAGTGATCAACAGAAAAATATTGATTCGATGATGTAAAGATAGTTAATTTCGGCTGTAAAGCAGCTCTAAAGTGAGTTCAGTGTTGATTTAGTTCCATTTTAAAGGTCAATTATTTAATTAATTGTGCAAACTATACTGTAACTATCCTTTTCTAAGATCTAATTACAGGGATCTTTTAACAGGGATCTGAGATATTTACAGTTTTTGCCAAAGATGGAGACATGGATAATCCAAATCCAATCATCTATTCAATAGACTCTGGTAAGTATTATTGGTTAATATGGAAATGCGTTTATTTTGCACATTGTTTCATGGCTGGAAAGGAATTTCATTATGACATTTCACTTAACATATTTCCAACCAATTTATTCAGGAGCAGATGGGGTTTTTGCCATCAATAAAACCAGTGGATGTATCTCTCTGAAGGTGTACCCAGCAGACCTGAGGAGGGAAGTCTTTAATATTAAAGTCAAGGTTAAAATCTCTATTTCTATTCTATCCCAAGTTCAATTTTTTTCACCTATCAAATGTTTGTTTAATGGATATTGCTTCCCTCTGATCTCTCACTTGAGACGGAGCTTAAGCCAATTTCAGGAATAAACCCATTACTAAAAATCTATCTCTGTCCATGCTATTTAGTTACATCTATTTGAAATATGCTCGTAAATATAACAAGAGAATCTCGAGCCAATGAATGCAACATTTCATGTAATTAGCTGTATTTATTATAATCAGTAATTTCTTGCTTTCTCAGGCTTCAGAGGTTAGTCCAGAAGGAAAACGCTTGGACTTTGCAGTCACCACAGTGACCATTAAGGTAGTGGATTTGAACAACCATCCACCCACATTCTTTGGAGAGAATGGACCGCAGAACGTGTTCGAGTTAACAATGTATGAGCATCCTCCTGAGGGAGAGTTCCTGAGGGGCTTGAAAATCACAGTCAACGACTCCGACCAGGTGGGTAACATTTGTTTCAGACATTAGAAATAAAATCTGTTCTATGTTTTAAGAGAATTTAATAAAAGCTGATTGAGTGTTAGAGTAGTTTTGTAGTGCAGATCAACCATTCAACCAATCGACAGGATAAGACACCATTAGTTTAATGTATTACTTCCATGTTTTTTATGAGCACTGTTCAGTCATAGTAGAACATTATCGGTTACATAAAAGATAGGAATGCACCCAAACAAGCACATGGTCCCTTTCAAGCTGTTGTCATATTACGCAATAATATTTTTAGTTATTCAGCATTTCATCACATTGATATGCAGAATTCGTCGTCTAACAATCATTGTTTGCCACCCATTTAAAATGGCTTTAACCGTATTCCATTTCTATGTATTTGATAGTTCTCTATATTAGCTCTGCATGAAAGTTTTGTGTTACAAAATGTGTTTAAACTATTTGCATGTTCTCAGGGATCAAATGCAAAGTTCCACCTCAGACTGGTGGGCCCAGGTCGCATGCTACGAGTGGTCCCTCAAACCGTTTTGAATGAAGCCCAAGTCACCGTCCTTGTAGAGGATTCTGCTGCAATGGATTTTGAGAAATCACAATTCCTAACATTTAAGGTAAATAGAAATTTGTGGCAACTATTTAAGAAAAGTATATTATACAGTATGTGCTCAATCCTGAATATATGGACAAATAATGAACCAACACATTTGTTGCATATGTTAAATCATGTATGTTTCGGGGAAACAGTGGATGTTCTACTTTAATTTGACTTTAAAGTGCAATAAAATATAGAATTTCACTGGGTCTTTCTCTGAAATTGGTCTAATTTTTCAGGAACATGTTTAAAGAGCAACAATGTTAGAACAGGTTTAAACAAAAGTGAGCCAAATTATCTGAAATATCAACGTATTAACAAATACTTCCATATCAGTAAAATTATATATTTTTTTAATACTGTAAAAGTGTAATGGACATGGCTTGTAAAAACACAATTACTTTTGTGCTAAATGCTAACTGAAATTAAATCTATCAAATGATTTTGCTAACTGCACCAGTAAGGGGGACACGAATGGCCTGAGAATGACCCTACACTATTATAATCAATAATATGCTACCATTCGCAGAAATGTGTTATGCTCATTGTTTCCAGCTCCTCGCTGTAGAGATTGACACACCTGAGAGATTCAGTGCCACGGCAGACATAATCATTCATCTGCTAGACATCAATGATAACGCTCCAAAATTCACTTCTGATTTTTACATCGCCCGGATTCCAGAAAATTCACCCGGAGGATCCAATGTTGTGTCTGTGACAGTGAGTACAGAACACTCTAGACATTATAAGCACAAAAAGATTAACATGTTTGTCATCCTCTCCAGACTGTGCTCTGTTAATGGAAAAAAGACGCATTATACGCATTATTCATCTAAATATAACATTTGAGGGGTTGGATCAGAATCCCAAATCATGCTCAGTATGTGAATGCTTGCTAAACAGTCTATTACGTGCCGTGGTAAGCTGCCAGATGGCTATCATTTTCATTCAGTTGTGTAACGCTAAAACCCCAGATTTGTGTTTTAATAGACAAAAATATCATCATGATGTGGTCATATTATTATTATAGCATTCAGGTGGCAGAAACAACACATCTCTTTTTTTTGTGTCAGAATACTCAAACAAAATGGTACAGCTTTTTTGTTCAACAAAACTATGATACTGGTCATGCTTATTTCAAATTGTTTTAATCTTAATTTTATATGAACAAACATATCCTAGTGAATCTAAAAACAAGGTGAAATACACTACCATTCAAAAGTCATTTTTAAAGAAATGCATATTTTTATTCAGCAAGGATGCATTACATTTATCAAACGAGACTAAAGACATTTATCATTTTACAATAAATAGTATTTAAAATAAACAATGTTCTTATAAGGTTTCTATTCATGTATTGCAGTTTCCGCAAAATTATTAAGCAGCACAACTGTATTCAACTAATAATAAGTAGAAATGTTACTTGAGCACCAAATCAGCATATTAGAATGATTTCTGAAGGATCATGTGACACTGAAGTCTGGCTTGCTGAAAATTCAGCTTTGCCAGCACAGGAATACATTACGTTTTACAGATTTACTGTATGATAAAAAAGAGGGGAACAGAAGTTTAAAAAAGAAAATGTTTTCCTGACTATGCCCCTGGGTTATTCTCCAAATCTAACCATTATGCTGGGATGATGCTAAACTCATTTCTGTCAGGATGTTTACTTGTCCCACTCTGCCCTTCATCAGTGGATAGAGAGATTGAACCCTACTGAGATAAACCCTCACCCTGTGTAAGCAGGTGCTCGCCATATAGGAGTTATCCTGTTTGTGGACTACAATTTGCTAAATGACCTGCTGGATTTTGACCTTAGAGGACATGCTACAACCATGAGTACAAGGGAAAGCCTGATTAACAAATCCCATATCGATCCTAATGTTTTGCCTTTTGGCTCAAAACTTAATCTGTTTTGTTATGTATATGTTGGCATCTCAGTTATGTATGGGAACAGATGCCAGTCGATGACGTTTGCTCCTTATACTCTCTGCAGGCCACAGATCCTGATTCTGGTCTTTGGGGTGTGGTCAAATATTCCATCTATGGCTCAGGAGCGGACCTGTGAGTACCCTACCCCCCATTTAATGTTGTTTTCCCTCCTTTTCAGTGTGTGTGTGTGTGCGCGTGTGGTCTTTTTAATGCCTGAGATCCTACTGACAAAATGCCAGCCAACTGGAATAAGCCACATGAAAAAACAGTTGCTTATGCAACATCATTAATGCCAAAACACAGACTATTTAGCGAATGGGAGAACAGGAGGGATGTGAGCTCTCCTCGATTCATCACACACAGCCTACAGATATTAAAGCTAGACAACTCAATTTCCAATAACTTTTTATGTTGTTGTAAGACTTGCTTTCTAGCTGTACTCAGGACTAGCTGTATCAAAGTGGATCCGATTTTCTTTTCTTTTATTAGATGCCGAAGGCAGCGCTCAAATAGCTGAGATATTCTTGCCATATTGGGACAGTCCTCCCGCTGTTCTCAGCTCTTAAATGAAAAAAATCTGTCTCAAGCTTCCCAAACCCAGAGACAAATTCATGATTTCTGGTAGTAACATATTTGTTATATTTTTTAGAGGTTAAAGCACATCAATATAACCCACATAGATGTGTAAATGATGGCTTGTTGGCAGAACAGGCATGGTAAATCTTTGCGATAAGCTGTTTCCTGCTGTGTGAACTCTCTCATTGGAAAGGCTGAGTGAGCGTGGGATCTGTTCTGTTATGTTTCTGCCAGACAGACCACACAGCCTGTTAATAGCAGCTTATGCCTGATTTTATATACCTGACAACAAGACCTCTAAATTGTCTTTTCTATGCAGTTTCATTCATCACATTTTATGAACTGCACATTTTTGTCAAACAGTTTTTGTTAACAGTTTTTCTCTATACTAGATCTGCAAAACTCAATTTCACTGCAAACAAAGAGCTACCTGGCCCTCCATCTTAGTTAATCCACTAATGGGATTTGAGCAGTAAATAGACTGCTCTCCTTTTCATGTAACAGCCCCACTTAAAGGTGCAGTGTGTCATTTCTGCACATTAGCTGCACCAAATGGAATTAAATATTTAAAAAATATCCAGACAGATTTTCCAAACCCTCCTCTATCTTCCAGGGTTTGGACAAACGTGTCAAAAAGCTGTTGTGTCAGGCCAGTCACACAGAGCATTAAAATGTAATTAAAAAAATATATATATATTAATACTTTTATTCAGCAAGAATGAATTTAATTGATCAAAAGTGTCAGTAAAGACTCCTATGATTTCTGTTTTTTTTAATGCTGTTTTCATCATTGATGTATAATTGAATGTTTCTTAAGAACCAAATCAGCATATCAGAATGATTTATGACTGCTGAAAATTCAGCTTTGCCATCACAGGAATAAATATCATAAAATAGAATTAAAATAGAACGGATGTAAACAGTTATGAGAGACTTTTTTCCAAAACATTCAAACAATCTTAACAACCCAGTCTTTTAAATGATAATTTGTAGAAATGAGGCCACACATTTAGTGTATGCAGTAGACTGGATGTAAGGATATGTCGTTTTATCTTGTTGACATCATAACAAGAAGTATACATAACAGTTTTAAAAAGGAGAGTGTGTGTTCTCAAAGCTTTAAACCATGTTAACATCCCCCTGTACAACAAGCTCTGTGTAATCCTGATTTTCCCAATAGAACTCATTTCCTGTCTTATATTTTTTTATGAAGGTTTTTCATTCAGGCTGATTCTGGAATCATCTACACTCAGCCCTGGGCCAGTCTGGATGCCGAGGTCAAATCCAAGTATAACTTCTACGTGAAGGCCGAAGACACTGAAGGAAAATACAGCCTTGCAGAAGTCTTCGTCACCATTATAGACCTCAATGACCATTCGCCAGCGTTTAGTGAAAACTCTCTAGAGAAAACCATGGTGATTGGTGCACCAGTGAAGATAGAGGTTAGCAGCTATTTTAAAGACTCTTTGAAATGTTGTTCTTCTAATAGAGCACTTGTGTAATTGGCAGTTGACTGTGTTTGATGATTGTAGGCGACTGATGAAGATGCAGAAGAGCCAAACAATGTCATTGAATACTCCATTATGAAATCCGACCCAGACAACATATTTGACATTGATGCGGACACTGGAGAAATAAAGCTGAAGCCGTACATCAAGTCCATGGACATAGTCCAGAATATCACCAATCAGAAAGACTGTACCTGGTCTGTGGTTGTTCAGGCCAAAGACAGAGGTTCACCATCCTTCAGCACCACCACAGTGATAAAGATTGACATCACAGAAGCGGTAAGTGGTTCTTTATAGTGACTTTTTTACTGAGAATCCTATACATATATAAACCCAGCAAGCAATAGAAAAGTAATTTCACCGTCTCAGTTAACTATAGTCCCGATGTAGTCCAGCTATGAGTAACCTACTTCTAGGCTAGAAGTAGGTTACTCATATAAGTTCTTACTAAAATAACCTTGAATTTGGTTACGTTGTTTTGCGAAAATAACTTGCGAGATGTATGATATTCCACCATGTAAGCAAATTCAACAGCGATTACAAGGTGTTTGGTTTCATTTCTTTGACATGTTCATGTTCTAGTTGACTAGTCTATTCTTGGGCTATGGTTAGACGTCTATTACATTTTCACTGACAGCCCAAATGTTGCCATGTTTCAGCCTAGACATCAGGGCTGTGTTTGGACATCTATTAAACATCTTTTTAACGCAAAATTGCTTGCTGGGAAGTGAAAGCAAGATTTTTTGCTTCTCATTTATGCATTTTGACAGTCAAATACTGAATCATGCACATGGAAATATTTAATCTGCACGCTCTCCATTTTATCTGTATTGTGAGAAAACCTCATACCAAACCTAGTATAAGTTTTTGTTATTGTGTGCTTTACAGATCAAATCCAGATTGATTTCTTACTTCTTGAGTCTGAGAACTCGGCCCTGGACTGTTTTCAGCATTTGTTTGAGCATTGTAGTCCTCGCCATCTGTCTGACCGTTTTCATATCCACCATAATTTTCTGGAAATCTGTGAAAAAGTCCCGGGTCCAGCCAAGGGGCAAGATCAGAAAGATTATTAGGAGGCCCTGACCATGAGACACTTTGACACCGACACCTATACTTTTTTTTGTTTTGTTTTTTTGGCTTCAATGATTTTATTGTTGTTTAAAGGCAAGTAAAATGTCTGTAAAAGAGTACACGAGCACTGTTAAAATACATATTTTTCAAATTAAAAATAATTCTATGCTTAACTGGCTCCAAACAATCGCCCGTTTCTCCATCGTGCAGTAGATGTTTTTGAGATTATGACACTGAGGCTGTATGGTCTTAATTCTGGGTGCCCCATTCAACCCTTCTGATCTTGTCTTACTGTGCAACCAGACTCTGTTGTTACATTCAAATGAATTTCGTCTTCAACTAATTTTCAAATTAATTTAAATAAACACCAAATCAATCGCTTTCAATCTGTTCTTAGCTGTCAAGATGCCATGCAGTCACTCTGTATTTATTCGGAGTAGTATAGTACTATATACCATAGTACTATTTCACACAACAATGCTTTGTGGACTGCCACTGGCCTCTCTGGGAATTGTTTATCTGCCTCACCTTTACCATGTGTCTCTGGCCAAACACAGAGAAGCCTACAGTATATCATCTTTGAGTCCTATGGACTTGATTTCTTTTTGTGCTCTTTTACAGACTCAACTCAGGGGACCTTTGACGTCCTTTTTAATGAAAAGTAGGGAAAATCCCATGCATGTCCTAGGCTTGATCAGTGGTGTCATTTTGATCATGGTTTTTGTGACAGTCTTGATCTCTACTATTATATACGTGAGAAACGTCAAGTCCAACAAGATCCTTCCCTCCCGTCGCATCATACGCAGGAGGCGCAAACCCCGGAGACAAGACGACTTCCAGCAACCGTTCAGAGAGGAACGGGAGATCCCTACAGCAGACAATCTCAACTGTAACAATAACATCAAAGTGTGTTCTTCTTATCATCGAGCACCTCCGGCGCCTCCTAACGCCCCTATCATGCCCCCGCCGTTGCCAAGTCACTATAGATACAGTGACCGCGAGTGGACGGTACCTACAGTATCCGCCTTGGTGGCCTCCAAGACAAAGAGGAGATCTCATAGGGGTAAAGACAATCCTGTCAACACGGCACTGGTTTCTGAGCTCAAACTTAGACTGGAGCAGAAAAACATGGCAAACCGATACTGATTATGGTGTAGAAATACGTGTCCAATAGAGAGAAGACATGTCCCTCTGCTAATTCTCTGTCCTGTTTCAGGCAAGATTTGAGCTAGGACACGATCTCAGCAGGACAACTCTGCTCCATACCGAATGCATGCAGAGTTCAGCTGGGATTGCAGGTTGAACCGTGGAAATGTGGGAAAGTGTCACTTGCCAAGACTAACACCCTAATCAGCATGTCAGCATGCTATGACACTGTGTACTGCCCTCTTCTGGATGGGAAAGAATTTGTTCACATTTACTTAATGCTTCTCTGACATTTCTCCATCTGTGGATACTTTTCATCCAAAAATTAAACATTTTAACTGTGGATAACTGGCACGAAAAATGAAATACGTCTGTGATGTACAATATCTATAAGAATATCTTTTGAACATTTACAAATCCAAATTCTGTACATTCATTTGCTGGTTTATTTGATAAATGCGTTTGACTGATAAACCACAAACAAATCCGATATTATACAATTATTTTCCTATCCTTCAGTGAGGAAAATCAGTTACATTATCATGTTGTGCAATGTTTCATCACTTTGATTTGCATTGTCAGGCTTCATTTCAGTATTAAATGTAAAATAATCTCTGATCTCTGTTTATATTCAACCTTTTTTAAATAAATGGATATTTCATTTAAACGTGTAGTGTTTCATTTGGAGACATTTTAAGCATAGGTTGTTGTTTTTTTTCCCCCTGTGAATATTATCTTATAGCCTTGTGTTTGTTGTTTTTTTTCTTCTATGTAATATAGGATTTGAAAAAAAAATACTATTTCCTTTAATGCCACATTTCATCATATGGGCTGATGTTGGAGTTAGTGACCTAAATCTTTTTTCTGTATATTTAATATACAGATTTTAAAACCCAGCTTTATTTTTCAAATACACGTTATTTTATTAGAGTAATGTGACACTGACAGTTAACTAACCACGTGCAGCGGTGGTTTGGTTATTTTTAGCATGTGCTTGTTCTTTTGGGGCTTAACATCAAGTTTGGATTTGGTGATCAAATTAAGATTTATAAGACAAATTACGCATTTGGCTTTTCTAAAACTATAAACACAGTGTTTATACAGTCAAAGACACAAACGCACTGTAGGTGAATGCTTTTCAACATTGGTCAGTTTTATCACACTCTCTCTTTTATGAGACAAAAGTACTCTGTTTTCAGATAGTAAAAGCAGCACTGGGAGTAAAAGCACAAATGACATGGAATTATAGTTGCCTGTAGAAAGCAAGTAGGATTACTGTTTTTTTTTAGAGAGGATTACAAACTTGCAAAGTGCGCTGATGGAGAAGGATAAAAAAGAAAAACAGAACATTCTAACCAAGATGCGTATATTTTATTTGGAACTTGTCTAGTTTATTTTGGAGCACTGGGCTGGCTAAGGTCACAGAGCTCTGGCCATGAAGTCAGAACACTCAAAGTTTATCACTGACATAAATAGCAGAGAGCTGTAGAAATCGCGTTAAGCACTTTTTTTGGTCCATTGGAACCGTTTACAAAAAGTTCCACAAACAAATTTCTCAGCATGGGTAGGTAACCATACCGTACATGGAGCGCTGCACTGCACTTTAGTGAGTCTGGCAACTCACGGTTGGTCATGTACGTTTTTAATCCTGGTTTAGCAGCACCACAATGGAAAAAGAAAAACAGCGTAACTGTCAACGAGCTGGGATTAGTGCAGAACAGCACGATTCGGCAGTGGTAACCGATGGTGGAACAGAATTATTTCTTATTCCAGGCATCTTTACAGATGAATTTGACTGCCTTGAATTGCACAGTCCATGTGCGATGTACATTTTCAAGTTCAGTAACACATTTTCATTTATATACTTACTTACAAATATTGCACCTATCACTCATGTCATAAAATATAATACTTTAGGAGCAAAACCAAAACAATCTTCATAACATTTATTCCCCAAGACAGCAATTAGTTCAATAGTTAGGCATTCAGATTAAAGTCAATTTCTTGCAGCCTTGTGTCAGTCTGTTTATTTTTCATTGTATGTAGAATTTTCATTGTTTGTCAAAGGTCTTGCTGAATGACGCTCGTGTCCATTTTAAAAGATAAGCATTCTGTCTGCTGTTGGATTCACATGATGTGAAACAGGCATCAAAAATCCTAATCTGCTTTTATACCCCTATGTTCGTGCATTAAAATAAATCTGTCACTTAAAACATGCCAGCGAATTTAACAAATGCACCTCGACTTAAAATAATTCACTTAGTTTAAAAATAGAAATATCGTCCCCAAAAATATGAACAATTTTATGCAGTTATTATGAATAGGCCTATATTCTATACTTTGAGCATCACTAGTTGCTTCTATAAAGTGCATTGAGGTGATAAAAGGTCTGTTCCATTGTGAATATACACCGATCAGGCATAATATTATGACCTAATATTGTGTTGGTCCCCCTTTTGCTGCCAAACCAGCCCTGACCTGTCGAGGCATGGACTCAACTAGATCCCTGAAGGTGTGCTGTGGTATCTGGCACCAAGATGTTAGCAACAGATCCTTTAAGTCCTGTAAGATGTGAGGTGGGGCCTCCATGGATTGGACTCGTTTGTTCAGCACATCCCATAGATGCTCAATTGGATTGAGATCTGGGGAATTTGGAGGCCAAGTCAACACCTCAAACTCACTGTTGTGCTCCCCAGGTAAGCGACGCACACACACCTGGCCATCCACGTGATGTAAAAGAAAATGTGATTCATCAGACCAGGCCACCTTCTTCCATTGCTCTGTGGTTCAGTTCTGATGCTTACATGGGTCAGCATGGGCATCCTGACTGGTCCACGTCAACTGCGATGCACTGTGTATTCTGACACCTTTCTATCAAAACCAGCATTAACTTCATGAACAATTTGAGCTACAGTAGCTCAGACCACACGGACCAGCCTTCGCTCCCCACGCATCAATGAGCCTTGGCCATGAGCCATGACCACTGCACCATGTGAATCCACTGCACCATGTGAGATGGTGGTCCAGTGGGTTAAACCATTGAACTTACATGCAGAAGGTTGCTGGTTCTATCCCAGCGGTCACCACCAGTGTGTCCTTGAGCAAGGCACTTTACTCTATGTTGCTCCAGGGGGATTGTCCCTGTAATAAGTGCACTGTAAGTCGCTTTGGATAAAAGCGTCTGCCAAATGCATAAATGTTCCTTCCTGTATCACCACTGTTTCTTCCTTGGACCACTTTTGATAGATACTGACCAAAGCAGACCAGGAACACCCCACAACAGCTGCAGTTTTGGAGATGCTCTGACCCAGTTGTCTAGCATCACAATTTGGCCCTTGTCAAACCCGCTGAAATCCTTACACTTGCCCATTTTTCCTGCTTCTAACACATCAACTTTGAGGACAAAATGTTCACTTGCTGTCTAATATATCCCATCCACTAACAGGTGCTGTGATGAAAAGATAATCAGTTATGCCTGATCGGTGTAATTATACTCTTAAAAATAAAGATTCCAAAAGGGGTTTTTTTTGTTGTTGCAGCAATTCCATAGAACCACCATTTTTGGTTCAGTGAACAGGTTAAAGGACAATTTTTAGAATTCAAAGAAAATCCTTTTGTGGAATGGAAAGATTAAATGGATGTTAAAGGTTCTTCATGGACCCATAGATGCCAATAAAGAACCTTTATTTTTTTTATTAGTGTATCCACCTTATTTTTAACATAAGAGCTTGCTCTGCTATCTGTAACTTGAAAGGCTTCCAGTGTCAGACACTTCCAGTTATTTTACCTGTACAAAAGCTGCTTTATATTACAAACTAGTATTTGTCATTTTTTATTTATTATCATAATCATAAACACTGGTATGCAGCACGAACAGTTACCGTTTACTGGCTAAAGAATCGGAAGTGTTGCATGTTCAAAGAAAATAGTTTACTTATGCGGTGCAAAATAAGGTGGACATTTAATGGCTTCCTTTTGTTTTCACCAGTTAGTCTGGAAAATCCTGTCCAGCAGCAGCTGATCCCTGAATTCATGATCAATGGAGACTCTCTTCTGAAGATAGTGGCATCCATAATAAGAATATTAACTTTACTCAGATCTCTTGTCGACCACTCAAGATGGATGAATGTCACAATGTAATTACAATGCAGGCTTTCCTGCTCCTTTCATGGGTATAAATCAGTCTATGGGTGTCTTTCGGTGTGTATAATGTCAGTAAAGCTCAGCTGTTGGTCTTCGATCATTCTTTATCTTCTGTATCTTTTCAGCAGACCTTCGTCGGGCCTTCCTCTCCTTGCTGGACTCCTTGCAGAGGCCCTCATCACTGGCAGCTTGGAGACTGTCAAACGTGCCCTGCCTCTCGTCGGATGTGTGCGAGCCCTCCGTATGTCTCATGCTTCTCCACATCTCCGCGCAACGCTCAAAGCAGTTGAACTTGGCATCGGTGGTGCAGGCATACATTCCAGCAGGCACAGCGAGCACCATGGCAAGTACAATGACGATAATATGAATGAGCTTTTCTCTCTGTTCCATTTCATTGAAATCACTGCCTGTCACGAACACGATGCATTGGTCGTTCCGAGGAGCCTGGTTCTTTAGAGTAACACAGATTTCATACTTAGTGACTGGTAGCAGGTCTGTGACAGAATATGTGTTAATACCTGGTCCAATGTATATCTGCTCTTTCTTAAGTGTGTCATAGCGGCCAAAATGAATGGTGAACCAGGTTTCTGCGGGATGGTCTGTCACAGCACGCCACTCAATTGTAATGCCATACACTGTTTGCTTGGCAATACGGATATCGATGTATACATTTTCCTCAGCGATGGCAAAAGAGAGGTCTGAGGAATGAGACAGTGAGCCTTCCGGAGATTTTACGTCTAGTAAAATACCGACAGAGGAATTGCCGATGAAATTGTTGGCAAAGCAGGTGTAGAGTCCTCTGTCGGCCAGATGGAGCGAAGGAATGATCAGCTGAGACCTGATAGTGTCTTCATCCACACGGCTCTGAATCTCTAGAAAAAATTATAATAAAAAAGTATGTGAAATTTAGGACAACATAGGGTATGATCAAAAGGTATTTTTTTTTGTGTATTTTTATAGTATAATAATAATAATAATTATTAATAATATGAATTCATCAATTATAAATTATTATTTAATAAACAACAATAATAGTAATAATAATGTATGTTGTAAATAATAATAATTTAGTCATTAGTCCATAATTTGTAATGCATAATTTGTGATTTTTAGAAGCTTGAGCAGTATGGGTCATAATTGCTTAATGTGAAAAGTTATAAAGTAGTTTGGGTTTTTGACAATTGTCCAACACTTACACTCCTTTTTAATGTATAATTAGCCTATATATTTTGTTATATTATAGGCATATATAAAAAAAATTTAATCTTTACAAACACTTTTTCCATACACTCTTTTGACTGTAGATTTACTGGAGAATTAAAATATTCTTATTTTATATAAAAAATGAATGTCATTTTGTAACATACAAAAGATGGTGTTACTGCATACACTCTAAAAAAAAGGTTCTATATGGCACCAAAAATGGTTCTTGGCTCGTAATCATAGGGAACCTTTTTAAGTGCTATATAGCACCAATTTTGGTGCTTCAGTGGTTCTTCAGCGGTTCTTCAGAGGTTCTTCGCTGGTTCTTGACTATATAGCACCGCTAACTATGGTGCTACGCTACCATATACAGAACATGTTAAGATATGGTGCACCAAAAGTGGTTCCTCTATGATTACGACGAAGAACCATTTTTGGTGCCAAATAGAACCTTTTTTTTTAGAGTGTATATCATTTGCAAAGGTGTAATAATATGTGTAACAATATGTGTGCTAATCGATGGTTAAGTACATCATTTTTAAAGAAAGATCTATTTAAGTAAAGATAAACGTATGTAAACATGTTTAACGAGGATATCTCTTACCACGAAATCCTCTTAGTATCTTAAGACCATATGTCCACCGAATGGCAGGTTCAGGTCTGGCCGTGGCAAAGCATGTTAGCGTGATGTTCCCACCCAGAGGCACGGTGATGTTGTTGACTGGGGAGCTGACCACTGGCTTCACACACGTCTTTAAATCGACCTCATGGAAAAATTTCCCCGCCTTGAATTCTGGGCCAGAGCATGGCAAATATGAGTTCATCAAAATGAACGGCGGACTCAACGATTTGATAAACTCAATGAAGCCTCCCAGGCGACAGTCGCACAGCCACGGGTTGTCGTGAAGCGCCAGAACAACGTTGGACGCTGGTTTTTCATGCTTGTTTTCTGCGTGGTAGAGAGGCCAGTTCAGAAAGACGTCTTTTGAAATGACCGAGAGGTGATTAGAGGACAGATCTAAATAGGTGAGACCTGGTAAAAACTTTAGCGCGTACTCAGGGAGGGCGTCGATGCGGTTGTGCTTCAGATCTAGAATCTTGAGGTTGGGCGTTTCCTCAAACGCTGTCCATGGTACTGAACGCAGTTTGTTACCCTGCAACCGGAGCTCCGTCAAGTTACCTAAACCTTCCAGACTTTTGATATTAATGATGGCGATGTCATTGAAATTCAGCCAGAGATGCTTTAGAAACTTAACATGGGAAAACGCCGCCTTTGGTAGTTCACTTAGCTGTGATTTCTCGATTCGGATTTTAGTCAAATCTTCCGGTATATCCTCAGGAACCCTGGTTAATGCAATTCCCATGCATGTGAGTGACCTAAAGAAAAACGTTCAATACTTTTAATTGTACGTTGATGTTCGACTGTTTTACAACATCTTGGCAACTGACTACTAATCTTAGATATAGTAAAAATGTTCAAAATATTGACATCAAGCTAGCAGCAATATTCTCCCTTTCTCATTTTATACCAGCTTTTTTTGTTGAGAAAGTTGAATTCCAAAATGGTTGGTGTGCCGGTAATGGTACTATCAGGGACAGCAATTCTTTGTTATGAATAAATACACATATACATTAAATATCAAATTAAATATGTTGAATTTTATAGAATGGCAGAATAGCTCCTCTAATCACCCATATATTCATTTTTCCAGACTAGCTCTCACAGTGTGCTATCCCTATCCTCAACATAACAACAATCATCTTTGCTCGATGACACTGCTGATACACTGTTTGCAATGAAAGGAACTGAAACTAACCTCCCATAATGGTCAGTCCCACAGGAGCACCCTGGAAAACATTCTGAGCTGATATGACTCAATAAAAGAAGGAAAACAATGAAACGAAATATAGCTGAGGCATCCATGGTCACCTACAAACGTTACATCCACTCTATGTCTGTGCACGACATGACTGCAGGACAGTTGAGTAAAGCCTATTATCAGTAATCCTCGACTTACCCCGTGAGATACTGATTGGAACTTAATTGTAAGTCTGACCTATTATTGTTATTAAAAAATACTGTAACACTTTTTAAATGTATATACAAAATTTATTTTGAAGCATAAAAGGGTAGAAACCTGGGACAAAAAAAGTTTTGAATGGTTCAGGTGGCACAAGTTTCACATGGTAAACAGAAATAATGTCACATTGTGGCGAGCAGCGAGGATGAGGGACCATGAGAGCAGGACAAGGCCACAGTCATTAATGATGATGAGCCTCGTGTCTCACGGAGGAGTGACGGCAGTGAAGGACGAGAGAAAATCCAGGCCGGGTCCTCTCTCGTCCTTCACTGTCATCGCTCCTCCTTTATGCTACCGTCACTCCTCCGGGAGACACGAGGCTCATCATCATTAATGACCGCGGCCTCGTCCCGCTCTCACGGTCCCTCAGCCTCGCTGCTCGCCACATACATAAACAACGATGACTATGTTGGTGCATATGAAAATCCCAAATTATTTGCATGATTTTGCATATTAGGTTACTCTAGACTCATCATTCTGTTAGAAAAGTAACTACACTCTAAATAATAAATAAAGGTTAATTTTTGAATCAGTGGTTCCATGAAGAACCTTTAACATCTATGGAAAATTTCCATTCCACAAAAGGTTCTTTATATTTTTCAAAAGTAGTACACAAAAAAGAAGAAGAAAAAAGTTGCTGCTGTAAATTACAATCAACTTGGATGTTTAAGTCATTGCAACTTAAATAGCATTAAACTGAGTTGAATCTTCAATAACTTATTTTGAGGAGTTAAAACAATGTAAAAACATAACTTATTGATCATATAATCTTTTACAGTAGGGAACCAAAAATGATTCTTCTGCATCACTTCAAAACCCCCCTTTAACCTTTATTTTTGAGTGTATGTGGAAATGAATCCCCAATTCCTTACATAATACTACTTTTATCACCACATATAAATCGTTTTTTTTTTTTTTTCATAAACACAAATATACAAGAATTAATATGAACATTTCCCTTTGAATCAGTTCCTTCTAGCACTATCTGAAGGGGTAAAAGTCCATGAATGCATGTTTCTGGGATTGCTCAGTCACAACCCCACCACCAGCCAAATGGCTTAGCTTAAAAACCAAGTCCAAAAGCACAGTAACAAAGAGCAACATTACCAAGACCACATAAGAATCTTCACTTGTGCACTTTGTTACTTATGCAAAGTATCATGAATCTTCTTCACGGACGGCCAGTCATGTACTGCTGGTACAGATTATGTGCACTCAGGTACTGTGGCTGGGCCTGGATACTCTGGTGGCTGCGTGGCGGAATTGTGGCTGAGGGATATTGTCAGCAGAAGTATTCATTCGGCTGTCCCTCAATCTTGGCGGTGGACTCCGAGTCTAGGCTGGACCTGGCCGACAGCAGCCTGTTGGACTCCTCTGCATTCAGTCTGGTGAGATATTCCCCCTCCAAGCCTTTGGCCTTGGTACTGGGAGACAGAGTCTCAAACGTCACATACGAGTCTTGAATGTCTTTGGACTTTTTGCCCAGAAACTTCTTGATTTTCCTCTTAAGCGCCCCGCAGCACACGATCACAGTCAGAGGCACAGCTATCACGCAGGCAACCGTGATTACTACTACATTAATGAGCTTTTGGGTTCCATTAGCGGTAGCCGCTGCATCTGTTGAGAAGATTACACACTGCTCCTTTTTGGGGATCAGCCCTTTGACACACACGCAGGCGATGTATTTGGTTTTTGGAACCAGTCCCTCGATGAGGATACGGTTGTTACCTGGACTCACGTTAATTCTGCGCATATCCCTCTCCCCAAACACAGCGTAGAGGACGCTAAAAGCGGTTGTGTTCTTGGCGGTCGGTGCCCTCCAGTTCAGACACACAGTGTAGTCCGTATCGCCAATCACTTTCACTGAGCGCACGACCCTGTCAGGGTCTTGCTGAAGTGAGGACGTGTTTGCAGCCAGGTTGCTCAGATTGGTCTCCAGGAACCCGTCGGGACTGGCTGTTTGGGTATTTGTCCGACTGTTGGCGGCATTGTCGCTCTCCATACCTGGATACGGGCCTGTGTAGCTCACTGTGGCACCGAGTGCTAGCACTTTGTTGGGTGTTGGGGAAACGTATGTGACAATGTGCTTTTCTTGATAGGCTGCCTTGACTATAGGGTTTGGCTTCTTGGACTTCACTTTGGTTTTTGGATCAACAGTCAGATTCTCTGCTTTGGGTGCATCGCTTATGATCAAAGAAATTATGGCTTCCGCACTCCCTGCATAATTTGTGGCTTTGCAGATGTATTTTCCTGTGTCACGATAGGACACGGCAGGCACGCTTAAAATAGACCAAATTATTCCCTCCTTTGAATTCTCCAGTTGAACTGTAAATTTGAAGGAAAAAAGCAGAACACTTGAAATACTTTGCACAAACTAATTAGTATTGTGTAATCACAGTGCAATGTTGTGTCTGCGCCAGCTCTCTATGTAATCACAGTGCATTAGCACCCTTACCTAATAATGCTTAACCGCACGCAATTGTGCTGACTCACCTGTCCCATTCAGTGGCTTTCCATCTGCCCTTCTCCAGGCCAGCTCAGGGATGGGAACCCCAATGGTTCCGCATCGCAACAAGACATTGTTGCCCACTGCGCTCCTCACACGGGCTACGGCGGTGTGGACCCGAGGTCCCTGGCAGCGTCTGAGCTCGGCATCACTAAACAGAACTCCAGAGAGGCTCTCTGGATCAGCGCACCTGAGCCTCGTGTCAATGAAGGCCACTGACAGACTGGGAGACTTCTGGAACTGGACCAGGTCATATAATCGACAATCACACAACCATGGGTTGTCATGGAGTCCTGGGGCAGAAGAAATAATCAAGTTGCAAAAACCACTTAAGTTAAAGTGAAGTGACGTGTGGCCAATACTTTGAATTTGTGCTCTGCATTTAACCCATCCAAATGCACACACACAGTAGTGAACACACACACACACCGTGAACACACACCCGGAGCAGTGGGCAGCCATATTGCTGCAGCGCCCGGGGAGCAGTTGGGGGTTCGGTGCCTTGCTCAAGGGTCTCACCTCAGTCGTGGTATTGAGGGTGGAGGAGGGTGCTGGTTATTCACTCCCCCCACCGACAATTCCTGCTGGACCCGAGACTCAAACCCGCAACCTACAAGTCTGACTCTCTAACCATTAGGCCACGACTGCCCCAGACAACTGTTATAATTGTAGACTTTATATATACTGTGTTATACACACACTGAAAACATTAGTGTAGGATTTACTTCACACAGAAATTGCTAGTAAATTTCACAAATAACTACAAAGAAACGGCAACTCACACATTAAAAACACATTTTGATGTAGAAAGACTGAATTGGTATTTTTCTTGTAACATTAAGATCTTTATTTACAACGTTGAAAAATAGTTTTTTACAGTGTTATATATTGGGATTATTACAATAGGCTATATATTTAAACAATTAAATATATTACATATTTTAAAATAGAATCACTATTTAAAAATATATCATTATATTTTTTTAAATAGCCTATATAATTATTTTTTAAAAATATATATAATAACGCCAATACATAAAATTAAGAAAAGACGACGAAGGAAAAACTTACCAAGAATCATTTTTGAACTTTCTACTCCCTGGACGGGTTTGACCGTCAACCAATTGTTGAGGACCTCAGGTGGCACTGTCAGCAGATTATTACTGGATAGGTCCAGGTAGGTTAAATTTTTCATGTAGAGAGCAGCCTCAGAAGGTACTGAGGACAGCTGGTTGTTGTGTATGTCGAGTAGCCTCAGACTGGGCATGTCCATGAGGGATTCCCACGGAAACGAAGTGAGCGAATTTCCATCTAGCCTCAGTTCCTCTAAACTGTACAAACCACGGAAACTGTCCGCGTTGAGAGAGGATAAAACGTTAAAAGACATCCAAAGGAATTCTAAATTAGAGAGGTAGCTAAAAGCCTCGCTCGGGATCCTCTTGATGGCAGTCTTTTCAATCCGAAGTTTCGAAGTGTCCCCTGGGAACGTGGCGGGCACCAGGGAAATCTCTGGATCGTTGCAAATAACGCTCCTGCGTAACGCATTAGAAAAAAAGAATAAAGGGATTTTAAAGCATGCGCACGCGAATCTTTCTGAGTCTGATAACCTCTTGTGATTGTTTTAACAAGAATCATTAATTGCGTCAAAATGTACTCATATTGCGAAACAAAATTTCTGTTTTAACTGATTGAATGTGTCATCTTTTAAAACTTGAATTAATAATAAAATATCAGTAAATACATTTTGCCTGCAAATTACATTATGTGTAAACTTTTAGTATTATTGTTTATGTGTAAAATACATTCATGATGTGGAATGCGCAAAAACCAAAGTGCACCAGTACACCACAATTCAAGTGGAAAAAAATGCATCGCATTCATTCCATAACGTTTAGGTAATAAAATACACACGAACCTGGCTCTGGAACCATCACTCAGGTTATGATAAAAACAGCTGCACTGCGAAGGACAGGTGCTCTGAATAAGTGGAAAGCCACCAGATGCCAGTAGGAGACCCAAAAAGACAGTAAGAGACATTTTGCACCTAGTGTCAACAAAACACTAGTAAGAACGTAGTTTTAATGAAGAACCATCCACTTGCAATTATGGAAAAAATAACCAGCATGTCATCGTCCCTCTGCTCCGATCTCCCATAATGATCTGACTGCTACGAGTCCAGCAGATAAAAAGGACAGACAAGGATTAGCGAAAGCATGCGCGTTATTTTCATTTAGATGCGTATTCATCCTGGAATCTGATAGGCTGCATAGAGATACATGATGTTAATTATAGGGAGGAAATCTTTCCGAATTGGCCAAGATGTTTAATGCCCATACCCCATCTGTAGCTCTCTTTTCAACCAATTAAACGTTGGAAGTTGTTGTATTTTACTGATTCACTTCTAGAATGTGTAAGATCTGATGATACTTTAGAAGCTGGTCTGGCTATACCATGAATTGTTGCATTGAACGTGTGTGTATGTATGTATATATATATATATATATATATATATATATATATATATATATATATATATATATATATATATATATATATATATATATATATATATATATATATAATATAGTGAGGAAATAAGTATTTGAACACCCTGCTATTTTGCAAGTTCTCCCACTTAGAAATCATGGAGGGGTCTGAAATTGTCATCGTAGGGACATGTCCACTGAGAGAGACATAATCTAAACAAAAAAATCCAGAAATCACAACGTATGATTTTTAACTATTTATTTGTATGATACAGCTGCAAATAAGTATTTGAACACCTGAGAAAATCAATGTTAATATTTGGTACAGTAGCCTTTGTTTGCAATTACAGAGGTCAAACGTTTCCTGTTGTTTTTCAGCAGGTTTGCACACACTGCAGGAGGGATTTTGGCCCACTCGTCCACACAGATCTTCTCTAGATCAGTCAGGTTTCTGGCCTGTCGCTGAGAAACACAGAGTTTGAGCTCCCTCCAAAGATTCTCTATTGGGTTTAGGTCTGGAGACTGGCTAGGCCACACCAGAACCTTGATATGCTTCTTACAGAGCCACTCCTTGGTTATCCTGGCTGTGTGCTTCGGGTCATTGTCATGTTGGAAGACCCAGCCTCGACCCATCTTCAGTGCTCTAACTGAGGGAAGGAGGTTGTTCCCCAAAATCTGGCAGTACATGGCCCTGGTCATCCTCTCCTTAATACAGTGCAGCTGTATTAATGCATCGCCCTGTCCCATGTGCAGAAAAACACCCCCAAAGATGCTACCACCGCCATGCTTCACATTAGGGATGGTGTTCTTGGGATGGTACTCATCATTCTTCTTCCTCCAAACACATTTAGTGGAATTATGACCAAAAAGTTCTATTTTGGTCTCATCTGACCACATGACTTTCTCCCATGACTCCTCTGGATCATCAAAATGGTCATTGGCAAACTTAAGACGAGTCTTGACATGTGCTGGTTTAAGCAGGGGAACCTTCCGTGCCATGCATGATTTCAAACCATGACGTCTTAGTGTATTACCAACAGTAACCTTGGAAACGGTTATCCCAGCTCTTTTCAGGTCATTGACCAGCTCCTCCCGTGTAGTTCTGGGCTGATTTCTCACCTTTCTTACATTCTAAAAAAAAAAAAGGTTCTATATGGCACCAAAAATGGTACTTCGTCGTAATCATAGAGGAACCACTTTTGGTGCTATATAGCACCATATCTTAACATGTTCTGTATATGGTAGCGGTGCTATATAGCACCTTAGTTAGCGGTGCTATATAGCACATTAGTCAAAGAACCAGTGAAGAACCTCTGAAGAACCGCTGAAGAACCACTGAAGCACCAAAATTGGTGCTATATAGCACAAAAAAAAGTTCCCCTATGATTACGAGCCAAGAACCATTTTTGGTGCCATATAGAACCTTTTTTTTTTTAGAGTGTAGGATCATTGAGACCCCACGAGGTGAGATCTTGCATGGAGCCCCAGTCCGAGGGAGATTGACAGTCATGTTTAGCTTCTTCCATTTTCTAATGATTGCTCCAACAGTGGACATTTTTTCACCAAGTTGCTTGGCAATTTCCCTGTAGCCCTTTCCAGCCTTGTGGAGGTGTACAATTTTGTCTCTAGTGTCTTTGGACAGCTCTTTGGTCTTGGCCATTTTAGTAGTTGGATTCTTACTGATTGTATGGGGTGGACAGGTGTCTTTATGTAGCTAACGACCTCAAACAGGTGCATCTAATTTAGGATAATAAAGGGAGTGGAGGTGGACATTTTAAAGGCAGACTAACAGGTCTTTGAGGGTCAGAATTCTAGCTGATAGACAGGTGTTCAAATACTTATTTGCAGCTGTATCATACAAATAAATAGTTAAAAAATCATATATTGTGATTTCTGGATTTTTTTTTTAGATTATGTCTCTCACAGTGGACATGCACCTACGATGACAATTTCAGACCCCTCCATGATTTCTAAGTGGGAGAACTTGCAAAATAGCAGGGTGTTCAAATACTTATTTTCCTCACTATATTATATATATATATATATATATATATATATATATATATATATATATATATATATATATATATATATATATATATATATATATATATATATTTAAAGGAGGCCAGGGACTATTGAAAATAATTTGTTTCAACATCTGTATAAAAAAAACTAGTTCAAAACTAAACAACGCTCAAGCAGAATTTACATCCCCATTTATCTACTTAAGTGAGAATCCATACTTGTGTAACAAGTGCTTTTGAAAGTAATTTTGATCAGTGGGTTTCTATAGGACTACTGAATGAAAATACACAGAATTAGAGTTACATATTACATCTCCAGCATGATATTTTTCTCTCAGAGTAAGGACATCGACCTTTGTGCACAGCTATTGTTCAGTGCTATCTGACAGGATATTTTACTAAATATTTTCCTGTTAGGTCTTGGATCACAGGCAACTTGTTCTTCCTAACAGCCGGTTGCAAGGTTTGTAAAAACAACTATGCTTAATAGACTAAAAACAATCCAATGTAAATAAATAAATAAATCAAAATAAAACAGAAAATATCTTAACAGCATAAGCTAGAAAAGTTAATGAAATAAATAATAATATTGTTTAGAAATCTAGAGTTTTTGGAAGAAGGGCTAAATGCAAAGGAGTTCAAACTTTAATGTATTTTGTTTCAAGGTTTACATGTAAATCTTCCCTTGGTATAAAACAGGCGTCTCTGGTTTCCTGTAATTCTTGGCCCACAAGAGTTAACTTTTCCCAGAAGCCTATTTGTTTATGCTACTGTAGGTTTGTAAATACAACATGGGTTGAACCTTGGCACCAGATTCTGTTCTGATGAGTGCCAAGTAGTAAATATTAAACTGAATTTCTCAACTGCCAAGAGCTTTAAAAACTCTAGTGAAAAGAGTGCAAATGGAACAATTATTATATAAACATAAAAGCCCAACATTTCCCTGCCTAAACCTCTCTCACACACCTACCAAGGTCACATTATTCCACTAAAGATATTTTTGTGAGTTTCAGAGTTAGAAAAAATAGTTTCAACTAGAGAATTCAGTAAAAGCTAAAAGCTGCAGTGAGTAAACCTCCTGAGAATTATGGTCCAGGACTATGCTAATCCCTGCACTGGAAAATACAAATCTGTCTTTCACAAGTCATTGAATAGAGGACCTGTATGTGAGAAACATATGATCGTAATGTGCGAAAATCACAGCTTAGAAAGGTCTAGTTGTAACGGTCATGTGACTGGTATTTTGAAGACCATTTATCTTTAAAACCATTTTTATAAATCTTTTGATACAAAATGCATAGCATTGTTGATCTATGGAATAGGCCTATAATTTGACAAAGGAAAATGACAATTTCAACTTCACAATAAGGTCTCATTTATTGCATTTATTACCATAAACTATGAGCAATATAGTTTTACAGTTTTTATTATTAACCTAGTTCACACTGTAACAGAAACAACTTTTGAGTTTAATAACGTAGGCCTATCAGTAAATGTAGAAATTAACATCAGCCAAGCTGAATAAATGTTGTAGAAGTATTGTTAATCGTTTGTTAACTAATGTTAAATGAAACCTTTTCTTAAAGTGTTTTTCTAACATGCGGAGTGCAAACTTGAGTGGGAAAAATTTACTTAAAAAAAAAAGCTTGCTTTTATATAGTCATATTTTTTTCAACATGTAAATGATATTTCCCCGGTTTCACATCATAATCTTGGTTGAACAATATGGGTTTTGTTTGTGAACTTTATGGTATGATAAGCTTTGAATTAGTATTTCATCATTTCATATATGTTCTGCTCAAATTTCTTTAATTTACACCGGACTTCATGTGATAAAACACCTATGAATGTACATTTTCAAAACAAAAGTAGGTTAGTGTATCAGTGTTACTCTGTAACTTGTTTATCATTTGGCTTCCACTCAAGTATGAATAACGCAATCTGGAAACAAAGCGGCTTTTAATAGAGCAGAATTCAGAGGGGTTATTGTCTAAACAAAATATTCCAAATGTTTCTATTTCAGCACGGGACACATGATTATGAATATGAATGTATAGGATGCACAGGTTTAAATGAGGTCAAATTATTTCTCAGAACTATTACTTTTCTATTTGTGAAGATATTGACATTTTCTCTCTCCCTCTTGTATCTGAAGATTTACTCAATATCCATTGATTTTCTCCAAACAGCCAATGTGACAGTCTGCATTTGAGAAAAGTCATTGTAAAATAGTTTGGCTACTCCCATCATCCATAGGCAAACAGTCAAATACACGATGTCTATCAGTGTCTGGAGTACCAGCTCGACGACACCTGTTGTTCATCCAGCGAACAGAACACAATGCACTGAATTGGCACAGGCTGAACTGGTTCACATCCACCCCGGTCTTATCATCAGTGCGCTCAAGCGTCCGACACACAAAGGGTTGTTGTGTAACTGAATGAGCGCTTTACTGATGCCTTGTGTAAATACGTATTAGGGGTCAGTGGTAGGAGTTATGTTCATTAAGACATTCTTGTGCGGATTGAGGCAGAGGGAGAGCTTTACATAATTACGTTTATGCTTTTTCACGTGAAATGCTCCTTTAAAAGAAGGCTCCGTTTGAACACACTGAGGCACATCGCGCGCGCGAGCGGACTGTGATTCTGCACACTTTGGTGTCAAAATTGCGTTCAAAATGGTGACGTCGTATCCATTACCGGAGGGATTCTCCGATTTCGATGTGTTCTCCCTGGGATCTTGTCTGCTCGTGGAGGGTAAGTAGAATCATGTCCAAGTTTTACAAAAAAGAGGCTCGCATGCAAATCTTACTTTATGGATGTGTATAGCCTTGATATTCACCTGGGAACGAGAGGTTGCAACATCAATAATGTAGATTTAACTAACTGTCTGAAGACTGCCACTTAATGTATAGCTTATTGCTGTTTCGTAACCGCGCTGTTATGGGGTCTCGAGAAGGCTCCGATTGTTCACACGTTTTTCTGTATCCTCTGAAGGTCTCCTCGGCTTCTTCCTGAATGCTGTCACCGTTGTTGCTTTTCTTAAAATAAGAGAATTACGGACCCCAAGTAATTTTCTCGTGTTCAGTCTGGCCATGGCAGATATGGGCATTTCTATGAACGCCACTATCGCTGCCTTCTCAAGCTTTCTGAGGTGAGCACGCGCACGTTTGTGTGTTGTTGATGATGTTGTTGTTGTTGACGGAACCCCTGGAGGCGATGGTGCGTCACGGAAGCCAGTGTGTAAATACAGCTGTGATGTCATTTTTTCGTATTAAATGACTAAAGTGCAGCTGTTAAGTTAGAGGGATAGTTGGGGTTGCAGGACTTTAAAAATATTTCATCCCACAGATCCCTGCTGTAATAAATAATAGCATAATCCAGCCTAATATGACTTGCTGGTGTTAGCTGGTCTCCTGGCCTTGTCGGGCTGGTTTTAGAAGATTTCCAGCTGCCCCCAGGCATTACCACCCAGTGCATTACCAGCTGAGCACTAGCTCAGACCAGGAAAGCAGGAATTGTCTTTTGGAAAATCCACCTACAGCTGGTTTCTAACTGGTTCAGGTTGTTCATTAGTTGGTGCAAGCTGGTAGACCATTTTAGACCAGCATTTGAACCAGAAACCAGCTACCAAAATGGTTTTCCAAATGTACTGATCCAAACAATGATGTTAAAACATACTCAAGATAGGAGAGACAGACGTTAAAGTTTAAGAATCTGTCACTGATAAAAATACATTACACATTATTAAATTCATTTTCAAAATCTTTTTTATATGTGATCTTCTTGAAACTCCAGATACTGGCCTTATGGATCAGATGGATGCCAGACACATGGCTTCCAGGGCTTTGTGACTGCTCTTGCCAGCATCCACTTTATTGCAGCCATTGCTTGGGACAGATACCACCAGTACTGCACAAGTGAGTAACAGGCACAGAGAACCTTAGTAAAAAAAAACAATGAGATGCCTCTCACCATATAGGACCTGCACTTCAACAGGATATTTGGCTGTCTTTGTTCTAGTTTAGACCACCCATGTTGCAAAGACCACCTACTGAAGGTACTTATTGTGCACATAGGCTTCACCAAATGCCATTCTTTTCAGAATCTCAGTGAATGGCCATTTTAAATTATTACAGCAGCCTATGTCAACACTGAACATCTCAAGTCCAACATTAGTGGGTTAACATCAAAAGATAAAAGCAAAATACTTTTAAACATACCATTAAAGCCTTTTAGGCCCTGTTTACATCTGGTATTAAGAAGCATTTTAGTCGATCCGATCACAAATGGACAATGCTAAATACAGGTGTAAAGGAGACTAAAATGTTTAGAGCTTTCGACCACTTCCAGAGGAAGTAAAAAGCGCATTCGACCAGATTGCTTTTGTAGCTCATGTGGTCAAATGCATTTGAACAGCCACAAAACTGCCTACTTTCTCTTTTTATATATATTAAACTTACTTACCCAAAACTTTTAAACGGTAGTGTATGTGAGTATAAAATATAATAACTGATTTCTTTAAAGAAAAAAAAAAAGTTTAGGGTCCTTAAATAAAACATTTTAGTACACAGCACAATGTTTGATCCCCTTATTTCATTAGGGACAAAGCTGCAGTGGAGCAGCTCCATCACCCTGGTTATCTTCATCTGGCTCTTCACTGCCTTCTGGTCCGCCATGCCTCTGATTGGCTGGGGAGAGTATGACTACGAGCCCCTGAGGACCTGCTGCACCCTGGACTACAGCAAGGGTGATAGGTAAGATGCACAGTTAATCAGTATTGACATGTTATAACATACAACACTGCTCACCAACGCTAATATCAGTTTCAGACCCACATTCTGACCCATATATTTAAATATGCATTCTGACCCATATTTACAAATATAGTATATAAAAGAAATAGTAGGTTCATGGGGACGTCTCATTTCCTTGTCAATCTGAAATGAGACTTGAAGGCCTATAAATGTCATTTTTATCTGTCCTCAGGAACTACGTGTCTTACTTGATCCCCATGGCCATCTTCAACATGGGCATTCAGATGTTTGTCGTGCTATCTTCCTATCAGTCCATTGATAGGAAATTCAAGAAGACTGGCCAGGCTAAGGTAAAGTATCCTCTGCCTGATATTAGAATTTGGCATGTGAGGCCAAAGGGTGCATGAAAAGAACAGAGTTTACATTTCCCCTCACATTGCATAAGACCATTATTAACGGTGACTGAGTGGGTCAAAGAAACGTTTTGCCTGGGAGCACAAAGGCATCTCTGCAACAGCTACTAAACCCTTTTCCAGGACAGAACTATTATGTAACGCTAAAAAATTGCATGGACACCAATACCAAAGTGATAGCAGAAGAAGGGGATTTCCTTACAGACAGTTAAGACCAGCACAGAACAGGGTTATTAACGTTAACATTTTTGTTAATTGGAAGGTAAAATAAATAAAATATTAATATATGTTGACACTAAAATGATTAACAAGGAAAAATATAAATTAAATCTCAATTGCAATTTATAAAAAAAACACATGCCAAAATTACTAAAACTTAGACTAAAATGAAAAAAGAAAAAAACAAAACTGAAACAGTATATAAATAAATACTAAAATAACAGTATTACATTAATTTAGGCCTAGTACTGCATTCTAGTTTTTAAATATAGTATTATAAGTCTTTGTAATTATGTCTTTGTTACGCCTTCATGCCAAATTTAGCTTATCATGTCAATTCTAATCAACTCTTGTGTGTTTTTTGTGTACATTGTAAAAAAACAAATTACGTTAAAAAAACAGCAGTTGTGGTTGCCATAAATTCAGCGTAAAAAAATATGGAAGCAACATTTTAGGTTTTGCAGATTTAACTTAAATTTACAGTAAAAAAAATTTTTTTCCCTATTTACTGATATTAATGTGAATAAAGTACTAATATCTGTTTTATACCTTCGTAATACACTGACAATCACCAAAAACAGGTGATGAGAAAGTGACATGATGAATCAAAGCTCATCGCAAGCAGCTGAGAAAGAGAATACTAATATATAAAAGGTGCACAGTGTTATTCACACAAATTCTAAATGCCATCATAGTAACACATGACACTAAAAAAAAACCTGTAAATGTAACAATATTTTACTGTAAAATTACATGAAAGGTAAGGTTAGCTCTATTACAGTTACAACTTATATAGTAAGGAAACTAAGGAGGTTTTTACCATAGCATTTTTACAGTCTTTTACAGTTAAAAATCACTTTTGTTTACAGTGTTTTCACATATGAACAGTAGCATGTTTAATGATGTATTAATTACACAGTTTATTTTCTTCCATGTCAGTCTCCTACGCCGTTCACGTTGTAAACACAGTACAGCAATTCCAGGTTCTATGTCAGAATGGCGGCTCAGTATTGGCCAGCTCTTGTGTAGAACCCAGAAGCACTACACTGTGTTTACAACTTCGTTTTTTGTGCACAAAAAGTATTCTTGTCACTTCATAAAATTAAGGTTGAACTTTAGGTTGGACTATTTTAACAATGTCTTTACTACCTTTCTGGGCCTTGAAAGTGGTAATAACTTTGCAGTCTATGGAGGGTCAGAAATCTCAGATTTCTCAAAAAATATCTTAATTTGTGTTCCGAAGATGAACGAAGGTCTTACAGGGAGCGACATGAGGGTCAGTAAGTAATGACAGAATTGTAATTTTGCGTGAACTAACCCTTTAATCTGCAGCATGTGACTAAGAAATCCAACTGAAGACTAAACCTCCTGCTTTGTCTCTATGTGCAGTTCAACTGTAGCACTCCTCTGAAGACCATGCTGTTTTGCTGGGGCCCCTATGGTATCCTGGCTTTCTATGCTGCTGTGGAGAACGCAACCCTCGTCTCTCCTAAACTGAGAATGGTGAGGAAGTCATTGTTTTAAAGCATATCAGACAACCAAATATTTTTTTTGATCAAACAAAATCAACCTTGGTGAGCATACAGACAGTAGCATAAACACATGAACTGATAAATAACATTTCTGTTAAACTATTCACAGCATGAATCTGATTTGGATGTGTTCTTACAGATTGCACCCATTTTGGCTAAGACATCACCTACTTTCAACGTCTTTGTTTATGCCCTCGGAAACGAAAACTACAGGGGAGGAATCTGGCAGTTGCTCACTGGTCAAAAGATTGAGACTATTGCTATTGAGAACAAGTCCAAATAAACTAAGCATATGATAATAACAGTTAATGTCCTGGTATAGTTTCTAACAGGTATGACACATGCTTATTGTTTTTGTGTGCTTATGTCATCCTTGCTGTATATTTGTGGACTGTCTGTGGACATGATTGTGAAGTCCGTATTTGTGGTATAGTTTGGTCTGTTATATTTAATATGGGAGATTTCAAAATGTAATAACATTTCTTAACTGATATTTTGACAAAGCACATAAGCTGCTCCAAAAGGAAATGTTACAGAAATGGGTCCAATTTTATCTGGATCATTACAAAGCGCATGTAAGAAGAGAATTTGTGGCCGTCATTCAATAAGGGTTAAGCTGGAATCATATTCGATGAAAGTGAACTGTTCAGATTTTTGATTGTACACAGTGAAAGTGCACTTACACTGTACTTCAAACTGCCTTTTTAAATGTCACAGTAAGTGAAAAAAATGTGTCGACTACTAAAAAAACAACAACAGAAATGTAGTTACTGCTACCTTTAAGAGTTCAATACTTTTAACATTTCTACAGTATGATAATACAATATGTTCATGTTAACCAAAATGCACAGTTTGGCACACACAGAAAGTAAAGTCTACTTTATTTTCCACATAAGGAAATGACTTGCTATGAGATGAGCTTATGAGACATCCAGCTTATGAGACAGAATTAGGCGAGCAACATTTTCTAATCCCAGAAACAACGGTGCTTTTCATGAAAACACATTCCCCAGTGTACAAGATTAGTAAAAAGAAAAAGATTATGCACGCAATTGGAAAGGTTCTGACTGGTGATCCTGTTTTTCCCTTCTGCATATTCTGTCTCCATTTCAACATGAATCATTCTGGCATCTACAAAAAAAAAAAAAAAAAAAGAATTCATGCCAAATAATTTCTTTATGGAGATATTTTGTACACTGTAAGAAAAAAACATTTTGTCAGGAAACATAAAAATGCATTTTACGTAGCATTAACGCAGTATCAATTACTACATATGTAGACTGAATATCACAAGTCAATAGCATAATAATGACATATTAACAAGTCATTTTGCAACCTAAAGTGTGAAATTGCATACAATGTGCATATTTTTAGCCAGAATTTGAAGAATTTCAGACTACAATGTACACAAATACAAATATGGGACACCCATTTTATCTACTTATTTAACGTCTTTGTAAATACACATGAAAAAGTATATAATATGCTGCCAGAATGATATACAATTATAGTTATATATTATATTTCAGAAATACCATCAACTATTAAAATAGAAGGATGCATATGAAAGATATAATTTTCTGTACCACAATGATTGTGTTAGTGTAACGCTAAATAAATAATAGATAAATGTGTAGTGGTTCATGCATCACTTGTCATGCTAGAATCAGACTAGTCTTTAAAAGCGCTTGTGTCCTCTTTAAGCTTGACTTCTTCAAGTGCACTTTGAATTACCTGTGAATGATGTGTGAAGTTGTTATGTTCAATGGATGTCTTGTCATCATCAACTGATTTGTATATCTTGGCCAAGAAGCACAACAGTGAAATAAACATTGCTGGCAACATTAACGTGTTGTAATTGAGTTCTCCAGACCAAACTTTAGTAAACGGAGATTAAACAATGAACTCTTTTCACATTTCCGGGGTTCTTAGTAGCGGAAGTCATCATATTTGGGTGAACTTTTAGTGGTAAACGGGAGATGACAACAAATATCATTTTTGTATTCCCACTTGCTCCAATATTAAATGAAAAACAAAAACATGATACAATGTTTCTAAGATTTTCCAAAAGAGTTTTGTAATTTACCGACAAGGCAATATTACACAAAGTATAGTGTTAAAAATGTATATACATACATATACACACACATATATATATATATATATATATATATATATATATATATATATATATATATATATATATATATATATATATATATATATATATATATATATATATATATATATATATTAAAAACTTTACTAGATATGTGATGTTGATAACTGCAGACAAACTGTGACAATGTTCATTCCCAGAATTCAAAAAGCTATTAAATTGTATATTGGTCAGCAGCTACATGTTGTTGTTTTTTTGCACATTTTTTTTAAGAGTAAATTATTTAATTGTACCCAGATGTTTTACATCTTGACATGGATCAGCTTACACCACTTTTTTCAAGTTGTATTTTCCATTTACATCATTTTTTTTTTGTCTTTTTCTTTGACGTCATTTTGGATGCGATAAATCGATTGCCCAGCATTAATTTTAATGATCTTGCATTCAGAAATCCAGACAACAATAACAACTCAAACTAAGAACAAACAAACTAAACACATACTTGATTAATTTTGGCCACTTATCTGCATATCACTATTCATTAAATAGTGGGACAAAATCTTCAATTTTTAATGATTTCAGAATGCTTTTAAAAACAAACTACACAAAAACTTAAATCGTCATTCCAGATGTCGTCTGAAAATGTGGTGACTTCTGTTTTTTTTTTTTTTTAAAAAGAAGAAAAAAAAAACCAATACATTTTTGGAGGGCAGCCAAGTCACAAACCTCATAGATTAAGAATTTTGAAATACCCCTGGTATTTAGTGTTTTTTTCATAGAGGTAAACCAATGCATAACTCTGGCGTAAGCGTGGAATTTCACTGTCAAGAAAGATTACATTTAGAAGGGATAGAGAAGTGCTTTTTTCCAAACTTTTGAAATCCATTTTCATACTTGGAATATTTGTACCAAGCAAAAAGGAAAACCTCTTCAAAACGGTCTCAAAATATCAATTCAGTTGGCTAACAATGTAGTATTAATCAATGTAAAAATATAAATTAAGGCACAGACAATGGGCTTAGTGAAATAAGAATACATGTTGTTAATAACAATGATTAGGGTATATAGAAAATTGAGCATGGGTGTGTGTCAATCTCTCTCCCATATATCAACATGAACGGTCCACAGCTTCATCAAATCCAAGTGGAGATGCTTTCAGAACAAGACAAGTGAAATAAGTCACACATGCGACGTCGCCTTGAGATACAAGCAGTTCTCTCCCATTCTGATTTGTATTCAATTTATGGCATGTAACACATACTGACAGCGAGAGTGTCTGAGCCGCCGCACTGCAATCCAGAGTAATCAGTCACAAGCTTACGATCAGATATCCAAAGGTTCAAGAGCAGGGTGAAAGGTCAAACCGGCTGCCAGAAGCCATGTATTTTTTAGTTGATTAAAGAACATTTGAAGCAGATTATGCAATCATTACGCAAATGTGCATGGGAAGCAGTCTGTCATATCAACTGAATTGTTCACGCTGGAAGCGTTTTCACAAACAGTGATACTCAATATTACATCAGTTAAAAATGATGAAAACGAGATCCATTTAGCACTAAATATATTGGGATATTGGGGATTTGTGCCACTGGGTGATCATAAACATTAAATTAAATGTGTGAACAATTAACAGTAGACATTAAAAAATTCACAAAAAATATATTTTTTTAAAGAAATTGTATTTTAAAGGATTATGGACAGTGTAATCTGGATTACGGATGTGTGCGTCATTGCTCTTTAGAGAGCTCTGTGTTCTCAGTCATTTAAAGCACTAAAGTCATTTTTAACAAGTGGAATGAAAAAGGATATATGCATATCGCCTACATGACTTTATAGTAACTTGACCTGACAAAAAATATGACTGTATGACTGTCAAAAGATGGATATTAACAATAAATTAGCATTTAAATAATCCACTAAATGTGTTATTTTATTATTATTATAGTATTTATTAATATTTTGAATTAATTTATTTTTATATTTTCAGTTTTCATTGATGTTTTTGTTATTTTTAATATTTCTATATAGCTTTAATTAATTTTTTATTTCAGTTTTAGTAATACTTCATTTAATACTTCAATGTTGTCTTGTCAACTAACTGTATTAGTTTACGTTTTCATGTAAGATTTATATTTTAGCTTTATTCAGTTACATTTTTAATCATTTTAGTTAACCATAACAACACTGCCCACTACGTTTTTAGCGTCGACAAACGAATCTGAATGAAAAAAGAGATGGTAGCTACAGTTACAATAAAGTCAATTATACCAATATCAGTAATACTTTCAGCCACTAAAATATAATAACAATGTAATAAATATATAAATAATGTAATAAAAGCAAATCTTAAAGCAGCCAGCCATGAGGAATTGCTATAACTGAGCTGAATTTATTTATCAAACAATGAATTTACATTTTATTAAGAACTAAGTGAAATTGAGCTTTGACTCTGAGGCCTTTGACAAAATGTATTGGAGACCTTGAGATTCCTAAGCAGAGCTACTCAAATGTTTTGATTTATTAATTTAGAAAGAAAGAGAGCTGATGATGTGTAACGAAGTGACAAGCTTGGCTGCTGTCTGAACCAGCCTCCATTAATGAAATTGTATTTTCTCAACAAGGTTAGCTTAATCCTTTTGTTTATGATTCACTCAGGCACATGGATTAAACATTTTTAATCATTTTTCCTTGCATGTTTCTATTTCACATGTTCACGTGTGTAGATTGTTGGTGCTTGGCATGACAAACACGGTTTGATGTCCAAATAGTATTGTCATCTTCTATGTGTATGTAAACAGTTAACAACTTAATCAGGGTATGAACACAAATGAACATAGCCAACATCAAATAAATTACACTTATTTCTGCCATATTGTTAACATATTTAAAAAAGAAAAAAAAAGATCAAATTTGCTCAGAACGTGCCCAGCAGATGAGCAGAAATGTTGAACAAGACTCAAGAAGATGACAGCTTGTAAAAATGTCTTGCTCTAGAATCAGAATTAATCTTTTTAAAATAATTTAAGGGGCATGTCACCAGGGACTGTCAACAGAATAAAACAATCAGAGAAAAAAACTAAAACTAAAGATAGCCTTCAACTTATTACTAAGCTTTCAAGCCTATAAAATTGGAGTTTAAACATGATTGCTTCAACTTAAACACAGACATCATGAATTAATACTTTTTACCACAGCGGATTACATGGTGAACTTGTTTCTCATGATTTTAGATCAGATCGGAATGGAGTCCAGGCTGGAACAGCAAGAAAATCTTTCATCCTCAGGGAACGAATCCAGTGAGGAAGAGAAGGACGGATTGGGGATATGACGTTTGTCCTTCACATCAAGCCAATGCCAAGAATTAAAACCATATTATTTCCAGTGAATGAATAGACTGCAAAGACAGGCAGTGGAGGATTAAGCAGTGAAAAAGAGAGCGATAGGAAGTAAGAGAACACATGAAAACAAAAGCTCCCAGGGGGTAACAGACTATTTAAATGCACATTTCGTAGTGCACTACTCGCCACGAATAAATCTACCACATCAAGTGATGCAAAGGATAATTATTATTCTTTGTGTGTGTGGATTTGTTTACGATGCATTTCCTAGCATTTGAGTAAAAAACATACTTAATAAAAAACATAAATCAGAAGGATTATCGATCAGGCATAACATTATGACTAATACTTTGTTGGTCCAACTTTTGCTGCCAAACCAGCCCTGACCCATCGAGGCATGGACTCCACTAGACACCTGAAGGTGTGCTGTGGTATCTGGCACAAATATGTTAGCAGCAGATCCTTTTAAGTCCTATAAATTGTGAGGTGGGGGTCTCCATGGATCGGACTTGTTTGTTCAGCACATCTCACATGATGCTTGATTGGATTGAGATCTGGGGAATTTGGAGGCCAAGTCAACAACTCAAACTCGTTGTTGTGCTCCTCAAACTATTCCTGAACCATTTTTGTTTTGTGGCAGGGCGCATTATCCTGCTGAAAGAGGCCACAGCCACATGTACATGGTCTGAAACAATACGTAGGTAGGTGGTACGTGTCAAAGTATCATCCACATGGATGGCAGGACACAAGGTTTCCCAGCAGAGAACATTTCCCAAAGCATCACACTACCTCCGCTGGCTTACCTTCTTCCCATAGTGCATCCTAGTGCCATGTGTTCCCCGGGTAAGCAACGCACACACACACCCAGCCATCCACGTGATGTAAAAGAAAATGTGATTCATGGCCACCTTCTTCCATTGCTCCGTGGTCCAGTTCTGATTCTCATGTGCCCACTGTTGGTGTTTTCGGCAGTGGACAGCGCTCAGCATGGGCACCCTGACTGATCTGCAGCTATGCAGCCCCATACGCAACAAACTGCAATGCAGTGTATTCCGACACCTTTCTATCATAACCAGCATTAACTACTCAAGAAATTTGAGCTTCAGTAGCTCATCTGTTTGATCGGACCACACGGGCCAGCCTTCGCTCCCCACGTGCATTAATGAGCCTTGGCCGCCCATAGATACTGACCACTGCAGACCAGGAACACCCCACAAGAGCTGCAGTTTTGGAGATGCTCTGACCCAGTCATCTAGCATCACAATTTGGCCCTTGTTAAACTCGCTCAAATCCTTACGCTTGCCCCTTTTTCCTGCTTCTAACACATCAACTTTGAGGACAAAATGTTCACTTGCTGCCTAATATCCACTAACAGGTGCCGTGATGAAGAGATAATCAGTGCTATTCACTTCACCTGTCAGTGGTCATAATGTTATGCCTAAACGGTGTATATGCGTGTATAATATTAAACACTGTTGGCTGTGTTTGCATGCATGTGCGCTACAATGGCCATCTTGTGGTAAAGGTTAAGTATAGCATTATTTAATTACCTAATTGTTGCTGTGTATGCTGCTTATTCTTCCCCTTTATTTGTCTCATAATGTAAACACACACCAATTTAGTTTTTTAGGGGACATATCTGATGTTACATATCTGATGTCGTTTCATTCTTATATCAGAATTCTCTAACAAGAACAACACTAGGCTATCTCCGGCAGCTCTTAGTTTTTTGTTTTGTTATCTGTCTGCAATTCTAATAAAAGCCATTAACCAACAACAATGTGTCCGTGATGAACTAATAAACTGCACGTCCAGTCCAGATTCACTTTTTAGCACACTAATCCGAGTTTGATCGGTTGCAGTACATCAAACAAACCACCAGATGTCACGAACACTCAATTATTGTTCTTCACCAGGCAGAAAACTCTAAACTGAGTTCGATGGCGGGTGTGCACAGCAGATGGCGTTACATCACTAAAATTCACACAGTTCATGTCCTATACGTTAACAAGAGCAAACATTACATCCCTGTCAATCAAATGAAAGGAAAAACAAATCTTTAAAAATGACAATGCTTATTCCTGTCACTGAAACCTTGAAAGCTTCCGGACAAATCTTCACAGTTTACAGCTGAAGCTGATCAATCTTTGCCGTAAAGGATGAGGAGCTGTCCAGCCAGATGTGCTGAAATGCAATAAACTGCAGTGATTACCGACACTGAGATTTTAATAAAATGCATATACATACATACACACACACACACACACACACACACACACACACACACACACACACACACACACACACACACACATATATAATATATATATTATATATATATATATATATATATATATATATATATATATATATATATATATATATATATATATATATTATTTCCCTTGTAACCATGTTAAATTTATGTTTCAGAAATGTTCGTTTTGTGTTTATACACAATGAGGTCCCTAATCATAAAAAGCCTGTGATCATACAAATTAAACCCATTTTAACCTTGCATGTTTAATTGCATGGCAATTATTCCACTTAGGTGTAGGGGGTAGATTACAGATTGTGTGCGTAATTTTTCTTTTCAATATTTTCTTTATCTCTTTCTATCGAACAGAAATCTAAAAACATATTTGAAATCAAAAGGAAATCACGGTCAAAGAATATTACAACTTGTCTAAAAAAAACGAGAGAGAGCACGGAGCACTTTATTAGCATATAACTTTCCAAACTCTGTTTACGTAAACAAATGGAAGCGTGGGCGGCGATCAATAACTTCTCGGCGAGCGAGTGAGCGAGTGAGTGAGTTCTTACTGATCAACTTAAATAACACTTGAAGGCATCTTCCTCGCAGTCAGCATATCTGCCGAGCTCGGTGACTTAAGGTGTGTGGTCCTAAGCAGTTATAGAAGCTCGCTCAATATTTGGAAGTTATAAAGCAAAGCACAACTTGGCGTTACTGGGTAGAGGCTTGGCGTGTTAAATGAGCATAAAAGACCCAGCTGGTTGGGGAACCACTTGAGGGGGGTAGCAAACAGTGCGTCACATCCTTGGGAAAAAAAGAAGAGCGATTCCAATGGAATCAACATGTAAGCGCATCTGCATTGGGTGGCATCAATAAGAAGACAGCTGAGGAGAAATGATGACATTGCGCTACAGGTGAATTAATCTATTCATGCTAATTCGGGCTCCGCGCGTCCTACTACAATGCCAGTGTAAATAAGGGGGGTTGAAAACAAGAAGGCGACATTTTTTTGACCTGACTGTGAGTTTTTGACTTGGCGTCCTCACCCGAATACGATGAAACAACACTGCCTGACAGCAGTCGAGAGGGAGGAAATGCGCGCACAACGAAGGACTGCAAGGTAAAGCAGGAAAAGTTGGTCCGCGCGCCGAGGCTTCTCTATTCAAGGAGTGCTGGACAAGCCAATGTGCGAGGACTTTTTGTGGAAGAAAAGCACAGTGTAGAAGAGAGTTAGAGTCTTTTGCTTAAACCGACCAAAGTGTGGATCATGGCTACCGAGGATTCGGGTGGCTTGGCGCAAACCGCCGCCGTTAAACTATCAGAGATGGGGGAAAGAACTAAACAGTTAGGAACTGCGATCCAAGACCCGGAGCGACAAAGAAGGATTATCCTAGTCATCGTATGTGTAGCACTTTTGCTAGACAATATGCTTTACATGGTCATCGTGCCAATTGTGCCAGATTACTTAGCGCGCTTAGAGAGCGAATCAGAGAAGGCGCATGTAAAGAGTAATTCTTCAATCAACAGCACGCAAAACGAGAACTTCGACTTGCAGATCGGCGTGCTTTTTGCCTCAAAAGCCATTCTGCAGCTCATGGTCAATCCTTTGACCGGAACTTTCATAGACCGAGTCGGCTATGACATCCCACTTTTAATTGGACTCAGTATCATGTTTGTCTCGACGTGCATTTTTGCCTTTGCAGAGAACTACGCGACTCTGTTCGTCGCGCGCAGTCTGCAAGGGCTCGGCTCGGCGTTCGCAGACACTTCAGGAATTGCCATGATCGCAGACAAGTACACGGAGGAGCCTGAGAGAAGTCGCGCGCTGGGCATTGCCCTCGCGTTCATCTCGTTCGGAAGCCTGGCGGCGCCCCCGTTCGGAGGGGTGCTCTACGAGTTCGCGGGCAAACGCGTCCCGTTCATTGTGCTCGCCTGTATATGTTTGGCAGATGGTATACTGTGCCTGACTGTCCTCAAGCCCTTTTCCAGTAGGACTAGAGAGAATATGCCGATTGGCACCCCAATTTACAAACTAATGATTGATCCCTACATAGCAGTTGTGGCAGGAGCTTTGACCACATGCAACATCCCCCTTGCTTTTCTGGAGCCCACCATTGCTAACTGGATGGAGGAGACCATGGATTCATCCCAGTGGGAGATTGGGCTCACCTGGCTACCTGCCTTTTTCCCTCACATATTAGGCGTTTACCTCACTGTCAAGCTGGCCGCACAGTATCCACACTTGCAGTGGTTTTATGGGGCACTTGGCATGGTTATCATTGGTGCCAGCTCCTGTATTGTGCCGGCTTGCAAAAACTTTGAGCAATTGATAATCCCCCTGTGTGGCATTTGTTTCGGCATTGCACTGGTTGACACAGCTTTATTACCCACACTTGCTTTTCTCGTAGATGTCCGTCACGTGTCTGTGTATGGTAGTGTATACGCTATCGCAGACATCTCGTACTGTGTTGCCTACGCGCTGGGCCCCATCGTGGCCGGTAAAATAGTGCACGATCTAGGTTTTGTGCAACTTAATCTGGGCATGGGTCTGGCGAACGTACTTTACGCACCGGCCCTGCTTTTCCTGCGCAACGTGTGCTTCATGAAACCATCTCACTCTGAGAGAAACATGTTACTGGAGGAGGGAGCCACGGGTCTGTACGACACGATCAGAATGGAGGAACGCCAAAGAAAGAAGCACGGCTACAGTTCATCCGGTAACTGTGTGCCCATCGACGAGAACGGGACATTTGCTGGACAATCAAAGTCATTCTCTGAAGAAGAGACGTCTGAGCTAGAATACATATAGTCTGAGTCGTCTGTCCTAGTCATCTGTTACAATCCTATTTAAAACCTCTGCTGAATATAAATGTTTTTCATTCACTCATTTACATGTTACTCATTGTCCGGAGCAAAACTATTGGTTAACGGCATACAATCTTAAAATGATTTACTGAATTTACTGAAATGATGAGATCAAAAATTTTCTCCAATACAAGAAATGTAAAAAATAATAATAATTAAAAAACATTAATTGTATAGTATTCCGCTGTATTAAGTTGTATTCAGGGATATAAATATGGTGCAAACATATTAAACATGAAGAAGCGTGTGTACGTATTAAATGGGCCTTCGTTGAAGTTATTCCGCCGAATTTGTGCTGTTACAAATATGCAAAATTTCACCTGACACCTTCACAGAAAAAAAAAAATGATGGAACTGGTGTGAATCCTGCCTTTTCAGTGTCTGTTTCAAGTATTAAATGTTTAGGGTGTATTTCTGGAATGCGTTACTGTATATTATGGAATAGCCTATAATGGTGTACATATGTGCATATCAAATGTACATAATTAAAAGAAAATCTGTGAGACGCCTTGTTGTGCCGTGTGTCTGTGACTCCTTTCATAAAGCATTGCCTCTACACGTCCAGATTTACACATCCACATCGACATTTGAGTTGATTTCGTTTTGGTTTACATTTTTCTTACAAAAGACAATGATTTATTAGTGACAGTTAGAAAACCTAAACAAATGTAGTCTATACATTTGCGTTTATTTTTTCAAAGAGCAAAAAACGAAAACGAAACGAAGATATAGGTTACATATGCTGGCATAACACGCATGAACAGGACATTATTATAAATAGCTATTAGTACACTAAATATAGGCTATAATGAAAAGGCTGTTTTTTTTAAAAAACGTCTCTTTTCATTCTTTCCACCCCCAAAACGGATCATAAAATATAAAGAGATTTACCCAAATATAATGTTTGCAAAACAGAAGTAAATCGAACCAATTTATTTAAAATAGAAGAAAAAAACAATTGCTTATGGTGCAAGATGGTCTATAATAAGACTTCCCACTTTCCGTTTTAATTAAATTATCGAGCGCGTTCGCATACGGACATTTTTTCTTCTCCCAGAATTGAAAAAGGTGGTCATAAATTTCGTTCAAGGACTTAACTTTAAGCAAGCATGAGGTGGGCTGGCAGATGCGGCATCGAGCGAATGGAGTTTGGTGGGAGGAGTCTGGGAAAGGTACCACTCCTTCAGCATCTTTCCTAAGGAGCATCCTAAGAGGCTCCCGACTTGCAATGAATGGGATGCAAGTATGCCGCCTGAAACAAGTTAACCGACACCATCAACGGCACTTTCCTCTTAATAAAACACGTCGGGACTATGAATCTGGATGAACACTTTGAGACACCAGGGGACTCGACAAAGAGTAAGACATTTTGGTGAGTGTTTTTTTTTTTAATTGACACTTTTGAGAATGTAGAAGAACGTTTATTTTTTAATGTATGCTTACAGCCTCCTCTGCAAGCAAATACCAAATGGAGCTAAAAAGCTAGAAAAAAGACATCCAAGAGGAAAATCTGGATTCTATGTATTAATATTAAAATTAAAATTAATGTTGAATACTTTAAGCCTTGTCTAATTGATGTGGCTGATGAAAAAACCCAGATGGCACAGTTTATGGATAGTTATATTTATGATTAATTGAAAACTATTTGCAACGCAAGCTTTCTCTCATACATTGTATATCTGTTCCAGAGGGAACTGGGAAAAGTGTCAGTGGATTTTCATCTTTCTTCATTGAATTCTTTAACTTTGAGGATGCCGGTTTTGAAAAGGGAACAAGCAAGAGACACGGGAGATCCAAGTGTAAGCAAAACACTAATATATCTCCATGTAAAAATGTTTGCATTGTCTTTCAAACATTCTCTTTTAACAATGACAAACAGCCATGGAAATCTACAATGTGATAATACGGTGCTGTATATTATGATGATCACATTGTTTTCTAGATGCCAATACAGCAGAAGTGATCTTGTTGTACACAGGGCAAAATTATTTACTTGTCAGAGATCACTTGGAGCATGAAAGACTTACTAGGAACCTATCAAGGCTAATTAGACAAGCTTAAGAAAAAATACTTTAAGATCAAGAACACAGATAAAGCTCTGATTATGATCTCCAATTAGGGCCTTCCGAAGCTCCCATTGCCGCCTTTGCAGCAAACACTGGACATGTACCTGAAGTGCATGAGTCACCTCATACCGGAGGAGCAGTTCCGAAAGACAAAGGCTATTGTAGAGAAATTTGGAGCACCTGGTGGGATGGGAGAATTTCTTCAGAAAAAGTTACTGGAGAGAAGCGATCATAAGGCCAATTGGGTAAGGACTGCACTATCTGCTAAGAAAAAAAGAGACTTTGCTGTAAACAACGTGTGCAGGCACATTCTAAATATTGTTTAAAAGTTATTTATTTGCTCATACTCTCTCTTGATCATTATCTAAGGTGTATGACTACTGGCTCGAAGACATGTATTTGAGCAACAGATTAGCACTACCTGTCAACTCCAGTCCTGTTATGGTCTTTCCTAAGCAGAACTTCAAGGGTCAAAGTGACGTCCTCAGGTAAAGGACAGGCCATTTGTATTCCTATAAACGGAGATGACAATGAACCCACTGCATATCTTCATTGATAACAGTTTATTTAAATGGAAACGCAACGTCAACACAAGTTAAGGATACTGTATAGGCATTAGTATTGTGCAAAGCTGTCAGGTCTATAACCTGCACAATCTCATCATCCAACTGTGTAGTTCCATATGGCTGTGTAATTGAGGTGCTCATTAACTCAAATTTGATTTCTCATTCAGCATAGTTTAATCTACAGATTAGTAAGTGTGTAAAACAAATGTACCTTCCACCCTTACTTGATGTTGATTTCAGTCCTAAAATGGAACATTTTGAACATTTCTATTTTTGGTTTCATAATACATTTCCTATAGATTGTTTCTATATTTTGTATTAAAAGATATATATAATTAGATTCATAATGGTAAGCAACAGTCTTGAATTAGTCTCTTAGAGAATATAAAATGAAACTAATGACTTAGTTAATAGACCCAAATTGATTAAGTGCTATTTAAATAAAACAATACCATTGCATTTCTAACTGTGAATGTGATTTATTTTATGATATATATATATATATATATATATATATATATATATATATATATATATATATATATATATATATATATATATATATATATATATATATATATATATATATATATATATATATATATATATATATATAAACACACACTTTTATTTTTCTAAGGATTATTAGGAACACCTGTTCAATTTCTCATTAATGCAATTATCTAATCAACCAATCACATGGCAGTTGCTTCAATGCATTTAGGGGTGTGGTCTTGGTCAAGACAATCTCCTGAACTCCAAACTGAATGTCAGAATGGGAAAGAAAGGTGATTTAAGCAATTTTGAGTGTGGCATGGTTGTTGGTGCCAGACGGGCCGGTCTGAGTATTTCACAATCTGCTCAGTTACTGATTTTCACGCACAACCATTTCTAGGGTTTACAAAGAATGGTGTGAAAAGGGAAAAACATCCAGTATGCGGCAGTCCTGTGGGCGAAAATGCCTTGTTGATGCTAAAGGTCAGAGGAGAATGGGCCGACTGATTCAAGCTGATAGAAGAGCAAATTTGACTGAAATAACCACTCATTACAACCGAGGTATGCAGCAAAGCATTTGTGAAGCCACAACACGCACAGCCTTGAGGCGGGTGGGCTACAACAGCAGAAGACCCCACCGGGTACCACTCATCTCCACTACAAATAGGAAAAAGAGGCTACAATTTGCACGAGCTCACCAAAATTGGACAGTTGAAGACTGGAAAAATGTTGCCTGGTCTGATGAGTCTCAATTTTTTGTTGAGACATTCAGATGGTAGAGTCAGAATTTGGCGTAAACAGAATGAGAACATGGACCCATCATGCCTTGTTACCACTGTGCAGACTGGTGGTGGTGTAATGGTGTGGGGGGTGTTTTCTTGGCACACTTTAAAGGCCCCTTAGTGCCAATTGGGCATCGTTTAAATGCCACGGCCTACCTGAGCATTGTTTCTGACCATGTCCACCCCTTTATGACCACCATGTACCCATCCTCTGATGGCTACTTCCAGCAGGATAATGCACCATGGTCACAAAGCTCGAATAATTTCAAATTGGTTTCTTGAACATGACAATGAGTTCACTGTACTAAAATGGCCCCCACAGTCACCAGATCTCAACCCAATAGAGCATCTTTGGGATGTGGTGGAACGGGAGCTTCGTGCCCTGGATGTGCATCCCACAAATCTCCATCAACTGCAAGATGCTATCCTATCAATATGGGCCAACATTTCTAAAGAATGCTTTCAGCACCTTGTTGAATCAATGCCACGTAGAATTAAGGCAGTTCTGAAGGCGAAAGGGGGTCAAACACAGTATTAGTATGGTGTTCCTAATAATCCTTTAGGTGAGAAAAAAAAAAGAAATTAATACATTTATTCAGTTAGGATTCACAATATTACTGTTTTTACTGTAAAATAAACGCAGCCTTGGTTAGAGATTTAAGAGACTTCATTACAAATAAACGGTAGTGTATTTATACACAGGGCCTGAAATTAGCTTTTTTGACCACCAGCCACTTTTTTTTTCTCCTCGATATTAAGCCTGTTCATGTGCTTGTCCAGATTTTTTTCTTTGTGTGTGTTGTAGATATAATTTATTCTAAAGAAAAATTCTCAACAATGTTCAATCAGCTTTGACATATTTAAATCTGCATATCTTTGATATTTTTACCTTTTATAAAGGGCATTTTTTCCCATAATCTTATTAAATATAGGCTATGCTTCAGCTTTCAGTTTATATTCTTAAATTTGATTTATAAATATAATAAGACACTGTAGGGCTTTTACCAATCAAATTAAATAATTTACATTGAAAAATTACAACTGCATTAAAAAATGTTATGAGATTGCTTTAACTATTTTTGAATATACAAATAAGAAAAGTTGGAAAGAATGTTTAAACATGAAAACCGCCAATAGTTGGCAGCAGGTGACCGTTTTAATGAGTGAGTCATTGAGTTGATTCGTTCAAACAGCTGATTCATTCAAGAATGAGGCAGTCGTTTATGAACAGGTCATTGAATCTTTGATACAAACGACTCTTTCAAACACTGAATCATTCAGTAACATTGATTTCTCCTGGAGAGGCTGCGCGAGCGTCAACAGTTCACGTTGTTACCGTCAGTTTATTAGGCTATACATTAGGCTGTATATTATTATCCACTGTCGATCGCCACTTACGCTAAATGAATGCAGAATCATTCTTGCATTTTGTTGATTCCCTAGTTTTTTGTTATTGACGTTTTAATCTGTCTAGTAGCTAAAATTCTCTTTCACTTGCCCCTTCAAAAAACTTGTCCTACAAACATTGTTCTTTAACTTGTAAGAATACACATTTAAGTGCTGTCAAGTTATTAACGAAATCAATATAAGTAATAATAACTCTTACAATATACATTTTTAAAAATCTTTTTATTTGATGTCCCGTGTCACAGACCGCTAAACTGAGTCCACAGATATAGACCTACCGCGGCTCGTATGTGAACACATGTCGCACACTGCGGTGTTGATGGCTGATTTAGTCAAAGTAAAAGAGTAAAAGTAAAAGAGAACAAAATTAATATTATTACTGGCAAAGTTACCGCGTAGCCTACCGGACATTTTCTCACCGCTTCCCAACTCCCAACATGCACACGCACACGACGCACACACATCTGTGCAACTGCCATTGTAGCCTACTGTAGTCTACGTCAGCGTTGCATTATTATCTCGTCCCATCTCACCAACAGTTTAATACTCGCACATCCAAAGGTAGTCAGAGAAGGGCCTCATCTTCTTTCCGGTCGCATGAACGTAGTCGCATCCTCTCAAACTGCCCAATGAATCACTCAATTCTCATTGGCTAACTGCCAATGTGGCAGGTAAGCTGACAGTGTTACCCGCCAATTGCAAAATTCACCCGCATTTGGCGCGTGGTCGGGTGTTAATTTCAGGCCCTGTTTATAAACTCTTGCATATTTTTTCTCAACAGATATGCTGCCCATCTCATTTCTGGCGTATTAGAGTATAAATCACTTATTGATGGGTAAGTTTTACTTGTTTTCACATGTAATCACATTAACTAGTATTGTGAACATGGATGTTTGCTGCTTGTTGCAGACGTGCTCTCCCTGTAGACTACGCTCGTGGGCAGCTGGCCGGGACGCCCCTATGTATGGATCAGTACAACAAGGTCTTCACCTCCTACCGTCTGCCAGGGCCTAAAACTGACACTTTAGTGGCTCAGAAGAGTACGGTTATGCCTGAGCCCGAACATATAATAGTGACTTGTAGGAATCAGGTAGGTATTACTCCACCTGGTACTGTTTCTTTTTTATATGGTTATGCTTTTCCTTCTAATTATGTTAAAGGTCCCGTTCTTTGTGTTTTTTTGAAGCTTTGATTGTGTTTACAGTGTGCAATATAACATGTGTTCATGTTTCGCGTGTAAAAAAACACAGTATTTTTCACACAATTGACTCATCTGTACACCGCTGTTTTCACTGTCCTAAAAACGGCTGATGAGTTCCTTGCTCTATGAAGTCCCTCCTTCAGAAATACGTAACGAGTTCTGATTGTGCCAGCGGTTCCTGTGTTGTGATTTGACAGCAGCTTAGCGCACGTTGTACGGAAAGGTCACGCCTCTTAACGGGAGATGTATGCGCTTAATGATCTCTACAGCGTCCCTGGGAAAGCCAAACAAAGGTGATTTGACTCCGGGATGAAAATAACAGCGTCTCGACGACATGGCGACAAACACAATGAAACGCAGCACTTCCTTTTCTCCACGCGACCGTCCTCTTCTCCTCGTGGGACAGCAACAAGACCACGCCCCCTTTTTTCGCGTAGTCTTGTGGGCGGAGGTTAGTCTGTTCTACTGTTGTCATTTATGAAGGAAGTACCAGGATGTAGTCCAAGCCAGCCGTTCGCTGTAGGCTTTGAAAGGGAACTTCTGTTAAATAAAATATCTCGCTTGGCATTGAACTTTGAGCTTTATAATTTTACAGGTATTATTTATGCTCTAACAGCAACATTACACACTAACTAAAGTTTGAACAGTGGGATCACGAAGAACGGGACCTTTAAAGTTTGTCTCAAAAAGTCATAAGCAATCTATGAAGACAAACATTCGATGCAGTTTTCTGCCATATGTGTTTTCAGTTTTTTGTTCTAGACGTGGTGATAAACTTTCGTCGACTGAATGAAAAAGACCTTTACACTCAGCTGGAGCGAATCAGAAAAATGGCAGACATTGAAGAGGAGCGTCTGCCTCCTATCGGTCTGCTCACATCAGATGGCAGAACACAGTGGGCCGAGGCTCGCAGCGTACTGATCAAAGGTCAGACATAATTTATCCTCAGCTATACGAGCTGTATCGGTTACTAGACCTGCAATTTGACCTAAAAAAATTTAAAAACACAAAACTTGTGAGAGAGATACTAAAAATTCCCCTGATAAAACAAGAAATTCTGTACAGGTTAATGGAATTCAAACATATAAAATGTAATACATCTCAATCGGGTGCAGATTCTACCAACAGGGACTCACTAGACATGATTGAACGCTGTCTGTGTCTGGTGTGTTTGGATGAACCGTCTGGCATTGAACTGACTGATACCAACCGAGCTTCGCTAGTGCTCCACGGAGGGGGCACTGACAAAAACGGGGGCAACCGCTGGTACGACAAGCCCATGCAGGTAGAAAGCCAACAGTTGGATCTAAATTGACTAAGAAGATTAATTCTAAAATTAAATTACTGTAATGATTTCAGTTTGTGATAGGTGCAGATGGATGCTGCGGCGTTGTATGTGAACACTCCCCCTTCGAGGGAATAGTGCTCGTGCAATGTACAGAGTATCTACTGAGATACATGTAAGTCAAGTTATTGTTTTATTTATAGCAATTCATTTCAAAGTAACTCTTTGATTATTCAGAATGCACTGTTGGGTCTGGCAAATTCAATGAATACATCCACTTCTGAAAGAATCTGTAATATCCTTTCACTTATTCTCAATAGCACAGTAGTATTTGCCAAAGATTCAAAACTCTAATGAGACGACTTGAGATATATACCCACATAGCCTGAGAATAGCAACTAGCTAGTGAAGGTGTAATGTGATGGACTGTACTTGTTTCTCTCACAGGAGGGGAAGCCCTTCTAAGCTGGTGAGAGCGGCCAGCATGAGTGAGCTTCCTGCCCCCAGACGACTGCGCTGGAAATGCTCGTCAGATATCAAAACGTTCCTCACGGCCTCAGCGGATAAATTACAGAAGTAAGTCAATAAAGCAGGTGATACACCAGGGTAGCAAGTTCTAAACAATCTAATAGATACCATTCTGATAGCTTGCCATTAATTAAATACACTAGACTTTTTTTATACTATTAAAGCACACTCTAGAACAGGGGTTTTCAAACTGGGGTTCGGGGACATCCAGGGGTCCTCCAGAAGGTTCTAAGGGGTCCCCAGAAAATACAAAGCTAAAATGGATAAAGTCTACCAAACATTAGTTTTATTTTTAAATCGTTCTCTCCTTTCTTGCCGTATACATACTTACCTGAATTGCATATGTTTACCTTTTATCTTTCGGGTTAGTTTTTCTCACTTTAGTCCCCTTTATTTTGCTTTATCTTTACATACATACATACATTTATTCTGAAAGTTGTTTATACAAATCATTTTTAATTGAAAATGTTCTTCTTCAGGTTTATACATCCAACGTTAAAGGGATAGTTCACCCAAAAGTGAAAATTAGCCCATGATTTACTCACCCTCAAGTCATCCGAGGTGTATATGACATTCTTCTTTCAGACGAATAAAATCGGAATTATATTTAAAAAGTCCTGGCTAATCCAAGCTTTATAATGGCAGTAATTGTTGCTCTGTTTTTGAAGTCCATAAAAAATGTATCTGTCCTTCAAATAACGTGCTCCACACAGCTCCGGGTGATTAATAAAGGCCTTCTGAAGCAAATCGATGCGTTTGTGTAAGAAAAATATCCATATTTAAAACTATATAAAGTAAAGTTTCGGCCAATCGCCTTCCGTATTCAATTTATGGAAAAAGTGTTGAAAGTGCCTCTGCCGATCAAAGGCTTCCGTTACCAGGTACGGTCGTCAGACGTCGCGCACACATCTTGAAATGCGAGAAGGCACTTTCAACTTTACTGGAACTTTACTTCTGGTGTGTGGTGGGCGTACTGGCGCAATATAGCTGCACATTGGATGCTGCACATTGGTGGTGGATGAGGAGATTCCCCCCTTCTATGTAAAGCGCTTTGAGTGCCTAGAAAAGCGCTATATAAATGTAACAAATTATTAATTATAACTATTACTTTATAAAGTTTTAAATATGGATATTTTTCTAACACAAACGCATCGATTCGCTTCAGAAGGCGTTTATTAACCTCCCGGAGCCGCGTGGAGCACGTTATTTGAAGGACAGATGCATTTTTTTTATGGACTACAAAAACAAAGCAACAGTCACTGCCATTATAAAGCTTGGAAGAGCCAGGACTTTTTTTTTTTTTATAACTCACAATAAGATTGTATTCGTCTGAAAGAAGAATGTCATACACACTTAGGATGACTTAAGGGTGAGAAAATCATGGGCTAATTTTCATTTTTGGGTGAACTATCCTTTTAAGTATAGCAATTTAAGTTTGGAAACAATATGTTGTATTTATAATGCCACACTTGCTATTTATCTAACAGTTTAAATGTTTTTTTATATAAAAATATATAGATGGATTTTAGGAAGGGGGTCCCTCATAAAAGATTCATCATATTTGGGGGGTCCTTGGCATCATAAAGTTTGAAATCCACCTCAAATTGAATTATTCCTGAGTATCACCGGCATTAAAAAGTGATTCAGTTTATTTCACTTTTAAATAAATACATTTAAAAAAATAGACAAATAAAAGTGTGTAAAATACAATAAATGTTTGGCATCTTTAGGGTTTCATACATAGTACATTGTTTACAAGTGTGGGGTCAGTAAGATGTTTAGTTTGAAAGAAATTAATGCATTTATTTAGGATGTATTCAATTGATCAAAATTGACAGAAGACATTTATAATGTTAGAAAGATTCCCATTTCAAATACAGTAAATGCTGTTCTTTGTTTGTTGCTGTTCTGTTCTATGTTCTGACTCCTGAAAAAGTAGAATGTTTTCCATGAAAATGTTAAAGGTCCCGTTCTTCGTGTTTTTTTTTTAAGCTTTGATTGTGTTTACAGTGTGCAATATAACATGTGTTCATGTTTCGCGTGTAAAAAAACACAGTATTTTTCACACAATTTACTTATCTGTACACCGCTGTTTTCACTCTCCTAAAAATGGGCCGATGAGTTCCTTGTTCTATGAAGTCCCTCCTTCAGAAATACGTAACGAGTTCTGATTGTGCCAGCGTTCCTGTGTTGTGATTTGACCGCAGCTTAGTGAACGTGGCACGGTTCCTGTGTTGTGATTCGACAGCAGCTTAGCGCACGTAACTTGCACGGAAAGGTCACGCCTCTTAACGGGAGATATATGCACTCAATGATCTCTACAGTGTCCCTGGGAAAGCCAAACAAAGGTGATTTGACTCCGGGATGAAAATAACAGCGTCTCGGCGACATGGCGACAAACACACTCAAACGCAACAATTCCTTTTCTCCACGCGACACTTCCTCTTCTCCACGTGGGACAGCAACAAGACCACGCCCCCTTTTTTCGCGCATTCTTGTGGGCGGAGGTTAGTCTGTTCTACTGACGTAATTAATGAAGGAAGTACCAGGATGTAGTCCAAGCCAGCCGTTCGCTGTAGGCTTTGAAAGGGAACTTCTGTTAAATAAAATATCTCGCTTGGCATTGAACTTTGAGCTTTATAATTTTACAGGTATTATTTATGCTCTAACAGCAACATTACACACTAACTAAAGTTAGAACAGTGGGATCACGAAGAACGGGACCTTTAAGCTGCACAACTGTTTTCTACATTGAAAATAATAAGAAATGTTTTCTGAGCACCAAATCAGCATATTAGAATAATTTCAGAAGGATCATGAGACACTGAACACTGCATAATAGCTGCTAAAAATGTAGCTTTGTTCTCTCAGTAATAAATAACATTTTAAAATATAAAAAATTTGAAAACTTTTAAATTGTAATTTTTTTTTTTTAAAGGGGTGATGAATTGAGAAATCAACTTTTTTTTTTTTTTGAGTCTTTGGTATATAAAAGTTCATTGTGATATAAGAATATCCTGTAAGTTTCTGAGCTGAAACTTTCCTTGTCAGTCAAAGAATAGCTTTTATTGACACCAGGCCCAGAAAACGAGAGATCTCAGAATATGTCGACCACTGACGTCACAGAATGCAGAAGCGCCGCCTCAAGCCCGCCCACCGACTTGTGGAGCTAAACGGGTCGCTACCGAGAAATAAACATGACAGTTCCAGCTCACGTGCGTAAGACATTGCCCGATTGTCCGCTTCATTTCACCATGGAATTGATTGTAAACAAGATAGAGGTCGAGACTGGATTTGCAGACATATTGAGATTAAAACACAATGCTGTGCCTTCTATATTAGATCCGACAGGAACGGTGCAACACACACTTATGTGAGTAAAACATGTTTTTTATTTTTTGCGAGTCCTGCGAGCGATTCCCCAGACGCTATCAAAACAATTTCCACATGTACTGAGAGAAGCTGAAACTCATTAAATATGCAAATCTTATCCAATCCTAGTCGTGGACGTTTACTTCCAAGTATTCAGTGCGGCACACCCATCAAAACCAAGGCAAAAAATAGCCTATTACTTATTCATTATGATGTTTCTGAATGTAAAAACCACACAAACATCATAAGTTGACCTCAGACAACAGTATACATTTTTTTTTAAAAGCCAGTTCATGACACCTTTAATGCAGCCTTGGTGAGCATACAAGACTTTCAAATTGTTCATTTCCACAGGCTTGCAAGAAATTTGGACATGAATGTCAACAAATTCACTGGTTATGGCAAAGAGTTCATCAAGAGGCAGAAAATGAGCCCTGATGCTTATGTTCAAGTTGCCCTCCAGTTTGCATTTTACAGGTCAGTCTTCTCTATAATTAGTGCTATAGAGTGAAAGATATATATCTGAAGAGTTAGGTCTTTTCCGTTTGCATTCAGATGTCACGGACGTCTAGTGCCCACCTATGAAAGTGCATCAATACGCCGCTTTCAAGAGGGACGGGTTGACAACATTCGCTCCTCCACACCTGAGGCCTTAGCATTTGTGAAAGCTATGGCCAATAGCTCCAAAATAACTGTATGTAATTCAGTTTGTTTACATTGCACTTCATTCAAACTGCCCTGCATTTCATGCAAATGTCAACTCATTTGTAATCAATGCTGTGTGGATTGTCAAAACAGTAATAGCTTAGGAATGAATAATAACCCATGTCTTCCTTTATTCATATAGGATGCTGAGAAAATGGAGATGCTTTGGACTGCCATTAAAGCCCAAACCAATTATACAATTCTAGTAAGTGAAACGGACAGCTGAATTTGCATTACACAATCTGTCAGTTAGTCATTTTAACTGTGATTATCAAACTGTGATTGTCATACTGTCTGCTCTAAAATAAAATATTGCTTTTCCACTATGTGGAAACAGGCAATCACCGGGATGGCAATAGACAATCACTTGCTGGGGCTACGAGAAATTTCCAAGGAGCTACAACTCGAAAAGCCTGAGCTGTTTTCTGATACAACCTATGCCACCAGCATCCAGTTCATTCTCTCTACAAGCCAGGTTCACTTTGAAATAATGAGAGATAGACCTCAAATGGATTTGTGATTTATAGTGTGCATGCAAACTCCTTTGTTAAAAAATGTCAATCTCTTTTGTAAAAAAAAAAAAACGCTTGTCTTTACATAGGTTCCTACCACTGAGGAGATGTTCTGCTGCTATGGTCCAGTTGTCCCTAACGGCTACGGAGCCTGCTACAATCCTCAGACAGACCACATCATCTTCTGCGTGTCAAGCTTCCGTGACAGTGCTGAGACCAGCTCAGATTTGTTTGTGAAGACTCTTGAGGGATGCCTGAAGGAAATGCAAGATCTGTGCCGAAAATGCAGCACTGAAGCTAAACCAGCTGATTCCACAGAAAGGGTGGCGGGAACTCCAAAGGTAATGAAGAATGGAAGCAAGTCATAGCAAGAAGCTATGTTTAAATCGCCTGGAAGATGCAGGAAGTAACCACTGTGACTATACAAAGAGTGAACATTTCAGGGGAAAATCATAGTCTCAAAAATATAGCAAGGCTCATAGCAAAAGAGTCAAAGTAGGCATTCCCCTTCGGGTAGTTCATATATATTGCCAAATATTACGGCCAACAAAATCAGCAATGGAGCTGTAGTCACTTTACAATAGTACTAAGTAGATCTATTTAGGTGTCTTGCATATACAGATTAAAAAAGGAGCAGATGAAGCTCAGATTCCCAGTAGCCCCTGCCTTCAAAATATGAACGAGCTGAGGTTGGACTCCAAGAATCCTACACAGTTTTTATTCTGTCTAAGGGAAAGCTCACACTACAGGACTGTAAGACTACCTGAATTGCTCTGCTGCTCACACTAACAAGGTTTCTTGTCGATCTGTTGTCGTCTTGTCATAGCAGCGTGCATACACAACACAACACTGATGAGGTGAACAAGACATTTGATCAAGAGGCAGTCCTGACCAACAGTGAAAAAAAAAGTTATCTCACATAAATTCGCAAAAGTGATTACAAGATTTTTCCAGTTATACCATGCACTGTGATTGGCTGGATTAGTTCCACTTTGTCATTGCATTGCACACACTACAAGATCACGTGGCGATAATATCAAACAGTTTTGAGAATTTTGCAGTGTCTGTGACTGCTAGAGACAGGCTCGGATCACGTTGCTGATTTGCTCGTATGCAACAAGCACCGATTTGGCCGCGATCCCGGGGTTTGTCGCAGACCTTGGAAATCTGTCTGCGATCGCAAAAGCCAGCCAAAAATCGTGTAGTGTGAGCTTGCCTTAAGAGTATATTATAGTTGACAATGTCAAAGGCAGCATTAAAGGGATAGTCAAACCAAACATTTTAATTCAGTAATAATTTACCCATCCTCATGTTGTTCCAAATCTGTATGACTTTCTTTCTTCTGTGGAACACAAAAGAAGATATTTTGAAGAATGTTGTTTTTGTCCAAAGCAACACTGACTTGGTGCTTGTCGTCAGAAAACAAACTGGAATTTTTAAAGTAGTTGCTTGACATTCTCAATGATGCTGCCTTTGAGATCATGTAGGTCTGCTTGTTTAGTATGCATATGAATATTGTGATATGATAGCCTATAGCTGTTTACAATCTATACCAGTTTTTTAATGGTCATGTCAGAGTCACCATACCTTGCGGTTAGAGATGCTATCAAGATACAGTACTCTGAATGATGACCATGTGGAACAGGACCAGACGCTGCTATTTCCCTTTAACTTTGTGAGTCTCACATTCATATTTCAAATTTGTTTAATGTATGTCAAATCAAATATCTATCTGTTTAAAAAAAACAAAAAAACATAGCAAAGTCTATTTTGGGTCTGCAGAAAACAAAATAAATTTCAGGACCAGGCATTATAATTTATACTGTATGGTATTATAGCTTTAAAGTGTGCTGTAGTTTAAGTTTTCTATCAATTGAATTCTCAATGGGCCATATTCTGAAATGCACAGTCTAAGCTCCTAAAAAAACTAGCCAGTGTGCATAAATGTTTAAAGAATATCATCCATTGCGAACCAGCATGTTGCATGACCATTGTTATGTGGGTCTATTCTGTGGGATTGATTTCCAATGCAATAATAGTAACAGGGATTTTTCTTATCCAATGCAATAGCAGAAACGAATAGTTACTAGTACAGTGGCAAAAGCTTTTTTTAAAGTACAATCATCATTCTATATGTGACAATGTGCTTATATTATGTCTGAAAATGACACTGACAGGTTGCACAGTCGGTCTATACAGTATATTAAACAAAAAAGAACAATATTTGATGTTTGTCTAATGTACACTATGTTTTTGTATATTGTGAAATTCCATTGAAATGTGTGTAATTTAATTTGTATATCCTGTGTTGAACCAGTCATGATAGTAATTGTAATGTAGGTCTAAAAAATTCTAAAACAGTGATGCCTTGAGAAATGTGTTTTAGCACTTTATAACTAGATCAAATATGTACTGTAGTAAATAGCATAGCTATTAAACCACTCAATCATGGTATACTAGATTATAGAGAATACATATACTGCATATATAGAGAAATTATAGCCTTAGTATTGGTAATAGACTATGTTAGTAGTTGCACATCTTGACCTTATGTTGAACATAAATACATGAGGATGAGGAAACAGGAGGAATATATGAGGAGGGAAACAGCAAACATGTGAAAGTAAAGATGTATCAGAATGTATTTTGTTAAACTAGTGGTGGAGTCCTTAAACTGTGATGTTCTTTAACTCTGAGATATTTATTTTTATAAGTTAGAGTTTTCAAAAGATAAATGGTCTATTTATCAAATATCACTGTATTCTAATGATGACAATAAAATACTAATCAAATCCAACAATGTGTGCACTTTATTTCATACCACAAATTAAATCTACAATTTATTCTAGGTGTTTTACAGCATAGACATTCTACATTTCCACATACAAACTGCAATGATTTGGGCCAGGTAGGCTACATTCAAATTTGTCATATAAAATTGTTTTATTCATAGCAACCTACAACTTGAGTTGAGACAAAACATACATTTAAGAATGTCACTTCTAATCTAATTTTGAAGAACCATTTTTTTTTTTTTAATTAGAAGAACACTGCAATAATATTTTTGAGATTACAAATGTAAACTATTTTGGGCTTACACATAATGTAACCCTTTAAACAAAAAGCTTAGCATTTAAAATATTGCTAAATTAAGTTAAATATTTAGGCTACTCATATAAACTCGCTTTAAACCCCGAGTAATGAAACGTTTCACACTTGTAATTTTGAAGCGAGGTTAACTGCTTTTTACCAGGGGTTATAAAACCCTGCCCTGAACTCATCAAAACTTGTACAGTATAACGGTGAGGTGATAGAATGTTACGGCTAGAGCAACCGCCTGCATTGACTGTTACGGAAACGGACATTAAAAAAAAGTAGTTTTAGCGTTTGAGGGGGAAATTTTGAGAAGTGTGAAACGTGAATCAAGATAACATTGCATTTACCCGGTGTTTAAAATGACCCAGAGTTAAGTATTTGTGAAAAGCCTTTTGTATATCCTGCTGGCGCATCTGTTTGCTTGTTTCGGTGCTCCCAACTAGTTACTATGGAGAGCTGTACACACACGCAGTTTGACAACAGCTTTGCCTTCTGCGGATATATTTTAATAGTAATAAGTATGCCTACTAATTCAGTGGTAACCGTACGCTATGGTCCATATGAGTCGTGTGGTATTGTCGAGCACAAAACATTTCGCCTGGACGGTTTGCAAGGTAATCCTTAAAGATGTGTAACAGCTTTGAATAGGTTTCATTCATTTTGTTACGGGTATACGTACCGTTTGTAGTAACAATACTATTGTAATCTGGCGGAGATATGTGGTCACTTATACTTTTCCCCTACTTCTAGCTGCCCTAAAAGCCGATGGCCACCAGTGTGTCCTCGAGAAAACGGATGATTGGAATATAGTTGAGCTCATTGTCAATGGAGAGTGCGTCTACACGTGCAACATTACTGACCTTGAGTTTGGTAATTTGCGTCAGCATTTGAAAACTTCTGCTTTCTGAAAGATAAGAGCTGTTATGTTCATCATGAAGTTTTCCTCTTTGCTCATAGGCGGTGATGGAAGACTTGATCCGCGGTGCCTGGAGGCCATTGACGCAGTTAGGACCGCGTATTAAACGACATGCCACGTGTTCGAAATGGAACACTATTATACTTCTTATTACACTTCTTATTACTGAATTCTGCGCAGTCTACTTAAAAGAATGGAACAATAGCTTACTACTTTGCGCATTAAGTGGCATTTTTCAGAATTAAATAAGGCTATTTAATGAATGCTGCTACAGTATGCCTAATATACTTGAAAAATAAATAAAGTGAACCAGATGGCGTTATTCCACTATAAACAGTAAACCAGAATAATCACCTAACTATATTTGTCACGAGATGACGTTTGCTTTGTTGTAAACTGCTTATTTCAGCACATGTAAGTCAGGAAATTAGCATATTGTGTACAATACACAGTACACACTACATAACGCAGCAATTGTAAATTATACTATTTAAAACATAGCCAATGTCTTTAAATCTAGTGAGCTACCTAACTAGATATTTGCCTTTTTTGGCATGCATGCTATGATGAGTCTAATGGTGTCCTGCTGTATGTAAAGACGGCACACTGCCTGTGGAGAGACCTCTTATGTATGTGCACACAGGTATATGATTAATGATAAAAACCAAGCAAACATCCATCGTTTGTCAGTGACACACAGTTTATTGCATTATTGCTGTGAAACATCTATCATTCATCACAATCTATCACAGTGAATTAAATTTATGATCTTTTTCCCCCATAACCAATGTCCGGTGTCTACAAAATAGGCCTACTAAAACCACATTTATTCAAATGAAACATTTGCATTAAATTCACTTTCGCAAGTGTCTATCACATGAATTACTACAGCACAGATTAAAGTAAAATCCAGTTTACAGCTATTTAGTCCAGCTTGAATGATAAAGATTTAACTGTTTAAGCAGCTAGAATGATCTTTAGTGTATGACCATGTACAAGATTTAGTATAGATGAATTCCACAACAAAAGCAGTTTGCTGAGAGTAAGATTGCACAGGAAGATAATGCATCAGATACTTGCACTTATCAGATTGGTAGTTTAAGTAATTGTTTTGTTACCGCCTTATATTTGTTTCCCAGTGTGTATAGCATTTCAAACTTGTCACAGACATGTTGACGTTATAAATGTCCTCATTCCCACAAGTCTTAAACTCCACAAGAACCAGAAAGTCTAAAAAGGAAGCATATTTTGTGGAAGCTACAGAGAATATCACCACTGCCACAGAGAATATTGTTACTTGTCTACATGCCATCTGTCTGATGTCTCAGGATGAAGCCAAGTGTGACAGTTATGGAAGACAAAAAAAAAAATTACTTAAGACAGATAAATGATTTCTGGTACAAATCTACGGCTAAATCTGATACAGAATGAGTACACAAATTTATATTTGCTGTCTTGTGCTCCATTTAGCAATGTTTTTGAACAATTTGACATACTTTGGCAACATGAAAATCACCTTATCTAATAAATTGTGCGTTGATAGTTATATTTCATTTCCACAACTGACACAACAGCATTAAAAACTCCTGCCGTTGAATGCCTCAAGGTTAAATGCAGTGTCCAAGAACCTCTTCAGCTCAGTCACATGAGTGAATTTGTTTCCTGTGGCAGGGGCTGCAGCAGGGTCACGGCCAACATACCTAAAAATGTGTGTAAATATTTTGAATTTGGTGCGTATAAGTTTTAGGCTGCACCAAACATTTAGCTTAAAAAGAGACTCACCATATTGGATTCTTATGGTGCACTGTGAGGAAACGTGGCCTTACGTAGTCATAGTACCCCATGTTCTTGTGCTCCTCTTGACACCATATGAGTTCAGCATTGCTGTATTTCTCAACCTCAGCCTTGATGAGGTCAAAAGGGAATGGTGATATCTAAGAGGAAAGATTGTATTTGATAAATTGAATTGTATTTGAATAAAGTAATTTTTGCAGTGCCGTTAAAACTTATAATCAAGAAACTATAATGGCAACCTGCTCCAATCTGACAATTGCAACATCCTCCTCCAACTGAAGCTGTTTTCTCACTTTTGCCAGCTCATAGTAAACTTTTCCAGTGCAGAATATGACCCTTTTGACTTTTTGGGGGTTTTTCGATGCAGGACTATCATCTGGAATTATCCTTAAGAATTTTGTCCCTGCAATATAGATTAATTAGATACAACCACATGTTATCGCTAAAAGCTGGGCAGAGCTCAAAGAGCTTGATACAATGTTTCTGTACTAGAATTGTGTACCTGTGATCATCTCATCAAAACTGGAACGGGCCTCTTGCAACCTCAGTAAAGACTTTGGTGTGAAAATGATCAGCTGAATAAAAAATATGAAAATGTGGTAAGTCAAATAAAGACAAACTGTATGATTCATTGCATAGAGGAACTTTTGAAACTTCAGGCCAGGGAAAACACAAATAGTAATATAACACAGCTGTGAAATCAAGCAAAACAGTAAATTAAGAGCACTTCCATATAAAACAAACAATATCATCCCCAGACGCTCACAGTTTAATTTACTCAGGAAGAGATTTTCTCATGCTCCACAAACCTCTGAATTTCTCCACAACAGGGAATCACTTTAGACGATTGCAGTGGCACAGAAGCAAAAGAGGATTGGGGCGTACATTAAACCTTCACATTAAAGTTAAGGCTTAAAAGGATAGTTCACCCAAAAATGCAATTTCTGTCATAATTTACTCACACTCAAGTGGTTCCAAAATCCAAACCTGTATACATTTCTTTCTTCTGCTGAACATAGATATCTTGGAAGATATTTTGAAGAATGTTTTTAACCAAACAGTTGATGGACCCATTGACTTCCATAGTAAGAAAAAAAAACACTTTGGAAGTCAATGGGTCCATCAACTGTTTGGTTACCAACATTCTTCAAAATATTTTATGTTCAACAGCAAAAATAAACTTGAACAACTTAAGGGTGAGTAAATGATGACAGAAATTTTTTTTTTGGGTGAACTATCCCTTCAAGTTAATAAAGTCCATCTAGTCCATCACAGCAGCTGAGACATTAAAGGTCCCGTTCTTCGTGATCCCACTGTTCAAACTTTAGTTAGTGTGTAATGTTGCTGTTAGAGCATAAATAATACCTGTAAAATTATAACGCTCAAAGTTCAATGCCAAGCGAGATATTTTATTTAACAGAAGTTCCCTTTCAAAGCCTACAGCGAACGGCTGGCTTGGACTACATCCTGGTACTTCCTACATTAATTACGTCAGTCAGTAGAACAGTAGAACAGACTAACCTCCGCCCACAAGAATACGCGAAAAAGGGGGCGTGGTCTTGTTGCTGTCCCACGTGGAGAAGAGGACGGTCGCGTGGAGAAGAGGAAGTGTAGCTTGAGTGTGTTTGTCGCCATGTCGTCGAGACACTGTTATTTTCATCCCGGAGTCAAATCACCTTTGTTTGGCTTTCCCAGGGACACTGCAGAGATCATTGAGCGCATATATCTCCCGTTAAGAGGCGTGACCTTTCCGTACAACTTGCGCTAAGCTGCTGTCGAATCACAACACAGGAACCGCTGGCACAATCAGAACTCGTTACGTATTTCTGAAGGAGGGACTTCATAGAACAAGGAACTCATCAGCCGTTTTTAGGACAGTGAAAACAGCGGTATACAGATAAGTAAATTGTGTGAAAAATACTGTGTTTTTTTACACGCGAAACATGAACACATATTATATTGCACACTGTAAACACAATCAAAGCTTCAAAAAAACACAAAGAACGGGACCTTTAATCTTATATCTCAAATCTATCTAAATCTATAATACCAAATGTGCATTCTAATGAATGCACATAGCCTGTATATTAGAGTGGCACGATTCATCCGTGAAAGCACCCATGAAATAATTCGCCTGTTTCTATTAAACCTTTGACTAAATCCCACCGGAACATCCCAATGTGTCCGTGCAGACGCTGAGCCAGAGCATTATCATACAGTATACTGTAGGTATGAAATAGCTTCACAAACAGTCTTCAACCACAGTTTCATTATTTCAGTTACAATATTCATTATGATCACAGCAGTACAGTTGGGATATAAACACTGATGTCTATGGAACGATCGAAAAAGAGGACATTTTTTTTGTTAAGAATTGGTGCTGAGAAACTGAGAAATTATATTGTACATGCTAATACTGACACATAGAAAGGAAAAAGGATGGTCTTACTGGCTTCCTGAATGGTAATAAGATTTGCCTTCTAAGCACATGGAAGTAGCTGGCAGGTGTTGAACAATTGACCACGATCCAATTACAGTCATAGAGCTGCTGGACCTCGAAGTCTCCAGTGAATTCCTTAAATGAAGTAAATAAAACAGCTAATTAAAATGATCTATTAATATCATGTCAAAACTAATTCCATAATGTGTCACAGCAAAAACCTAATAATCCTGTAACATTTCAGAAGATGTCCATTCTTTTAAAACATTTAACATACACACATTACAAGATTGCACAAAGATGGTGTCGCATTAATTTTACGGATGAATTTGCTAATTACTTCCTTTAAAAGAAAAGGACAATCATAAATTGATTTGACTTTTGGCTGGTTTAGTCAATAGCCTTGTTGATTATGTCTTGTAAATACTGATCATCAGGGTTATAATTAGTACCATTTATGTCTTTACCTATGATGCCCTGCCACTGGGACTGACATACTGCTAAGACTGAAAAGGAAAGCAGTATTAACAAGAACTATATTAAGCATCGAACCAATTGGAAATCAGTGAAGTGCGTCCATTTCAAACTACCTGTGGCCATCAGCATGAGGCATGACCGGAAGGGCCACTTACCGGATAGCGATCAGGGTCATCCTTGCTCATCTGCAGGAAGCGCTCAGGCCGTGCTGACGAGTGCTCCGGGCCCTGCTCATTAGTGCAAACACACCAGCGCTAATGAGTGTAGGTCTATCAAACGCCACACTAAGCTAAAGAATTATAGCCTCATTTATTGGCTCAGACCAAACTTGAGTCATCATTATTGATTCTAGTACAGCTATTCTGCTTTTGAGTGTGGAGAAGGATTGAAAAAAATGTTACCCTGTAGGAAATTAGATTCAGTGGTCAATAGGACAGCTATGATCTACATAATTGACTCTAAAAATAACACTTGCTTTGATATGGTCTAATAGCGAAAAAGCAGAAATAAGAAACAAGTTAAATAATACATGCTATTTATGCTGCTGTCTTGTGTGTTTTCAATTACATATGCAAGGAAAACAGATACTTGCTTTGCGTCTTTTATGTTTACCAACATACAAGGGTTGCACTTTATTTCCATAATCCACTTTACACATTCTACTAAGTAACTTTGCAACTACATGTCAACTAACTCTCATTAGAGAGTCAGTAGATGGTTAGGTTAGGTTTAGGGGTTAGTAGAATACTGTAAGTTGGCATGTAGTTGCAAAGTTACTAATAGTCTGTTAGGGAAGCATCACAATAAAGTGTTAGCAGAAAATAAACAGGCAGTCTACTAATACTCTAATGACATGCAAAGTTACGTATAGGTAGTAGAATGTCTAAAGTGGACAATCGAAATAAAGTGTTACCCATGCAAATGTTCCATGCAATATTATGCCACTTATATAATATATAAAAGGGCATGCCATCAGCCGACTCACCATTCCCTCCATCCCATGTGGCAACAGTAAAACGATGCCATTGTGTCGGACCCACTTGGCCTGGCCTGCACAGATGAACTGGTCAATGATGCACTGGGCTGTGTTTTGGAAGTCGCCAAACTGAGCCTCCCAGCACACCAGGGCATTAGGACTAGACATTGCAAAACCAAGCTCAAAACCTAAATTAAAAAAACATGTGTCAGAATCCTTTTTTTTTTTTTTTGTCCAAAGTATTCAGAGTATGGTTTTTACAAGGGGATGTGTCGGTGAAAATTGGGCTTTTGGGAAAAACTGCTCTGTACAAGCTGAACATTTCTGAGGGTAATTTTACAGGTATCAGAAACAGGGAATACCTTGGATGATTTAAATTTCTGTGCACTCTGATTGATAACCAGATGGAAATTAAACACAGGTGGTAATTACCCAAAACTCCATATTCAGACAGGGAGCTGTTGCACACTGTGTAGAGAGCCTGGTCTTGCCACAGGTGGTTCATCGGAACGCAGAAGCGCTTATCAACTTCCTGATCATGCAAGACATGGTGACGGTGACTGCAAAGATAAGGTCACAAATTCAATAAGCAGTAAACGGTAAAAAAAGATACCTATTTCTTGATTCCATTTTTTTTAACATGTATATTTATAAATATTCACATAACATATGCATGCGTGTGTGTGTGTGTGTGTGTGTGTGTGTGTGTGTGTGTGTGTGTGTGTGTGTGTGTGTGTGTGTGTGTGTGTGTGTGTGTGTGTGTGTGTGTGTGTGTGTGTGTGTGTGTGTGTGTGTGTGTACCGTCACTTACATACTGTCACTTTTGATAAAATTAATGTAATCTCAGTAATATTTGTATTTAAGACAATCCTTTTATTCAGCAAGGATGCATTAAATTGATCAAAAGTGAAGGTAGAGACTTTTACATTGCTACAAAATATTTATTTCAAATTGTTCTACTTTCTATTCATCAAAGAATCCTGGAAAAACATGGTTTAACTGTTTAACAAAGAATCCTGGAAAAACATGGTTTAACTGTTTAATCCTGAAAAAACACGGTTTAAACAAAAATATTAAGCAGCACAACTAAAAAGTAACACACAGTAAAAAATGCTTCTTGATCAACAATTCAGCTTCTTAGAATGATTTCTGAAGGACCATGTGACACTGGATTAATGGCTGCTGAAAATTCAGCTTTACCATCACAGGCATGAATCACATTTTAAAATAATAGAAAAAGAGTGTAGATTTTAAATTGTAAAAATGTTTTAACATTACTGATTTTACTCTATTTTGTACCAAATTCAGCCTTGGTGAGCATAAGATACTTCTTTCAAAAACATTTTTTTTAAAAATCTTATCGACCCCAAACTTTTGAACGGTAGTGTCTGTATATAATGTATGTAAAATAAAATAAAACCTACTGACACCCAGATTCTGTGAATTCTGGAAAAAGCTTAAGGAATACCATTTTTAGGAATATTTTCTTAAGCTGTAATGTCAAACCTCAGAACAGAGGCACTCTAACTCTTTATGTCGTATCAGTGTGAGAGATCATGGACAGTAGTGGATTTGAGACAGGAGATTTGATATGTTTTGCTGGCTTACTCTGATGCGATGTTCAAACCAGCCATCAGACCCAGTGCGATTAGACAATCTTTAAAGTCCTTTAAATATCAGAGTAATGATGTCCTGCACAGGCCGTCACGACTTACAATGAGTATATAGACATTATATAACATTTAGTACTAACCACGTATTTCCCACTGGTAATTCACATTTGACATATATGAGCTCCTTTCTTAGATAATCTTGTGAAATGGAGAATGTAACCACAAGGAATGTGTTCAAGCTAATTGGGGTCTATCTGCTCTGCTCATTTAATCACAAATGTAAATCAAAAGTGGCTCTTTAAGCTAAAGTGTCCTGTCCCTGAGGGTTAGCTCTGGAAAAACAGAGAATCTGGGGAGTAAACAGTGCATCAGCTGTGTGTTGGTTTCATCAATCAAGGGACCAGAGCACAGTACTCAGTGCATTCCCAAACACAGTAGACTGAATCAATTACTCATAGCCATTAACTCCCTGAGTAACAAGCAGAACCAGCAGACTGGAGCACACCAATATGTTCACTCCCAGAGCCTTTGCTTGAGAAAAATAAATATATGCACCAGCAGAAAATCTACTTTGATAAAAAGGCTCATAACACACAGAAGCTCTTTTGCTGACGTCTTTTCACTCACATTTTTCCTTCATTATGCTCTAAGCAAAGCATGAAACTGTCCATTGAGAGAAAATGTAGTCAAAAACTATAAAGTGAACCAGTAAATAATGCTGTTTGTAGTGTGATAAGTTCAACTGAGTTGATGTCTCAGAGTTTCATTGATGTATACTGGTTGCAAAAATGTCTTGCACAAGACAGAATCTAACAGACGTGGGAGTATGTGTCTGTACTGCTGTGGGCTGACATAAAACGGGTTTCCTTCAGAAGCAGTACCGTGACAGCACCATGTGGGTGTCTCTCTGCCACTCCCAGAGGACTCTCTCTGTGTGCGAAAAGCTGACGTAATTTGTCAATGTGTTGACATTTTAGTTTGAATGGAGCCATAAGGCATAAAATATATACTTGGTTATTTTTAGAAATATAGTCAGTTAAAGACTACAAAGCGACCAGGGGTCTGTTCTTCATACCTCGCTAAGATGATAAGACAGCCAGATCTTCTAATCGTGATAACTGAACTCTGGCTAATTTAGTTTTTCAAACAAATTTGTGGATTGGATCAAAATATGTCTGCGATTACAGCACATTCTTGTGGTCCCTGAAGAGGGCCGATGCATCGATACTCGAATGCAGCGATTGGCTGGCATCAAGACAGCAACGTAATGATATCATATATTTAAAAAAGACACCTGACGAAAAACTTGACAAATTTCTCGACCTTTATATGAATAAAAGTTATAATAGAGTAATGAAATGTGCAGTTTTATTTACATACATACATATACAGGTGCTGGTCATATAATTAGAATATCATCAAAAAGTTGATTTATTTCACTAATTCCATTCAAAAAGTGAAACTTGAATATTATATTCATTCATTACACACAGACTGATATATTTCAAACGTTTATTTCTTTTAATTTTGATGATTATAACAGACAACTAAGGAAAATCCCAAATTCAGAATCTCAGAAAATTTGAATATTAGAATATTGTGAAAAGGTTCAATATTGAAGACACCTGGTGCCACACTCTAATCAGCTAATTAACTCAAAACACCTGCAAAGGCCTTTAAATGGTCTCTCAGTCTAGTTCTCTAGGCTACACAATCATGGGGAAGACTGCTGACTTGACAGTTGTCCAAAAGACGACAATTGACACCTTGCACAAGGAGGGCAAGACACAAAAGGTCATTGCAAAAAAGGCTGGCTGTTCACAGAGCTCTGTGTCCAAGCACATTAATAGAGAGGCGAACGGGAAGGAAAAAAAGTGTACAAGCAATAGGGATAACTTCACCCTGGAGAGGATTGTGAAACAAAACTTCACAATCAAAAAGATTCACAAAGAGTGGACTGGAGCTGGAGTCAGAGCTTCAAGAACCACAACGCACAGACGTATGCAAGACATGGGTTTCAGCTGTCGCATTCCTTGTGTCAAGCCACTCTTGAACAACAGACAGCGTCAGAAGCGTCTCGCCTGTGCTAAAGACAAAAAGGAAAAAAAGTGGTCCAAAGTTATGTTCTCTGATGAAAGTAAATTTTGCATTTCCTTTGGAAATCAGGGTCCCAGAGTCTGGAGAAAGAGAGGAGACGCACACAATCCACGTTGCCTGAGGTCCAGTGTAAAGTTTCCACAGTCAGTGATGGTTTAGGGTGCCATGTCGTCTGCTGGTGTTGGTCCACTGTGTTTTCTGAGGTCCAGCCGTATAACAGGACGTTTCATGCTTCCTACTGCTGACCAACTTTATGGAGATGCAGATTTCATTTTCCAACAGGACTTGGCACCTGCACACAGTGCCAAAGCAACCAGTACCTGGTTTAAGGACCATGGTATCCCTGTTCTTAATTGGCCAGCAAACTCGCCTGACCTTAACTCCATAGAAAATCTATGGGGTATTGTGAAGAGGAAGATGCGATATGCCAGACCCAACAATGCAGAAGAGCTGAAGGCCACTATCAGAGCAACCTGGGCTCTCATAACACCTGAGCAGTGCCACAGACTGTTCGGCTCCATGCCATGCCGCATTGCTGCAGTAATTCAGGCAAAAGGCCCCAATTAAGTATTGAGTGCTGTACATGCTCATACATTTCATATTCATACTTTTCAGTTGGCCAAGATTTCTAAAAATCTTTTCTTTGTAATGGTCTTAAGTCATATTCTAATTTTGGAGATACTGAATTTGGGATTTTCCTTAGTTGTCTGTTATAATCATCAAAATGAAAATAAATAAACATTTAAAATGTATCAGTCTGTGTGTAATGAATGAATATAATCTACAAGTTTCACTTTTTGAATGGAATTAGTGAAATAAAACAACTTTTTGATGATATTCTAATTATATGACCAGGACCTGTACATATATTAACGATTTCTAGTGTTTGTACAGGGGTTACATTTTTATTTCATTTAATAAAAGCATTTAATAAAATTTTAACATAACTTCATGTGCTGAACTTCCATTTTTTGTGTCCTCCATAAATCCTATAAGAGAACAAAAGGAAACAACCACAGTAGTTTCCAATGGAAATGGATTGAATGTCTTACCTAAATGTTCCTCTTTCCACATCTTGTCCACTGAGTCTCACGTGAATTCCATCCTTCAGCAAAGAGCCAAAGGCCATGTACTCTGCCAGAGCCCAGTCCACCGTGCGTTTTACAACCATATCTGCTCTGCCTCGAAGGATACGTGACAAGCCTGAATTAACATAGATACAGAACGTATAGAAAGTCATAAACTTGTACCTTTTATTGTGACACTTTGAAAATAAATTCAATTTCCTAGAAAAGGAACGTTTGTCAAGACAGACTTTAATGTTGGCCCTGTTTGATAGATAGATAAGCTTTTCATCGGTCAATTGGTCAATTGGATTTTTGTCTGTCCAAGAGAAAAGTTTAGAAGAAAATACATAAACAGAGTCAGAGCAGACTGAACATCTGTTTCGAGCTTGGTGAATGCAGCTAAAAATTAACTTTTTTTTTTAATGGTCTCAGAAGAAAAAAAGCATCAAAAGAAGTATAAAAGTTTAATTTACAAGCATTACGTTTGCTGCATTTTTATTTACACAGAAAAACTAGAATTTTTTTTATGTTAATTCATATTAAACAGTAAAATAGTTCATATATTTATAGAAATACTGGTAATGTTTTTGTAATGTGCAAAAAAAAAATGTGCACCAATAACCTTATACCAATCCCTACTGTATCAGATTAAAATGAGCTGAAATATCTTATTAAAACATAACTAGATTTTTTTAAAAACATCATCATAGGTATTGCCGTTATCTTTTGAAGATCAAGGTTACAATATATGCAATATGTCTATGCCATATGTGTTTATATTCCTTCCACAGTTCATGCTTATGAGAAGCAAACCCATAAGAGTAGTCTTGCTTTTCATACACAATATCCTACTGGAATAAAGCATCATTATGTGTCAGAAATAAGTTTCTTTAATAAGTGGGATGGTTTGATGCTCAGAGGTAGTTGTGCTTAGAGGCAGGCAATAAGCAGAGTTTAGCTGGAGGGCTATGGTAGTTAGGGTGATTTAGCAGAATTTAAGGCTGCCAGATTGGAGTCGGCTCTTTAAGTGCAATGGTCCCATAGTGCAACTCCATCAATCCACTATAGCTCCCATGCGTCCGCTGCTCAGAGAAAGATATTTATGACCCGTGAGGAGAATATCAGAAGTGTAAGGATCATCTGTTCCACACCATTAGCACCATCATCCAGCAATGCTTTGATGTCAGTTTCCAGTGTTTTGTCATTAATGGTTAAAGCTTAAAAATACATACAGTAAGCTATAATCTAGTTGATAAACTGACTGCTGGTAAAAGCCTCTGGGACTCCACAGCAATAATTTAAGTGATAGTTCAAGCAAAAGTGAAAATTCTTTCAACCATCATGTCTTTTTGAAACCTGTATGACTTTCTTTCTTGTATTCTGAAAGGCTCTTTTCCAAATAAGTCCATAGTGATTACAAACTATCAAGCAAAAGATTTTCAGTTATTTTCATTTCTTAGCTATTGTATGGCATCAAAAGATTCAAACTTATTAAAATATAACATAATAGTTGCATGGACTATGCTTTTATAGTGTATTTTCGGAGACTGACAGGACGGCCCCCATCCATTCCCTTGCTCAAGGGTATAATGGTGATAGTTCAGGGATCAAGCTCTTCCAGGGTTTCAACCTACAACCTTTCAGTTACTGGCCTAGATTTTTATCCACTGGGCTAAAACCCAGTTCAGGAAATCATACTTGTATAATTTGGGATGGAAATTGTGAATTCAACACTGCCACAATCAGACTTCTGAATTAAATGCGTACCCATCTAAATACCTGAAACTCACCACTATGAATGGCAAAGTCCTTTAGAGGGACTGAACTGGCTACTGCACCAATGTGACCGAGCACCTCTTCGCTTAGTCCAGTGGAAGGGCAGCTCATGCTCTTTGGCTCTCCATCTGGTTTGAAGAAGTCTTAAACACAAAACAGAGCACATATAACCACCAATCCGTGGCTCCGGGGGACTGGGGCCCAATAGGGGGCCTCCGCAAACTTTCAAGGGGGCCTAAAGATAAAATAAGACAAAACATTAAAATTCATGCATTAAAATCAACTAAAACCCAACATATTTCTTATTTTAATTCACCCCCTGAAGAACCATTTGTTTTGCAGGATTTCAACAGTCTTGGAAAATCTGTATATGTGATGTGATTTCTATACCTGGAAATGTCTGAAATTATCTTAAAATGCCATGTGCATTTATATAAAGAAAAAACATTTTACTAGTTATGCCAAGCTCTAAAATATTTGGTTGAGAAGAAATTGTGAATAAAAAAAATGATGTTTATCCTTAATGTTTACCCAATACTTTACGAATGACTGGAAAATTCATTGGTTTAAAAAAAAGAGTGGGAATTCTGAAGAACATTCAGCTCCTAAAACTTCTGAAATTCAATTATTTTAGTTACTACTTTAATGTACAATAACTAGTAGAGCCCATAGACTAAAACAAGTTTAAAACTAGGACTAAGGAGCTTTCGAATATTGTTGAGCACAATGGAGGGCCTTGGAGTAAAAATGGTTGAGAAACACTGGTTTAAATCCACGCCTGGTACCTATAAAGTCCTTAAAAAATGTACCTGGCCACGGAGAGTCAAGCCAGTGGCGGATGTGTAGGATCTTCTCATCTTTAGAACTGGTATATGCCTCCTCACAGATCTTGTCATATTTAGCAACCTCCTCCTGAAAACAATTCACAGTACAGCATCAGCCCGCCATCCACTATATTCATCAAAAACCCAGACACATGACACATTTGTGACAAATTATTAATTAATGATTCATGGCACCTATGTGCTACGGCGTAGAGAAAACAGCAAGATACCAGTCACAATTTATTCTCTAAGTGAAATCCCCAGAGCTATGTCAGCGAGTGAAGAGTGACAGGGATGCAGTTGTAAATAAAACGAGCTGTCGCTGGGCGAGACAAGGTGTCAGCTATCCGCACTGGAGGGATGGTTTGGTCCGACGATTGTGGTTTCTACGGCGACACAAATCTGAGGGTGGTTGGGAGGGGAGGGGTGGCTAGCTTTGAGCCCGGGGAATGAGAGCCTGGGTCATCGGGTGAAGTATGAAATGTGTCATAGCCAGAGCGAAAAGACATTGGCTGAGCATCTGAACACAACCTTCATCAATTGTCAGGAAACAATATACAAACAGCACAGGAAACCCATCACTCCTAATAGGCCAGGAAAACAACAGCTGTGGAAAAGATGCTTCAGATGAGTTAAAAAGGTCAATTAGGGTGACCTGTGGGAGGAACAACAGCAGGTGGACATTTTCACATTACATAATGGCCCAATAATGAGATTTCCATAGAGTGAGACACAAACCTCAAACTCTTGCAGTGTTACAACTCCCTCAGAGATGAGCTTGTCAGCATATTTCTTCAGCACATGTTCCTGTTTGCAGATCTGTTTGTACATGAGGGGTTGAGTGAACATGGGCTCATCCATCTCATTATGTCCAAACCGCCGGTAACACACCTATAAAACACATCACCAATGTCAATTTACATGTGATAAGACACAAATTCAGGATCATTAATCCAAACAATTTTTTATTTTTGCATAAAAAACACATTATTACCAGTGTCTACTTAAGATCCGATGTCCATCCCATTTTCACATCTTGCAATTCTTTTCTACATCCTTATCAGTTAGGAATTAAAGTTTATTTAATATATTTTAGATATAGTTTAAATTTGTTTAATTCCCAGGTAAGTTTCCAATTAAATTTCCTAAGTGTTCAAAATAAGTTGCGACGCTATGCCACTCAAGATCCCATGTATTCTTCGCTAATGGCCACATAGAAGGCTATTCCTGAAGGCGATTCTTCAGGTAGTTTTCCCAAGTGCCAATCAATGGTCCAAAAACGCTGTTTTGAATTAGTCACTTCTCAGTGTGCTTTTCAGACAGGCTGTTAAGGGCCATTCATGAAAAGAAAAATAACTTTAACCATGAAGTTTTAAAAATCGCTTTAACTATAAGAGAATATAGTTAAAGCGCCTTAAATGAATACATTGTTTAAATTAATAAATAATTTAAACACAAAGTTATTTAATAGTTAAATAACTTTGTGATTTGTACAGCAAGCATTTGATACACTGCCGATTTTGCAGGTTTTCCTACTTACAAAGCATGTAGAGGTCTGTCATTTTTATCATAGGTACACTTCAACTGTGAGAGACGGAATCTAAAATAATACAAAATCCAGAAAATCACATTGTATGATTTTTAAATAACTAATTTGCATTTTATTGCATGACATAAGTATTTGATCACCTACCAACCAGTAAGAATTCCGGCTCTCACAGACCTGTTTATTTTTCTTTAAGAAGCCCTCCGGTTCTCCACTCATTCCCTGTATTAACTGCACCTGTTTGAACTCGTTACCTGTATAAAAGACACCTGTCCACACACTCAATGAAACAGACTCCAAACTCTCCACAATGGCCAAGACCAGAGAGCTTTCAAGGATATCAGGGATAAAATTGTAGACCTGCACAAGGCTGAGATGGGCTGCAGGACAATAGTCAAGCAGCTTGTGTGAGAAGACAACAAGAACCGTGAAGCATGGAGGTGGAAACATCATTCTTTGGGGATACTTTTCTGCAAAGGGGATATGACGACTGCACTGTATTGAGGGGAGGACGGATGGGGCCATGTATCGCAAGATCTTGGCCAACAACCTCCTTCCCTCAGTAAGAGCATTGAAGATGGGTCGTGGCTGGGTCTTCCAGCATGACAACGACCCGAAACACACAGCTAGGGCAACTAAGGAGTGGCTCCGTAAGAAGCGGAGCCTGGAGTGGCCTAGCCAGTCTTCAGACCTGAACCCAATAGAAAATCTTTGGAGGGAGCTGAAAGTCTGTATTGCCCAGCGACAGCTCCGAAACCTGAAGGATCTGGAGAAGGTCTGTATGGAGGAGTGGGCCAAAATCCCTGCTGCAGTGTGTGCAAACCTGGTCAAGAACTACAGGAAACGTATGATCTCTGTAATTGCAAACAAAGGTTTCTGTACCATAATTACTTAAAAATCATACAATGTGATTTTTTGGATTTTTGTTTTAGATTCCGTCTCTCACAGTTGAAGAGTACCTATGATAAAAATGACAGACTTCTACATGCTTTGTAAGTGGGCAAACTTGCAAAATCGGCAGTGTATCAAATACTTGTTCTCCCCACTGTATATGTACATTTCTGAAATACATAACTTGGAGACCTTCACCTCTGATAACAGATCACTCTAAATTGTAATGTAGACACGTGCATTTTCTGTAAAGCTGCTTTGAAACGATATGTATTGTGAAAAGCGCTATACAAATAAATGTGAATTTAATTTAATTGAATATCGGAGTCCACACCACAACGATATCATTGGAAATTGGAATCACTTTCAGAGCGTTTTCTATCCCAGCTGATGAATAATAAGACACTGACAACCAATAAAAATCCTTCCTATTACTTAACATTAAAGTTATTGTTGTAGTTCATTCTTATTGTGAGCTGGTCTTTAGTAGTGAGGACATTTCACTCAAACAATTAATTCAGTAACGTTTCGTTATGAGCGAGTCATTGTGTCATTCACTCAACCGATTCGTTCAAAAACACATTCATTCACAAAAGAAACATCACTGTTAAAATATTAAAAGCTGCACAATGTTAAAAGCTTTTCCCTGACATATTCTGATATGTTTTTAAATTATATTTTTTAAATATCTGTCCATGGCCCCCCTGCATTAACTTCACGGTTCCCTGGTTGAAACCCCTAAGTGTAACAGAAAAGATTGTGATACTAAACCAGAAAAATAAATCTTGTGTAATCAAGCATTATAGCAGTCCAAACCAGTGATTTTTTTTAAGGTTCAGTGATATTTTAATGATATGTATGATGTGTCTTCACAGTATTTACCAGGTCAATCACCACATCTTTGTTGAAAGTGTTTCTCCATTCTACAGCAACCTTGCACACATACATCACAGCCTCTGGGTCATCAGCGTTGACATGGAAGATGGGTGCATTGACCACACGAGCCACGTCCGTTGGGTAGGTAGAGGACCGTGCCATTCGAGGATCTGTGGTGAATCCAATCTGGCAACATCAGATAACACTCATCAATCTACGACATATTAAAAGGTCAGGGGTTAAGGTTTTGCAGAAGGCTACTCCTCAAATCGATTCTAAAAGGAAAATCTGATGTTAACCTGATTATTGACCACAACATGGATGGTGCCATGAGTTGTATATGAAGGCAGTTCACTGAGATGGAAGGTTTCATATACGACTCCCTGACCTGCAAATGCAGCGTCACCATGCATGAGAATGGACATCACCTGCAAAGAAAGGAATTGCTGGCTTCAAAATTATGTTTTTGGTTTGTATTCATCCAACATGCAATTATACAGAAGGATATGTGAGGGAAAAGCAGGAAAGCAGAAGGAAAAGCAGAATATGTGGTTATGTCTTGCAGTGGTTCATCTTTAAAGACAATCTGATGATAAAAGTACAACCCTCCTTCCTTCAGTGTCTCCTCTGTAGAACTGCTCTGCCTTAGCCTTGCCCTGAACGACAGGATCTACCGCCTCCAGGTGAGAGGGGTTAGCCATCAGAGACAATGTTATATTCTTATCCGTTTCTCTGTTGAGCCGTTCATGGTACATCCCCAAATGATATTTCACATCTCCTGAACCCTGCAGTATATTAAAGTGAGGAATGTACATCAGAAGCACAATAAGACAAAATCTGATATGACAAAAACATCTTTCATCTATTACCTCATCTGCAGCCTCAAGTTTGGGATCAAACTGACAGAATATTTGATCCAAATCTTTGCGAACTACATTGGCCAGGACGTTCAGTCGGCCCCTGTGTGAATCAGAGGTTGTGTTATTATTGCTGGGGTGGATTCATAAAAACAGGGTGAGATTGAAAGGAGCAGGTTTTCATGGTACCTGTGAGGCATTCCCATAATTACACTCTCTATACCAGCTTCGCTGGACTTGTCGATGATCATTTTCAGGGCAGGGATGAGGACCTCACAGCCTTCCAAACCAAATCGTTTCTCTGAAGACCATTTGCGAGCAAGAAAGTCCTCAAACCTAGAACATTGAATCATTACCATAGCCATTATCCATTATCATAACATTCATTCATAGTCAGCTTTACTTTAGCTTTACTGCTAAATTAAAAATACATAAAATGCTCTTCCAATTCAATTACATATTAATTCTAATATACATCACACACACACACACACACACACACACAACCATGACTTCCCAAAATATGGTTTAAGCAGGGAAAAATAAGTCTCTAATAAAGAACCAAGAAAATAACACAAAGTACATTATTTTAAAGATATGCACCGTGTTGAGCGAACCAGCCTGGCCAACAAGGTCCTCTTCTCTCTGTCAGAAAATGTCATGATTCCTGGAGTCTCAAACTTCTGTCGGATCCATTGGCACTGCTCCATATTGTTGATAAACATGAATTCCACACCAGTATGTCCACAGTATGATGTCTGGAACATTCCAAGCACATTCATTTATTAATGCATTCATTTTTGAAGTATAATTAAACATCATATAATATAAGCGATGAGCTTGTCATATTTACCCAAATTACATCCTTTCAGAATAGCTAGTGAATGTCATATCTGAATCAATCCAGTCACAAAACCAGCTAATGAGAAATGAGGAAGGAGTGTTTCGTCTCAAATACTGGGTGATAATCACAGTAATCCAGCATCTACCCACCTCAAGTCTGTGTATGATTTCTCTCAGTGGGAGTGTGCCTTCATTTCCCCCAATAAATGTGGTTAGTGGCAACTGAAATGATTTATCGAGATCAGATTCTCCCAAGCCGTACGACTCTAAAGATTAAAGAGGAGAAGCATGGTAAAGCAAAAACGGAAACAAAAATACACTGTAATGAAATGTAATAAGGCCCGCACCATGTTCCTTTTTAAATCAAATATTATGATTTACAGTGATGTAAAGATGTGTTGATTATGGTTCCAACAAGTTACTCAAACACAGTTTCCTTTACAGTCGATTTAATCTTAAAACGAAACATTTCTTTTACAATACCATTATTCATTCACTGTGTTGAATTATGATATGCATTTTTAATTGCATTTTGTCATACTACCAACTAGTCAGAAAATACTGTAGACTGTAAACTGTACAATACCGGTTCCCTGTTTGTTTTGAATAGGACATAACTGAAGAATGACTCGCAGTTCAGTGCAGCAGTCAGTTGTGAGCTCAAAAATGATGATTCTCTGAGTGCATCTGATTTAAATAGCTTGCTCACAACATGACTGTTTCATGAATCTATTCACAAATCGGACCTCACAGCTCATGCTGTGTTCGTCGTTGCTTGAAGAAAACACTGGCACACACTAAAACTGCCGTTTCACTTTTTTCAGACAAAGACCATTTTGAAGTCATTAATTTACAATAGAGAGGAGCTGTGAGGAGTTCCGTTCATTTGTGTATGCAGAATTTCTGGATGCAGTTTTTGTTATAGCTTTGGCTACGTTGAAATATTGAAACTTTTGTGGCTAGACCATATGCGAGCCCCAGAAAGGATGTGATGTATTCTAATCAAAACTGAGATTAGTGAAGAACAAGGTGAGAATTACCATATTATTCACTAAAATGTGATTCTTTGCACTATTGCGGTTATGCTTAATTGTCAAAAATAATTATTGTATAATTTTTAAATAATGATATACGTTAATTAGCCCTAGACATATTGGCAATCATTTGTTTTGTGTGGATATACTGTATTCATACATTCATTATTCACTCATGTTAAATAAGCAGAGGAAAACGGCTGCTTCACAATCAATTTTAAGATGATATACAGCGTCACCGTATAAAGACCCACACAAAGCTTTCTAGATTAGTTATTGTAGCACATCTTTATTTTCCGACACATTTTTAACCATTTCAGTCGCAGCCTGGAGCCCTGATATGTCAATTTTAACTAACATCATTACCAATTTCATGGTTAGTTACACCCCCTAAACGGTGAACGAAAACCATGCAATGCAGGCAGTCATAGTAGTTTGCAAATGCATCCTGTAGATAACACTGGGGTCTATCAGTAAGACTGTGTCTCCTCAAGAGAGGAACACACACACAAGAGGAGACAGGTGCAAATGTAATTAAAGCCACAGTACAGATAAAGAGGAAAGATGCATCATACCCAAATTAAGAGCCTTCTGGTCCAATACACGCCCTCATTAGCTGCACGAAGGCTATAGGAAAAGCTATGACAAAACCTGACCTGACCGACACATAGAGAGAGTAGTGAGGTAAAAGAGGCATGTTTTGAGAGGTCTTCTCACTGGCTATTACTCTCTCTTTTTCGATCTGTTGTGAGAACATGTGCTACATCCTTCTACTCTGGCGACACTAAAGGCAATAGGACCCGACAGGAGCAAAGGGGAAGATTTATGGGCCTTTATCTCAGATAACATTAACCTGTGCTTGCGATTGAGTCTGGGGCATAGCTCTCCCTTCCAGCCCCTGTCGCTGTCTGGGACTGGGGAATCTGTAATGGCCAAATGAGGAATTGTTTGCTGACCACTTACAAGACTACAGCGCCTAAAAGCAGAAACATCTACGCTCGCTCTCCCCCTTTCCATTAATCGAGCACTATGAGTCACCAAATAACCAAAACGCAAGCACTGGTACAGGCAGTGTTACTAAACTTCATTACAATAATCTTGATCCTTATATAACATGAAGTGCTATCAGCTCTGATTATGAGGTTGGGGAAGCAACTTCCAATGGTTTTCGGAAGCCCTGAGCTAAAATGAAAAGACTGATCTAAAAGATTATACACATGCAGGAACATCTCAGAAACAGCACGGCATTTGGTTTTATTTGCAGAGAATTTACACATTCTATACCTTCAGCGTATTTAATGGTTTGTATTTTACATTTTAATGATATGGGGCTCGCAATTTGTCACTTGATGAATGGTCTAATAACTGGAAGTCCTCACTTTGCAATGAAAGAGTTTTTTCAGTCGGCTCCAACAATCTAATTTTCCTTTCATAATTAAAAAGGAGATGTATGCAGCGGATGGGTGCAGCTTTGTTGCTACAGTGACGTATAAACACAGTGGTTGGGGTTGGCAAGGTCAGCCACCAATTACATTACACACAGCTCTGGTAGCTTGAGCTGACTTGTAATGCAAGCAAGAACTGTAGCGCTGACAATAGACAAAATAATCAACAAAGATAAAGATTGAAAGTATGTGTAGATAAAATAAAATATGAACATATTGGTAGATTTATTTTAAAAAACTGAAGTCGGTGAGTCAACATCATATACTGTAAGACTTTTTTTTTTTTTAAATCTAGTTTAAAACACGTTCAAGCTCGTAGAAATAAACTCTTTGCATTTATGTTGGTTTTATAATATTATATATATATATATATATATATATATATATATATATATATATATATATATATATATATATATATATACATACACACACACACACACACACACACACACACACACACACACACACACACACACACACACACACACTTCAATATCATAAAAACTGCATCACGTTTTTGAGGAGTCAACCACTTGACATTTTACAACCCGAGCTAGCTTTGTCATAAAAAGCTATGGTATGACATTTTAAAAGATTTATTGATCTTGACACGCAGTAATGAGGGTCTGTCCTTTTTATATATAACTTTTTATTTTACATTATACAGTGGGGAGAACAAGTATTTGATACACTGACGATTTTGCAGGTTTTCCTACTTGAAAAGCATGTAGAGGTCTGTAATATTTATCATAGGTACACTTCAACTGTGAGAGTCTAAAACAAAATCCAGAAAACGATACTCGGTTACTTAACGTAACCTCGGTTCTCTCTAGAAGAGGGAACGAGTATTGCGTAAGTTACTTACGCTACGGGAAAGTATTCTTTCTTCGAGATTCTGAAAAACTACAAAATTATCCTTAATTTTTGTAACATTGTCAACGCAGTGCGGCAGCCTGGCAGACCATAGCAAGCTATTCCAGCGTGTCTATTGGCTGCTCTGCTGGCAACTGCAGCAGCCTATCGGCGAGCCCGCGTGACGTGGCAACCAATGAGGGCGCTTCGCGCCCCTCACGCCTCATTTGCCTACAGGTAGGGCGTGGCCACGTGTATATAAGCAGGGCTCGCAGGCTGGAAATTCTGTTTTCGTAGTCTGAAGCGTAAAAGCCTGTGGGGCGCACGGCAAGGAACGCAATACTCGTTCCCTCTTCTAGAGAGAACCGAGGTTACGTTAAGTAACCGAGTATCGTTCTCTTACGAGAGGTTCTCTCGTATTGCGTAAGTTACTTACGCTACGGGAACTCCTTGTCCACGCCGTGCGCGCCGAGCACAAAGCATATGTTTCCCAGGGAGACCGGGGAAAAACAAAGCTGGACAGGTGGCCGGTAGAGAAAACGGGCCAACACATGTAAAGACCACTTCATTGTACTGATAGGTGAATACAACGCCCTATCTAGCGAATAGGGGGAGCGGCACCACCGGTCCCCTAAAAATTCACATAAGCACAATACCGAACGTATGACCAGTACGCCAGCTTCGTCTGCACAGAATCACTGGGCAGAGCTAACAGCTCACTCAAACTGATAACACTTTAGCCTGAAAGGCAGGAACTTCCATGTTGTAAAATCTCACAAATGTAGACGGGGAGGCCCAGCCTGCCACCATACAGATATCGTGGATGGAAATCCCTCTGGCCCAGGCCCATGAAGAGGCCAGGCCATGTTTGGAGGCGTAAGCTACTGCAATCGTGTCCACTATCCACCTGGACAGGCTCTGTTTCGAGGCGGCGACACCCTTAGTGCGCCCACCGAACGAAACAAAGAGCTGCTCAGAACGCCTAAAGGCGGCGGAGCGTGTGACATAAACTCTCAATGCCCTGACAGGGCAGAGGACGTTGCCACCGTCCCCCTCATCGGATGCTGGCAGAGCCGAGAGGGAGATGACCTGCGCCCTAAAGGGAGTTCCGATCGCTTTGGGGACATAACCATGCCTCAGCCTGAGGATGACCTTGGAGTCATTTGGGCCGAATTCGAGACACGCCGGGCTCACAGAGAGCGCGTGCAGATCCCCCACGTGTTTCACTGACGCCAGAGCTATCAGAAACACGGTTTTGAGCGAGAGGAGCTTTGGTTCCACAGCCTCGAGCGGTTCAAAGGGATGCGCCTTCAGGGCCTCCAAGACCAAGGACAAATCCCAGATAGGAACCGAGGGGGGTCGCGGGGGATTCATCCGTCTAGCTCCTCTGAGGAAACGGATAATGAGCTCGTTCCTTCCTAGAGCGCGGCCGAGCGTCGTCTGAGCGAACGCTGCGATAGCCGCCACATACACTTTGAGCGTGGAAGGGGACCTGCCCCGCTCCAACAGCTCTTGGAGGAAGGAGAGCACCCGCTGGACCCCACATTCCAGTGGATCCAAACCCTTTGCAACACACCACTTAGTAAACACTGACCACTTGGAACTATATAGCCGCCTCGTCGAGGGGGCTCTAGAATGTGTGATCGTGTTCACAACCCCTTCGGGCAGGTCAACGGGTATCCGTTGGTCACCCATACATGCAGAGACCAGCACTCCGGATGGGGATGCCAGATCGACCCTCCGGCTTGAGAGAGGAGATCTCTTCTCAGCGGGACTGGCCAGGGGGGTGAGTGCGACAGCATCACCAGCTCTGGGTACCATACTTGGTTCTCCCTGATTTTCGCTATGACCTGAGGCAATAGGGAAACCGACGGGAAAGCATACAGCGGGATCCTCGCTCTTCAATAGGAACATCAGGCGTTCTCTTTTGTTGCAAAGAGGTCAACCTCCGCTCTGCCGAATAGGCGCCATAAAAGCTGGACTGTCTGGTGGTGCAGGGACCATTCCCCCGGGGAAATGAGGCCGCTGGACAGCTTGTCCGGGCCGACATTGAAGCGGCCCGGCACGTGCGTGGCCCTCAGCGAGCGCAACGAGCTGTGTGCCCATACGAGAAGGCGTTCCGTCAGTCTGCCCATACACCTGGACCTGACACAGCCCTGTCGGTTCACGTGCGACACCACGGTCGTATTGTCCGAACGGACTAGCACGTGGTGTCCCCGAATGAGAGGGAGAAAATGCCTGAGCGCGTTCTCGACCGCCATCATCTCCAAACAATTTATGTGGAGGAATTTCTCCCGGCTTGACCAGAGGCCAGAGGCCGGCCTGCCCTCGAAAACAGCGCCCCAGCCTGAGGTGGAAGCGTCTGTCGAGATGACTTTGCGGCGTGAGATGGCCCCCATTGTCACCCCCTGTTGGTACCAGTCGGCTACTAACCAGGGCTCCAGTGCTGAAGTGCAGCTCTGAGTCACTCTGATTCGAAAGCCTCCGGACGCCCAGGCTCTGTGAGGCACTTGGGCGTTTAACCAGCGTTGCAGTGGGCGCATACGCAGTAGACCCAGCTGGAGCACTGCTGCAGCTGAGGCCATACTTCCCAGCATCCTCTGAAAAGCTTTGAGAGGTGCGGTGCTGTCCGGCTGGAAGGACACCGCCATGCCTTGGATTCGGCGTGCGCGCCGCGGTGACAGGCGGGCTGACATTGCCACAGTGTCCAGATCCAGACCCAGAAATGAGGTCGACTGTGTAGGCACTAATGAGCTCTTGGTCCAGTTGACCGTGAGCCCTAGGCTGAGTAGCACTGCCCTGTGGGCAAGGAGCTCGGCCTCTGACTGTGCTAGAATGAGCCAGTCGTCCAAATAATTCAATATCCGCATCCCCTGCCTTCTCAGGGGAGCGAGGGCCGCGTCCATGCACTTCGTAAACGTACGGGGTGCTAGCAACAGCCCGAATGGTAGGACGGTGTACTGATATACCTGACCGTCGAAGGCGAATCTCAAGAATGGCCTGTGATGGGGTATTATCCTGATTTGAAAATATGCATCTTTCAAATCGAGGGAGATAAGCCAGTCTCTCTGGCGAACGTGCGTGAGGATCTGTTTGGTCGTGAGCATCTTGAACGGTCTTCTCATAAGAGCTTTGTTCAGACGCCTCAGATCCAGAATCGGTCTGAGCGACCCATCCCTCTTTGGAACGAGGAAATAACGGCTGTAAAAGCCCGACTCACTCATAGAATGGGGAACCGGTTCTATAGCCCCTTTGCACAGCAGCGTCGCTATTTCTGCTCGAAGTAGATGTGCTACTTCCTCGTTCACTCTCGTCTCTGTACGCGCAAAAAAGCGTGGATATAGCCTAGCTTTACTGTTCTCAGCACCCATTCTGACGTACCCGGGATGGCTTCCCACGCACTCGCGTGTGCTGCCAGGGGCAGAATGGCCTCCGGGCTCTGAACACCGCAGTTCGCGGGTTCGATAGCCTGACTGGGAGGGGCGTGCGCGGTGCTTAAGGCCAGTCGATCGCTTGCGATGGCTGGCCGCCCTACACACTGTGTCCTGGCCGCTTCTAGCGGGGAATGCTTGGTGTGTGGCCCTACACGTGGAGTCCCGGCCACCTTGAGCGGGGAACACGCGGTGTGCGACACGACGCGCGATGGCGGCGTCGGGGGCAGAATGTTCGTGAGATTGTGTGAGCGCGCTTGAGCGGGCACAGCACTTATGCTTGGAACATAACCGGTTATGAGGGGCTGTGTAACAGCGCGTGTGGTGGGTAGGTGTGGGCGCAGCGAGGCGGACACGTGACCTAGCTCTAGCACTCGAGCGGCCGGTGGCCGCTTTAAGTGAGTGAGAGACACGGGATTTACCGTGCTTGAGTTCAGGGGTGAGCACAGAAAAGTGGGCACATTTACTGCATTTGAAACACATACGGCGTGAGCCGTGCTTTTGGACTGTGTAACAGCATGTGTGGTGAGTAGGTGTGGACCCAGCGAGGCGGACACGTGACCTAACTCTAGCACTCGAGCGGCCCGTGGCCGCTTTATGTGAGTGAGAGACACAGGATTTACAGTGCTTGGGTGCAGGGGTGAACACAGAAAAGTGGGCACATTTACTGCATTTGAAACACATACAGACATAATGCATCTTTTGTGATTTCTCTGGTTTGCCGTAAAAACGGCGGTTGGAAACAGACGAGAAGGCGATTTTGCCGGCTCGTTGGCTGCGTGAGAACCATCTGCAGTAGCCGCAATAGTGGGGACTGACAGGAAAAGGAGTTTTGACGGTGGTCCGGCCGCGAAGGGAGAGATCCGTCGCGCTTCTCACATCCGAAACCAACTCTGAATCTCCACTTTTCTCGTCCAGATCATGGAGGAGATTAGCTTGGAGAATTTGTACCACAGCCATGGAGTGGAGGGCAGACGCGGCCTGACCGGCGGCGGAGAAAGCACGGCCGATCAAGGATGACGTAGTTCTGCAGGCCTTGGACGGGAGGGCAGCCTTTGAGCGCCAGCCAGAGGGCGGGCAAAGGTGCGCTGCGACCGCTTCTTCCACCGGAGGGATGGCGTTGTAGCCTTTCTCAGCAGCGCCGTCAACTTGTGAGAGCGTCGATGAAGATTGAGATGAGATCCTCGTGGAAAACGGCGCGTTCCAGGACTTCGAGAGCTCCTCATGAAGCTCCGGTAGAAAAGGTGCAGTCCTGGAGGTGGGAGCTCGTCGGCGACTGTTTAGGAAACATCCGTCAAGCCTGTTTGGCGCCGTCACCTTTGGTGGAGACCACTCGAGGCCTAGCTGTTCGACAGCCCGGGTGAGAAGGCGCAAGAGCTCCGCGTCCTCACCCGCTCGAGTTCGACCGTAAGTCCGGACTGAAGACGCTGCGGATGACCAATCCTCGCTATCAGAGGCCAGGACAGAGCAGTTGTCAGCACGGTCTGCAGCCACTTCCGCCTCATCCCCGGAGGCGGCGACAGACATGGCGACCAGGGGTGGAGGCGGGGAAGGTGAGAGAGAAGCTGGCGGGGGAGGTTCCGGCGAGCTTCTCGTTGCTGACTCCGGTTCCGGTGTTCGCTGCGAGTGGCGCTTTTTCTTGCGCGTGGCCACGCCCTACCTGTAGGCAAATGAGGCGTGAGGGGCGTGAAGCGCCCTCATTGGTTGCCACGTCACGCGGGCTCGCCGATAGGCTGCTGCGGTTGCCAGCAGAGCAGCCAATAGACACGCTGGAATAGCTTGCTATGGTCTGCCAGGCTGCCGCACTGCGTTGACAATGTTACAAAAATTAAGGATAATTTTGTGGTTTTTCAGAATCTCGAAGAAAGAATACTTTCCCGTAGCGTAAGTAACTTACACAATACGAGAGAACCTCTCGTAAGAGATCCACACTGCATGATTTTTAAATAATTAATTTGCATTTTATTGCATGACATAAGTATTTGATCACCTACCAACCAGTAAGAATTTCGTCTCTCACAGACCTGTTTGTTTTTCTTTAAGAAGCCCTCCTGTTCTCCGCTCATTACCTGTATTAACTGCACCTGTTTGAACTCGTTACCTGTATAAAAGACACCCGTCCACACACTCAATGAAACAGACTCCAACCTTTCCACAATGGACCAGAGAGATTTCAAGGACATCAGGGATAAAATTGTAGACCTGCACAAGGCTGGGATGGGCTACAGGACAATAGTCAAGCAGCTTGTGTGAGAAGGCAACAACTGTTGGCGCAATTATTAGAAAATGGAAGAAGTTCAAGATGACGGTCAATCTCCCTCGGTCTGGGGCACCATGCAAGATCTCACCTCGTGGGGCATCAATGATCATGAGGAAGGTGAGGGATCAGCCCAGAACTACACGGCAGGACCTGGTCAATGACCTGAAGAGAGCTGGGACCACAGTCTCAAAGAAAACCATTAGTAACATTAAAATCGTGGATTAAAATCCTGCAGCACACGCAAGGTCCCCCTGCTTAAGCCAGCGCATGTCCAGGCCCGTCTGAAGTTTGGAAGGAGGAATGGGAGAAGGTCATGTAGTCTGATGAGACAAAAATAGAGCTTTTTGGTCTAAACTCCACTCGCCATGTTTGGAGGAAGAAGAAGGATGAGTACAACCCCAAGAACACCATCCCAACCATGAAGCATGGAGGTGGAAACATCATTCTTTGGCAATGCTTTTCTGAAAAGGGGACAGGACGACTGCACCATATTGAGGGGACGATGGATGGAGCCTTGTATCGTGAAATCTTGGCAACAACCTCTTTCCCTCAGTAAGAGCATTGAAGATGGGTCGTGGCTGGGTCTTCCAGCATGACAACGACCTGGAACACACAGCCAGGGTAACTAAGGAGTGGCTCCGTAAGAAGCATCTCAAGGTCCTGGAGTGGGCTAGCCAGTCTTCAGACCTGAACCCAATAGAAAATCTTTGGAGGGAGCTGAAAGTCCGTATTGCCCAGCGACAGCTCCGAAACCTGAAGGATCTGGAGAAGGTCTGTATGGAGGAGTGGGCCAAAATCCCTGCTGCAGTGTGTGCAAACCTGGTCAAGAACTACAGGAAACGTATGTGTGGCGAGCAGCGAGGCCGAGGGACCGTGAGAGCGGGACGAGGCGGCGCTCAGCGGCGCTGCAGCCGTCTCGTGTCTCACGGAGGAGTGAGGGAGTATAAAGGAGGAGCGACGACAGTGAAGGACGAGAGAGGACCAGGCCTGGATTTTGTGTTGTGTTTTATTTACGTTTTGTTTTTGTATGTAGGCGGCAGTCGGCCGTGAGGGGCTGCCGCCGCCATTTAATTTTTGATTAAATGTGTTGAACATTCGCCGGTTCCCGCCTCCTTCTTCCCATACGAACTAACATTACTACAGTATGATCTCTGTAATTGCAAACTAAGGTTTCTGTGCCAAATATTAAGTTCTGCTTTTCTGTTGTATCAAATACTTATGTCATGCAATAAAATGCAAATCAATTACTTAAAAATCATACAGTGTGATTTTCTGGATTTTTGTTTTAGATTCTGTCACTCACAGTTGAAGAGTACCTATGATAAAAATAAATTACAGACTTCTACATGCTTTGTAAGTGGGCAAACCTGCAAAATCGCGGCAGTGTATCAAATACTTCTCCCCACTGTATATTATATAGGCTAATATGAGGAATATAGCAGTGGATTAAGGTAGTGCAATAAATTATGGACAGAGCTATCCGAAAGAAAGTGTAAAAGTGCAGTGGAAAGTGGTTGCATATTGCAGTTAGAAGTACGATGCAAAATGCAAATGTGAACATTTGGTACTATAAATACAGTCGGCAGTGCAAATGAGCATAATCCAGTTAAGATATGGTGGTGCAAAAAGCATTAGTAAACAGTTGTTACTGTAATAAACAGTCGTTAGTGCAAATAACAAAGTGAAGGCAGATGTGAGGTAGGAGAGTTAGCAGTTTATGAGGGAAGTGGATCAACGGGGGTTTGAGTTCAGTAAAGAGACAGCTCTGGGGAAAAAACTGTTCTTAAGTCTGCTGGTCCTGGTCCGGAGGATCCTGAAACGCCTGCCGGAGGGCAGGAGAGAAAACAGTCTGTGGGCTGGGTGAGAGGAGTCCTTGAGGATGCTGCGAGCTCGATGCAGACAGCGTTTCCTCTGGATGTGCTCGATGGCAGGTAGTGGAGTCCCTGTGATGCGCTGGGCAGTTTTCACCACCCGCTGCAGTGCCTTGCGCTCCGCAACAGAGCAGCTCCCATACCATACTGCCACACAGTTGGTCAGGATGCTTTCTATTGCGCAGCGGTAGAAGTTCACCAGGATAGCCGAGGAGAGCTGACTCTTCCTCAGTGTCCTCAGGAAGAAGAGGCGCTGGTGAGCCTTCTTGACCAGGCTGGAGGTGTTGGTCGTCCACGACATGTCCGCCGAGATGTGGATCCCCAGGAACTGGAGACATGCTCAATGGCCATTCCATTGATGTGGATGGTGTCGTGTGTGCCTCTTGACTCTTTCATGAAGTCCACGATGAGCTCCTTCGTTTTGGTGGTGTTGAGGAGCAGGTTATTATCAGCGCACCATGTGGCCAGGTGCTGGATCTCTTCCCTGTAGGCAGTCTCATCGTTGTTGCTGATGAGACCAATCACCGTAGTGTCGTCAGCAAACTTGACGATGGAATTAGATCCATACACAGGCTTGCAGTCGGTGGTGAACAGAGAGTAGAGAAACGGACTTAGCACACAGCCCTGTGGTACACCAGTGTTGAGTGAGATGGACGTGGAGCAGGTGGATCCTGATCGAACATTCTGGGGTCTGTCAGTTAGGAAGTCCAAAATCCAGTTACACATTGAAGTGTTAATGCCCAGGTCTCCAAGTTTGGCTATTAACTTGGATGGGATGACAGTGTTGAATGCTGAGCTGAAGTCAACAAACAGCATGCGTGCATAAGTGTTTTTATTGTCCAGATGGGTGAGCACAGAGTGCAGTGCCATGGAAACTGCATCCTCTGTGCTCCTATTGCTGCGATAGGCAAACTGGTGTGAGTCCAATGTGGATGGTAGAGAGTCTTTTAGGTGTTCCAGGACCAGCCACTCAAAGCACTTCATAACGATGGGTGTGAGTGCTACAGGGCGGTAGTCATTAGGGCACCTCGGGCTAGAGTGTTTCGGCACTGGCACAATGGAAGTGTGTTTGAAGCATGTTGGTACAGCTGCTTGGGCAAGAGACAGGTTGAAAATGTCTGTAAAAACCCCAGCGAGCTGCTCCGCACATGCCCTGAGAACACGTCCAGGGATGTTGTCTGGTCCAGCAGCCTTGTGCGAGCTAATCCGGCTCAGTGCCTTGCAGACTTCTGTGGAGGAGAGTGTGATTGGTGGGTGGTCAGCTGAGGGTTTGAGCTTGGTTGCAGTTTCTCTGTTGTCTCTTTCAAAACAAGCATAAAAGTAATTTAGCTCGTTCAGGAAGTTGACATCAGTGGCTGCGGGGGTGGAGTGGGTGGGTTTGTAATCACTGATGGCCTGAATGCCCTGCCACATGCGTCGAGGGTCAGAGTTGGAAAAGTGTCCCTCTATCTTTTGCTTGTAGCAGTGCTTGGCCTTTTTGATGCCCCTCTTCAGGTTTGCTCTGGATGCGCTGTAGGCTTGTGCATCACCTGATCTGAAGGCAGTGTTGCGTGACTTCAGCAGGAGTCGCACTTCCCTGTTCATCCAAGGCTTCTGATTTGGGTATGTGGTGATCTGTTTCTGGGTTGTAACACTGTCAATGGTGGTATTGATATGATCCAATACAGAGGAGGTGAATGAGTCAATGTCCGTGTGAGCGCCACTGGTGGCTTGAGAAGCAAACATACCCCAGTCTGTGTTAAGAAACCTTTCCTGGAGTGTGGAATCTGCCCCCGCAGGCCACACCTTGATGATCTTCACTGATGGCTTCACACGGTTGATGAGGGGTGCATATTTGGGTGTTCGAAACAAAGAGACGTGGTCTGACTGTCCCAGGTGGGGGAGGGGTGTTGCAACGTAAGCTTCAGCCATGTTTGTGTAAAAATGGTCTAAGGTTTTGTTTCCTCTGGTGTGGCAGGAAACATGCTGGTGAAACTTGGGTAGCACTGACTTTAAGTTTGAGTGATTAAAGTCACCTGCAACAATAAACGCAGCTTCCGGGTGATCAGTCTGTTGTTTACTGATGGCTGCGTGAAGTTCTTTCATAGCAAGCTTAGCATCAGCATCCGGAGGAATATAGGCTGCAGTGATAATGGTGGAAGTGAACTCCTGCGGTAGATAAAACCGTCTACATTTAACCATGAGAAACTCAAGGTTAGCTGAACAATGACTCCCAACAATAGCAGAGTTTGTGCACCAAGCTTTGTTAATGTAAATACACAATCCACCGCCTCTGGTCTTACCGGAGCCATGTAACGTTCTATCCGCCCAGGAGTGTGTGGCGTCCCGCTAGCTCAATAGCGGTGTCCGGTACTCCGCTGTTTAACCAGGTTTCTGTGAATATTAGGACGTTACAGTTCAAAAGTTTCTTACTGTGTGTGATGCTGAGTCGAATCTCCTCCATTTTGTTCACTAGCGACCGTACATTAGCAAGGAAAATGCTGGGTAAAGAGAGCCGGTGCGGTGATAGCATTAGCTTAGCACGCCGACCTCCGCACTTCCCACGCCTTTGTTTACGATCACATCGCCGACTTCGAGCACTTCCGCCCGGCCGGGTAGAGCGCACAGCCTCGGGTGACCTAGCGATCTCAGGAAGGAGTCGAAGATTGTCCATAAAACTGTCAGAAATTCGCAAACCAATATCCAAAAGCTCACAACGGGTGTACGATGTAAAGGCACAACTGTTCTGTACGAACAGACCCGAGATGAACAAGAAAAATACCGCAAAATTGCAGAATCTGGAGAGAACCTGAGCCTCGCGATCTACACGCGCCGCCATCTTGGTTATCATCAGAGCCGGTATCAGGACAGGTATTGACTTTATGCCCCTCAAAAATAAAATACATTTTACAATATAATATAAATAAAATACATTTTATCCAGACATCTTGTAGAAGATGACCATGTCTATTCAAGTCATTGTATACTGTATATGAATTGCATTTTTAATGACTGGGCCAAAGAAAATGACATTGTCATGTCATCAAGTTTGTAAAATCCAATGTATTTAACAGTAAATAGAAGTTTCTATAGAGAGTTTCTGTAAAGAGAAGTGTATTACTCAGCAGCTGCAGTATTGAATGGTGGTGAGGGAGAGGCTAAAGATACAGAGAATAATAAAAAATAAGGATATAGCCTCATAAGGATGAGCCTCAAGCAAGGAAGTAAGTCAGCATTTACCAAATTTCTTCAGAACAAAGATCCTTCTTTAAGTAGGACAGTGAAAGGAAGAATTATGAAGTTAAATATTAGTGGGAAATATGCTAATTGGATATAATCTTACCAAGCTTGTCAATTGACGTGATCAAATCTGAGGGAACAAAGGAATCCAGGTCGGCAGTAAGGATGCCAAGAGGGTCCAGCCTGGCCACATGGTGACCACGTACCTAAAGGGGGTAAAACACAATGATTGAATGTGATTTACTCTCTTCATACCCAAAGGAAAGCATGAAAGATCCAAAAGCAAGACTGAGCCAGGAAGTAACTAGAGGATATATGACCCACACAAATATGAACCAGCGTGTCACATGACTAACAAATCTCATAAGGATTCACAATAAGTTAAACATACAATCCCAACAGGCTGGCAACAGGAGATGGAAAGAAAATGCTGGCTTTGCCAAAAGACAGAATTTAATAAATCCCTACGATACTTCATCAAATTAATTAGCGGATGCAGAGAAAATGTTACCACCTGTTTTGATTCAAGCAATCTCTTTGATATTTTCAAAAGGGAAAAAAATAGTCTAATTAGGTTTGAATTAATCACGTGATTTGAATAACTACACAGGGACACTCTAAAATGTACGGATGTACAAGCGTGTCTTTGATTTGTTGCAGTCCAGTGCCAGTGCTAGTGTATATGATTGGATTCATTTATACAAAATAATTTATGGTGTATTAGATACCCTCAACTGAAAATTATCCCCTGAAAATCGGCATTTCTGTCTCTGATCATCTGTCTGAAGACCCGTTCATACCAAGAATGATGAACTGTGAAATGATAACTATATTAGCATCTACACCAATGGATGATAACATTCTGTTTATTATCAGTGCATGCTGAAGTTACATCATCTGGTGTTATAAATGCTCAAGCTCTTGTTCTGAAAGTGATTTCAAAGATATCTTTGTCGTTATTGTTATAGCTACAGTATTTTGCAGATTTTGCTATTCTTGCTATTGCCATAGTTTGTCGATTTTTAAGACTTTAAGTTTGAAGTTCTTGCTCGATGTGAACAGGCCTTAACCCTAAAGCTACTCACTTTACCTGATAGGCTCTGATAAGAGTGTGGACTGCCAAATGATCCTCCACCACCTTCTGTGACATGGCAGGTGTCTGAGACTGGCCTCTACCCTGGAGCAGCGAAGACAGACGCTTCTCTCCAGACTCTTCTGAACTGCTGACTTGGGCGTTACGGAAGTATGCATCCCAAGACTGTTGCAAATATAACAAGAACATATTTCAAAAGGTCAAATCTTCTTATTTACTAGTTGAAAACAAAAAGCTTAAGGGTTTTCTGATGTTTCTGACATTCTAATTCCATATGACTGTGGAACACAAAAGGAGATATTCAGCAAAATGTCCAAGATGTTTATTTTCTCCAGTCCCCATTCACTTTTATTGTACAAAGCAGCTTAAACATTCTGCGAAATACCACATATAAGCCTGGTATGTAAGCCATGAGTAGGCCTTAGTTAAATTAGGACATTTAAATCATAGAAAAAAAACATTACTGGTGTGCATCTTGAGACAAAATAACAGCACTGGCATATTTTAAGATATGTCAGTGTGAGTTGCTTTCAGTGAAGACAGCTTAAACATGCATTTTTGTCTGGGACTAGGCTTAAAGGGTTAGTTCACCAAAAGCGAAACATTTTCAAAAATATCTTCATTTGTGTGCCGAAGATGAATGAAGGTCTTATGGGTTTGGAACGACATGAGGGTGAGTAATGACGTATTCACATGAGGGTGAGTAATGACGTAATTTTCAAACGTATACCCTGAATGCAATGCAAGTTACTTTGGATAAAAGCGTCTGCCAAATGCATAAATGTAAATCAAAGTTATTATTGTTGTTAACAAACTACAAAAAAGTTAATTAAAAAAAAAGTTTTCATTACTTGAACAAAATAAACATTAACTGAAATAATATGAAATAATAAAAATTTGAAACTTATTTCAGCTAGTTAACAATATATATATATATATATATATATATATATATATATATATATATATATATATATATATATATATATATATACACACACACACACACACACTTTTTTTAAACTAACAAAAACCCTTTTAACTAAAATTTAGACTAACTTTAAAATGAAAATGTAATTATAGACAAAATATTGCTAAATATGACCAAAATATAAACAAAAACTATAATTGTACCGGTGATACTAAAACAACTGATGTAAATGAGTATAAAATGACCATAGGGGTTTACAGATTGGGAACGTACTCCAGTATATCAAAATAACGATAGCATTGCAGTGCTCTTATATTAATAGAAAGCACACTGGGTTTCTGAACTGGGACAGAGTTGGAGTGTCTTTAGTAGATGTTCACTGCACCTCATGAACATTTTTGTGATCCTCCAGCCAAGCGTAGTACATCTCCACGACATAGCTAGAGCTGCAGGCCGCCAATGAAGGTTCAGGAGCCCCGCTGGAACAGTTACGACGTGGGTCAAAAACTCTCCTCCCTGTCGCCACGTGCCCCCTCATCCATTGGCTACTGCTTCTTAGAGCACCAGCCAGGGACCTCAGCTGACTCATGTCTGCAAGTTGCAACCTTCATAAAAAGGAAACAGAAAGGCATTATGGCAGTGTTAAAAACTGAACACAAAAGAAGATATTTTAAAGAATGTCGGTAACCAGATAGTTGATGGTCCTCATTGACTTCCAGAGTAGGAAAAAAATACTATGGAAGTCAATGGACTTACCTTTCATACCGACATTCTTCAAAATATATTATTTTGTTTTCAGCCGAAGAAAGAAACTCATACAGGTTTATTGGAACAAGTTGAGGGAGAGTAAAGTAAATGATGACATAATTTTCATTTTAGGGTGAACTATTCCTTTAAAACTAGTCAATGACACAATGAGCATGGTCCTTCTATTAAAGATGGTCAAACAACGTGGTTTAGAATTTAAGCAGGCCAGTTGTGGTTGTGGGGTGACTCGTTTCATGTACAATAATACAAATATTATGTGGGTGTATTTTAATGCTTTTCCAAGTAGGCTATTATTTATTAGGCCTTAAACTTCCTTCATTAAAGGACACCTTTAAAAATATCCTCGTTGATGCCGCAAGTGTTCTTGTGTATAGCCATAACCATTATTGCGCTATTCAAATGCTCTATATCAGTGCTTCAAGTACCGGCGATTAATGGAAAGGGATTTTAAATAGAGCTCGTCCTTCATCTCCACCTATTCAATGACACATTGATTTGAACGAGGTAAAATCCCGTTGGCAAAATCACTTCCAATGCGTTGTAAATACGAGCGAACAGTCGTAAAGATGCATCGATTGGTTACAGCTGTTACTCATCCGTTATATTTTTCCTTTCGCTCGACACACTCGACGGCGTCCACGTAGCTTCATCTCTACGTCATAACAAAACAAATTCACCTTGAGCTGCGCGCAGATGAAGATGGTCCGGTTGAGTTCAGATGCGGTCTGTCGTGATTCAGGCTGGACGTTTCTTTTCTGTCCTATAATCTCTCCAACGTCAAATCCGTCCCATAATCCGCATGCACGTGCTGAATGCGGCGCTGCAGTTGGTCACTTTCAACTCTAAACTGCAGCATCTAGCCTAATAACAGCAGGTTTAGAGTAGCCTACCCTTATGTATAATTTATTTGACGTATCTTTGTACAGTTTTAAGTATTCTCATACAATGGGCAAATATCCAGTTCACTACAATTAAGTAAACTGACACAATATATATTGCTTGTGTTGTGATGCATTATGGAAAGACGATCTGGCATGGGATCAGATAACCTACCTGCAAAGTTGGGCACCAATCAGAATTGAACTGAAAATACCTTTGAAATTGCTGAATTGGAATGGTAGATGTAGAGTTTATGTAGAGTGCATTTAAGCATAGGCACATTATATGATTGGATAATGATTAGACATTAGATCAGGTCTGGGTTATATAATACAAAATTGTGTTATATATTTTATATTATATATTCTTATAGTAGAAAAATAAACAAAACCTGTCACAAATATAGGACTGAGTGACTCATTCACCCAGCTAATCAAATTCATAATCAAACTCAAATTCATGCTGATGACATACAGCACCCGGTTTAAACCACAATAATGTATTAAGCATGGTGCAGGGCCTCCTTTTGCGGCCAATGCAGCATCAATTCATCTTGGGAATGACAGATACAAGTCCTTCACAGTGGCCAGAGGGGTTTTGAACCATTTTTGAACAGTGGCCACTGTGATGCTGATGGACCAGGTGGAGGAAAACATTTTCTGACTTGCTCCTCCAAAATACCCCCAAAGTTACTCAAAAATATGTAGATCTGGAGACGGTCAACTTCACTTTCATGCTCATCAAATTATTTCACAAATCTTCCTGTGTGCATTGGTGCATTATCATGCTGATACACGTCACCCCTTTCAGGGTACAATATTTGAATAAGTGCACATGGTCCTCCATGATGTTGCAGCCCAACCATCACTGGTCCACCCCATGCTTTACTCTGGGCAGCAACAGTCCGGGTGTTAAACCTCCACACCATAAGCGAATGTGGGGAAGACAGTGACTCATCAGAGAACAATACATATTTCACAAGATTTGCACTGTTGACACCAATGAAACCAACATTTGGCATTGGTACGACTGACCAAAGGTTTGGCTATAGCAGCCTGACCATGAATATTGACTGAACTCCCAACGAACAGGGTGCTCATTTAATTCTGCAGTGAGTTGCGCAGCTGTGGATTTATGTTTTTTTGGATACAATCTGAGTTAATACCTGGCAGTGCTGTAGAAACTGATTACATGTAATCTGGATTGTGTAATATATTCCAAAAATCAAGTACTTGTAATTAGATTATAGTATTTTTTTAAATACTCATAATCAGAGTTAATTTTTTTATTGATTACATATTATACAATGGTAGTAAATCATTGATAATTTATTATTTTTTATGTTCCTTTCCAAAAAGGCATATCGCAGAAAGTCTACTGACACACACCAGCCATTAGTCAGGTGGCTATAATTACATGGACAATTGAGAGGCCACAAAGCATTTGATCACTGGATTTACAGAAATCCTTTCACTTTCAAGGAGTATTTTATTAATATTATTGCATATCTAATCAACGCCTGACAGACAAGATTAATTATTATTTGAATTATCACTGAGTAAGTCATGTTACCATGTATTGCTGTCTTTGGAAGGCTTTTTTTCCTTTCAAACACATTTTATTATGATTTAGTTATTAGCTTTACTTTAAAATCTCAAACCCCCTGCAGTTCCAATACGTTTGAGAAATGCTAACGTAATGTAATGTTTAATGCACTTCATGTTGTTGATAACAAAAAATGGGATGTGTTTTCTTTTCTCTTTTGTATGTATATCAATGTGGTACAATATGATCCTATTCAATTAAATGTGATAAACTGGTCAAAACCCAAGTTTGGTCAAAAGTAATCAAAAAGCAGATAATATTACATAAAATGTGTAATGTACTGGATTACGTTTCTAACTAAAAATGTTGTTGTGAAATGAACCCCGGCGTCCCTTTCAGACAGCTTCCTCTAGCATCGACAGTTACTCCTGTTGGATGTGCACTGAAAAAAAAATATTTTTACTGCTTGTTCAAATTGCTTAATTAAAATGAGCTAAAGCAACACAATTGCTGTACATTTTGTCCTAACTTAATTTGATTGTGTTCAATCCAGGGGCGTAGCTAGCGGATGAGCACAGGCCCGCCCACTATGATGACTAGGCCCCCCCAGTTTATTATACAAATATAATAATATTTATTAAATAACAGTTGTTTAAATTATTTTAACGTAATTACAAAATTATAATAACATCTCCAAAACTAAAATAAATAAAATGTGTGTTTTTTACAGTCTATGATTTTTGCATAATGCTTGATCAGTTTGATTGACAACTTTGTTAGGCAATTAGGTGTCAGGCTGTCTCATGCATGTCGTGCGGCTCGCGCCTGTGAGTTCATGAAGTGTGTTTCCCTATTCACTTAGCCTATAATTTGCAGTTGTGTGTTAGATAACAGCAGCGATGCAAAACTTTTAAAAACTCGCATTAACGCAGGAGAGAACCCATCCATCAGGCCGCAAGTAACGGTAAGACTTTTCAATTCCAAGTGCAGGTTAATTCTGTAAAGCCAGGAACACGCCATCAGTGTCTGCAGTTGTAATAGTGTAGGGTTAAGGTTCTTGGCACAAATTTTTGACGCAATTCAACCTGCAGTTCGAATCCACCTTTTGCCGAACTCGCTGTACTTCCTTTTCTCATCACATATCAGATTGGAAAGGCGTTTATTTTCAATTAAAAATGAAGAAAATATTCGAAAAGTGGAAATAAAGTAACGTTTGTTGTAACCGCTGCTCATGTTTTGTATGTGTACAGGTAGAAACTTTTGGTTTATGAAACTCAGTTTTGGTTTATGTTGACACTGACAAGTGTGAAAGTGCCTGCTCAGGCCCGACCAAAAATAAAATTCTGCCTACGCCACTGGTTCAATCCACTTAAATATAAGTCAAATTGAAGTTTACTTAATCCATTTGTGTTGAGATTACATGAATGATTTGTGTTGCATTAACTGAAACTAGGTGGGGCTTGTTAGTTCCCAGCATGCTTTGCATATGGCTAAATCAAGAGAGGGTAAATGTGGTTATTTTGTATGTAAACGTGTTATTTTATGTTTTTTTTTTAGCAAGATGAGAAAGGGGGAGACTTGATTGTGTTTAATATTCAATTATGTTGGATTTATTAGAACAATTTAAATATCAGCGGGTTACCATTGTGGAGAAGAACGGAGCATTTGCTTAGGCTGTGGACTAAAACAACTGATGTTGTAATGGCTTTGCTGAAGGAGCTTTTAATGCTTAGCATTTAAGATGCTAATGTGTGCTGTTACTAGCCAAAAGTTTGACAACTAGCTAGTGAAGCATTATAATTCAGTTGTGTAACAGTAAAATATATGAAATTGAAGTGGATGAATTAAAATGTGAAATTGAATGCCTGAGTCATGTCAGGGAGCCATATAAAATTCACTTTGAGACTAATTGGCTCACTTAAAATGTATTCAGTCTATGATGTTGAAGTTACGTGAACAAATTATGTTTAACTTAACCGATTGGGACCGATGTACACAATTAAATCATGTAAATCCCACACTTTTTTTTTCAGTGTGGTCCGTCCTTCGTGGTGGTATGTATGCCAACATTACCCTGTATACCCTACACTCGATACCCTACAAAGCACTCGATACACTACAACGGTTTGCTGTCCTGGTCACAGATGCACCAACTAGATGCGCAGCAACAATTTGTCCTCTTTTGAACTCTGATATGTCTCCCATTATGTTGTATGGATTGCAATATTGTATGTACAGCCTTGCTTTTGCTCTGCTAATTCAACCTTCACACTCTGCTCTTACTGATGGAATGTAAACCGGGCTGTGCATATAGAGGCGGGAAACCTCCGGTTGGCCAGTGTTTAAGTTTCATTGTCCCTACCTGATGCTTCTATACGACACTGGGAAATGCAAAGACTTGGCTCTTCCACTTCTTACCATGCTTTCAATGCACTTTCCTTTTAATAAAGGTTAAACAGTAATTAGCATACGCGTATATAAACCCCGCAACCACTGTGTGTTTAAAATTCAATTAAATATTTATAAAAATGACTAAGTTGTGCAAGGGTGTAATGAGAACATTGACATTTTCAGTAACCTCTGATTCTTAATCACATTGGACAATTACGCTTTCCTAATTTTCTTAGGGATTGTGCAGAATTCACATGAATGTGGTTTCAGTCATCCAGATTGATGGTCTTTATGTTGGCGGATTTTACAGTCTGAGCTAATTGCTTTCCCTCCCCCTCAGTACCTCAAAACTAGTTTCATCACTCTTAGTGGCCAACAACCAGAAAAAAAGAAAGCATTGTCATCAATCATCACTGGGCTGCTATCATGGTCGTTTCAGAAGTAAAGCAGACATGATTAAAACACAGCATTAAGAAAATGCCAAATGCATGATTTTCAGGATCAAAGTGTCACAATTGACCTTTTTAATTATGTGGAAAAATATACAGCAATTCGGACTCTTCAATAGAGAGCTTAACATTAGATGCAAACACAGTTGGTGATTTGCACAATTGTACTAGGCTATATGGAGTAGCGGTGACCACAAAAAGTGCTGCGTAACAGCAGAATAGTACAAGGTGCTGTATGAGTCAAGAGGTTCATAGCGCAGTGCTGTTATACACATCATTATAATAAAACATCTACATTTGTGAGATGGTGGTCCAGTGGGTTAAACCATGGAACTGATACGCAGAAGGTTGCTGGTTCGATCCCAGCAGTCACCACCAGTGTGTCCTGACTCTATGTTGCTCCAGGGGGATTGTCCCTTTAATAAGTGCACTGTAAGTCGCTTTGGATAAAAGAGTCTGCCAAATGCATAAATGTACATTTGTCCCTCTCTGCTCTTGATCAGTGCTATAATCGAAACAAAAAAAAAAGCGCCTCGTAACCAAGCACAAGTAAGGTCATGCAATTATAAGTGAAAATGCCATTTTGGTGCTCTCTGACTTCAGCTCTTGAAACAGACGGAGCCAAGAGCCTGATCTTATTAAAGGCAGCCGTCATTTATAAAAAAAAAAGTAAAAAAAAAGAAAACAAAAAGTGATTTGATACTTCCATGCCCACAATTTCATTCTTTATGAAACAATTGTTGACAAGAATGTAATGCTTCTTAAATCATGGCATTGGCATTTAAATTTCTATTAAAGTCCGACCCTTTCGTGACCTCAGTATTTGAGAAAACAAGTGGATACTGCATCCATTTTGAAACAAGCGAGCGTTTATAAGGGACCATCTTTTGGTCACCAAGTGGTACTTGGTGAACTGATGAAGAATGTCGTAGCAAAGGTGGTGATCAAAAGAGGTCAGTTAGGTCAAATTAGAACTATAACGTAGGATTTTCACATGGTCCAATTAAGTGGCATTTTACAATTAAAGTGTATACATGCTGAACAAAGCTACTATCTAAATCTATTGTTACATTTAAAAGATACACATTAAAAATAAAAAAAAACATACAGTAACAAAGGCTGTAAGGATCATTTTTCATTGTTATGACTTGGATAGATGGCATTGAATTTGTAACTGACCATAAATAATTGAACACTGCATAAACAGTAGTGTAGGCTACTAGCACTGCACTGATCCATGTGTCAACTTGGGTAAAAGCATTAGCATGTTTTGATTAGCATGTCAATAAAGTCCTGAACATGTATGTATATAGCTGGAAGGAAGGTTTGCTTCCAACGTTGAAAAAAGAAAAACAAAGGCTGACAAGTGTCTGAATCAACAATTTTAATTATCAAATCATAATAAAATAAAGAACAAAACATATGAAAATATTCACTACCTTTACATATCAACCCCATTTTTTAAAGGTGCCTTTAATCAAAACAATAAATGAAACTGTAAAAACCTTGAGTGTCATAAAAATTGCTAAAAATGTCATGCAGAGACTATTGGTTTTCACACAAATTGAATTTGCAACAGTTCCATCTGTGCGATTATATAAGTTGTTTTTCAACAGTTAATATTTTCTTTTCACATCTTTCATTATCAAATCTTTTCATACCGGTATTCCAGCCATACTTTTCCCTTTACGGCAAAAAACCTGATAACCTGTGCAATACATTTTGCGATCAAGTGTCACAGGGAACCTTCCTGTGTATTTAGAGGTTCTCTCTCATGCATTTGTTAATAATCTCTAAACACTTTATTCTGAATCATTGATAGTTTCTGGATATAAACAAAAACAATTGAAAAGACTAAACCTTGGGTCACCCAACTTAAATGGATCATTAAATTCCACAAGATCATGCAGTAAATTTGATCCCAGGTAAGATTGTGTGGCATTCTTGGAAAAACTCCCCCGAGATCAAACCTAGAGGATTTACAGTCAGAGTGACTATTGCTAGACTTCCTGTCGCCTTATTCATAGTGACTTGTTAACTTAAAGGCATAACGTGATTCCCTATGTCTCTCAAATCACCCAAAAAGTCTGTCTAAAGGAGAAGAAAGCACTGAGGCATTTAGACAGGTTCAGTTAGCCGTTGACCAGCATTAATGGCAGTCCGCAGGAGAAGGGGAAGGCGCGGTGGTCAAGTTGCTGTCGCTGGGGCCAGGGTTGGGCTCCGCTTCCATATTCGTACTGACCTTATCCATGATGTACCCATAGAGATTGATGTTAGGCCACTGGCCATGCTTAGACACCACATTAGAGTACTGCTTTAAGTGGAAGTACAGATCGCCTAGGAGACAGAGAGACAGACAGAGAGGAGAGAGAGAGAGAGAGAGAGGGGAAGAGAGGAAGAGAGAGAAAAAAAAGATTTGAGGGATGGTGAGCATCATGGCGTCAGCCAAGTCCAGAGCCATTCATAAATCACAGAGCACACGAGTTTACTGCCGTCTCCACTTTAGTACAATAGATGGCTGACAGCGTTTTCTCAAAAAGGTTTCAATAAACGTCAGAAAGAAAAAATGGGACAGAAACAGAGAACTTCACAATACTGAAGAGCAGTAATGGTTTCATTTAATTATGTAAAACAAATGGCTCAATACTGCAGGAATTTTGAAAATTGTTAAATATATTGTCATTTAATTAGCAAGTGTAGTTTTTTTTTGCGTTCATTTATATACATATTCAGGGCTTGAAATTAAACTCACCCTCATGTCGTTCCAAACCCATAAAACCGTCGTTCATCTTCAGAATATATACAGTACAAGGAAGATATTTTTGATGAAATCGCAGAGCTCTCTGATCCCTCCATAGACAGCAATTTAATGACCTCTTTTAAGGCCCAGAAAAGTAGGAAAGACATTGTTAAAATGAGCCGCTGTTTTGATGTAGAACTCGGAAGCGCTTGTCTTTCCTACCTTTCTGGGCCTTGAAAGTGGTAAATAAATTGTTGTCTATGGAGGGGTCAGAGAGCTCTCCAATTTCATCAAAAAATATCTTAATTTGTGTTCCAAAGATGAACGAAGGCTTTATGGTTGTGAAACGACATGAGGGTGTGTAAAATTAATGACAACATTTTCATTTTTGGGTGAACTAACCCTTTAACTTTTTAGCTCACCAGCCACTGTGGCTAGTGGTTTTCCAAAGTTATTAGCCACAGTTTTGACATTGATACCATGGGCAAAAACATTTTTATATTATTATATTTGGCAGCATGTATATTAGGCTGCTGTCACCTGATGCACGGATCCATTATACTGTTACACGTGCATTTTCTCTCTCTGTTTTTACATTCACTTAACCCTCTGGTGCTTTTCGGTCATTTCTGACTTTTTGAAAATTTTAAAATCACTGCTTCATTGGAATGATATGAAACTTGGTGACTTTTCTAGCATTAGGTATGTAAACACACCCAAAAAATTGGGGTCATGATTCGAGAATGCCAATTGGTCGTAAAAAAAAAAAAGTAGCGTTTATTGTTTTTGGTCATAAAATGACAGACCATAGGAAATTAATGGGAAATCGGCAAAAACCCATTCTCTGAATATTTGTGTGTACAATCTACAAATCGGCCACGATGCTAAAAAGTACACAGCAGTAAAGGGGTGACATTCGAAAACATCAGGAGTGTGACATTGACACATCCACTCACACACACACTTATCTTCCTACTTGTGCTCTTCGGTCAAAAATGACCACCATAGGAAATGAATGGGAAATCTGCAAAAACACAAATTCAAAGAAAAAATTCTATATTTCTAACACCACCCCCCTTTTTTTTTGTTGAAAAAATCTAAAACTTTATAATAAATAGTCTTTGAGATTTTTAAAATATATATCATCAAATGTGTTCAAAAGAGAACTAGGGATTTCTCAAGCCTCTCCATAGAGACCTCTAGTGATTACACCCATGGTTGCATGATTTCTTAAATAATTCCAAAAGAGGGCGCTAATCTGCCTTAAAAAAATTATTTTGAAGGCCTAGTCTCTATTTTAACCTGAAATACTGCAATAAAAAAATAAAATATGTAGTTTGTATAATTTTTAATGGCAAACATAGACCATAATTATTGCATAAATATAAAAAAAATACCATCAAATCATCTCAAAATACAAAATTAAAAAGAAAAAATATTATTGAAGAAAAATAAATTGCATTGGTTTTACTGGGGTGGAGGAAGTTACATTTTTAGGTGTTCGGTCACTTATGACCGGGAAGACAACCAATGCAACCCCTAAACGAAGAGCACCAGAGGGTTAAACCACAACTGACTGTGTTTACGTGAATACACACCAATACCAGCAATTTGACATTATTTTGTGAGTATTTTACTTTATGTGTGCACACTTTGGGTGTGAGCACAAAATCTGCAAGAATTAGTAAAATTATGTGCAATATGTGCAATCCCACTGTGAAATTCAACCCCTGTAACAGCAACAATATTCATCCGGAGCAAATTAACTGAGTGAGGAGAGGTGGGTTTGTGTCAACTCGCTGTCAGAGAGATTGGATAGCGAGAAAGTGCAGCTGATATTGTGTATCTATTCTGGGGGAAATGAGTTTTGTAAGAGTTTCAGATATTTCAGTATCGATATGTATTGAAAATCTACATTTTTGACAACACAACAATGCACTTAAAGGTCCCATGGCATGAAATTTTCATTTTATGAGGTTTTTCAACATTAATATGAGTTCCCCTAGCCTGAATATTGTCCCCAAGTGGATAGAAATGTTGATCGGTGTAAACCCGAGTTCTGGCTGTCTCTCTCTGCCTTTGAGAAAATGACAGGCCAGACGAGCCAATCCTGAAGTCTCCTGTTTTGACGTCCAAGCAGGAACGGTTACCTCCCTTTCCTCCGCCCAGAGAATCTGGCACGCCCATGCAAACGCTCGAGAGATCATTCCTTATGAACGAGTGAATGCTGGCAGTTTCTCAGTGTTTGGATGTACAAATGAAAACAGAAGTCTTTTTTCAGTTCCTTCTGATCTGTGATCAGTAATTTCTGATGTGTAGCTAATTATTTATTATTCGTGCACACAATGCGGCTTCTCTCTCTCCAGACAGAACGGTGTTTTCGTGTTTTCTATCTTGTGAGTCAGTGTTTTTGTACGTCCTCGTCGCGTCTACCGGTTCTAAAATGTGCATACAGTCATGAGTTTCTGCTCAACATCGGCCTCACACACGCCGAAGCTCGGGCTGCACTGGCCGTTGGCCTTCAACATCCCCGACCCCCAGTACTGCATCTGGCCCACAGCGGAGGCACCAAACGCGGCGTGAGATTAAGCAGAAGGGGGGTAAGTTAAGCGTGAGCATATTCGGGCTAGCCAGCCTAGCCCCACAATAAACTGGATTACATTCGATTACTGCTGTTGTGTCTTTGTTTGCGCTGTGTACTCAACGCGCGTCACTGACGCTTTTATTTTATTTAAAAAATAATGCTATTATCTAGGGGTGTGCATTGGCACTGCCCTCACAATTCGATTCGATTACGATTCACCAGGTAACGATTCGATTCAATTCGATTCTACGATGTATTGCGATGCATCAAAATTCTACTGCACACAACAAGGCAAATTTTTAATCAGTCATGAGGCAATACAAGGAGTCAGATATTGAACAACAGATTTTATTGGCTGCTATGTGTGTATTATCACTCTCCTGTATCTTTGACATAAATGTCATTAAATAAAATAAAATTGAATGGTATAGGGTATTGGATATGGCATTTTCAAACCTGAAAAAGAAAACATAAATCACTGCTTTCAGTGCTTTGAATGAGAAATGTTTCTCTTCGCTCTGCTTTAGAACCATTTGAAATTATATAGAGCAATAATAACCAACTAAGCCAACTTTTTCCAGCAGTGAACACAGAGCTTTTTACTGTGTGTAAAAAAAACACTTAAGACAGGGCACTTCATGAACTCCTGTGCAAATATTAATCCGTTACAGTCACACTATTGTAACAACAACCACCACCCAGGCACCCAGCAATAAAAATATTCAGTGCAACACACACAGTAACGTTGACACTAGGGACTCGTCAATTCTCGTGCTTGATTTTAGTGTGGCAGGCGCGTTAGCAGGGCGTAAGCAGCGCATATTTTTTTCGGCGCCCATGTTAACAGATTAGAGCATTCACATCGCACGCAGAGGCGGCGCGGCAGCTCATCGCATCGCAGGAGCAGGAGCAGAAGCAGCAGTGCCGCGATCGTTTCGGCGCCGAGTCTATTTTTGCCGCGCTGCTCACGCTGATTTAAAGCCACAGTGGATTGTTCTTGATCAAAACTGACCAGATTAACATGGAAAATAACAAATTTCACCATGAAATCATGTAGTGAAGTGCCCCGTGTGTTTCACAATCACAGCATATGCTGCCCATCATAAATCAAAGCACGAGACAGGAAAATGTGACATAATGTTCAATATTTGTCTGTATTTGCAATATCTGCGCGAGACAAACGCTGCCAGTGTGAATCCACAATGGGGGCGCGGGCTCCCGCTCTCCACACCCACCGCTCCTGCCCACGCGTGCGGTGTGAAGCCGGCGTCAGAATCCGAAATGTGCAGATGTCCGCTTTCCAAGCTTTGGGTGCGTTTTTAATTACCCGTCTATCGCGGTCATCTCCCTCTGCCTCAGCCATCTTGATTGTTGTTGTTATGACCCTGGAAGTAATTGAAACTTCACAACTTTATTGTTCAACTCAAGGCCAGAAAATAAACGGTGACATAATCGATTATGGCACTTTGCCGCATCGATGCTGAATCGTGCATGCCCCGCATTGCGATGCATCGCTGAATCGATTATTGTTGACACCACTACTATTATCAACACTTACTTTTAACTCGTTCATCTCGACAGCTGTAATGGTACTTTGCATGTGTTACACAGTTGGTAATAATGATGAAGACGGACTCGGTGTGACTGGGACTCGTGTTTATTCAGAACTCTCAGATACAAACACAATAAACTCGCGCTGACTGACAGCGCTCTCATAACTCAGTAGGTACTATAAATAACTTTGTTAGCGATCGCTGAGCTCCGTCTCTGGTACGTTAGTGATGTCCGGTTCGCGAACGATCTTTCTTTTGAACCTGTTCTTTTTAGTGAACCGAATCAGTTCACCAAATCGGACTGAATCGTTCTAGATGTCAGCCAATCACAACAGTGGGCGTTTTTACTGAAGTCTCACAGCAGACACGCCTCTTGAAGCAGGGCATTCAGCCACAGGGCAAACAGCAGTATTGAAAAAATGCCTTTTATTTCTAAATTATGACATTTTATGATGTAAAAGTCATACTAACAATATAAGTACACCTCAGGAAACATTATAAAATAATAGAAAAATGCCATGCCATGGGACCTTTAAGTTTATCATTTCAGATGCCTTTTTAAAAGACTACAACTGAAAAATGTATATATTATATTTAAAATTCATATGTTGAAATCCACCCGCATTTGGCGGGTGTTAAACGTCAAGCCCTGTACATATTTATATACAATTCAGCTTTGCCGCTTGAATATTGAATAATTAAACCATATTTTACAATGTTACAGTTTTTACTGTAAATGTAGCTTTGGTGGGCATAAGAGATCTTGCCGACCCAAAACTTTTGAACATCTGTCTGTCTATTTTTTATTCAAACTTAATAAAATGTATAAAATTACATCCACCTCCAAAAAGAACAGGACAAACCTCCATTTTTATAATGCATGTCATCTGATACAGAATGAAGCTCATGCAGCAAGCCTCTTACCGACAGTGATGCAATTGTCTTTAAGAAAGGTGTGCAAGTCATACACGTCCTTCATGAGTCTTTCATCTCCAAATGTGAAGTAGGCCACATCTCTTCCTGCCTCAGAAGCTGCCATCAACTGCAGCAGAGCTGGAAGGACAAACAGACACAGTCGACAGGGAGCAGAACATTTCTAAAGCAATAAAAGCCATTTAGGAAGCCTTTCATATAAATCACATTAATTTCTCTTTACTGCACACATGGCTAAACAGAAATGACATGCATACATTTATGCATGGATTCTTGTCAATGCATGGGAATATGGAATATGAAAGGGAAAAAAAAACAATGTAGGATTTACCCCTCCCACCCCCCATTAGCAAAATGAAGGGTCAATCAACCGCTGCATGCTCTATGATATATTGTTAATATTATCTGAGGGTCCCCAGTAAATACTGATAGCTGCCCAACCCAAATGAATAAAATATGGTGTGATACATCATTGATGGCATAGTGTAGATTCTTTGGTTTTGCTCCATATTCCTAGCTGTAGAGAAAACAACTGACACATCCAATTTGTTTTTAAAAGGTAAATAATCCATGTCTAACAACCCCTATTAAGAAACTCAATCTTAGTCACCCAGCTTTAAATTGAGTCTAAAAAAGATTTTAAATATTTAAAGAGGTTGAATACAGACCACTGATGAATGAACGTTGTTCAAATGAGAGCAACAAATTACAACGGGTAATCTGTAGGCAAACCAGCGACAAACTAAACAGACTGGACCAAAATAACCCAGCATCAAGATGATTTTACAGTGCGATAAGTCAATATGAGAAATGAACTAGCTCCACATACAAACACACGGTTTTAACAATGATGAACTATCAAAAATGGAATTATCTCATGAAACAGGCTTCCATCCTTCCTTACAACAGAAAATGATCAGCTGGCAAAGTTTCAAGCTTGCTATGAATTTATGGATGAGGCTGGAAAATCAGTTGCACTTGTAATGGAAAAGATAAATGTCTGTCAGCTGATCAATAACAGGAAAGTGGGAGGAAAAAAAAAACATGTCTTGGGTCAAAAAACAAAGTGAGAGAGCTTCTCGTTTTTTTCGCCAAAACACAACAAAACCAGAAGTTATTATAATGTTGTGATGCCTATATGAAATAGCTATGATTTTAGGTTTTATTTATTTAGATAAAATAATATGGACTTTAAACATCAGCCATTTATGAGTTATAACCCATTACATTTTTTTTAGCATTGGTGCATGAAATTTAAGAAAGAAATGTCCTATAAGAGCATCTTGAACATTGCAGCTTCACTTTGTGAGGACCTGCAAGTACCTTTGAGATGAGTGTCGCCTCCAAACGCACCGCATCCCCAGTTCCCTGTGGCAACAGCAGAGAGGTTCTGAGGGTTCGCACCAGGCCGCATGAAACTGCAGAATGCCTGGAAAAAAGACAACATCCTTACATCATAGAGAAACAAGCTAATCTACAAGCTAATCACTGCAGAATACAAGAGAGACTGACAAGAAGACTCTTGTCATGCCTCATTAAATTCTCTGAGCAACACAGATTGGCAAGGTTAAGAGAATCAAAGGCCATTAGAGCTCGACATGGGTCAAGGATTTGTCATTTCATGTCATCAGTGTGAAACACGGCACAGTATTTGCTTGACGCCTTTGCCGACCTTGTTTAGCTCCCGGTTCATTTTCTCAGGATAAAACTGTTCCATGAAATTCCTGTATTTCAGTGCATCCATGGCCACAATCTCGGTGCACCGCCGCTGCCACCCGTCTCTGAGCATGGGAAAAGATTTTTAATTTATTCAGAGCTTTCCTCATTTTTACAATCTTGGTTGCTTTGTTATATTTAGAACAGATAACTACATTTTAAAAAGTGTAGGAACCAATTTAAAAGGCGTTTCCTAAAGTCATTATCAGTAATCCATAATGTTACCTGGGTATGTCATCTTTATGATTGTCTTTCCATTTGAAGCTCTCCGCATAGCCGGAGTACTTACTGTATTGCTCTGTGCCTGAAGGAAGATAAAATATGAATACATAAGAGGGTCAATTCCACAACAATATGCATAACATTTTCTTGTCCCCCCCATATTATAGGCAGAAATCATTTCAGTTAATCAGTGAGCACATAGGTTTGATTTAAAGAGGTTACATTTTCAACTTTCTTTAGTGTGTAATGTTGCTGTTTGAGCATGAAAATGGTCTGCAAAGTTACAAAGCACAAAGTCCACTCCAAATATCAGTAAGACCTGTTTCTGAACTCCCTGAAATGCCTTGATTGTAGTCTTATCCCTTCAATATCCCTTCTTTAAATAATTCCCACCCAAGGGTGAAAAAAAAAAGGGTGAAAAAAGGCTTGAATGAGCTGCGTTAGTATTCTGTTGTGATTATGGTAAGTGCTGTGACATTTCCGAGAAACACACAAAGCAGTTGGTCCAGCCGACCAATCAGAGCATATTGGAAGGAGGGACTTCACAGAGAAAGAAACTAAACAAGGCTGCATTTCCAAAAAGCATCAGGAGCTAAGTTGATCGTAGAGAACATTGGTGGCAATGATCGCCATGATGAAAATGGGCTCACAATGCTTCTGGGAAATGCAGCCCTGAGCTTTACTGATAGACTTGGAAGAGATGTGTAGCAACAAATGTAAAATTTGTGAAAAATTTGTTTTTTTGAATATTCATGAAAATTTATAGGTTTATAGGTTTTAAACCCCAAAAACAAAATCAAGGGCATAATATAGCCCCTTTAAATTTGCAGGCATTTACAACAACAACAGCAATAATAATAAATATAGCTGCAAGCAGCCATTATCGGGGCCAAGCGCAAAGAAGAAGAAAAGACATGCCAGCTTGGCTGGGAGTCTCAGAACAACTGCAAAAATGAGCTATTAAAGACCTATTAAGGTGATTTTAGGCAAAATAGCTGTAAAATGATAAATACAGTCAATAATAATGATTTATCACTTTCAACCAATAGGTGGCACAGTTACGAAATTGATGTGGTGTGGTCAGAATAAGGGAACAATGACACATGCAAAGTTTGGTGTCAATATATCAAAGCAGGGTGTCAATATAGTGTCAATATGTCATTGCAGAGATATAGCCTCAAGAGGCCTTTTCATTATAAGTATGAACCACATGGCGGGGCTGTTTTGAAACCTTTTAAGTACCTTAAAGGCATAGTGCACATACCAAGTTTCGTAAAGGTGCCCAATTAATTTGTAAAGTATAGCATTTTATATCATAATACTGCATTGTAGCCAATAGGAATTTAATGTTTTGTTCTATTATAGCGCCACCAAGAGGCACAATCCTACCATTTTTTGTATGAAAAAACACGTAAAAAATGAATGACAACTGACTTTGATTGGATTTTACTCCCCCATACTATCAATATTTTGACATTTGGGCATTAGTGAAAAGCTATCGACCTATGTTTCCGAACTTCTGACGCTGGTTTCGTCTCGATCGGACGATCAAAGATATCAGCTAAAGTTTTAAGCGCTAAATTACAACGCTTGGACTCGGCAAGGATTCAGGAGACAAAAAAAGTTACTCCCCTGAAAATAAGTCAATCACACCCAAAGTTAGAAGCGTTTGAGAGAAAAAAAATCCACTAGGTGGCGCTGTTTCGAAACTTCTCAGGCTCCTTCAGGGCATTGTGCTGATGACCCATACAGAGTTTCGTAACAATCCGTTCATGTTTTCATAAAATACAGCATTTTAGCACATAATTCAAAATGGCCGAAAACCAAAATGGCCGATATGGTAAAATTGTATATCAGACGACTAGGCAAGACGTCCTGAATCTAACAAGGCCACTTTTAAGATTTTTTGGACAAACAGTTCAGAAGTTATAAGCAAAAATAGCCATTTTTTGTCTCTCCGGACCAGTAGGTGGCGCAGTGCCGAAACGCTGCATGTTGCCTTAGGTCATGCACCAAGTTTGGTTTGAATACGATAAAGCTTTGCGGAGATATAGCCTTAAGTGTATTTTCGCAACCGCTACATAAATTTTGTCTACACGTTTATCGAAAACTTGATTTGCAAGATTTTTTGTCAGCATGGTCTGAAGATGATCTGGTTAAATTTTGGTGCAAATCGGACGAACCGAGTTCGCAAAAGTAGGTTTTTCTGAAAATTCAAAATGCCGGGAAAATATTTATGACGGAAAATGACGTCATAGGGTGCAATCAAATCGCCATGAGCCAATGAATTGGTGGTTCTAGCCCTTATGGTTCAAAAGTTATTAGCATAAACATGAGTCACAATTTGGACTGGTGGTGGCGCTAGAGAGATTGAGTTAGAGACTCCAAACTTGCTATGGTGACATTTCAGACTGTCCTCTATCTGTGTGCCAAATTTCACAACTTTTTACCATACGGTTCTATGGGCTGTCATAGACTCAAGAGCGAAAGAAGAAGAAGAAGAAACGGAATAATAATAATAATGATAATAATAATAATAATAGGAACGCTAACGGTTTCAATAGGTGCTTGGCCCCTAATTATTATTATTATTATTATTATTATTAGTAGTAGTAGTAGTAGTAGTAGTAGTAGTAGTGTAGTAGTAGTAGTAGTAGATTTGCTTGTTAAAGTAGCTTATTTAAATCTAGAAAACTATATATAGTTTTCCAGTTCCATCAGAAACAGCCATATTATATTTTACTTCTTATTATAACTAAAGGCCTCTCAGTAAACATTGCTCACACTTTTCCTTCTTGATATTTTAATTTGCATATGTCTTCCAGACACTGTGCATCTCCCTACTATCACAAAGACCTCCAGAATCCTCCACCCTCATCTAGATCAAATTAGAGTTTTAGTATTTGTGGACGGTTTCAGTGGCCCTCTGACAAAGAGCAATAACAAGATTAAAAACCAGTCCCCGTACCGACGCTTCAGCATTTCTAAAAACTGTACTGATGCAGAGAGTGTGCATTAAAGAGCCCGTGTCAAGATGCATTAAGGGCGGGATATGATTTGCTGCAAAGGCAAGTTGCAGTGCAATAGAAAAGATGACGATGAATATTTCGTTTGTTGTAATAACGGTGATGGAATGGCTGGATCCATTAGAGCAGGCCGTTCCTGCAGTCATTCATTGTGGCCAGAGGTAATACTGTTAAGTGGAAAGAGAGGGCAGCAGGGGTGAGAGAGAGGACGTAAGTGAAAGAGAGAGAGATGACTAATATCGGCGCTTGGTTCCAAGTGAGGGTATTTTGTGACAGGGTGGAAAACTCCCAAGTTCACAGTGACTTTGAGGCCGATTTCCTAGAATTTTAAAATCCCTAGAACAGCTATAAAATGACTTATCAATGGTGTATAGCCACTTCTGCGCCATAACTATCAAATATTTTCTAGTGTACCAGGAAATGACATATGGGTTTGAAAGGCACAAGATTTTGATTGATTAATGGTTTGTGCATCTGCGCAATGGTTTGTGTCCTGTGCTTTGTTTGGGAGATGTCAGAAGGCATGGGTGGATGAGAAATGAGCATGATAGCAGGTGTGAGAGTGGGCAACAGCCAATCACAGCACAACATTTCTGCACGGCAGTGACTGCACCCGGACCTCAAAAAGTAAAACGAGGAGTGTGTTCAACTATGCGAACGATTCTCTGGAACAGGAGAAAGAAATTGACTCAAACATAGTACATCTAAACCAACATGGTTTATTTAGTCACTGGTTCTGAGAGATTTCCTTCTGAAATTAAATGACGTTTGTAAGTTAAACTAAACAATATTCTGTTATGAACACAGTAAGAGGAAAATGTCTGCATCACCAGGTATGAATACAAAAACACAGGGCACATCAGATTCTCCATGCTGTCAGTTTTTCAGGCTCAAATTTCCATTGAGAAACAATTTAGAGCAACATGTAAGACACACCAGGGTTATAATTAACTAAAACCATTTAAAACACATTTTCATTACGTGAAATAAAACAAACGTAAGCTGAATTTTTTTTTAATTATATTTTCCAGTAATTATTTAGATTAAGAATGATTTAAATTGATAGTTCACCTAATAATGAAAATTCAAATAGAATGAAATCTTGATGACTGCCTCAGTGTTTTTGTCCATACAATGGAAGTCAATGGACACCAAAACAGTTTGGTTTACCAATATTCTTCAAAATATCATATTTTATGTTCCACAGAGGAAAGCAAGTCATAAAGGTTTGGAACAACATAATGGATAATTATTTTTTTACACTCTTATCAATATTGCTGTGTATTAAACAATGCAGAGTGGTAGTTCTTTTAGGCAGTATTTACACAGCACTTTTTTTTTTTGACAAATACATTTTCAGTGACATTTCTAAACATTTGTGATTACGATATAAGGATCTTTTAAAAACTATTTTGATTGAGCCAAGATATTGTAATTTTTCCAATGCTGCCACTCAGTCAAAGAGCACAGTTCATAAAGGGGGAACAGAGTTATGGAAGCATAGTGTGGGGACAGAGAGAGAGACAGAGGAAGAGGGAGAGATATGAAGTGAGAGGGAAAGGGGGGGGTTGTCACTTAACGTGTTGACTCAAGCACAGTGAGTTGGAGGGTGAAGAATAAGGCAATTCAGCTAGAGAGAAATGAGGAATAACAGGGCTGCCCTGAGTCCAGCGTGAATCAATGTAATGGATTTACGTTCAAATTGGATGAGGAGAGAAGACGGGGGAGGGAAGAATGGAGCTGAATGTATACACACAAGCTTCTGTGAGCAATGGCAAATTACTTTCGGCAAAAACACACAATGTGCTACGCAGCTCACTATACGCAGTGTTAGAGAACTGTGATTACAGCGACTGACTTCATTAGTGGATGGAAACAAACCTGATCTCGTCAGTCTGTATCAAACATAAATACCTATTAACGATGATTAACGATGAGTCCATGATTACCCTATCCTAATGGCTGGTCCAATCCTAAAAAACAAGCCAAATGATTTTCATGATGAAAAAATTTTTCATGTTCACTTTCATTTTAAAGTTAGTTTAAAGTTTTTAAATTAATGTTGTTAATTTTTATTTTAGTTAATTTAGTGAATTGAGATTCTATCTATCTATCTATCTATCTATCTATCTATCTATCTATCTATCTATCTATCTATCTATCTATCTATCTATCTATCTATCTATCTATATCTTTAAAAAAATAACTAATTAATCGTATTTTTTATGTAATTAATCACGATTAATCGCAAGTTCTTAATATTTTAAGTTTTTAATATTTTGATATTGTAATAATTTCAGTTACTCTCCAAATTAATGTAGAAACAATTTAAAGACATTATATTTTAAATGTGTTGTAATGGCATCTTTTTATGAATGAAGGCCAGTATCACTGATACTAATGTCTCTATGAAACATTAATGATGTTACATTACAGTATAACTGAAAGCTCCCAATTTCAATATTTATTAAGCTTTAAAAAACAACTTTTTATTTAAGTGAACTTAAAACAATCTTTACATAAACCCATTATAATAAATGTTATTTTTACCTGTGCCCTTCCCTGTTAGACATATACAGAAATGTAATATTTATTTATGCAGTTAAGAAAGGTGTTTGATAACTGAAATGTAGATTAATCATCATTAAAGCTACAATTTTCTCTGTTCCCGTTGTTCTTTGATGAACATTAATGACAGGCATCATCAGTGCTCCTGTCACTTTAAGAACGGCCGCTGACGAACATGATGCGGATCTCACGTGCTGTCCTGGGCATTTCATTTACTCACAACTCTTTAAGTTCATTTAAGACGTTATTTAACTAATTTAAGACTCCTAATATGAGAATACTCAAAATGCTCTGTTGTTGTTATTGTTTGTACAAGAGCAAAAGAGAACTCAATGTGAGCAGGAGACTGACGCGAGTCTGTCTGTGCGTCGAGTGCGTGTGTCAGAGTGTCCCTCGATTAGCTGACATGAGACGCAGCCACACAGACAGGACATTGACATACAGCGCGTTCTCTTCTGTCTTGTCGCGCTTGGAAGCATTTGCATGAATATGAGCGGTGCGCGTGTGTACCGAACGGTTCCGAACGCAATCTTTAACAGTTGGCTTGTTTTAAGCGCAGAACACACTTCAATCCTAGTTCCCACTCGAACACATTAAGTATTCAGTCCATTTCATCAAGAAATTCAAACAATAAATGCCGCTTTGATGCTCTTTAATGTGACGACTGATCACTGTTAAGGTGCGTCAATTCCGGCTGCAGCGCGCGGTCATGCAGCATCATTTAGCCTACCTCAGAAGTCATTCAGTGTCCACAGCTGTGAGTTCACTAGAGAAATCAACTCTTTCACTAAATACAGTGAGGAAAATAAGTATTTGAACACCCTGCTATTTTGCAAGTTCTCCCACTTAGAAATCATGGAGGGGTCTGAAATTGTCATCGTAGGTGCAATGTATGATTTTTTAACTATTTATTTGTATGATACAGCTGTAAATAAGTATTTGAACACCTGTCTATCAGCTAGAATTCTGACCCTCAAAGACCTGTTAGTCTGCCTTTAAAATGTCCACCTCCACTCCATTTATTATCCTGAATTAGATGCACCTGTTTGAAGTCGTTAGCTGCATAAAGACACCTGTCCACCCCATACAATCAGTAAGAATCCAACTACTAACATGGCCAAGACCAAAGAGCTGTACAAAGACACTAGAGACAAAATTGTACACTTCCACAAGGCTGGAAAGGGCTACGGGGAAATTGCCAAGTAGCTTGGTGAAAAAAGGTCCACTGTTGGAGCAATCATTAGAAAATGGAAGAAGCTAAACATGACTATCAATCTCCCTCGGACTGGGGCTCCATGCAAGATCTCACCTCGTGGGGTCTCAATGATCCTAAGAAAGGTGAGAAATCAGCCCAGAACTACACAGGAGGAGCTGGTCAATGACCTGAAAAGAGCTGGGACCACCGTTTCCAAGATTACTGTTGGTAATACACTAAGACGTCATGGTTTGAAATCATGCATGGCACGGAAGGTTCCCCTGCTTAAACCAGCACATGTCAAGGCCCGTCTTAAGTTTGCCAATGACCATTTGGATGATCCAGAGGAGTCATGGGAGAAAGTCATGTGGTCAGATGAGACCAAAATAGAACTTTTTGGTCATAATTCCACTAAACGTGTTTGGAGGAAGAAAAATGATGAGTACTATCCCAAGAACACCATCCCTACTGTGAAGCATGGGGGTGGTAGCATCATGCTTTGGGGTGTTTTTCTGCACATGGGACAGGGCGACTGCACTGTATTAAGGAGAGGATGACCGGGGCCATGTATTGCCAGATTTTGGGGAACAACCTCCTTCCCTCAGTTAGAGCATTGAAGATGGGTCGAGGCTGGGTCTTCCAACATGACAATGACCCGAAGCACACAGCCAGGATAACCAAGGAGTGGCTCTGTAAGAAGCATATCAAGGTTCTGGTGTGGCCTAGCCAGTCTCCAGACCTAAACCCAATAGAGAATCTTTGGAGGGAGCTCAAACTCCGTGTTTCTCAGCGACAGGCCAGAAACCTGACTGATCTAGAGAAGATCTGTGTGGAGGAGTGGGCCAAAATCCCTCCTGCAGTGTGTGCAAACCTGCTGAAAAACTACAGGAAACGTTTGACCTCTGTAATTGCAAACAAAGGCTACTGTACCAAATATTAACATTGATTTTCTCAGGTGTTCAAATACTTATTTGCAGCTGTATCATACAAATAAATACATTGTGATTTCTGGATTTTTTTTTTTAGATTATGTCTCTCACAGTGGACATGCACCTATGATGACAATTTCAGACCCCTCCATGATTTCTAAGTGGGAGAACTTGCAAAATAGCAGGGTGTTCAAATACTTATTTTCCTCACTGTGTGTGTGTGTATATATATATGTATATGTGTATATGTATATTTATATATGTATATTTATATGTGTATATGTATATATATATATATTAATTCTATAGAATAGTATAATAATTTATATTTTATATATAATAATTTAATAGAATAGTATTAAAGTATACTTAACATCTTAGTGATGTCTTGATTATTTAATGTATGTTTAAATAAATCTGTCATGAAAATGACAGCCACTATGTATAAATGATTATATTTCAACAACGAATTGAATAAATTTTTTTTGCACACAATGTGTTATTTGAGTGTTGATTATTATATCTAAACATGAATATCAGCTGAATCTAGGCTCATAGTTAGGGCTCTGTTGTTAACCTTTAATTTATAGTAATAATGTGCAAGTAAGGGCTCCCTATATAGTTTACAGCATTATCCTTAATAAAATTTTAGTTATAATTGAATTCATTTAAGGTCAGAAAAAATTTTTCAGTAAAAAACTGTTTAATATAAAAATAAATAAAAAGCAATCTTTTAAAACTGCAGTACCGAATCCGTACCGAACCGTGACTTCAAAACCGAGGTATGTACCGAGCCGTCAGTTTTGTGTACCGTTACACCCCTAATATATATATATATATATCACACACATACATACATACATACATATACATACACTCACCTAAAGGATTATTAGGAACACCATACTAATACTGTGTTTGACCCTCTTTCGCCTTCAGAACTGCCTTAATTCTACGTGGCATTGATTCAACAAGGTACTGAAAGCATTCTTTAGAAATGTTGGCCCATATTGATAGGATAGCATCTTGCATTTGATGGAGATTTGTGAGATGCACATCCAGGGCACGAAGCTCCCGTTCCACCACATCCCAAAGATGTTCAATTGGGTTGAGATCTGGTGACTGTGGGGACCATTTTAGTACAGTGAACTCATTGTCATGTTCAAGAAACCAATTTGAAATGATTCGAGCTTTGTGACATGGTGCAATATCCTGCTGGAAGTAGCCATCAGAGGATGGGTACATGGTGGTCATAAAGGGATGGACATGGTCAGAAACAATGCTCATGTAGGCCGTGGCATTTAAACGATGCCCAATTGGCACTAAGGGGTCTAAAGTGTGCCAAGAAAACATCCCCCACACCATTACACCACTTCCAGCCTGCACAGTGGTAACAAGGCATGATGGATCCATGTTCTCATTCTGTTTATGCCAAATTCTGACTCTACCATCTGAATGTCTCAACAGAAATCGAGACTCATCAGACCAGGCAACATTTTTCCAGTCTTCAACTGTCCAATTTTGGTGAGCTTGTGCAAATTGTAGCCTCTTTTTCCTATTTGTAGTGAAGATGAGTGGTACCCGGTGGGGTCTTCTGCTGTTGTAGCCCATCCGCCTCAAGGTTGTGCGTGTTGTGGCTTCACAAATGCTTTGCTGTATACCTCGGTTGTAACGAGTGGTTATTTCAGTCAAAGTTGCTCTTCTATCAGCTTGAATCAGTCGGCCCATTCTCCTCTGACCTCTAGCATCAACACGGCATTTTCGCCCACAGGACTGCCGCATACTGGATGTTTTTCCCTTTTCACACCATGCTTTGTAAACCCTAGAAATGGTTGGGCGTGAAAATCCCAGTAACTGAGCAGATTGTGAAATACTCAGACAGGCCCGTCTGGCACCAACAACCATGCCATGCTCAAAATTGCTTAAATCACATTTCTTTCCCATTCTGACATTCAGTTTGGAGTTCAGGAGATTGTCTTGACCAGGACCACACCCCTAAATGCATTGAAGCAACTGCCATGTGATTGGTTGATTAGATAATTGCATTACTGAGAAATTGAACAGGTGTTCCTAATAATCATTTAGGTGAGTGTATATACACACAGTATGTTTTGTTGTTTAGGCAAGTCAAAGTTAGCTTGAAATATTTTATTAAAATTATTGCAATAATTTACTAAATTCAAAAATATTACTGTTTCATTATGCTTTCTAAAGACTAAGGAGAAGATTTTATGTAAAATGCTTATTTTCATGTTTATACAAGATACACTGTAAACTTAAATATAATATTTTTATTATTTAATACAAAAGATTTTTTATTTTAGGAAACATATTTATAATATCATCATGATATTTTTCGCAGCTACCGATAACCCGTGTTAATGAAGCAGAATCGTTAAATTCCTTATGATTCTCATGCCAACCTATTACATAATGAGCCATAGGTTCATCCAAGTACAAAAATATTTTTACACTAGAAAACAGGAAAACAGGTGTTTGAACAGCCAGAAGGGAGGAACAAGACACTTCAATGATGGCTGACATCAATCAGACAGGGATGTGTGAGGGTGTGCAGGACAGACGGGAGGGAGGAGTGGACGGTTTCCACTCCTGTGCGTGTGTGTGCTGACCTGTGATGATGAGGCACTCGTCGTGGTCCAGGGCTTCCGTGAAGAGGCGTGATACGATGAGCTCAGGGTTGATGAGGAAGCGTATCTCCTCCTGGACCAACCCCATACCTGTCACCCCTCCACCCACCAGCCTGTTTGCAAAGTCCACCTGCAGCACAAATAAAAACACATATTAATCAGCTGAAAAATTGTTCAGCAGGACTAAAGAATAAAAAAACTATTTAATCCTTGAACATGGTGTGAAATTGCGTTATGGTACAAAGATCTATGATCCTTGTGTGAACATTCAAATTGTGAGACTGCAAGCCAGGCTGTTTGTCCAGGATGTGACCAAAGGTTATGAGTTTTGGTAAGGGACAGGGTGATAAAATGCACAGACCGGGGGGCAGGGGGGGGGGGGGGGGGGATGAATATAGTGCTGTACCCAGCTGCACATAAAACTACAAAACATGAGTAAAGTAAAAGGAGAGAATTTCCTGCATTTTTGGTGCATGTGCAAATACAAAATTAACTTTTTGCTAGACCTGCTGATGGCGGATGAATTGAAATGTACTGGGCATTTCTTATAAGCCATGAAATTGTAATTATAATTAAAGAAAATAAAAAAGAAGCCCTGCAAAACAAGACATCTGGACAAAAGAGGTAAAAGCACAAAAATAAATATAATAAAAATCAAAAAATGTCTGATTAAAACATTTTCACCAACGTAAAAGTAAATAAATAATAAATAAATGTATAATAAAATATAAATGTATCTATTATCTATTGAATAAATAATTAATAAATAATAAAAAACATAACTTTTTTTTGCTGATGTAAAACGATGTATAAATAATTAAATAAATAAAAAAATAAATAAAAAAAAACATTACCCAAACCCATTGAGGTAAAACATACAGTGAGTGCATGTCCACTGTGAGAGACATAAGCTAAAATAAAAAATCCAGAAATCACAATATATGATCTTTTAACTATTTATTTGTATAATACAGCTGTAAATAAGTATTTGAACACCTGTCTATCAGCTAGAATTCTGACCCTCAAAGACCTGTTAGTCTGCCTTTAAAATGTTTACCTCCACTCCATTTATTATCCTAAATTAGATGCACCTGTTTGACGTCGTTAGCTGCATAAAGACACCTGTCCACCCCATACAATCAGTAAGAATTCAACTACTAACATGGCCAAGACCAAAGAGCTGTACAAAGACACTAGAGACAAAATTGTACACCTCCACAAGGCTGGAAAGGGCTACGGGGAAATTGCCAAGTAGCTTGGTGAAAAAAGGTCCACTGTTGGAGCAATCATTAGAAAATGGAAGAAGCTAAACATGACTGTCAATCTCCCTCGGACTGGGGCTCCATGCAAGATCTCACCTTGTGGGGTCTCAATGATCCTAAGAAAGGTGAGAAATCAGCCCAGAACTACACAGGAGGAGCTGGTCAATGACCTGAAAAGAGCTGGGACCACCGTTTCCAAGGTTACTGTTGGTAATACACTAAGACGTCATGGTTTGAAATCATGCATGGCACGGAAGGTTCCCCTGCTTAAACCAGCACATGTCAAGGCCCGTCTTAAGTTTGCCAATGACCATTTGGATGATCCAGAGGAGTCATGGGAGAAAGTCATGTGGTCAGATGAGACCAAAATAGAACTTTTTGGTCATAATTCCACTAAACGTGTTTGGAGGAAGAAGAATGATGAGTACCATCCCAAGAACACCATCCCTACTGTGAAGCATGGGGGTGGTAGCATCATGCTTTGGGGGTGTTTTTCTGCACATGGGACAGGGCGACTGCACTGTATTAAGGAGAGGATGATCGGGGCTATGTATTGCCAGATTTTGGGGAACAACCTCCTTCCCTCAGTTAGAGCATTGAAGATGGGTCGAGGCTGGGTCTTCCAACATGACAATGACCCGAAGCACACAGCCAGGATAACCAAGGAGTGGCTCTGTAAGAAGCATATCAAGGTTCTGGCGTGGCCTAGCCAGTCTCCAGACCTAAACCCAATAGAGAATCTTTGGAGGGAGCTCAAATTCCGTGTTTCTCAGCGACAGGCCAGAAACCTGACTGATCTAGAGAAGATCTGTGTGGAGGAGTGGGCCAAAATCCCTCCTGCAGTGTGTGCAAACCTGGTGAAAAACTACAGAAAATGTTTGACCTCTGTAATTGCAAACAAAGGCTACTGTACCAAATATTAACATTGATTTTCTCAGGTGTTCAAATACTTATTTGCAGCTGTATCATACAAATAAATAGTTAAAAAATCATACATTGTGATTTCTGGATTTTTTTTTTTAGATTATGTCTCTCACAGTGGACATGCACCTACGATGACAATTTCAGACCCCTCCATGATTTCCAAGTGGGAGAACTTGCAAAATAGCAGGGTGTTCAAATACTTATTTTCCTCACTGTATGCAGGACTGTCATGTTGTCTGTCCATTGTGACCCTGCAGGTTGTTGCCAAGGCCAAACACCTCTTTATTCTGAATAATGGATCTATTAACCATTGGCCATTAGCCATTGAGGTCAGATAACTCAAACAAACATAGACAAAAAAACATTCACAGCTTCCAAACAGACTGTTTAAGCTTTTGTCGTGTGTAATAATCTTGTATTTTTAATTATGAAAATGTTATACTACTGCACATCATAATGCATGATAAAAAATAATAATAATAAAAATAAAATAAACATTAAGAGCAGGAGAAGGAAGTAAGAAAGACAGAAAGACAGTGATGAGTCTGCACGAGTGCTTGTTTTTGTGGCATTGCTAAATTCTGTTGTGAAAGACATTTCTTCAGTGCTGTCTTCTATTGTTATGCATTTTTATATTTCAAAGACTGGGAGTGTGGGCATCAGTGCTAATATTGGCCTAGGACAGCTTTGAAAAGGTAAACAGGAGAAGTGTAGGACCCCTTTGAGGCCGTGTTTTGCAGGCTGTCAGGCCGGACTCACTGGGCCACAGCCTCCTCAGTGAGATGGAGGAGAAAAGGGGAGGGAGGTTGGCAGGCTGCCAGATGATCTCGCTGATCAGGTCACTCAACTCCAGCTCCGACTGCCCCGCCTCTCCTCAGCACTACTGACAACCTGTCAGACCATCCCACCCTTCCGGAAACATCCGTCAATCCGGCCGGCAGGACCCCGGGCTCCTGAGACCTCCCAGGGCTGTTCATGTGTGCCCATCAACTGTCAGGGTGTGCCCTGCCCCAACTGGGGAGAGATGGGAAAAGGAGAGCAGGGCAGAGGACCCCGGCAGACAGACTCTGCAATGAACTGGAGAGGTGCAGGGAGGGACGTGATCGGGCCGACGGAGCAGCAGAACCTCAGTCAGCTGGGTCAAAACTGAGATGTTTTGGTTGTTTTTTTGCCTTCATTGCATGGCACTCATATAGGGTCACAGACTTATCTGAAATCTTTAATGACATGTTACACCCGATATGATTATGATATTGGACAAGAAAGTGAAATTTGTGATCCTCAAAAAAACTAAAGAAAACAAAAAAAACACCACCACCACCACCAAAAAATAAATAAATAAAGATATATAAAAGATATATCAACAAAAATCCTTCAATTGTATAATAAACCAATATGTATATTTTGATGAAAACAAAATATATGCATATTCATGAAAAAAAAATGTTTATATATACAGTGAGGAAAATAAGTATTTGAACACCCTGCTATTTTGCAAGTTCTCCCACTTAGAAATCATGGAGGGGTCTGAAATTGTCATCGTTAAGGCCATGTCCACTGTGAGAGACATAATCTAAAAAAAAAAAATCCAGAAATCACAATGTATTATTTTTTAACTATTTATTTGTATGATACAGCTGCAAATAAGTATTTGAACACCTGCGAAAATCAATGTTAATATTTGGTACAGTAGCCTTTGCTTGCAATTACAGAGGTCAAACGTTTCCTGTAGTTTTTCACCAGGTTTGCACACACTGCAGGAGGGATTTTGGCCCACTCCTCCACACAGATCTTCTCTAGATCAGTCAGGTTTCTGGCCTGTCGCTGAGAAACACAGAGTTTGAGCTCCCTCCAAAGATTTTCTATTGGGTTTAGGTCTGGAGACTGGCTAGGCCACACCAGAACCTTGATATGCTTCTTACAGAGCCACTCCTTGGTTATCCTGGCTGTGTGCTTCGGGTCATTGTCATGTTGGAAGACCCAGCCTCGGCCCATCTTCAATGCTCTAACTGAGGGAAGGAGGTTGTTCCCCAAAATCTCGCAATACATGGCCCCAGTCATCCTCTCCTTAATACAGTGCAGTCGCCCTGTCCCATATGCAGAAAAACACCCCCAAAGCATGATGCTACCACCCCCATGCTTCACAGTAGGGATGGTGTTCTTGGGATGGTACTCATCATTCTTCTTCCTCCAAACACGTTTAGTGGAATTATGACCAAAAAGTTCTATTTTGGTCTCATCTGACCACATGACTTTCTCCCATGACTCCTCTGGATCATCCAAATGGTCATTGGCAAACTTAAGACGGGCCTTGACATGTGCTGGTTTAAGCAGGGGAACCTTCCGTGCCATGCATGATTTCAAACCATGATGTCTTAGTGTATTACCAACAGTAACCTGGAAAACGGTGATCCCAGCTCTTTTCAGGTCACTGACCAGCTCCTCTCGTGTAGTTCTGGGCTGATTTCTCACCTTTCTTAGGATCATTGAGACCCCACGAGGTGAGATCTTGCATGGAGCCCCAGTCCGAGGAAGATTGACAGTCATGTTTAGCTTCTTCCATTTTCTAATGATTGCTCCAAAAGTGGACCTTTTTTCACCAAGCTGCTTGGCAATTTCCCCGTAGCCCTTTCCAGCCTTGTGGAGGTGTACAATTTTGTCTCTAGTGTCTTTGGACAGCTCTTTGGTCTTGGCCATGTTAGTAGTTGGATTCTTACTGATCGTATGGGGTGAACAGGTGTCTTTATGCAGCTAACGACCTCAAACAGGTGCATCTAATTCAGGATAATAAATGGAGTGGAGGTGGACATTTTAAAAGGCAGACTAACAGGTCTTTGAGGGTCAGAATTCTAGCTGATAGACAGGTGTTCAAATACTTATTTGCAGCTGTATCATACAAATAAATAGTTACAAAAATCATACATTGTGATTTCTGGATTTTTTTTTTTATTTTTTAGATTATGTCTCTCACAGTGGACATGCACCTACGATGACACTTTCAGACCCCTCCATGATTTCTAAGTGGGAGAACAAAATAGCAGGGTGTTCAAATACTTATTTTCCTCACTGTATATATATACACTCACCTAAAGGATTATTAGGAACACCTGTTCAATTTCTCATTAATGCAATTATCTAATCAACCAATCACATGGCAGTTGCTTCGATGCATTTAGGGGTGTGGTCCTGGTCAAGACAATCTCCTGAACTCTAAACTGAATGTCAGAATGGGAAAGAAATGTGATTTAAGCAATTTTGAGCACGGCATGGTTGTTGGTGCCAGAGTTGGTCTGAGTATTTCACAATCTGCTCAGTTACTGGGATTTTCACGCACAGCCATTTCTAGGGTTTAAAAAGAATGGTGTGAAAAGGGAAAAACATCCAGTATGTGGGCGAAAATGCCTTGTTGATGCTAGAGGTCAGAGGAGAATGGGCCGACTGATTCAAGCTGATAGAAGAGCAACTTTGACTGAAATAACCACTCGTTACAACCGAGGTATGCCGCAAAGCATTTGTGAAGCCACAACATGCACAACCTTGAGGCGGATGGGCTACAACAGCAGAAGACCCCACCAGGTACCACTCATCTCCACTGCAAATAGGAAAAAGAGGCTACAATTTGCACGAGCTCACCAAAATTGGACAGTTGAAGACTGGAAAATGTTGCCTGGTCTGATGAGTCTCGTTTTCTGTTGAGACATTCAGATGGTAGAGTCAGAATTTGGCGTAAACAGAATGAGAACATGGATCCATCATGCCTTGTTACCACTGTGCAGGCTGGTGGTGGTGGTGTAATGGTGTGGGGGATGTTTTCTTGGCACACTTTAGGCCCCTTAGTGCCAATTGGGCATCGTTTAAATGCCACGGCCTACCTGAGCATTGTTTCTGACCATGTCCATCCCTTTATGACTACCATGTACCCATCCTCTGATGGCTACTTCCAGCAGGATTATGCACCATGTCACAAAGCTTGAATCATTTCAAATTGGTTTCTTGAACATGACAATGAGTTCACTGTACTAAAATGGCCCCCACAGTCACCAGATCTCAACCAAATAGAGCATCTTTAGGATGTGGTGGAACGGGAGCTTCGTGCCCTGGATGTGCATCCCACAAATCTCCATCAACTGCAAGATGCGATCCTATCAATATGGGCCAACATTTCTAAAGAATGCTTTCAGTACCTTGTTGAATCAATGCCACGTATAATTAAGGCAGTTCTGAAGGCGAAAGGGGGTCAAACACAGTATTAGTATGGTGTTCCTAATAATCCTTTAGGTGAGTGTATATGTAGGTGACGTACTATTGAACTGTATTTATCCTCTTTTAAAAAACTATACAATTAATTAAAATAAAAAAAGTGTCATATCCTTTCAAAAAGTAAATTCAAGTAGTCTTCTAAAAATATATACAATTTGATTTGCCTTAAAAAAAGAAAATTGGAAACCTGAAATGAAAAATGTATGCCAAACTGGAAGAGGCACCCATTTCCTAGAATGTCCCAATGACAGTGTGGGGAAATACTGTTTTTGTGTGCGTGTGTGTGTGTTCTCGATCAAGATAAACTGCCTGAATAACTTACAGCTGGAACAGAATGAGCAAATTTCACATAAAAAAAGTATACTTAATTATGCAGACATGTCTTCTTGAAGAGAGATGAAGGATGACAGAAAGGGTCTTCTGTGTCAATCAAAGTAATCTCAAATTTGACAGATGTCACAGTAAAAACGAAAAAACGAAACTACCCATGCATGACATTCTCACCTGAAGCATTCCATAGCCCTCTTTCTCTATGGTGCCCTTACAGGTGATATGAAGACGGGTTAGCTGTGTCTTTGAGCTAAAGATCAAAAATAAAATTCCTTCAAAACAATACAGGTAAAATAACCACTTACTAAAACATTCATTTACATGTACTGTTAAACAACTGCATAATTAATAGAGGCAGGCTAGAAATGCTATAGTGAACTAGGAGTGGAAGGTTACAATCTTGACTTAAGCAATACAACCATCACAGCGGTAAGAGTCCTCTAATAACCAAAACAGAGAGGTGGTTTTGCACTGCCAGAGGAAGAAATTGGCCAAAGTGACTACATGGTGCCAAAGTTCATTTATCAAACACTACGAGTGATCTCTGTGAGCTACTTTAAATGTCAGAGAGCCCTCTAGCTGTAGCACGTTTAAAAATAAATGAGACTAATACTCGATATGCTATTTTTCTACTTTTGCCTTGTGAACTATAAAGATAAACAAAATAAGCTTTACTCATCCCTCAAAGAAACTTCACGTTACTTAAAAATATATAAAAAATGTATAATTATACATAAAATTGTATACATATATCTATCATGAGCATAAGAAATTTAATAAACCAAATAACAACACTGTACACCAAGGACAAAATATATGCATTTAAACGTGTGTACCTTTCCCATTTTGGAATAAAGTTCAAGCACTGTCTTGTGAATGTGACAAGGCCAGTGGGCACTGAAAATGTAAAGAAAAAAAAAAACAGGAATATAATAAATATCAATCGTCATTAACAAAGTCAGAGTGTTAAGTGGATATTTGTACAGTTTGGCATATGCAGACTTACTTGATTCAGTGACTCTTCTGAAATAGCACAGCAGAGTTTTGAGTTTCTCAACCTTGCGTAGGGAGGAACCTTCAAACAGCCTATAGAAAGATAAAGAAACAAGTGTTGATTAGGTACATACACTAAACACTATCAAAATCAATCCATACAATTTGCATGTTTACTTTCAGAGGGCATTTATCACACAGTCATACACAACCGTTAGAGGGAGATGTTTAGTTCCCAAATGTCAGTGTGACGTATATAAGAGCTTCAGCGCTAACTTCTTCAGGTTCTTGGGAACACGCGAGTAGAAGTAGGCCTTCCGTGTGATCGGACTTTGCCGCTTCATCTCACAAGTCCTGTTTGCTCAGCAAGCCTGCCTGTGATGGGCTCTCTGTCAGGACAACAATGATACGGACCCGCGCCTGCGGGCTCAGCGCCGTGCTCGTCCCATTTCACAAAGGACGGAGAGAGGAACACTCCTTCATTCTTTTAAAGGCATTAAGGAACTGCAGGCTTGCTTTTAAAAGTCCCAAATAGCAAAAGCCTTACAGTGATCCGCCGTGATGCCTCCCCTACCCCAGCAAATGGCTTTCTCCATTTAGAATACTGCAGTCTTCAAGCTAACCATCTACCACTTCCATTCATCCTTCCTCTCACTTTATGTCAATGGAATAAGCAGGAAAAAAGCGTGGAACAAATGAAATGACAGAGGAAAAGCTGATGCACTAAAAGCCCTTTGGGAAGGAAGCTTTTTATATATAGTCTTCTTGATGGTGGAGCTGATTTTATGTAGTGTAGCCTGGAAGGCAACCTGTTGTTGACTGAAAATAGCTGCTTTTTAGTTAAACTGATTGCTGATCTTGGAATTATGATTTGATTCAACAGGACAAGCACCTATTAAAGGATTGTATACACTTGATTTCAATAACATGACAAGCTGGGAATTTCTGGGGCCACAATGGTCAAAAAAAAAAGAAGAAAAAACGTAAAGAGGGGGAGAGGAGAGTTGATAAGAGGGGAGAGTGGGGTGAGTGGGGTAAGATGTGTCAGTGGGTACACTGTGTTTATTCCTGCAAGTAAAAATTGCATGGGAAAAGTACATGGCAGGCAAAATGATTTTAATATATTTTATATTTCTAAAAATCTACAAACATGTTGATGAATTGCCAATGTAGAAAACCCATAATTATTTGGCTAAAGAGTAGCCTTTTTTTAAATGAATCATTGCAATATGCTTTTCTTATTATCAATGTTGAAAACAGCTACCTATTTTTTTTTTTTAATGAATAGATATTTCAAAATAACTGATTTTTTAAAATAACTAAATAAATATTTTTTTGTAACATTAAATTCATCAAAAGGGACATTAAGGACTTTTATAATGCGTCCTAAAATAAATATCTTACTGACCTCAAACTTATGATCAAGGATTTAATCCCACAAATTAATGTAAGCCAAAAATGTTGAAGCAGTCATATTTAAGTTGATGATAGCAGACATCCAGAATTACAACTGCTTTCTTCTTTACAAAAGCCAAGTAAAGCCTGACAGAGCTTATCCTATTCACCCCTAAATTTAATTCAATGAATGCAGTAGATGAACAATGCAAGTCTGACATAACTGAAGATGACAAACACAGCAATAGAAGTTGGCTATTAAAAAATCTGTATAATAAATCTGAATCTTTTAAGAAACCATGTCAGTTGTTCAGAGTGACCGGATTGGTAGATATGTATTCATAGTTTTGCAGGTGCGCAGGAAAGCTTGCTTTGATGTGCACATTTTGAAACTAAAGAAAATATATCTTCAGCCAGCCTATATGTCATTTCCCAGAGGGCAGACTTTGACAGCTCTGCCAAACAAGCAATCTCTAAATTGCCTGGTTCTTGATAGCGGCAGTGCTCAAGCCAATGAGTAAACTGATGGACAGTCACTCAATTAAAGTGGGCCGCACCGTAACGATCCGTACGTCTGGATACACTGCGGTCTTGCTGAAACTTGTTTTCTGCGGCATGGCTGTAGGCACGGCCCACATTGTCCTAAATAACAGAACATAAAAATAAAATAAAAAACAAACATGGCTACATTCACTAAACTTGTGTAGAATGCTGGTACACAGTCTGTATCACTGTGTTCACCTGAATGACCCAATTAGGTTTAATGCTAATATCGCTCAGACCTTCATTATCTAGAGCACTTTAAGTATGTCCAGCAGGGAAAATAAAGGCATAAACAAGGCAATGGCTGGAAATGTAAGCCAAATGTATTTTATTTAGATCCTCTGTATGTCTAGGAGGTTGCATAAGTACTTAAAGTGCCTGGGGAATCAATAGCCATCTCAGCATGACAGAGTAAAACTGAGGGCTGCGTTTTTCTACAAGTGTGCACCAATGGTTTTCCCCAAAAAGCTTTTAAAAGGATGGTTTGGCTACTCTGACTTGCATGAAAACAACTTCATTACAGCAGAGACAATATTTGACTGCATTTTTTTACAAGAAGCCATTTTAGCCATAGTAAAGATGAAGTGTCTAATTTCTGCTCGACCATCCACTTAAAATAATTACCATTTTCAAACAGGTTTCCTGAAAATGTTTTCCATTTTCCATTGGTGGAACAAACAGTACAAAACTGCTCAAAACTGATGTCATTCTCTGAAACACCACACCATAGTAGTAACACTTTCAACAATAAGCTTACTTATAGTTGTCACTTTTCGCTATGTTTTGTCATGTAGAAAAATGGTCCAGTGACAACTCGACCCACATTAGCGGTAAGCTGCGTCAGGCCAAGGAGTACGTTTAATAATTGGGAAATAAGAGAAGGATTTAAAAATATGTTTTAAAGAAAAATGAAAAAAGAAAATCCTTCTTTTATAAAACGATTTACATTTTCATAACAGCCAGGACAAGGTTTAATATTCAGAATATTTATATTACATTTGGTAAAAGTAATTTTTGGCATTTGAAGGCAAAGCACACTGGCACACTTTACCCACAGCTACAACGTGTGTGTAAATACTAAAAAAAATTACTAATCTTTTTACACAGTACAAACCTGTACATACTTAACAAAACTCAATTTACCTGCTACAGCATAACTAAATATCACCTTTATTGTTTGAATCTCTGTGCTGAACTGTATATGATGAGCCCATCAAATATCTGGCCACATGACAAAAAAATTATAGGACTGGCCAATTGATAGGACAGCTACCTAGTGTAAGCCGCATCTTACATCCACTGTCACCAATATGTACACTTTAATATACTGCTCATCTCCATGTAGTGAGATGAGCACTGGCTGCCGGGGGATCCTGCTCATCAGAGGAAGACATCTGAGTAGGCATGATGACAGACGAGAGATGGATGGTTACGCATTTCACATCAGTCTCTCTAGCATCTCATTCATTTGTTTTAATCAGCCCGTAAAGGCTTGATTTAAGTAGTGTTCCACATGAGTGGCTTTGTTGTAGAGCTGCAATTTAAGAGGGGAGGGAAACTCCTACACGTTGTCTCCTCTGCACAGTGTAAAAAGCCAAGATGAAATCCATCAAACCAAACAACAGTGAATGAGGAGTTGCGAAGTCAACAAAGACCATAAAAAAGTCATTTTTAACAACAGCCACATTGCGGAAGTCTTGAAACTCTAAACTAGATAATACGGCAAACACGTACAACTGTAATTGGAGTGTGAAGAATTAAAACATTTAAAGGAGTTCATTTCAGAATTAAATTTACCTGATAATTTACTCACCCCCACATCATCCAAGATGTTCATGTCTGTCTTTCTTCAGCTGAAAAGAAATCAAGGTTTTTGAGGAAAACATTCCAGGATTTTTCTTCAAATAGTGGACTTCAATGACGTACAATGTGTTGAAGGTCCAAATTCCTGTTTCAATAAAGCTTCAAAGGGCTCTACACAATCCCATACGAGGAATAAGTGTTTTATCTAGAGAAATGATCGGCCATTTACATTTTTTTTATATATTTTATATATATATATCACACACGTTTAACCACAAATGTTTGTCTTGCGCTGCGCCACGTATTGCGTAATCACGTTGGAAAGGCGGAAGAGTACCATGGCAGGGTGAAAAACTTATTTTCACTTATTTTCATATTAACTTCAAAATCATCCAACATCATTGTTTTACCCTTTTTTTTCACTTAGACTTTGCACGTTCGCTTTGTTAACACTTGATCGGTACTTTCGCCTACGTCACGCGTGATCTTTCCAACGTGATGACGTAATGCTTGGTGCATCGCAGATCAGGGCAAGACAAATATTTGTGATTAAAAAGTATATAATTTTTTATATATTTTTTAGAAAATGACAGATCGTTTCGCTAGATAAGACCCTTATTCCTCGGCTGGGATCGGGTAGAGCCCTTTGAAGCTTCATTGAAACTGGAATTTGGACCTTCAACCCATTGCACCCCATTGAAGTCCACTATACGGAGAACAATCCTGGAATGTTTTCCTCAAAAACCTTAATTTCTTTTCGACTGAAGAAAGAAAGACATGAACATCTTGGATGACGTGAGGATGAGTAAATTATCAGGAAATTTTTATTCTGAAGTTAACTACTCCTTTAAATGATGGAAAAGTCAGTACAGTGCAAATGTTCATTTGTAAATGAAAAACGCAGTGTGGATTTGTGAATGTGTAGGAATGTAATTTTGATAAAGTGAAGCTTTCACTAAATTTGAAGCTTGAGGCCTATACATGCCACATTAACAGGCCCAAAAAAAATCCATTGTAAATGTAATAGAAACAGACTACTAGATAATGGGAAGCCAAATTAAATCATGCCGTGACTTACCTCACAGCCTACACATAAACCCTAATTTGGATGGAAATCTAAAACCTCAGACAATCAATAACTAGACCTGCAAAATATGTAACAGGTCTCCAGAGAGATGCCACTGAAGAGGAGGCAGTACCTGTAAAAATTGATCTCGGGGTAGTTGCCATACTCGGACTTGCGCGAGTTGCGTCTGGGAAATGTACAGAAGAAGGCATTGGCAAGAAGACAGGCAATTTGTTGCTGTGACATGGTCAAGGACTGATTCATCCTCGCCTTGAGCAGCGGGATTGGCTGTGGAAGAGGAGAAAGAGGCAAAGATAATTAGTTTAGCAATTGACCAAACAGGGAGACAGAATTACATTAAGCAAATGGCCAGGAGTAATTAAGGTGCCCTGCTGTATCCCACCATCAGCCAGCAGCATTTACACAGAGTGTCATCCATCTCTACTGATTGGACTTAAAGACTCTTAAGGGCAGTATAGATGACTAATCAATGCAAACATTAATAAAAAGTACACAACTAAAAGTGCAGCTGATCAAGGAGATGGGTTCCTTTTTAAGGGCAAAAGACCTGAATTCTTCAAGGCAAATGCTTGTGCAGGATCTTACATAAACACCGTTTTATTGGCTGAGTATTAAGAACTAGCTTGCTGAAGGGGAAACAGACTTGACTTGCCTAAAGGTATTAGTCAGTATCAATGTTAAAATGTTATAATCTATTCTAGCTTAATATTATGCAACCTGTCACTCTATTAAACACCATTTCTAAATTGTTCTACAGAATCTTACAAATAAACAATAAATCAATTAGGACGCATTTCAGAAAATATCTCCCAACAGTGTTGTTCTGATGTCAGAAATTTCGCTGATGGATGTCTAATATTGGCTTCTATTCGTGCAGCTCCTAATGAGGCTGTTGTGCTTATGTGGAAGTGTCCTTCACTAGCCACTGGTTTTACACCGCAGCACACTGGGCCGATTGACCTTCTGATCACTACTGATCTATTTCTGCCCACAACCTGAGTGTCTGTCCCAGCTAATGAGGAGAACAGCATTTTATTGTGTGTAGCCTTACCTGGGTACAAATCTTAGGTGTATCCAAAACCAGCTTCACCATCTTTGGCAATGTGACGTTTAAGAGATGGTTCACTTCAGAAGTTTCCATGCCCTGCAAGAGAGAGATTAAATGTGTATCATAGCTACAGCTGATAGAGGTCATTCACTTAGCTGGATAAAAATAAGTATGTTCATACTTCAAATGTACAACACCATTCAAAAGTTTAGGGTCTTTTCAAGACTTGTTTACTCACCAAGGCTGCATTTATTCTATCAAAGATAAAGTAAAACAGTAATATTATGAAATATTATAAATAACTATTTTAATAGATTTTAATATATAATAATAATAATAATAATAATAATATTATATTATTTAAAGCTGCAGTCCGTAACTTTTTGCGCTCTAGCGGTTAATAAACAGAACTGCATGCGTCTTGCGGAAGAACATTGCAGCCGGAGCTACTTCGCTCTGTTTATGTCTATGGCGAGTCACGCAGGGACTGTGCTCCTCCGCAGTGGTTCCTACCAGACTGGTCTGAAATAATCCCTATATAAACACTTATTATAAGTGTACCATAATGATTCAGGGTAAGACAAAAACATGGCTTGGAAAATGGATTCATGTTGTACATTCTCATTGTATAATATTTGTAAATCTTGAACACAAAAAAAGTTACAGACAGCAGCTTTAAGTAATTAGTTCAAGCCTGCAGCACTCCTCTCAGAAACTGAAGTCTCCGTGCCTCGATCGCCCCCCCCGGTGGTTGGTCCCAGTATAGCTCATAAACCCCGCCCATCCTATTACATTGGACGCGAGACAAACTAAACAATTAAATTACACTTCAAATAATTGTTTCCTAAAGATGGTTTCTGTAATTTTAGGCAGTTTTTAATCACGATTTCATTTCAAGTGTTCGTTTTTTAAATAAGTTTAGTTTTAGTTAGTTATTTGATGCTATAAAAACGGGGGGTGTGACGTCATGATTGACAGCTGAGATTGACGGATTCTCTGAGTGAAGTTGTCACTGAGGCACTAACAGACTTTTTTCTGGATTTTTGGGAGGAGATTGGAGCTTTAGCTTTAATTTCTACATTTCCACAACTTTTTATTTCACACCAACATAATGAATTGTTCTGCATCTGCGAGAGTGTGGGCGGGCTTTTGACGTCGCCCCTCTACTTCATGCTCTCTACCGCGCAGATTCCGGTCCCGAGATCACTACTGTGCAGACTCATCCCCAAATCTGTGCAAGATGTCAGCGCCGTGTGCGGGCCTCCGGAGGCTTCAACTCTCATCAGCGGAAGCCAATAAAGTTGCATCGTCCATATTGTTTTACGGTCTATGAATTTATTCCTGTGATGGCAAAGCTGAATTTTCAGCAGTCATTACACCAGTCACATGATCCTTCAGAAATCATTGTAATATGCTGATTAGTCGTTCAAGAATCATTTCTTATTAGACATCAATGTTGAAAACAGTTGTGGAAACCTTTTTTCAGGATTCTTTGATGAATAGAAAGTTGTATATAAAATAGAAATTTTATTTTACAACTTTTGTAAAAATGTAAAAATCTTGTCCTTTTTGATCAATTTAATACATCCTTGTTGAATAAAAGTATTTTCTTTTAAAAAATATACCAAAACTTTTGAACGGTAGTGTATATTTGTCTATTACTTTGTTGTGACTAAACACAATCGTATGAAAGAATTCATTGCAATGATAGCTCTTGCTTAGAGAACGAATCATACCGTTGACTATTACCAATTAAAGATTGACAACATTACCATGTTACGTCCTCAAACTAATAAGGAAAAAAAAAAAAATCAAAATGTCAACTGTCTGGAACAAAATAGAATAAATAATGAAGCCTTTTCTGCATGGGTTTCTCTGCTCCTGAGGCCTTTTTCCTAAAACACCATTTAATGGAAAACAACTGTCAGAAAAAAAGAGCCATATTGTTGAATAAGACACTTGAACCAAGCTGTCGACTTGTCATAGACAGTATTATTCAAGTGTCAGAAAAAAAAAAAAAAAGATAGGGCGCCGTGGTGTCAGAATGACATCAATAGGTGAATAAAAATTATTTGCATCCTGGGCTGCTGGCTTTCAGCAAAAAAAAAAAACAACACAAAAAAAAAAACCCAACTTGCTTTTAATTTTTGCAAATAAAACGCATAGAACCTGAGAGTGCACTAAATAAACACAATAAACGCAATATTAACCTTATTAGTGGTGTTCCTATGGGCAATCGCAGCAATAATGTTATCTCTATATTGCCTGGAGCATCCAACCAGCTAAATTCAGGGAGTTTAATAAATAAAATCCCTTGGTTTGTCAGTGTAGTCAGTGTAAGAAAAAAAAAATTCTCGCTCATATCTGAAGAGGTAGCAACAAAGCTTGATCTATTGCACAGGGGTTACAAAAACGTAATTTTGCAGAGCTCCCACTGGTGAATGACATCACGGAGGTGGAAATAAAGACAAAGCCCTCACTGCACTTTTTATCTTGGTTAAAATACGGCTAACCAACGCCACCATAGATCTCTGATCCAGCAAACAACACCGCCTTGTGATATAAACTCCGAAGCTGAGGGTGTCAAAACAACATAAGCTAGCTCAGCAACCTTGTATGATTTCAGCAAAAATAAATACGCTACTGTTTTATCATCACACAGATTTACAACACACTTATTTATAAATATATTGGCTGCAATTGGCAGCGCTCTCAGTCATGGGCCCATTTCATCAAGGTTACTGGGCATGCTCAGCTGATTAAATGGGATTCCTGGAACAGATGCAAATGGGTTGAGGAAGGAGAGGCGGTGCAGGGGTCTTCTGGACGGGAAGCCTTGTCTGACAATTTAACCAAGGAGCATTTATACGCCCGCAAAGGAGGCCTGACTAAATGCTGTCATAAGTAATGACCTGTTTGACATTGTAAAGTGCTCCTCCGGGTCTAATAAGTGAGGAGAGCTGACAGGCTGGAAGGGCCTGAGCTGAGGTTGCAGGAGTTAGATCTCACTAAATCAAACGACCTCCTTCATTCCCCCTTATCCTGCCCAACCAGAACCTGTTAGATAACATACTACAATCTCCATCAAAATACAACCAATAAGAATTCTGAGGGCGGACAGTCATTATTTATTTTTATTTTTGATCTGTGAGTGCATACAAGGAGAATAAATCAGATTTTTCTTGGCGATGTTATCCTATGCACACATGACATATGCTTGATATTTTGGAGTTTTTGGGCATTAAAGGGATAGTTCACACAACATTTTTTATTTTTGTCCATAAAATGAGAGTCATTGTGTGTGTGTGTGGGTTTTCATTTCAAATGTCCAAAAAGCTGATCTGTAAAATCAAATCAAATCAAATAATAGGGTGATTAATATCCTACGTAAATCAACCAGTTTCATTCATAGCACGATTTACATTGTTTTGCGGGTCAGTATTCTTACACAAACACACTGTGTGATGGCTGCAGGGAATCCCACAGTTCTGATACACTGAAATAAGATGGTTGTGTAGGCGAAGGCATTTGCGGAGGGCTAGGGGCTAGAGGCTTGAAGTAGAGTTCTGTGCACTGAGCCAGTAGAGTGAATTTATCAGAGCCCACTGCTCTGACACTTTCATTTCAGGGTAGGGCTGAGGCTCAACTACAATTTATGACAAGACAGTTCCTAATTTGTATTTTGCTGCTTTCCATAGCCATTACACCTCTGTTGTCAATCAAAATCCCAGCAGCTGCTCAACTTTGCGACAATTATTGGAGTCCTGCAGTAACAGACACAATTTTAAAACGTCAGAAAGGCTTTCGATTTGCACATCTTGTAGGGACGATGGGGTGTATACTATACTGTAAATTATTCTGTGGTTCTTGAGCTTGAAATTGTGAAATAATGGGAGGAATATTTGATACTCATGTGCAGAATATTGCTTTTAACACCACAAATGTCTAGACTATGTTCTCACTGAAAAACTGATAAATACTGCTGTAATGCTCTTGTTGATGGAGATTCAACTTCAATATGTTCACCCTAACCAGATTCAGGGGAAGTGAATTAAAAGATTTAAATGATCATACTCATACAAAAAACAATCTAGAAATGTGTCTAGATGGACGAATAGTTCGGTTCACATGAAGACGACCACTTTGCATCCAACAGGTAATAGAAGACAGTAGCATTTGTTGTGCAGTGAATTTTACTCTAGCACCCACAAAGTGCAATACTGTATCTAGCCAATGCATAACTAGAAATCACTTGTGTAATGTAAATTCACTATAGAACCTTACATAACTTCCAGGTTTCCACACCATCATTCTTCGTCGTTCCACATCATTCTTGGTGCATTTAAAATCACAATTACTGTACATTTCATGTTTATCGATTCCTTACTTCATATTTTAAACATGAAATTATTATGACAAAAATATGATATTCTAAATTTAAAAATGACAAACAATGACAAGGCCTACGCTGATGCTCCATTTCATTCACACTGAACCAAAAGACAGAGTTGCCATATTTTCAGCACGGCCTGCAAAAATACGCATTTCATTGTTGCTTTATATTCTGCTGTAAAAAAAAAAAAAAAGCACAGGCACAAGCACACATTTGACATGCACAATTCAGAACTCTCTTACAGTTATTAACTGACCACTGTTCAGTGATGTTTCATTTAATCTCTTAAAGTGAAAATCAATTGCCAGCTCTCCAGCCTGACATACCAGTGCCCTCTGTTGATGATACAGGGAATAAAAGACAGCTGGATCAAGCAAAACTGTAAGAAAGCATTTAAATAAATATGTATACATTCAATTACAGTGCATACATATACTTTATAAACTGATAATATCCAATAAAACCGCATGTAATTTAGAGAACAGCACTACTAGTACAGATCCATAAATAACAATTACACAGGGGAAGGTATGCATGGGCACCAGCATACTTAACTACAGCTGCAAGCAGCGAGAACAACACTACATTAATTCATATGTACATCAAAATGTATAGATAACATGAGCAATTGTTCTCATATTTATGCATCTCTAGTGGGGACAGCCCTAAAGGGTTGATGGCTGCAAAAACAAAGATGGAAAAACACTAAGGAACATGAAGATACATTGTGCAAGAGCCAAAGAGCAAAGGCACAGCTCAAGCTCCTAAGTGGACAGTTTAAGGAGCTGGTCCACTCAAGCATGCTTCATTAGAACGCGGTGCACTTTGCTAATGGCTTTGATTGGCTCCCTTATAGATTTAATGGCTCTGGTTAATTAAATTTGATTCAGCCATAAAAGTCACAGACAATTATTGATTTACACAGGTCTGAGATTATTCTATCAAATCATCTTAAGCACGGAGGAGACATTCTGACGTCTTGGCTGAATCCATAACTATAACAATACCATTGTAATATAGTAATGGCTTTTGACTATTAAACAAAGTCTGCCATTTCTAGCATCCTTGAGAAAGACTGGTGGTTAAAAATGTGCTTGTAACCGCAGTGACTGTGGGTTCAAACTATGGAATGTGAAAATGATTACCATAACCAAAACAGCAACTGTACAAGTATGAAATGTGTTGTCGTTTTGGATAAGAAAGTGCCCAAGATATCCATATAATCCTATGCTTCAAAAACATCCTCAGTCATGTAACAATAATGTGCCTGGTGAGCAACTGAACATCTAAACATTTTGCTCCACCTACTAAAGTTATACCCAGTGATCGAATCTAACTGGTAATCACCAGTACCAGAAATTAAGGTGCGGTCACATTCGCCAAATTTCACGGTCAAAAGGGTCCTTTGTCTATGGTTAAATACATGTAAAAAAAAATATATATATATATGAAGCACATCTCACCAGAAGTCACACACAAACCAAGCACAGGGTTTCTGCAGGTTTTATGAGGGTAAATTTAAGACCTAGTAAAGAAAATTTAAAAGGCACAATATGTAAAATGTGTCAAAGGGCTTCAGAGGATCTGCACAATCCCATCTGAGGAATAGGGTCTTATCTAGCGAAACCATCTGTCATTTTCAAGAAAAAAATCAACATGTATATACATTGCTCATCTAAATTGCTCATCTTGCGCTGATCTGTGATGTGCCACAGATTGTGCAATCACGTCGGAAAGGCTAGAATAAGGTTAAGGTATAAAAATTATTCCTTATTCTTATTCCTATATAAGGTTCTTTAAAATAAACATGCTTTAGATGGCATGATTCTGCAATCATATTACAGTATTTTTCACAAATAAAGTAATTGTTTAAAAATATATGAATAAAAAGGAAGTAAACACTGTAGGCTAACAGGGCACTCAGTAATTTGGTATGTTTGTGCGCACTGGTAATCATATTTGTTTCAAATCCAGACAAGGTACTAATTTTACATACAACACGTAAATTACATTAATATGACAGTGGTCAACTGAATATAGCGCAGCATATTTTAAAAACAAGGATTTAAAGGGGTACTCCACCGCTGGAAAGATTAATGTGTATTTAAAATGGGTATATGTTGTGACGCTTCCCCCTCATGTGTATGTTGATGGGCGTTCATCAAGTTTACCGCTATGGGTGTGCGTTTGAGCCAGCGGGGAATGAAAAACAAAGGACCAGCGAAAGACTTCTCTTCACCAGTGGGTTGGGCTAATCCAAAAGAAGTGAAAACAAGAGGGGTGTTCTGAAGACAGACTGTTACCTGTGAAACAGGGGTGCTCTAAAAACACCCCCATTAGCAATTAGTGCTCTCCCCCTGATGAAATGAATGCGGCGCGGCAAAACTGATGAAATGAACGTGGCAAAACTAATGAAATCTTTGTGATTCAAGCTGATAGAAGAGCAACTTTGACTGAAATAACCACTCGTTACAACCAAGGTATGCAGCAAAGCATTTGTGAAGCCACAACACACACAACCTTGAGGCGGATGGGCTACAACAGCAGAAGACCCCACCGGGTACCACTCATCTCCACTACAAATAGGAAAAAGAGGCTACAATTTGCACAAGCTCACCAAAATTGGACAGTTGAAGACTGGAAAAATATTGCCTGGTCTGATGAGTCTCGATTTCTGTTGAGACATTCAGATGGTAGAGTCAGAATTTGGCGTAAACAGAATGAGAACATGGATCCATCATGCCTTGTTACCACTGTGCAGGCTGGTGGTGGTGGTGTAATGGTGTGGGGGATGTTTTCTTGCCCAATTGGCACTAAGGGGCCTAAAGTGTGCCATCGTTTAAATGCCACGGCCTAAGCATTGTTTCTGACCATGTCCATCCCTTTATTACCACCATGTACCCATCCTCTGATGGCTACTTCCAGCAGGATAATGCACACTGTCACAAAGCTCGAATCATTTCAAATTGGTTTCTTGAACATGACAATGAGTTCACTGTACTAAAATGGCCCCCACAGTCACCAGATCTCAACCCAATAGAGCATCTTTGGGATGTGGTGAAACGGGAGCTTCGTGCCCTGGATGTGCATCTCACAAATCTCCATCAACTGCAAGATGCTATCCTATCAATATGGGCCAACATTTCTAAAGAATGCTTTCAGCACCTTGTTGAATCAATGCCACATAGAATTAAGGCAGTTCTGAAGGCGAAAGGAGGTCAAACACAGTATTAGTATGGTGTTCCTAATAATCCTTTAGGTGAGTGTATTTTTGGCTCATATGGATGAAAGACAACAACTCCCAGAATGTACTTGCTTCACTGCCCTACGAGGCCACTCCCAAGCCATGCCTACCGGTTACATCACCGCACCACCTCACAGTCATTTGGATTTTTATATTAATAAAATTATTTCATTCAGTTACTACAATTAAAAACTGAACGTGTCTGCTCAATACAGCATGAGCTGAATGAGAGTGGCAGCACAAATGCAGCAGGAATCAGATTTCATTCATCACGCGAGCAAGGAGCTGACAGACAAGATGATCGCGGATGAGCGCCTATTTAAGTGAGTTTGTCATTGTATGGTTTTGTTGTTGTGTTTTTCATTAAGAATAATAGGCTAATGAACCCACAATTCAAGCAACCCGCCCCCGAATTGGGAAAATGAGCACAGACGCCCAGCATTCATTCACGGCCGCATTGTCATTCACGGTGCGTGTGCAGTCCGGAGCGTTTTCAGACATATTATTACGAGCACACTTGATCTGAGAATATCATATTACTCCCGGATCTGTATTGTTCACTTTACTCTCTTGTTAACTGCTGCACGTTTAATAATTTGGATCAGTTGAATTCACAAATGAACCATTTCATGTTATTTGTGTACATCACTAGTGGGTCTTGGAGAAGATTCTTTACTTTAATATAAAAAGGAAACAATTATTTTCCTGAAATGAAGTGGAGGCTGATAATTAAATTAACATGGCAGCCACATTAGCCTGCAGTGTCATTTAGTTATCATAAAACTCTGTACTCGACATGGATTATAAAAACCAATAACACCTGTACCTATAAGTGTGTTTTGCCATATTATTTAAATTAAAAAGATACTGATGTATCTTTTTCCATTTCCTCTCATTCTATGGTGATATGAATCCTTTAATTCATAATTCAGACCTGACCCTCCTGCTGTGGATAAACCAATACATTTTTGATTAAATGTTCGGGGTTGTTCGTGCATTAGCCTAAAGACTTAATTTACCAAAATTATTGCGAGATACAGACTAATGTTCTTTATTATTCCATGCATTATAATGAAGGCTTTGTGAAACTGTACAGCTCTTCCAAGTTCATATAGATTTGAACAACATATACCCCATCCTACACCAGCTACGACACATTTTCTATCATGTATGCCTATGAGCCAATCAGAGTAGGTATGGGGCGGAGCGACACGTGAAGGTGTACTCGATTTCTTTCCACTAGTTACAACTCAAACAAACACCAAGTCAAATTCTTTTTCTGTACCTACAGTTTGACATATGCAAAATGATGTACCAAGTAGGCATGTGCTGGTATCACATTTTCATGTTGCGATAAATTGCTGAAGATTTTAATCGCGGTATACAGTATTATCACGATATTAAAATAAGTTGCAAAAAAAAAAAAGAAAAGGTGTTGTCATACTATATCAGGTTTAATAACTTTCTTATAACAAAAAGAACCAAACAATTAAATACAACAAAGCAATACACAAAAATGTATAAGTAAACAAATATTTAAAACTGATTAAAGTGCATAAGAATTATAAAGAACAATAGGCAACACTTTACAATAAGGTCTCACTAGTTAATGCATTAACATTAACAAAGAGCTAATAGCTACATTTTTACAGAAGATATTTTTCTTTGATAACATTAGTTAAAAAAACAACTGTTCATTTTTATTAGGTCAGGTCCATTAAATAATACAGTTACAACTTTTTATTTTAATAATGTGTTATTAAATGTTGAAATTTACATTTAACTAAGATGAATAAATGCTTTAGAAGTATTTGTCATTGTCAGTAGTTTGTTAATGAATTAACTAATGTTAAATAATAGAGCCTTATTGTAAAGTGTGTGACTGAACAATAAAGAATCAGAACATATTCAAACAGCATGTAGTCCAGGATAAAATATAAAATGTTTAAGTTTGAAAATGAATAGCCTTAAGTCTTTAAGTATTAAGTATATTGTTATGTGATGAGCACATAGCAAATACAGAAATCTGAATGGCTGTGTGTTTAGTAATGAGAGCATTATGAGGATTACTGGGGAAATGGCTGCATTTCTGCTGTTCCGTCAGCGCCCTCTGCTGTCAGAGTGTGAGAATGTGCATTTTCATTCAGCGTGTCTCCTTCACTCCTTCTGCCATGTGCTGCTCATGGTTTTGTTTACGGCAGGGCACGTTCCTCTTTGACATGTTGTTCATTTTAAACGGTTGATGTGTAAAGTGTTTGCAAAAAATAAGAATTATTCACGGTATTTTGAAGTGCCCACGATAACAATATTGTGCCTGTTCATTATTGTGATATATCGTAATACCGGCACATGTCTAGTACCAAGTTAGCCAAGAACAAGTACTGTGGCAGTTAAAAGCCCAAAGTCCTGTCCTAATACCCACACTTGTAGCCTTGGCCACTTGAGAGCTTGTATACGCGACAGGAAGTAAGTGCGCACGACTGTCCCATGTTTTAAAAATGCTATCTCTAATACCGCTAAGCGTATCCCATCATGAATTATGTTCGGGAACTCACGCAACCCGAAATCGTGAGATGTCAAGGAAAAACGCTCTACTGTAAGTTAAATTAATTAGATATTACATATAATTTGGTAGTAAAACATTAACCCCTGGGGCCAGTTGCATAAACTAAGCCATTATGTTAAGACAGTGTCTTAAAGTCTAGTATGACCAACTAGCAGTTAGTCAAGGGGCATTCAGTCTTACTTTACGTATCAAATTAGGCCAGTCTATGTTTTTATGTAACTGATTTTAAAAAGTTATGAACAGTCTTAAAGGAAAAAAAATGATGTCTAACTTCGAAGACTAGTCTTAACGGTTTATGCAACCAGCACCTGTGGTTTCACAGACAAGGCTTAAGCCTAGATCTTAGACTAAAATGCATGTTTGAGCTGTTTTAACTGAAAGCAGCTTGCACTGACATATCTTAAAATGCCATTGTTTTGTCTCAAGATGCACACCAGTAATGTTTTTTTATAATCCTGGCTTAATCCAAGCCCTGTCTGTGAAACCAGTCCAAAGTGTTGCACATTTTACTTACTTATTTTTAAATGCAAAGTACTGAAAATAAAAAAAGCTCTGTAAACACTTGCTTTATTTTGCAACCTTTTGGGTAATCAAAAATTAGTCCCACTTGCAGTTTTCACACCTACTTGAACATTTGGGCCAAATACAGGATATACGTAATTTAAGTAGACAAGTGGTCAAGTGCAAAGACCGCAAATACGGGACAGGGCAAATGGGCCACAGTTTAAGTCAAGCTCTTTGTGGAATAAGAGCACTCAATGTCAAGCGTTCTTAAGTCATCTCCCTATTAGAGCCACCATAAAGACCAGCTTCTGGCTATGTGGAAGACTGTGGTCCATCTGTTGAGTGTGTTTATTTGCAGTAAACAGGACCCTCATCTCCCTGGCCTTCCTGTGCCAGCTGCTGCTCGTTATGCTGAGTGCCCACCTCTGTCTTAATTGACTACTGCTGGATGCAAAGAGATCCCCGGGGATGAGGAAGCAGAAGGGGCAGACGCGGACTGCTTGGTGCGTATCCACTTGGAGGCTAACCTGCTTCTTCTGACTGAAGAGCGTAATGCCTTTAGTGTGCCAGTAAATTCAAACCAGTCAGACTAAACAATGATGGAACATTTTTAGTATCATGGGGCCTTCTGGTTCTCACTCTGACACACTACAAGAAATCAGACTTTAGGATGCTCATTTCATTTACGCCACAACATTAGAACTTTCATTTTATGGCAGCTGCGGTTATTATATAGATTGTCAAAAATGCATAATTAAATGAAATGTAACCAACTGGGGCCGCTTGACACATACTTAAAAGTTTTTTTTTTTTTTGCTCTGGCAGAGAATCCAATTAATCTGGCTTTATCATTGAATTGTGTTTTACTGTACACGCATAATGTCAAACGGAATTGCTCATTATTTGTGCATGTAGTTTGTTTAAACTGATTAGTGGTTTGTGCAAGTTGTAGATTTAATTAATTACTTTCTGATTTAATTTCCACTAATTACACTTCAAATGCAAATCAACCATCTGCATGCACATTGTTTGGGATGCTTTGAACTACATCCAGATGGGGGAAGTCAAATGCTTCGTACATTAAAACATGATGAAATGTCGGCACAAATCCAACGGACACTAACAATTTTTTGTTCATCCCCATTATTTCACACACACAAAAGTATTCCTTACCTTATCGCAGAGAAGGTTTAACGCAGTGAAGTCCCATCTTTTAGCATGCAATGTGTTGTAACTCAATATTGCATCCTGTAAGATTATGACAGTTAAAAACATTTATTTTCCTTTTTTTTAAATATTAAGCATTAAAATTCAAACCTCACATTTTTAGATGCTTTAAATATCTAAGAAAAGGGAAACCTATTGATCACATTCAAATTAATTAATTGTACAATTTTGGTCAAACTATAACATTTACAAGACAACTAGAGACAACCAAGCACAAGTTTGCTTTACATCTTGGAGCAACTCTGCCACCCTCAGGTGGGATTCACTTACTCGTTCAGCACAACTCAACACATGTAATTTCATTACGTTTACAAGAAATAAACTAAAACCTACCATAATGTCAAATGAACATTTGTATTCTCTTCCTAAAGCAGTGCGAATCAACTCCCATCGACTTTGCACTACACTTCCATCCTGAAAAAAGACATACACATCACATATACAGTATCCTTCTCACAAGTTTGGGGTCAGTAAGATTTTTTAAAATAAATAATCATATTAGAATGATTTCTGAAGGATCAAGTGACACTGTAAACTGGAGTAACGACTGGAAAATTCAGCTCTGCCATCACAGGAATAAATTATATTTTAAAACATATTAAACAGTCCTTTATAATATGTATTTAAACAGTAAATTAAATATGTATTTCACAATGTTACTGTTATAGAGAACTTCCTCCAACCCCAACATTTTGAACAGTTCTGTACGATGTAATTATTTTAAACAATCACTTCACATTAAAGTTAATAAACAGTATTAGCTATTCAACAAAAGCTATTCAACTCTTTCATAAAGAGTGCAACGTCTATATAATTTCTCAATTTAAACCACAATGAATTTTTTGAATGGCACCAATAAAAAAATAAATAAAAAAAGACATTACCTCATTCTCCACAGGAAACTTGTTCTTTTCTGAACAGGGCATCTTTACAGTCACATCATTCCATAAATCATCAAATTTGCCTGGATATGGATCTGGGACTTGTTCTTCTTTGAGCAGGTCTGTCTATAAATCAGATCAGAGAGAGAGATTAGGAATTTACCACTTAATTTAACCTTTTAATCACTTCAAATAATTATTTAATCAGGTCCTTATGTCATTCTGGTACTTTAAAACAAAGGGTTGTTGTTGTTGTTGTTGTTTTTGCTTTCATTGGTTGCCTCTAAAATTTATCAATTTAAAATATGAAAAAGTCTGCTACAGACTCAAATACTTGTGATGTAATATCTAAAGTAAAAAAAAAACAGTTTCTGTAAAGACAATTTAAGTACTATCAACCCACTTCAAATCCTTTCAATGAAACATCAAAACACTTCTATGTTGTGCGGGAAAAGCGTAGAGCTGCTTGGACATCCACAGCGGCATTAGACTCAAACTGACAGGAAGCCCTTGGGCACTGGCCGAGAACATCACAGTGTCGCTGCAGAGTGCTGTGAAGAGCAGCGTGGCTTACCCTGATGAGTATTTTGTGATTGTATGTTGCCCTGAGGTGTGGCAGGGACTGTCCACACTTAGGCATTCTTCTAAGCTCCTCTACTGGGGTCCCGAGACATTCCAGTTCTTTCTGCTCTGCTGACACGTGCTCACTAGACAACCAACAAATGGTGTTACTTGTATTGTTATAATTTATAGCATTGTAAAAGTTATTATAATATAATTGGATTATTATTGTCATCCTGTTTAATTCAATGTCAGTTAATTTTAGTGATATAGGTAATTGGATTTATATCTATATTGGATATTTAATTGTGCAATGTATTTTAGTCTATTTTTACATTTAGATTGTCATTTTAAAAACATTATTAAATTTATGCAACCATTTAAAAGTTTGGGGGTCAGAATAATTATAAAAATAAGATGATAGATAATATAACAATAACAATTAGAAAATATGTTTCTTGAGCAGCAAATAAGCACACTAGAATGATTTCTGAAGGATCATGTGACTGGAGTACGAAAATTCAGCTTTGCCATTACAGATATAAATTGCACTTTATAATGTATTAAAATATAAGACTGCTATTTTAAAATATAATATTTCACAGTATTACAGTGAACTGCATTTAATTTTCATTTTTAGTGGTTTTAATTATCTATTTAATTAAAATAGTATAGAACTTCAATATCAGCAAGTATACAAAAATAATTAATCAGTAACAGTCAAGACTTTTAAGATTGGTGCATCCCTAGTAGCTATATTTAATTTCAAAACCAATTTCCAATAATAAAATACACAGCAATATTCCTAAAATCACAATACCTTTCTGAAGAAGATGTCTGTGCCTGGTTACTTTCAGGCTCAATCTTATCATCATTTTCAGGAAGAAAAGCACCAGCACCTGAGTTTTGCCCCTCTGTATCCTCCGTTTCCATGGGTATCGCTTCAGATTTGTTTGTGACATTCTCTACAGCTTCAGAACTATGGCTTGGGTGTTTGGGCTCTACTACTGGGCCAACTCCTGAATGGGACTCCTGCAAGTCAGAGCAGGCAGGAGCATTTTTCTCAGAATTGCTGGGCAGAGGTGATTCAATCGGTGGACTCATCTCCACATCTATAATAGGTATGCCACTTATATTTACGGATAAGTTCAATTTTGTCTCTGAGCTCTCTGTAGACGTGCAAGTCAGCTTGCCCAGGTTGGCATCTGGTGGGGTTGATTCAAATGCCTGTTCTCCATTGGTTGGCTTTGTCTGACCGCTTGCATCATTACTACTGGTCGCATCTCTATCAGCAATGGCCTCTGAGTCCATGCCACAGTTGGGTAAAGTGGACTGTATCTGGTCCACTGGATCATCATTCTGGTCCTTAGAATTTTCACAAAGCTTATTATCCACAGTTGCCTGATCCCTTTCCTTTATTTCACACTCAAAGGCCTTGGGAAGATCACCTCCTGTACATTCAGACTTTGTCACAACGTCACCCCCATGGCTGTCAATGGAAAGAGACAAAAAAATGTTTTAAACACTTTTTTTTTTTACTACTTTTACCAAATTAAAAATAAAACCAACTCACCAGTTCGGTTCTGGATCCATATTCACAGTGAGCACACTTCCAGCAAGACTACTTGCTGTAAAAAGGAAAGTGAAACTTAGACTTAGAACTGAAAATAAAAGTTATAGTAAGAGTTGCATGTCTACTGAAAAGAAGAAGAAAAAACACATATACAACTGATAAACAAGAATAACGAAAGGACTGCTGAAAACAATAAAGCTGGTATTTCGAATGGCAGTTTACTGGAGTTACTGTAAAAAGTGAAGCAGTCTTCTTCCCATTTGTTAATCAAATTGAAGTTTATGTCGAGAATCTCACTGGTATCTAGCATTTAGATGTCATAGCAACTTTATATCCAGCCAAATATCGCTTACTCCTAATTAAATAATCGTGGATACGTGATTATATGATTTATTTATTTTTTTGGGCGATAATCAAGCCGGCCTAGCTGAAAAAGACAGATATAAACAATTACATTAACTGCTAGATTAATGCAGAAGACATACTGGGTTGCTTTTATAGAGAATTTGCGTGAATAAATAAGGTTCATAATCATCAGGTTTATTCTTTTGTTGTGAATGGCTAAGCTAGCTGGGTGATAACAAAAGGCAAGTCAGTGTTTGCATGGATTTCTAGGCTAATAAATAATAATATAGCAGCCTGGAACAAATCGTATTATTGTGTGCTTCTATATATCCATATATTCCTTATCAGATTTCATAATAACACCAATAACTGTAATACAAGCTAAAACACACATCCGTCTATCAGATAGCTGAAGCCTTCGAATCAACAGCACACCTTTACATTAAAGGCAGCCTCCGTCATTATTGCTAGAAAAACAGCAATACTACTTCATGCTAATATTTGTATATACGACAGGCTGCTTTACTGTCAGACTCTTCGCTTTGATCACGCATCAAACAATCATACTTGCACTCTTCTTTGTCTTCGTATCGCTGTGCACACATATTCGAGCTCTTTTTCAGCAGACGGGAAAACTGCCCCTATTTATGCAACGGTTGGCTGCAATAACACACTATCCAAGACAGAAAGACAGTGAAATAACATTAAACACGGACTGGTGAAGGAGGAGGTATCAGTTCAGTTCCGGGTCGTAAAGTTTGCTGCTGATTGGGTAGATTCTTGTCACGTGATTGAAAGAAAGCAGTTTTCTGGTTTCATAGTATCTCACTGTATCTTTTTCATTGATGTAAGTTATATTTTTATTTAAAGTTCATATATATATATATATATATATATATATATATATATATATATATATATATATATATATATATATATATATATATATATATATATATATATATATATATATATATATATATATATATATATATATATATATATATATATATATTTATTTATTTTTTATTTTTTTTAAGAGCAAAAAACACTTGTTTGGTGATAGTCTTTTTCTTCGGGCCGTAGCGCGCCACCTTCCGTCAATTTTTTAAATGGCAAAGCTCATATAAAACAAACAGAAAATAGACCAGCTCATACACTATATTGCCAAAAGTCTTTACATGCACATTAACTTTACTGACATCCCATTCTTAATCTGTAGGGTTTAATACGGAGTTGGCCCACCCTTTGCAGCAATAATAGCTTCAACTCTTCTGGGAAGGCTTTCCACAAGGTTTAGGAGTGTGTTTACGGAAATGTTTGACCGTTCTTCTAGAAGCGCATTTGTGAGGTCAGGCACTGATGTTTGACGAGAAGGTCTGGCTCGCAGTCTCTGCTTTAATTCATCCCAAAGGTGTTCTATTGGGTTGAGGTCAGGACTCTGTGCAGGCCAGTCAAGCTCCTCCACACCAAACTCTCTCATCCATGTCTTTATGGACCTTGCTTTGTGCACTGGTGAGCAGTCATGTTGGAACAGGAACGGGCCATCCCCAAACTGTTCCCACAAAGTTGGGAGCACGAAGTTGGCTAAACTGTCTTGGTATGCTGACACATTAAGAGTTCATTTCACTGGAACTAAGGGGCCAAGCCCAACCCCTGAAAACAACCCCACACCATAATCCCCCCTCCACCAAACTTTACATGTGGCACAATGCAGACAGGCAAGTACTGTTCTCCTGGAAACCACCAAACCCAGACTCATCCATCGGATTGCCAGAAAGAGAAGCGTGATTGATCACTCCAGAGAACACGTCTCCACTGCTCTAGAGTCCAGTGGTGGTGTGCTTTACACCACTCCATCCACCGCTTTGCATTGCACTTGGTGATGTAAGGCTTGGATGCAGCTGCTCGGTCATGGAAACCCATTCCATGAAGCTCTCTATTCACTGTTCATGAGGTAATCTGAAGGCCACACGAAGTTTGGAGGTCTGTAGCTATTGACTCTGCATAAAGTTCTGTGCACCTCAGCATGCGCTGATCCCGCATTGTGATTTTACGTGGCCTACCACTTCGTGGCTGAGTTGCTGTTTATGAATATTTAGTAATGAGGACATGTCACGAATGGACTTATTGCACGGGTGGCAACACTTGAATTCACTGAGCTCCTGAGAGCAACCCATTCTTTCACAAATGTTTGTAGAAGTGTCTGCATGTCTAGTGCTTGATTTTATACCCCTTTGGCTAAGGAAGTGATTGAAACACCTGAATTCAATGCTTTGCAGGGGTGTCACAATACTTTTGGCAATATAGTGTATATATTTAGTTAATAGGAATTATGTATGCAAATGCAAATTAATTATTATTAATCATATATTATCAATGCAATTACTAATGCTTGGTATCTGAATGCAAGATAACAGTATTACAGTTTTTACAAGAATACAAGAAATAGTTGTTTAATGAGTAAGCAACAACAAAGGAGCAGATACATCTGAATTTAGTGCTTCAAATCTGGTTGTAAATGCCACCTTCTACAATGCACTGTATAAATCCAATAATTACTTTAAACCTTTATGCATATTTTAAAAAAGTAAGAACAAAAAAAGTTGAGAAATCAAACAAATATAGTGCAACTTCTAGCAGCATTATATTCTGCGAACCCAGTGTTGTCTACAAAGAAAAGAATAGCACTTGGAGTATGTTATACATTCAAGTATTTTTAGAGAAAATAAAATAGAGGAAAACATTTCTGCTGGTTCTCCATTGACTGTGTCCAACTGCAGGTTGCTGAGCCAATATCTAGAAATGTTCCATTTAAAACGGCTTCACGAGTTTCATGGAAATGTAGTTCTGGAAGAAAAAAGGGCAGATTCAGAAAATGCAAATCATATACTTTTTTTTTTGTACAAAAGTTACAATTTTATTTTACTAATTTACTAATTTTACTAATTTACTTACAGGGAAGGAATACAAGAGGATTCCAAGAAACAGGATCACCAGTATTAGAATAATGAGTCCAATAAAGAGCCATTTGTATCTGCGCCATACGATGAACTTCATGGTCTTGCATGGATTTGTGAACCAAAGGAAGGACGTATCTGGACGGCTGTTTACATACAATACAACATACAGTATTAATACTCCCACCATCTAATAAAACATGATGCTGAATGTCCAAACATTGACATTCTCATACTTTGGAGGATCTAGTTTGGGGTTCATGTTGGGTTCATCTCTTCCTTTCCCAGATGGCCTCTCATCTGCCTCGCTCTCTTCCACCACTTCCAGTGTCATCTCCACTTTACCCTAGTGCCACAAAGAGAACGGTATTTACAATTTGTATGGTGCATTATAATATGACAGTTTATACAGTTTGTATGGTGCATTATAATATATGCATTACAATATGCACCATGTCATATCTATATGCTTGCAAGCTTCACTCACAGCCAGGATTTTTTTGCCATCTTCCTCCATGGCACAAGGCCACCAGCCTCTCACTGACTTCTGGGAGAAGAGTGATGTAGGTGCGAAGTTCTTGCCTATTTTTGTTAGCATGCTTAGAGAGCACTTTTCAGGGGTCTTAGCTGGAGGGATGAGGTGAAGCATATCCAGTTCCACCGTGCCTGTTTGAGAAAGCAGTGATCCAGCAGATGAAATGCCAATTCCCAAAAACATCAATCTTACTATCAATGTTTTTAAAGAAACCCAAAACAATGCATACACTCCAAAAAGAGAAAGATTAAACTGGTGGGTACATGTAGATTTGAACAAGAGCATTCACCTAAGTAATCATCCAGGGAGAATTTGTCGTTGTCCCAGATTTGAATGATCAGTTTAGGAGGGATCTTGAACTCGGTTTTGTCAAGACTCCAGAAGTGTTCCTGAAAAAGAAGAAGAAAAAAAACAGGGTTAATTGTGACTATCAATGAATGAAAACACTTCATTTAAAATTTTGTTACACTTTTACAAACCACTAACCTTTGTAGACACAAGACACAACTGTTCTGCTGGCAAATAATCAAAGCCAAAGACAAATCTCCAGTTGAAATTTCCATCTCCATCTAGAGACCTGTAATGGACGTCGGTTTTCTGCTTGTCCTCCTCCATGCCTGGCATCCAACTATTAAATACATATAATAATACATATAAATAAATTATGTTTTATTAATATATCAGGGTTTCTGCAGGTTTTATGAAGGTAAATGTAAGACCTTTTAAGATCAATTAAAGAAAATTGAAGGGAACATAACACAACAAAATGTTCTCTAAATGCAAATGTCTAAGCAAATATATTGAAAATATATTTTCCAACAGATCTCCATAACTTTTTAATTAATTTTACAAAAATAGCTCAAAGTTTGAGATGAGAGATCTTGGGAAATTTTGTGAAAGTGATTTTATGATTAAAACAAGAACAAATATCTGCCAATAGGTTAAAAAAAACTTAAAACAAGAACAAATATCTGTCATTGGGTATGAAAATGACTTGCTTTTGAATTAAGTTTAAGCATAAACTCACTTAATTTGGTTCAATGTATCAGAAAACAAGACTTAATTTCTTAATTTTGCATGTCATTAAATGTATCTTGATCTAAGGATGTTTTGAATTTGAACTGAAAAACAAAAATAATTTTTTGCAGAGCATGCAATTAAATTTAGCTAAGAAATCTGTTTTATTCATTTTGTTGTTTTATAGTTTATTCTGTTTAAATTTTTCTGGACTCTGCTTTAATGGTTATAATCATCTTCGGAACACAAATGAAGATATTTTTAATGAAATCGGAAATATTTCTGTCCCTCCATTGACAGTCTAAGCAGCTCCCACTTTGACGCTTCAAAACTGCATAAAGAGATCGTAAAACAAATCCACACGAATCAAGCGGTTTATTCCACATTTTCTGAAGAGACTTGATCGCTTAATATGATGAACAAAAAGTCTTACGGGTTTGAAACTACATTAGGGTGAGTAAATGATGGCAGAATTTTCATTTTCGGATTAACTATCCCTTATCCCTAAAGTGTTCTGACCTACTTGTGATTTATTCATCCAAAATTTGACGAATTCCATGACATTCCGCATTATACAGTGAATTCCATTTTTATGAATGGATTCTGCAAGTCCATCCACGTTTTCTTGCAAAAATCATAGGGTCCTAATATAATGCCATGATATTGAATTGTGAAAGGTCAAATTAAGACTTTTTTAAGACCCGCGGAAACCCTGATATATTTGAAATAAGTATTTTATGCTCACACTGTCAGGATCCTGCCCTGACAGTCTTGTCTGTTTTGTCCTTGTTTAGTTTTTCTTTGTTTGTCTTGTGCTTGAGCACATGGCTGTCTTTGTTTGTGTGTTCCTTTTGTCCTGCCTCCTTGTTTCCCTTTACCACGCCCCCTTGTTTAGTCCTTGTCTAGTCCTCATTTCACTAATTGTGCTCACCTGATCCTCATGTGCTCTGGTCCCTTTATATTGTGCTACTTTCCCCTCATGTCCTTGCTGGTTGCATGCGCGCGCGTTCGTTGTCTGGCTTATTTTGTCCTTGTGATAGCTGTTGCGCTTGCCAAGTTATAGTTCTTAGCCTTATTTTCCCTAGCCTTATTTTTTTGGTTTTCTCTAGCTTTGATTTTGTTTCTCTCTAGCTTAGTGGTTTTATTTTTCTCTCTAGTTTCCTGCAAGGTTGCGCTTTTTTGTTTATTTTTTTATTTTTTTTAGTTCCAGTCTTTCATGTCTAGTATTTATTTAGCTCCTCGTTTGTTCCAGTTTTTATTTTATTATTATTTATTTACCTCTTTTGTTTTCTTTTTAGATTTCTGATACTTGGTTGCAGTTTCCCTATTCTTAGGTTTTATTTTTGCTCTTGTTTATCTCTTTTTGTCTTGTGGTGTGTCTTGTTGGTTCCTGCCCTGTGTCCTGAATCTCCCTTGGCCACTGTCTCTATCCTTGGAAGTCAAGACTGGAGCTGATTCTGGGAGAGGACATCAAGTCTCAGGTTCCTGGTGTCCCTGCCTGGTGTTGCCTCCCAAGCCATCCTCAAGTTCATGATCTCCCTGGACTGGTCTCAGTGGGCATCCTCCCTGCCAGTCATCGTGGTGTCTGTCCCCTGCCCTGCTGTTTAAACTCACACCTTGTCACTTCCTTGTTTTGCCCTGTCTAGAGTCTTGTTAAAGTCTTCGTTGTTCAATCTGCATCTGGGTCCTAAGTTTCAGAAGTCCTGACACACTAAGGATGCATTTATTTGACCAAAATACCATAAAAACAGTAATACTGTGAAATATTATTAAAACATTAAATGGCTGTTTTCTACTTGATTATATTTTTAAACGTTATTTATTCCTGAGATAGTAAACATGATTTTTCAGCAGCCATTATTCCAGTCTTCAGTGTCACAGAAATCATTCAAATATTTTGATTTGGTGCACAGTAAGATTTCTTACTATTATTGATGTTTAAAACAATTATCCTGCATTTTTTTTTTTTTTTTTTTTAATAACCATGATACATTTTTGTAGGTTCAAAGGAACCACTTTTATTTAAAATAGATTCATAAATGTCTTCACTGTCAGGTTTGATCAATTTAATGCATCCTTGCTAAATAAAAGTAACTGCTTTTTAACGGCAGTGTATTAATTGATGCATGTCACGGTGATTACAAATGACTTACTCCAAAATTATGCTAATATAATCATCAGCCTATTACCCTTTCACATAGATGTCACTCATGTTTTCTCCTGTGATGCTGGTTTCATCCAGGATGACTTCAGTTGTATTCCAAATGATGGCTCGCAGGAAATACCTTCAGTGTGAGAGGACACATTAGAACAGCAAACACACATAGTAGTTTTACTAGATGTGAGGAAGAATAGATGGTACTTTTTAGGTTTGCGAGGAGTGATAACAGAAGGGGGTCCTGGAATACCAAGATTTTTGGGGAATATTTCAACCCACATCTGGATTTTGCCCTGCAAAGACAAAATAAACATGAGTGACACAGTGACTACAAAGTTGAGTATGTATTCAAAATGTTGAGGATGTGGACTGACTTGAGAGAGAGTGGGCTGGTAAGAGCTGTACAAGGTCCTGGTCTCCACATGCTCTGGGACGAGGCCTTGCCTCCTCAACACATGCAAGCAGATTCGCTCCTTAGGTGGACCCAGGTGTTGGTGGATGCTTTTATTGGCCTCTATAAGCAAAGTAATATCAATTTGTCTTGTCATCACTTATTTACTGTATTATAAAGTGCTTATTTAGCAATATGGTGCTGCAAGTTCCACACCAAAGTAGAAATGCAATATACATTATGTACATTTGTGCTGAATCAGGTAAAACTGTAGTAACAAGTTTTTTTATTTACTACCATAATGGGTTTCTTAAGTGCATATTCAGATAGTGCCACGTTCATGTTTAGTTTCATAGTTTAAAGTCATGTTCTGTTTTGTTTCCTTAGTCGCTTTTCCACCTCAGGCCAAACCGTTCTCTTTGCTTAACTGCTTAAATGTTGATTCGGTATAAATATGACTTCATCCAATGTAGGGCTGATAACAGAGAATAACTGTTCGACCCGATGACGAAAAAGCAGCTTTTGTGAATGTTTTGCCTCTGTTCTCATTCATTTATTTAGTTGCACACCTGTTTTCTTTGTTCCTTTGATTATCATTCTCTGTGTCAGTTTCCTCAGTTCAGTGTTCCGCATTAACGTTTGTGATCTATGTGGTTATTCAATTCTGTTTCATTGTCATTATGTGTCACGCATTTCTCTCTTTTGGATAAAGCTAAATGCAAGTCGTGACAGAGACTGCCATTCAAAAATGTGGGGTGGGTAAGATTTTTTTTTTATTTTTTTTAAGAAGTTTCTTATGATCACCAAGGCTGCATTTATTTAATAAAAAATACAATAAAATATTAAATAATTGAGTGTCACATGATCCTTCAGAAAGATCCTTGGTGCTCAAGAAACATTTGTGGTGATTATTATAGTGTTAAAAACAGTTGTCCTGTATAAAATTTTTGTGTAAACCATGATAAAAAATTTTTTCAGGATTATTTGATGAACAGAAAGTTCAAGAGACCAGCATTCTTTTAAAATAGAAATCTTTTGTACATTATAAATGTCTTTACTGTCACTTTAATGCATCCTTGCTAAATAAAAGTATTCATTGCTTTAAAAAAAATACAAATCTTACTTTACCCCAAACTTTTGAACAGTACACAAAAAAGGTTCATAATCATAGGGGAACCTTTTTAAGTGCTGTATAGCACCAATTTTGGTGCTTCAGTGGTTCTTTTGCTATGGTGCTATATAGCACCGCTACCATATACAGAACATGTTAAGATATGGTGCTATATAGCACCAAAAGTGGTCCTCTATGATTACAACGAAGAACCACTTTTAGTGGAACCTTATAGAACCTTTTCTTTTTTTAGAGTGTACTGTTCAAAAGTTTGGGTTTGTAGTTTATGTGCATGGCGTTGAGGTCCAGAAAAGGTTTAATGGTTTAAATAAGCATACCCAGTTCATCTAGCCTGTACTCTCGTCCTCCAAAAGACAGGAAACTGCCATCATCTGCAATATGAGGAGCAGGAATTCCTCTCAACCTGGCCAAATTCTGTAGGATCTGAGATGGTTTGTGCTGGTCCCTCCACTGGTTCACCCCAGATCTTTTCCAAACATATAGTATTTCAAATAGCACTGAGTACATGAATATGTCTAGCAATAGGTTATGGCGCTTTAAAACTGCCGCAAGTAAAAGAACCACTTACACACAGTAGGATTTTGGGATTCCACAATGTGAGCCAAACCGAGAAAGAAGTCGATTCTCAAGGTCTATGATGGTTTCCCCAACCTTCTCATCAGAGCTGAGCAGGTCATAGTCAAAGATGGAAATCTTCAAGTCCTTGTCTTGTGGAATGTAGCAGTTTAGTTCAAATACTCTGTCAACATATATTAAAATAGTTAGAAAAATCTGAAATACACAATTACATGTAGGTAAATGCTTCACTATTCATATTCTCACCTTCCAAAATCTGGGTTTAGAGTATTTGGTTTGTAGTGATCTCTGTCATCAATCATTTTCTTCCCCAGAGAAATCTTTATGTAAGGATCACACTTCAGAAAGAAAGGATATGCATATGAGACACATCAAAAACTCACCAATCAAACGATGTCAAATGTGATGCTTTGTGAACCATCAATATCTTTACTTGTGAATTGGCTTACCATGCCATTGTTGTCTTTGGGCTGCAGGTCAATGCAGCGTATGATGTAGATTCTGACCAGGCACTCCTGAGGACAGCTCTCAGGCAGCTCCCTAAACTGCCGAGGTGGGTCTGAGACATCTGGGTCATCTGACAAGGGATACACACGAAACGACCCCTGCAAATGCAGATCAAGTAAAATAAGCTTGGTTAGTTAGATGCCAACCACTAGATGGCAGCCTAATATAATTTGTACTCTTATTCTGCAATTGTTGTTGTTTTTTGGTCAAGTTCTTTTTTCCCCCACTGGGATTTTGTCCAGAATCTGTAGCAAATGCTTTCAAAATATTTTCATTATTGCATGATACTTTACACCAGTGATTAAATGCCTTACACAAGGTCACAATAGTGATAGGGTGGGATTGAAATAGCCGTAAAAAGTCTCTCCTACTTGGACTGAACCAACAACCTTTGTGTAAGCAGCCTAGATATTTAATGACGAGGAAACCGCCACCCTTTATGAAAAGCTGATCAATTCAAAAGTAAAGGAAGCTCTGTGAATAGCTGACTGGCACAGACTTGCCTTGAACTCTCCCACTACAGAGGGGTCTTCCTCCTCATCCTCCATTTTACCCCTCTGCAGTTTAAACGTATTGCAGAAGTCTGTTAGCCCTCTGAATTCTGGGACCGTCTCAAGCTCAGTGTCATAGACCTGAAACAGACACATACTTTTAACACTATTCAGTCACATAACAATAGTCATACCTTATCTTTGAAACATTAGCAGGATGCAAACATCCACACAGGATGGTAAGAGCGGGCAAGTCAACTCACTGTTAAGGTGTCATATCCCTTCTGCAGATAAGGGCCACACTTTTCATGCTCGTTAATGGAGGCATAGAATTTACTCCACCAGTCCACTGTGTCCTCTTCCTACAATAGGTTGTTGTGGTATAATAGATGTGAGTTTGCCTGTTTAAGATGCTGTAACAATCGGTCTGCAGCTATTTTGCACCATAACAGCTTAGCATTCTGTCATTATATAACAGTCTGGAAACTATTTATTTGCCTTTCTGCGGGCAGTGGGAAAAACACGAATGGGCAGCAAAAGGAAAGGAGATATAAACTAACTATTATAAAGTTTACAAATAAATGAAATTATTCTGAAGACAAAATGCACATCTGTTCACTGTACCTGTTTTAAAGGGCTGGGCATTCTGTCTCCCATATCAATGATGACATCTCTGGGAGCTGCTGTCATCATGGCCACTGAGACACAGAAATTATACATTAAATAATTACAGTATACCCGAGATTGAAAATCAACTGTCATAAAGACCATTAACAAAAACAAATATTATTTTAATTTAGATTTATACTCTACTCTTGTACTACTCACTTTAGATAAGACTAATCGAGATTAGAAATGTATTGTCATTGTACAGTAAAAAGCCAATGAAATACAGTAACATCTAGCAAACACACACACACACAAACACACACATATATATATATATATGTTGATTTATATTTATAAGAATTTACCCTTGGCAGACATAGTCACCTCGGTGGTGCCTATGTAAGGATCACATCTGAACTCCTCCAGGGAGTTTATAGTACACTGTCCAACGACTGGTTTCCGACCAAAGGGCCTGTGGTCAATAACTTTGAGCACAATGGGTGGAGTGTATATCTCATCTTTAGGAAGAAGCTGAAGAGAGAGAGACATTGTTAGGATTCTGCTTCTCCAAAACCAACAAAGCTTCATTTACAAACACAACTACCGGTACTTAGTAATGGTTTTTGTATTTTTATTTTCACTGTCTGTATTAGGATTGAAAAATGCTTAAATCTAGAAGCAGTGCAAAAGTAATCTATAATCTAGACTCATGGGGCACATGGTCTTTTAAAAACAAGATTGTAGCAAATTTCTAAAGAAATTGTAAGTGGTGCTTGCTCATGCAAAACTCCCTGCGGCTGTTCTGGGTTGCTATAGTGTACTGGGTAGTTGCAAGGTGGTTTCTAGGGTGTGGTCGCTTACTGACCTATGTCAAAAGAGCCCACTCTAAAGTGTGCCTAAAGTCGTATTCTTCTAGGTCTATGGGAAAATGGCATTTTTTCATTTGTAAATATAATCTGAAATGTAGAGATCTGTACTCAACAAGCCTCATAATTTGTGTTTACTTTTATGTCCTCAGCACAAAGAGCATGGGATGAGTTTAGCATCAAAATTCAACAGCAATAGTGATGCCTTAGCTTGTTCATGAAATGCTAGATCATTTGTTTTGTATACACAGACATTTCAGCAGTATGTTTTCAGTTTTGTTGATTAGCAAAATCTATTTAATTTAATTTTCGGAGGTGCTATACCACTTTGAGGAACATGACAGATCCAGGGAAATTGGGATTTTTCTTGATGTTCTTGATGATGGCAGTCTGAACAACCTGCCCTCCACATTCAACAATAAGGCTGGGGGAAGACACTGTAGCCAACTGATATGTCTTCATGTTTCTTAAACCCCAGGCCAGGACCTGTCAAAACATGCAGTATAAGACAATCGCAGTCTTTGTTTTTTTTGTTTTTTTTGGTTTAAACACATTACTTACAAGGATGACTGCATTACCTCAATTGCAGTGAGCTGCACCACAGGCCTGATCCCCTGAGGAACCATGTACAGATTCTCACTTCTTCGAGGTGGGACCAGGGGCAGGTTAACGTCATTTGCCTGAGGTCAACAATGAACAGCATAGCGGATAAGCAAATGATAATGGTGGTGTTGTTATGACGACATGCCAACCAATATGATACAAACTGTATTTAAATGAGTAACTATTTGAGGACAGATGACAGCAAGTAGTCTAATTATTAAACACATTTTGTTCTAAAGTATTTCAAGTATTTCAATAACCTTATCTTTTTCGGTTTACTCTATAAGAAAACATTATAATTTGAAATAAAATTTGTAAAAAATATATATATATATATATATATATATATATATATATATATATATATATATATATTCAAAATATTTAAATAACAAACACTTTATCTAATAATTAAAGTTATAGATTTACATTACTTTATCTGTTAATAATTAAATATTCTTTCTTATGTTTAATAAATGATTAATATATGTGTAGTGGAAGAAAAATAATAACATGTGACAAATAAGAATTGAAACAACCTTATCTTTTTGCAAGAGCTCAGCTGCTACCAGCATTTCTCCTGCATTTCGTCCCTTCATGGTGATGGGGAACCAAAGGAGTTTAGGCATTAATGGGGTGGCAGGGTTTAGCTTCACTACTGGAGGACACGTGCACCTGCCCATTGCCTCATCCTTCCCCTGCGACACATCAAGATTAAGACATCATTGAAATCATCCAAGGGTCAACAGTGCTTTTTGCAGATTCCATGCAGACCTGTGTTTGGATTAACAGAGAGTCATACCACTTGGTCACTATCATAAACTTCCAGAACTATATTGGGTGGGTTATGAGCGATGGTCTGAGGGTCTCCGTAGATTTCAATGTCATCAAAAATGAGGGTTTGGTCCCATGTGGGGTTGAGGCTGGACTTAACAACCTCTGTGGTCTTGCTTACATATAAGAAAGACACATGCACGTAGGGATCTGTGAAAACACCATGCAAAGGATCAGTCTAACATTTATTAGTGAGGTGATGAATTGCATTCATAATATATGGACAAAAACCCTCACCAGAAAAGCTGTCTTTGTCCATAGGAACAAGGTTCTTGGCTTGATAGACATAGACTCTGAGATGGTAGATGAATGACTCTGTTGAGACACATAGAGAATTGGGTGAAAAAATCAGTTTATTTGTATGAAACAGCATATTAAAATGATTTCTGAAAGATCGTGTGACACTGAAGACTGGAGTAATGACTGCTGAAAATGTAGCTTTACCATCACAGAAATAAATTAAATGTTTCCTGTTTTTACTCTATGTTTAATTAAATAAATGCAGCCTTGGTGAGACTTCTTTCAAAAACATTTTAAAAATCTTACCAACCCTGAACTTGTGAACGGTGGCGTAACCATTCAAAACATTGAAATAGTTTCCATGGAAATTCTGGCATGCTAAGTGTTTGCCGCTTCCTCTTCCTATTGAATTTTGTATAATAATTCCATTAATCAGTACCGTTCAGAATTTCTATTGGCTCCCTATCTTTTATTGTTGTTGATTTGTTTTGTTTTGTGCAGATTGCCGGGAAAGGGAGGAAAGGGTGTGTTAGTCTCAGAGATATAATCAGTGTAAGGAATTTAGAAGGAGTCCTTTAATCAGGAGGCATGAATAAACATTACTCACTGTCAAATCTGCAAAACACAGTGGGTGTGTTGGCACCAAAGAGTTTAGCCGTGTCCTTTTTGCTGCCTTTCTCGTCATCATCTATTCCCTAATAGCAAAGAAAAATAAGTGAGTTTTTAAAAAGCTCAATATTCTTTCAATTTAAGTTCTTAATAAAATAAGTCTTGTCATTTGTAATCTTTCTCAGACATCAAACTATAACCACAGGAACAGTCCCAAAACACACAATAATCCTTTAGATCCGGTTTAATCCTGATGTTGTGTATACGTTTTAACCAAAATAAAACGTATTTCAAACATCTACTTTTGTTTCCAGTCTGACAATCATTCAAGACAAGAAATGGACTAACCAAAGCCCCTTCCAGGTTAAAGATAGCTGATGCGCCCACGCGTTCAGATGGTGCCATTTTCCTCCTCCAGCGTCTGCGGCGGAATGTGTCTGAGGAACGCTCCTTCCTGTGGAACTTCCAGCCAATCAGAGACGAGTATTCCCAGCCATCACCCAAGTCTTTCTTCTGTTGTCAAAACAGTGATTATACATATTACAGACAATATCTGACTTAATGATTTTCACTAATCATCAATCAGAATTTAAAGGCATAGTTCACCCAAAAATGAAAATTAGCCCATGATTTACTCACCCTCAATCCATCCTAGGTGTAAATGACATTTTTTGAAAGAAGAATGTCATAAACACCAAGGATGGCTTGAGGGTGAGTAATTCATAGGCTAATTTTCATTTTTGGGTGAACTATCCCTTTTAATTTAGCTGCAGTACAAAGCAACAGTGCATGTTAACAGGGCAAATCTACAAATCAGACGGTAGTGAGGCATTCTCACCTCTACAGTGGGAGTGTCTGATATCTTCCTGCGAGGTCGGACCAGTCTTTTCCTGCGATGGATGTAGTACATTTTCTCAGCAGCACCCCAGGACCTGGGCTTATCATCAGGAGGAATGGTGACACCATATTCCCATCCTGACATACAATAAAAACAATGGAAAATATATATATTAAACTTCTGGAATCAGCTCCCACATCTAAAGGTATGCTTCATGACCTGAGTGCATTTATTGGACTTATATGCATTACCATTCAAAGGTTTAGGGACAGTTTGATTTGTTAATGCTTTTGAAAGAAAGCACCTTCTTGCTTACCAAGGCTGCATTTATTAGGCCAAAATACATTACACACAGTAATATTGTGAAATTCTATTTTCAACATCATTACTCCAGTCTTCAGTCTCACATGATCCTTCAGAAATCATTTTAATATGCTGATTTGGTGCTCAAGAAAAAATCATATTGTTTTCAATGTTGAAAACAGGTGTGCTTTGGATTAATTTAATGCATCCATGCTGAAAAATCTGTATACATTTCTTTAAAAAAAAACTTACTGGAAATATGCATTACACACAAACTGCATCTGTTAGGTCAAAGCTCATCCATATGTGTATTGTGCAATGGTTTTAATCCCATGAATCATAATTCCTGACCTTTCTCATCAACTGCCCTGTTGCTGTCGAAATTCCAATCATCTTCCCAAATCCATCCTGGGGGACACTCAATCTCTTCAGGTTTCTGGGCCTTCTCTCCATTCTGCACAGAACATATCCCATCATTCAATATTTTAAGAGGTTGTTTACCCCAAAATGATACTTCTATCCTCATTTACACACCCTCATGTTTCTCCAAACATGAATCACTAACTTTCTTGACATTTTGAATGATTTCAAGTACACAAAGACCATACAAGTATAATAGAAATAGTCTTTCTCTGAAGCCATACAATACAACAGCTTGTGATGAACACACAAATTTTTTAATTGTTATTCACTGAATAATCTTCCACTCAGTGAGCTGTTAACTAGAGAACCGCTGCTAACTGATCACTTAGTAAGTGAATTACTTATTTAGTCACTGACTAAAATGAATCTAAAGATCTGACTAAAATCATGAATGAATGATTCATTCATGAATTATACATCACTGCTTATCTCATGAACTAACCAACTTAAGCAGATGTTCATCATATAAAGCTATCATAAGGCACCACATTGTTGTATACATTTACCTTGCCTTTTTACATTTTTGAGCTTGCAGTCTCAGTCATTACTTTTATTATATTATGGGGTGACCAAAAACAGGCAGAATTTTCATTTCTGGGTGAATTACTCCTTTCAAAACCTGCACCATCCATAGTGTTACCACCTAGTGATCTAAATGAGAGATATTGTAGTTGTGGCCACAGGAAGTTGGGAAAAGGTACACACTTCACTTTCCATACTATATTCAAATTTCAAACTATATTAAAAACTAAAAAAAAAATGAACATGCTGGATGTGATATTGAATGTTGCTTTCTTCACTATGCAGTTCTTGTTCTCTCACCACATCAGTGAAAGGTTCGCCGGCAGGTTTCCATTCTCCACCAGGGAAGCGAGTTTCATTTTGGTAGACCTCATCAGTGAATTGAGAGTGACCTGCATCAGCCTCTGTAAGCAGACTGAGTCAAGCACACAGGTGGGGCTTTAGTGACACATTTATTCATAACACACACAAAACACTCAAACAAACAAACACTAAGCCAAGGCCATGACATGAGTATGGGTAGGGAGTGGGGTAAGTACAAGAGGCCCTGGAAAATGAAAAATTAGCTGACAATATAACACAGAGCAGAGAGAGCTTGGCAGATAGACTATGTTTATGTTACAGCAGGGCCAACTACGGCTGTATGCCAAGCTACCACAGTTTCCTCTGATTGTGTGCTAGTAAAGCAGAATAGACTCTAACCCACTTTACTTATGCCACAGAGTCACTAATTACATTGACTACCGTTCAAAAGTCTGGGGTCAGTACGTTTTGTCTTTGTAAAAAAAAAAAAAAGGTTTATTCAGCAATGCATTAAACTAAACATGACATTAAAGACATTTATAATGTTACAAAAGATTTAAAATAAACGCTGTTCTTTTACACTTTCTACTTATCAATGAAATCTGATAATAAAATTATATTATAAGCAGTACAACTGTTTTCAACATTGATAATAATGTTTCCTGAGTACCAAATCAGCATATTAGACTGGTTTCTGAAGGATCATGTGACTGAATACTGGAGTAATGATGCTGAAAATTCAGCTTTGCCATCATTTTAAAATATATTAAAACAGAAAACTGTTTTGAACTGCAATATTATTTCAAATAATTTAGTTTATCAAGTAAATTCATCTTGTATAAATAATACAAAATAAAAAATAAAAAGTGATACATAATTTTTGCAGTGTAGTTTAAGCTTAATGTGTGCTAAAAAGAAAAACTTGATAATCACACTAATCATACCAACAGAAATAATCATATTCAAAACATGCATTCATATATCGGATTGTATACTTTGCAGTTATCATCAGCTCACCAGCGCTCAGGGTCAATGAACCAGTCTCCTTCCCATTCCCAGCTCCGGGGCGGCATGAAACGCTCCTGCTTCAGTTTCACCTTTCCAGTCACATCTGAAAACTTGTGGCGGCCAACTAGTCCTGTGGTCCCCCACTTCCCAAAAACCTGAGCCTGGTTCTCATACTAACACAGGAGAACAGAGAGCGATACAATTTTGTTAAAGGAAGTTCCACACAACACAGCACAACACAGATATTTCAATGTTACTGTATATGTTTCACTTCAGTGTCCACTTTTACTAACCATCTCTGCATACACACTGAATGTGCCCTCTGCAAAGCTGTTGAACTTCTTCTCATGTGCAGACAGACCCAACCACATGTTCACACGCAGCTGTACAGGGATCTTGAGACCTTTGTTTTTGTCCATTGGGTACTAAAAACAATGGAAGAACAGGATTGGGGAATGTGAGCTGGACTCAAACTGGCATTGTCTGCATGTCCGTTAATCTCTTACACACTACTCTCTTGATTTAATCAAAATTAATTTTATATAGTTATTTTTTTCTTTCTCAGTAAGTTCAAGGGCTTCTAAGCACAACAATGTTGTCAAATACATAGCTACACATTTTTTCTTACAGTACATCTACAAAAATGTTTTTGAATTGATAAAAGTCAGAAGATCTGGCGAGTCTTTGCTTTCATCAAAAATTATAAATTTTTACTTTTTGAACAGTGTAAATTACTTTAATATTATAATGGATAAAGTAGGCTAATAAAATGTAAAACAACACTGCATAGTCTTCACTGTAAAGATTAAACATAGATTAATCCTGATTAAAGTTACAAAAGATTTTCTTAAGAGTATAAGAGTTTTTTTAACCTAAAAAACAGACAACACCAGGCATATTAGGTTGCTGTCACTTTAAGACCGAATGCATGGATCCCATATAACGATACATTCTGTACATATGCGTTTTCTTTAGTTTATTACATTCATTTAAGACATAACCGACTATGTTTACTGGGAGACTCTTTTTTTTACATATTTGTGTGAATTTTAAACACACACATATATATATATATATATATATATAAACATGAAATTATGGACATGTGTCAAACTACCCTTATGTTGTGCCACAAATCTAAATTCCAAAATCATCCTTTCTACCTGCATGAAGATGGTTTGCGTCCTGCCGCAGTACTTGCCGGCGGCTTGCTCGCTGTGGGTGGAGTAGAGCACCTGATTAGCTGGGATGCGGGCATAGGCCACACGCTTCTCCCCTCTCAGCATCCATATGATGACATCAGGCATACTGTTCTGAGGCTGTGTTGTGAATTTAAGCAAACGTGTTAATGTTCAAGGGTTAGTGATTATGCACATTAATGACGAATTAATATACAACATTCTCTTCTGCTTACAAACTCTTTAAAGCATTCAATAGAATAAGATTTGTGTCTAATGGGGCAGTGTCAAACCTCCTCTGTGATCTGCTGTAGTCTCTCCAGCCAGTCCTCTATGTCAGCCATTGTGGCTCTAACATCTACAGCCTCCTCCCTCATGCGAATGGCTGCCTCTTTGACACTGGCCATGGTTTTATTACGTAGATTCTTGATCTGAATATCAAGCGCTGTCAGATTGGGCTTACCCTCCAAATCTGGTACCTTGTAACTAATTGCAACAGCATCAAGTTAATCACATGTCATCAGGTTCAGCATCAAAGTAATCAACAATAAAGTTAGTCAAAAGGCACTGTTCATTTTTAATTTTTTTTGTTTTAGTCATAATTCTTTTACTTAAGTCATATTTATTCATTTTAGTCCATTTTACTTTAACTGATATCACATATACGGTAGTTTATGAAAATTGTTTTTATTTGTATTTTAGAGACTTTTGCATTAAATGCATTGGACTGTCTAATTATTATTATCTATTTCATCTTGTCTTCGTTATCCTTGACATTTAAAAAAAATCCTGTCAACAAACATTTTTGTTAGTAATTTTGTTGTTGAAACAACAGTACTTGCTCCAAGGGCAATTGTAAGTAATAATAAAAAGAGGGCGATAAGAAAGTTTACCCTATGGGATTTACCTGGAAAGGTCATCGATGAGTTGGGTGATAAGTTTCAGCCAATTCTCAGCTAGGCGAGAGTCAGACACTTTAGCCATGATGGCCGTCTTCAGAGAGATGATGTTGGATTGCTAAAGAAAGAGGCATAAAAATATGTTATTGCTCTGAATTATTTATCTGTTTGTTAAATCGCTGCATGGCATGAAAATGCATTAAAATCGTACCAGTCGGTCAGTAATGTAGAGAATGATGTTCACCGCATCCAAACGGTGACTTATGTCCTCCCAGAAAGATGTGAGGATAACAACCGGCTTAGAATCAGCCCAGGGCAAGTAATAATAGTGATTTCCTGTGGGAAAACAAAAAATATTACCAAAAAAAATGCAGGTCTCAGGGTCGCAAGTTTGGACTGTTTGTATCTGTTATGGCTACTGCTATTATAAGAAACTCACCATCAAAAACAGCACAGCTATACTGAGTAGTGGAGGCCAGAGGTTTGCATGTAGAATCCAGTTTATTTCCATAGTTTCCAATGCTGACCTCAAACTGAATAGGCTCTCCAGGTTCTTGAAGCATACAGGCACTGTGGAACACGGCACATAAGGAATACTTCCTTCTCCGCTGGTACTTCTGCACAGAAAAAGTACATCAAACACAAATTTGGAATTCTATTTGGCAAAAATAATGATTGTGATATCATATTACTTTTTACATGAAAGTTTATTCCACGATGCAACAGAGTGGAAAATGCTTGCTGTTACCTGTGCCACCAAGATGTCATCGTTTGAAATGTCTTCCACTTTCTTGTCAGTTTTGTCATCCAGTTGAGTGGAAAGCTCGATCAGAACCCTTCCCCGATAGGCCACCCCTTCACCCTGAGACACATAGACCTTGAATAACAGCTCTGAAAACTACCACAGATTGTGCAACAGACAACAGAATGTAGAATGGCTGCATGTACTGTTTGCTCATTTTTTTTGCAAAGCAAACACTGCATAACAATATTATCTTCAAAGTCAAGATGTTTTCCTTCTAAGATTGTTGCTGGGTTTGGCCAGTATTTATTATGTTCCATATCATAGCTCTCACCAATACCCCAGCATAGCATTTTTCTTTAAAACACTAACCTTGCCGTAATTCAGATCCTCATATGGGTCAGGTAGGCCAGTAAATTCTCTTGGACTTCCATAAAGGTTAATATAACAAGGCCCAAAAGCTGGAAGAAAGCCAACCTCAGCTTCTGTGGTGTCCACTGAAAAGGAATTGGTTAGAGATGCTTCGAGATGACTAATAAATCAACACAAAACAACTGAAACTTAAACACATAAATATAGATATTTTATTATATTAGAAATATGAATAAACACCCGGTTTTAACTGATAGCATAAAGCAAATGGATTAAAGGTGAAGTACAGTACAAAAATCGCAAAACGGACATGTCAAATTCACATCTTTGGAGCCTGAAGTTGATATGTAAAATGTTGAACATTAAATTGGGTTATTTTAACATCTAAAATAATACAATTTAAAAAAAATTTTTTTTTAAATATTCAACTAAATAATATTAAAAGCCATAAGATTCACAATACCATTAAAGGAAGGAGGTTGTCCATTTTCTGAGTGTGATTCTGATAAAGAAATTGAGTTTTAGACATATGGTTAAACAGTGAACTTGAAAGTTTGCTTTTTTAAAATAAAGTTTGTAGTGTTTATATTTTGCATTAATATTCTTCAGTAAAATCTATATTAATTCATACCTGCACCTCATAAGACACAAACAAATAATTTCACTGTACCCTCAATTTCCCCCCCGGATGATGCTATTTTAGTCAGATTAAGGTAGGTGGTCCCAATAGTATCGTTCCTTGACAGCCGATCCCTGTCAAAGACAAGAGTCAAATATATGAAGAAAATAGTATTTTGAAGAGAGAGGACAGGAAACGATTGAGAGAAGCAGGGGACTGCAGGATTGGGAAATTTGACATGAGCATCACATCTCAATATGCATGTTAACCGACTGGTAGGTCACAACACCAACATACAGTATATTTATGATTATACACTACTGTTCAAAACTTTAACAATGGGTAACTCTTTAATTTGATCGTCCACTTTAGACATTCTTCTAACTATAAGTAACTTAACTACCAGATTAGAGTATTAGACAGTAGAGTGTTTAGTATCTGCTAACACTTTATTTTGATGCTCCCCTAACAGACTGACTATAAGTAACTTTGAAACTACATGCTGACTTATTCTACTAAGCCAAACCCTAACTTAACAGTCTACTAATACTCTAATGAGAGTTAGTTAAGTAACTTATAGTTAGAATGTCTAAAGTGGACCATTGAAATAAAGTGTAATCTTATGGGTACCAAAAGTTTTTTATTTTAAATAAATGCTGTGTTTTTTGTTTTCTATTCTACACATATATTTACCATCACAGGAATACATTTTAAAATATATTAAAATAGAAACAGTTATTTTAAATTGTAATGATATTTCACAATATTCCCGTTTTCACTGTATTTTTTGATCAAATAAATGCAGTTGTGGTGAGCATAAAAATGTGAAAAATCTTACAGACCCCAAACTTTTGAATGGTAGTGTATATATATGTCAGCTCTGTAAAAGTATTAGTCATATAAAGAACTTACCAGTCAAAGGCAGTGAGTTTGATACGTTCACACATTGATGGGAACTAAAAGGAAAGATTAAAAAGATATTGTGTAATATCTAATATCTATTCACCCATTTTGTGTACTGTATGTTAGACTTCCACTGTTCTAAAAAGCATTATAGTCATTTTACATGGAAAATGTCACAATTGAATTGCTTGAATTTTATATGTATTCACTTTTATTAACCTATTAACGTAGTACCAGGTTTTCACCCTTCCTACCTTAACCTGCAGGTGAATCAGCTGATTCCACTCTGGATTGGCATTCTTCTCTACAATCTTTGTACATACCTTAAAAAAAGAAGCAAGTCATCCCTATCCTTTACCAATCAGTCAAATTCTAAACAATAAACATTTATCCTTTTTTGTTTTTACCTTTTTGCCAGCAAAATTGACTTCCAGAAAAGGATCCACCAAATTTTTCTTTTCATCTGTTCCGCCAAATATGTGCTTTACTGTCTGGGCAAATGCATCATCCACTGAACATGACAAAAGTAGCATGTTACTGACTATGAGAATAGAAATGGCAGTATATAGAATTGCAGTGGTGTGTTGCTGTCATGATTACTCTGTGGCATGTCCTCAGCACGGTAGATTTTCAGACTAAGCGTAGCCCATCGTAAAGCGACTCCAGCTGGCAGCAGCAAGTTACTTTCAATGTCATCCTGTTCCTCACTGGCTTCACGCTTTTCCACCTGACCACCAATTTGATCAAAAAGTTAACTCAAACTCAGGTCGCCTGAGGTGCAACCGCAGTATATGTCAGACTCTTGGCTCTGACATGCCAGTTGTAAAACAGAGCTAACTGTTCCTGAAATTGCATGACAATTCTTTAAAATTTTCAGAGTGACTTAGGAACTTACCGGAATCTCGTCTCCGGTGCCAACGATGAACATGCTGACCTTCAGGTAACCTCTGGCTCCAGAAATAGAGTCATCTGGGTCACTTAGCAGAAGCCACTTCCTCATAATTGCATGGCCTGTTAGGGACACACCACAGGTTATAAAAAAAATTAAATTAAATAAATAATACAAATATGAATATGTAACAAATCTTAAACTGTTTAACCATTACACAAATAGTCATTGTGTTGCATAGCACAATATAACAGTTTGTAATCCAACAGCCAAACTCTTCACATACCAGGCTCATCGTAGACATAGCCAACATCCAGCTGTTAAAACAGTGTTTGAAAGAGTTTGTAAGGACACATACTCAAACATCAAAGCACTTTTCACAAATACTTGATATGAATTAAATATTATGATTATAACCAAGCCATGAGCACATGGTAAATATTCAAATTACATTAGGATTGTGTAGATTATATGAAAGTGTACCTTAAACTCTCCCATAAGACTATCTGCTCTCAGGGAGTAGGCATTATACACCTAGAATTAAGAGAGAAATATATATATATATATATATATATATATATATATATATATATATATATATATATATATATATATATATATATATATATATATATATATATATATATATTATTAGACATGCAATAAAAAAGCTGCAGCCATGTGCAAACTCTCTCAGCAGCAAATATAAAATGAGGTTAAAATACTTATATTTATTTAATTTGATTTGCACAAGCAGACATGTTGCTTGATCCTTATCTTGTGTTGATCCAGAAAAAACATTGTTTTCAACCAATCAGAGTCCTTAGATTTTACCATTAGGCAAGGGTCGGTTGATAGAATGCTACTCAAGGAACATATCTTCTTATGTGTTGTCAAGACCCATCTTACCCGGATCATGATGCTCTCATCAAAAAGCTCAGAAGGCAGCATGTTGATATTGTAGAAGAAAATCTGTGGAAACAGCAATGTAAATCAAATCATATTCACAACACAGTAGACAAAAAAGTTAATCTCACTAGCCATGACATGAGAAAAGAAACAGCACTTTTGGTTAAAGACGCCTCGACCGGACATTTGTGTGAAATTAATAGATTGTAGACTCACTGAGGCAAGTGTGAAGGCGACAAAAATATCAAGACAAGAAGAAGGAAGTGGGCCAAGAGGTTTTTAGCAAAAACAGGTGCAGTGCAGAGGGAAGCTGAGCAGACCAAAGTCATGAAGCAGTCCAGAGAAAGAAAGGTTTCTCTCTAGTCTAGGAAAGACAAGGTAATATGTATTTTTTTTTTTTACAGGAAGTCATACGAGATCAATGTAAACCAAAATACCTCATCAAAGAACGGATTGTTTCCTCTTCGAATCCTTGTTCTGTGTGTCTGTCCGCACACACTTACTTTGGTGACAGGTTTTATGTTATTGCCAGGTAACTGTCGACCCTCAATTATTCGAACACGTATCTAAGTGAAAATAATGTTAATGGATTAAAGCTCACCAACCTTTCAGATATGACCCATTTAGCAATAACGACACATACCTGGAAATCTTGGGGTTTGTTGGCCAGAGCTTTTTGACGCTTCCGAGTTGTACGAACCACCTTTTTTGAGTCTTTTTGTCCAGAGGGAGAAACTCCAGGTGCCCCTGGCTCGCCCACATCACCTGCATCTTCATCACTATCAACACCTTTCTCCTCTTCACCGACTAAAAGCAAAGACATATACAGTGAGGAAAATAAGTATTTGAACACCCTGCTATTTTGCAAGATCTGCCACTTCGAAATCGTGGAGGGGTCTGAAATTGTCATCGTAGGTGAATGTCCACTGTGAGAGACATAATATTAAAAAAAATCCAGAAATCACAATATATGATTTTTTAACTATTTATTTGTATGATACAGCTGAAAATAAGTATTTGAACACTTGTCTATCAGCTAGAATTCTGACCCTCAAAGACCTGTTAGTCTGGCTTTAAAATGTCCACCTCCACTCCATTTATTATCCTAAATTAGATGCACCTGTTTGAGGTTGTTAGCTGCATAAAGACACCTGTCTACCCCATACAATCAGTAAGATCCAACTACTAACATGGCCAAGACCAAAGAGCTGCCCAAAGACACTAGAGACAAAATTGTACACCTCCACAAGGCTGGAAAGGGCTACAGGGAAATTGCCAAGCAGCTTGGTGAAAAAAGGTCCACTGTTGGAGCAATCATTAGAAAATGGAAGAAGCTAAACATGACTGTCAATCTCCCTCGGACTGGGGCTCCATGCAAGATCTCACCTTGTGGGGTCTCAATGATCCTAAGAAAGGTGAGAAATCAGCCCAGAACTACACGGGAGGAGCTGGTCAATGACCTGAAAAGAGCTGGGACCACCGTTTCCAAGGTTATTGTTGGTAATACACTAAGACGTCATGGTTTTAAATCATGCATGGCACGGAAGGTTCCCCTGCTATGTCAAGGCCCATCTTAAGTTTGCCAATGACCATTTGGATGATCCAGAGGAGTCATGGGAGAAAGTCATGTGGTCAGATGAGACCAAAATAGAACTTTTTGGTCATAATTCCACTAAACGTGTTTGGAGGAAAAAGAATGATGAGTACCATCCCAAGAACACCATCCCTACTGTGAAGCATGGGGGTGGTAGCATCATGCTTTGGGGGTGTTTTTCTGCATATGGGACAGGGCGACTGCACTGTATTAAGGAGAGGATGAAAGGGGGCATTTATTGCCAGATTTTGGGGAACAACCTCCTTCCCTCAGTTAGAGCATTGAAGATGGGTCGAGGCTGGGTCTTCCAACATGACAATGACCCGAAGCACACAGCCAGGATAACCAAGGAGTGGCTCTGTAAGAAGCATATCAAGGTTCTGGCGTGGCCTAGCCAGTCTCGAGACCTAAACACAATAGAGAATCTTTGGAGGGAGCTCAAACTCCGTGTTTCTCAGCGACAGGCCAGAAACCTGACTGATCTAGAGAAGATCTATGTGGAGGAGTGGGCCAAAATCCCTCCTGCAGTGTGTGCAAACCTGCTGAAAAACTACAGGAAACGTTTGACCTCTGTAATTGCAAACAAAGGCTACTGTACCAAATATTAACATTGATTTTCTCAGGTGTTCAAATACTTATTTGCAGCTGTATCATACAAATAAATAGTTAAAAAATCATACATTGTGATATCTGGATTTTTATTTTTTAGATTATGTCTCTCACAGTGGACATGCACCTACGATGACAATTTCAGACCCCTCCATGATTTCTAAGTGGGAGAATTTGCAAAATAGAAGGGTGTTCAAATACTTATTTTCCTCACTGTATATATATATATATATATATATACAGTCCCTGACAAAAGTCTTGTCGCTTGTGTACAAATTGACCTGAAGTGCTGCTGAAATATATTTCTAATCAAGATTTATTTTACAAGAAATGGCTCAGTTTAATCCCAACAGCTTTTGTAATAATGTTTCAGTGCAAAACAAAACTGTCAAAAAGTATTCTAATATTCACAGCATGGGAATTTTTTGCAAAGACATAAGTGTTGTCGCCTTGTCATATGAGCTTCTCCTGTGACTAATAATGGATCAATTAGGTCTCAGGTGTGTATAAAAAGAACCCCAATACACTAGACCTTCACATCAACTGCAACTAGACCTCTGCAAACATGCCTAAGATTCACCCTGAGACTAAAGTTTTGATTATCAAGAGGCTGAAGACCAGATCCACTGCTGATGTGGCAGACACCTTCAATGTGTCTCAGCGTCAAGTACAGAGGATTAAAAAAAAGATTTGAAGAGACTGGAGACGTTTTTGACAAGCCCAGGTTAGGCAGCCCCCGCAAGACAACTGCTCGAGAGGACCGTTTGTTGGCACGAAAATCCAAGGCCAGCCCATTTTCCACTGCAGCAGAGCTCCACGAGACCTGGTCACCTGAAGTCCCTGTGTCCAACAGGACAGTTTGTCGGATTCTGTCTCGAAATGGCCTCCATGGTGCCCAGTGCCCAGAAGCCAGCACTAAACAAAAGACAATTGAAAAACCGTGTGGCATTTGTCAAGGCCCACAGCCTGCTAAAAGGATGGACGCTGGAAAAGTGGCAGAAGGTGGATTTTTCAAATTAATCTTCTGTTGAATTACACCACAGTTGCCGCAAATATTGCAGGAGACCTACTGGAGCCCGCATGGATCCGAGATTCACCCAGAAAACAGTGAAGTTTGGTGGCGGAAAAATCATGGTCTGGGGTTACATCCAGTATGGGGGTGTGCGAGAGATCTGTAGGGTGGAAGGCAACATCAATAGTCTAAAATACCAAGAAATCTTAGCTACCTCTTATATTCCCAACCATAAAAGAGGCCAAATTCTGCAGCAGGATGGTGCTGCATCGCTTACTTCCATCTCCACATCAAAGTTCCTCAAGGAGAAGAAGATCAAGATGCTCCAGGATTGGCCAGCCCAGTCACCAGACATCATTGAGCATATGTGGGGTAGGATGAAAGAAGAAGCATGGAAGACGAAACCAAAGAATATTGATGAACTCAGGGATGCAAGACTGCTTTCTTTGCTATTCCTGATGACTTCATCAATAAAATGTATGAATCCTTGCCAAACCGCATGGATGCAGTCCTTCAAGCTCATGGAAGTCATACAAGATATTACATTTGGATCTCACAGCACCACTACTTAATTTGCTGACATATTTTTTATTTGCAGTAAATTTGTTCAATTTCTGTATAGGCGACAAAACTTTTGTCTTGCCAAAATTTGACCTTTCTGTCTTGATTAAATGATAAATCTTTTTTCAGTGAAACTAATTTATTTCAGTGCATTAAACATCATTTTGGAGGGTTTTAGCTTTTCATATGAGCTATTTATAACACCAATTGATTAATTAAAAGTCAGGTTTATAGCAGGTGTTTCTACAAAATAGATAAGCGACAAGACTTTTGTCAGGGACTGTATATATATCCCTCTAGTACTGTTCGTGTGTCTTTTAGTTTAGTTTAATCTGGTAATATTTTTTTATTTAATATTAGTTTTTAAGGGGATTTTTTGGTACTAAATTATATTTATGATAATGCAGTAGTTATTATCCATTTATTAACTTTTTGAGCACAGACTTGTTTGGATGACTTTTAAGATGACTTTCGCCATATTATTGCTGAAGTGAAAAAAGAGATACAATTTTAAATTTATTGTTATGAAAAATGCACAAAAATACAATTTTAAATTTTAATATGAAATATATATTTTTCATATCACGTTTTACTCTTAAATTGTGAGAAAATCTAAAATGTGCTCCAAATTTGAGGTTGATATCTCAAAAAAAATGAGCTTTCAGTAAGACATTGTTTGGGCGCAGTACCAAACGTTTCCAATAGATGAAATTTGTCTCCCATTCATTTCCAATGCGGTCATTTTGACCATAAACAATACAAGTATTACAATTTTGTTCAGGACCATTTAACCTTTTAAATTCATGTACATGACTTTTTTGTGCTCCTACAGCAAGTGCCAAAACCTTTACCAAGTTTCATACCATACCGATGAAGAAGAAAAAACTAAACTTAACATTTTTCGGTCAAAAATGACCGATATACATACCGATGGATATACATAAATAAATATATAAAAATAACACATAAAAACAACAAACATTAATATTATGTATTATTTAATAATTAATAATATCATATTATGATAAATAATATCCCCCCCGTTTCCCCCCCGTTTCATCCTCACTCAGACAGGATGTCTTTGCTACTGTACCTTTAAGACTTCTAGATATAAATGACTTTTGCTTACTTCAAATAACAAAGCCCTGCCAAGATGCTGAATACTGTATAGGTACTGTATATAAAATTGTAATAATTTCTGAATTACTTCGTTTTTTAGATTATCATTATTCATTGTTATCATTGAATCATTATTATTGTTAGGCACAAAGACTCAATGTGTAGCAGCGTCCTTTTTGTTTTTGGCTGATCCATTTTCTGTCTCTCATTTGCATCAATCATTTCCATACTGTATGTAAACACAAATACCTACAGTCTTCCTGCAGCTTTGTAGCGCAGTCTATCTCAACTGGTTCACAAAAGAAGAACAACGTACAACATCAGTAAGATGTAAGGATCAAAATAACCTGTATCTCCAGTGTGGGCATCTCCGATGTTCTGATCATTTGGGTTTGGGACGGTACTTGCAGGAGGCTCATAACCAATTGTTAAATTGATAGTTGCCTAAAGTAGTAAATGCAGAGAAATACAGTTGAAAGATTTTTCAGAACCTTTATTTTTATTTTAGTTGATTCATACTGTACAAAAATGTTTACCCCGATTTCCTGTTTCTTCTCATTAATGAGAGGAATGTTCTTGGAAGGAAGAGATCTGGTCTGACCAGCAGCCAGTTCTTTAAGATAGACCTTTGCAGAACCAATAAATCTAGAAAGCAGAAGAGAACAATACTAATCAGGGAAGCAAACTTCATTTTCACACAAATTAGACATTGTGTTTATGCAACTCTGTACTTTTGTTGGTACTGTTGCATATAGAGTATATCATTGCATTATGAAAACGTCCACTTCAAACACTGTTCTTTTGACGTTGTTTCACTACTTAAAATCAAAAATAGTGGGTGGGGGGATAACGTAGATTGCATTATTCGGTTTCACTTCAGTTTTTCGCAGTTAAAACTCTGAATAAGATCTCACAAAGACACCTGAAAGAGACCATTTGTAGTTTTGCAATGGCTGGTGAATCATTCTGACACAGCAACAGGACTTATCTTGGGTGGGCTCAACCAGCGAATTTCAACATGAGGCAAATGCGGATGTCAAGAATGAAACAGCATCTCTTTATTAATACATCCCTATTATAATTATGCCACAACATTTATAAAACATGTCTGAATCTAAAATTCCTTCAAAAATTACTCAAATCTTGCAGTGGCGGTTTTTGTCTTTGACTAGAAATTATAATTTCTTTGTTTATGAATTACTCCAGTCTTCAGTGTCACATAATCTTTCAGAAATCATTCCAATATTCTGATTTGGTGCTCAAGTAACATTTCTTATTATTATTTCAATTTACTTCAACAGTATTGATTTGAAATAGAAATCTTTTGTAAATGATAAATGTCTTTACTGTCACTTTTAATCCATTTTAATGCATCCTTGATCAATCAAATTATTAATTTGTTGCCTAAAGGCAACTTTTGAATGTAAGTGTAAATACAGTTTCGCTTTGAGAGAGGCACTTAATTGTAGCATTTTCTATAATACTGCTTCACTGTAAAGAATATGTGCAATCATTTGTTGATGTCGAATGAATTGTGCTGTAAATGTTAATAAAGTATGTCTACATTGTCCATGTCCTGTTTAACTCCTGGTTGCTTTACATAAGATCCAAAAGTGTATATATATATAATGTTGTAAAGCACTGAGAAGGAAGCAGAGGGGGAAAAAAAAACATCTGGAAGCAATTAAACCAGACCAGGGACTTGTATGCCAGGCAGAGGGGATAAATACAGCAACTTCAGAGGGGGGATGCATTAGAGCACAACTGTTCTGTACTGCCTGACTTTACTTACAACTTCTACAACTTAAGACAGACACAATGTTAAAGTGAGTAAGAGTGTAATATAAATAATTGACACCACAAGCATACACATTGGTAACAGCCGCATCCTGTCACGCATTCGCAGCTGATACATTCACCATGTGGACAAGACTCAACATCATATGAAGAATAACCTGCATGTTGTGTAATACATGGAATACATCTATCATTATCACAAAATAAACCATACAACTTCAACAACAGTCATTCATTTGATGACTGTACATAATCACTGGCATTAGCTTGTCTATTCTGGAACACAATTGTGGAATATTTAAAAACTAAATATTCAGTAAATGCAATCTCAACTGTTTCTTTTTTTTTTATGCCAAAAATATCTGCTGGCATTTCCTTTGTTAAACACTGCAGAAACGGACTTGATGCAGGCCCAGACCAAAAGAGATTGGAAACTATGCACATGATTTACCTATGAGTCATGAAGAATATATGATACTTCCTAAATTTCATCCAAATTAATTCCCCTACAAAAGCTATTTTAAATTCCTAAATAAGGCAAAAGGCCTTTGTGAATTTAAAAAAGCAGATTTCATCATTGCCTGTAAATACATCAGTGATTCAGGTAGTCTGCCAACAAGTTTTCACAAGTTTACTTTTTTCCAAATGTGTTGCTAGGTTACTCTCTAGCCTGTGGCAACAAAGAATACAAACTCCAGCAAGTGTGGTGTGTATGAGACATGTATGAGACTCTGCAAACTAAAAAAAAAAAAAAAACGTCAAGGAGAAGTCAGCTGCATGACTCATGGAAAGTTCATTATCGTGGCAGACTTTGCAAAGTAAAACTTGCCACATGGAAGAAAAACTGCCTTCTGAACCAAACCAAATGTTCACTAATTTAAAGGGTTGGTTCACCCAAAAATGAAAATTAGCCCATGATTTACTCCTATGTATAACTCCTAAGCCATCCTAGGTGTATATGATATTCTTCTTTCAGACGAACACAATCAGAGTTACATTAAAAAATTTACTTTTCATTTTTGGGTGAACTAACCCTTTAAGACTGAGTTATAGAGGTTTGACTTACACGTAAGGAAGCTTTTTAAAGGAATCATCTAAAGTGCTACTTTGACTGCTTGGAGTCTCTCGTCTGCATAACACTGCAAGTTTAGACAAGGTTGTTAGGTGTGACTGAAGTTGTAAAGGTTTTCATGTCTAGCTCTGCACTAACTAATCTTGCAAACCCATTACCAATACCAAAGTATTTATAAAAAAGTACCCTTTCCACTTTCTCATATAAGACTCCTTTAGGTTTATAATTTACACTGCAGTGATTTCATCTACAATCATGTACATACAGTAATGAGCATGTGTGAAATGATAGGGTAACCAAGCACGCCCACTCAGCAAATGTAAAACACCACCTTTGCCAACAGCAATGTAAAGCAATGATCTTTTCTTTGACCACAGTTGCCATATTATGACTTATTAGTGTTATTATTAATACTCAAAGGCTCATGCAGTAAATCAGTGGTGAATGCACACATACTTGTCTTTTCCAATGGTTTCGTAATCTTTCACAACCACATCAATGAATGACGAGGAATCCAATGGAGAACCTTTCAAATCAAACTCAATGATCTGAAATGGCAAAATCAGATCTCGGTTATCTATATTTTATATGCATTGATTTAAATGGCATAGCGTTAGTGTCCAAATAAAAGAGAAAACTATATATCTTGTACTGACCTCATTCCACACAGGATTTAATTCTTTGTCAATGGTTTTTGTTTTCTTTTTTTCACCTGAAATAAATAAAATAAAAAGCTGATGAGAAAACTGACCATTTTATGGCCTTCCAAACTACAATATTAACATACCGTAACATCCCCACAGTTACTCAGAACATCATCACATTTATAAATATATTATATTTTTAATAGGACTATAATGAAAAATATGCTTTATGCAGTAATACACATTAGGTTTCCACAAAAAAACCCAAAGATATTTTAGGTTGAAATAACAACTGCACGTTTTCACTTTTACAGTGTGGAGCCAGGGAGGGACAAGTTTTCCCTAACGATGGGTCATTCCAATCCCTTATAAGGAAATGTTCTGTTCTTTTACATGTAAACAAACATAACACAAAGTAAAAACTACGATAAAATGTTAAATTGCTTTATAAAACTTCATCTTATAAGTATTTTTAAAAAGGTATCGACCTCATCTGCTCAACTTAGTTAAACTCAGTAAACTATGATTAAGTTTACATTTTAAACATAAAATACATAAAATAAAATACAAGTAAACCTCTTGAGAGGAAGAAAAAAACTGGACTTACCCTTAAAGATGATTGCTGCTATAGGATCTGGAATTCCAAGTGTCTTTTTAGGAATTCCTTTGGCGGATTCAACAACCACCTTCAACATGTTAGCAAATGTTGTGAATTATTCTTGCACAGAAGACATCGAGCTAATAGATGAACTTCATCAAGAGTAGAAACAGAGCATCAGGAAGCCAGAGATGAGAAACGCTGAATGAGAGGAGGGACGAGTTTGTAGTCAGTTAGCTACAGGAACCTCTGAAAACTTTTTTCTTATTAACGTTAAAACGCATATTTTACTATAATTGTATTTAACTCGTTAGAATTCATATATTGTTTGCATTGGAGCTAGACGGAATATGGTCAAGTCAGAGTAGATCTGGTAGTGATGTGGCTCTCAGTGGGAGAAACCCCCCAACTGGAAAAAATGAATTTAGCAGATGAACGATCCAAATCCACAAGAGCCAAATGTAAACCGCATACTCTTCTATAGCCTACGTTCTGTATTATATATATTTACACACAAAGAATTCAACAAATTTGAATAATTTATCTGTGCGCAAGCTCCCCCACGTGGTGGCATTTATTTACATCTATTCGTTTAGGAGAAGCGTTTATCCAAATCGATTTAAAAGTGGTGGAAAAACACGACAATACTTTAATTGGCATATGCTTAATCTGTGTTTTCAAATGTTTCATTAACTACAAAAGTTACACTACAAAGTTTTTCAGGGCGCGAATTTTCATTTTGCATCACAAATCAAATCCACTTTTCCTTTAAATGGATATACTTTGCCCAAAAATGAATCATTTACTCGCCCTCTCGACGTTCCAAACCATGACTTTCTTTTGTGAAACATATGTCTATAGGCTATAGTGTGTGTGTGTGTGTGTGTGTGTGTGTGTGTGTGTGTGTGTGTGTGTGTGTGTGTGTGTGTGTGTGTGTGTGTGTGTGTGTGTGTGTGTGTGTGTGTGTGTGTGTGTGTACGTTTTTCAACATGAATGCACACTGAATGGGAATCGTGTCACCGTGGGTGAAAACAAGCTTATAAATCATACAGAATGAGTTTTTGTGAAACTGCAAAAATGCAGAAAGTTTTGATGGGTGGGTTTAGGGGTATAGTGTAAGGGGATAGACTATACAGTTTGTACAGAATAAAAACCATTACGGTTGTGGGGGAGTCCCCACAAAGATAGTGAACCGTACGTGTGTGTGTGTGCGTACGTGTGTGTGCGTGTGTGTGTGTGCGTGTGTGTCTGTGTAGGTACACAACTTGTGTAGTTCCTTCAACTACCAGATGATGGTGGTAAATGACAACTTAGCTACATAATAAATTAAAGGGTTCACCCAAATGAAAAATGTCATAATTTACTCACCCTCATGTTGTTCCAAACCTGTATGAGTTTCTTTCTTCCGTTCTTTCTACAAAAAATATATATTTTAAAGAATGTTGGTAACCACCCATTGACTTCCATAGTATATTTATTCTACTATGGAAGTCAATGGGGGCCGTCAACTGTCTGGTTACCAGCATTCTTTAAAATATTTTCTTTCTCAACAATTATACTTTCTCAACAAGAGAAAGAAACTCATGCAGGGTAAGTAAGGTAGGCTAAAGTAAAGTTAATAATAAACTCAATACCCCTGACAAAATTGTGTATTGAAGTGCATTTGTGTCTCAAGGCAAATATTCTAAGTGTGTAAGTTTTAAAGCATTTGTTTTTACATTTTCTTCTAAATGTCCATGACATAACTTGTAACTTGTGCAGAACAGATTCATAATAGAGTTGGACTGAATGCATGTCTGGCAATTTATTTGGTGTATTTAAGTGCTTCAAAAGCACGTGAATAGCTCCAGGGATAGATGGAATAGATACTGAGAGCAGAAGGCAATATATGATTACATGTCTATTCAACCATTTTAACCAAATGATGAAACAGGTCTCTTGTCAAACCAAAAAGCCCACTGAAGCTGCTGAGGGCAATAGCCAGACACTAAAAACCTTTCAGTCTCTCTCAATCGCTGTTGCTTCCTCTCCAGGGCATTATGAACACTTTTATCTCAGAGATAAACGGAAGAGTGCATCCTCTCCACATCTCTGTAACAAGTCTATAAAGACTGAGGGGGAAAGGTTCTTCACCCTGTAATACATTTAGTGTCCTTAAAAAGCTTCAAATGGCCATCAGGTTACTATGCGAATTAAATAGTTCTTATATATTGTATGATAAATTATATATTAAATGATAATAGATTTTATACATATATATATATATATATATATATATATATATATATATATATATATATATATATATATATATATATATATATACAGTGAGGAAAATAAGTATTTGAACACCCTGCTATTTTGCAAGTTCTCCCACTTAGAAATCATGGAGGGGTCTGAAATTGTCATCGTAGGTGCATGTCCACTGTGAAAGACATAATCTAAACAAAAAAAATCCAGAAATCACAATGTATGATTTTGTAACTATTTATTTGTATGATACAGCTGCAAATAAGTATTTGAACACCTGAGAAAATCAATGTTAATATTTGGTACAGTAGCCTTTGTTTGCAATTACAGAGGTCAAACGTTTCCTGTAGTTTTCACCAGGTTTGCACACACTGCAGGAGGGATTTTGGCCCACTCCTCCACACAGATCTTCTCTAGATCAGTCAGGTTTCTGGCCTGTCGCTGAGAAACACGGAGTTTGAGCTCCCTCCAAAGATTCTCTATTGGGTTTAGGTCTGGAGACTGGCTAGGCCACGCCAGAACCTTGATATGCTTCTTACAGAGCCACTCCTTGGTTATCCTGGCTGTGTGCTTCAGGTCATTGTCATGTTGGAAGACCCAGCCTCGACCGATCTTCAATGCTCTAACTGAGGGAAAGAGGTTGTTCCCCAAAATCTGGCAATACATGGCCCCGGTCATCCTCTCCTTAATACAGTGCAGTCGCCCTGTCACATGTGCAGAAAAACACCCCCAAAGCATGATGCTACCAGCCCCATGCTTCACAGTAGGGATGGTGTTCTTGGGATGGTACTCATCATTCTTCTTCCTCCAAACATGTTTAGTGGAATTATGACAAAAAAGTTATATTTTGGTCTCATCTGACCACATGACTTTCTCCCATGACTCCTCTGGATCATCGAAATGGTCATTGGCAAACTTAAGACGGGCCTTGACATGTGCTGGTTTAAGCAGGGGAACCTTCCGTGCCATGCATGATTTTAAACCACAACGTCTTAGTGTATTACGAACAGTAACCTTGGAAACGGTGGTCCCAGCTCTTTTCAGGTCATTGACCAGCTCCTCCCGTGTAGTTCTGGGCTGATTTCTCACCTTTCTTAGGATCATTGAGACCCCACGAGGTGAGATCTTGCATGGAGCCCCAGTCCGAGGGAGATTGACAGTCATGTTTAGCTTCTTCCATTTTCTAATGATTGCTCCAACAGTTTACTTTTTTTCATCAAGCTGCCTGGCAATTTCCCTGTAGCCCTTTCCAGCCTTGTGGAGGTGTACAATTTTGTCTCTAGTGTCTTTGGACAGCTCTTTGGTCTTGGCCATGTTAGTAGTTGGATTCTTACTGATTGTATGGGGTGGACAGGTGTCTTTATGCAGCTAACAACCTCAAACAGGTGCATCTAATTTAGGATAATAAATGGAGTGGAGGTGGACATTTTAAAGGCAGACTAACAGGTCTTTGAGGGTCAGAATTCTAGCTGATAGACAAGTGTTCAAATACTTATTTGCAGCTGTATCATACAAATAAAAAAAAACATATATTGTGATTTCTGGATTTTTTTTTTTTAGATTATGTCTCTCACAGTGGACATGCATCTACGATGACAATTTCAGACCCCTCCATGATCTCCAAGTGGGAGAACTTGCAAAATAGCAGGGTGTTCAAATACTTATTTTCCTCACTGTATATATATATATATATATATATATATATATATATATATATATATATATATATATACACACACACACACACAAACATTATATACATTATAAACCTAAAATTGTGTTGGTCCCCCTTTTGCTGTCAAAACAGCCCTGTCCCATTGAGGCATAGACTCCACTAGACCCCTGAAGGTGTGCGGTGGTATCTGGCACCAAGATGTTCTGCACATCCCACAGATTCTCGACTGAATTGAGATCTGGGGAATTTGGAGGCCAAGTCAACACCTCAAACTCGTTGTGCTCCTCAAATCATTCCCGTAGCATTTTTGTTTTGTGGCAGAGCATAGGCTATTATCCTGCTGAAACAGGCCACAACCACCAGGGAATACTGTTTCCATGAAAGGGTGTACATGGTCTGCAACAGTGCTTAGGGGTACGTGTAACATCCACATGGATGGCATCCACATGGATAGCAGGACCCAAGGTTTCCCAGCAGAACATTGCCCCAAAGCATCACACTGTCTCCGCCGGCTTGCCTTCTTCCTATAGTGCATCCTGGTGCCATGTGTTCCCCAGGTAAGCGACACACAAATCAAATCAAATCAAATCAAATCACTTTATTGTCACTCTACCATATGCACAAGTGCAACAGTAGGTGAAATTCTTAGGTGCAGTCCGAGCAAACATAGTAGTCATGACATGACATGTACAACATTTAAGCAACAACAGATTACACATCTGATGCGCACACAATTACTCACAGCACAGTATACTCTACAATAAACAATAAATAATTTACACAATGTGAGTGTAGTTCTCACAGCTTTAAACAATATACACATACTTACAATATACATATACTTTAAACAATATACACTAAACATACATTAAACAATAACAGTATACATTAAGCTATAGTAATAATATACAATGTACAGTATACAATATGTTCACAAATTGAAATCCAAAGTGCAATAGATGCTGTATGATAAATAAATGTGTATATAATGTGTGTGTATCTCCAGTGGGTTGTGCTGAGTGATATTCTGTCCAGTGTGTGTTATGATCCTGATGGATCAAGAGTTAAGTAGTCTGATTGCTTGTGGGAAGAAGCTGTTCTGGAGTCGGCTGGTGCGTGTTCTGATGCTGCGGTACCGTCTGCCTGATGGCAGCAGTGAGAGCAGCCCATGGTTCGGGTGGCTAGAGTCTCTGATGATCCTCTGAGCTCTCTTCACATACCGCCTGGCGTAAATGTCCTGGAGGGAGGGAAGCTCACCTTCGATGATGCAGCTGGCCGTGAGCACTACCCTTTGCAGGGCCTTGCGGTTGCGGGCGGTACTGTTGCCGTACCAGGTGGTGATGCAGCCAGTCAGCAGACTCTCTATGGTGCAGGTGTAGAAGCGTGTGAGGATGTGGCGGTTCATTCCAAACCTCCTCAGCCGTCGCAGGAAGAAAAGGCGCTGATGAGCCTTCTTCACAACGGCCTCGATGTGGATGGACCATGAGAGTTCCTCTGTGATGTGGACACCGTGGAACTTGAAGCTGCTGACTCTCTCCACCGGTGCTCCATTGATGGTGATGGGGCGGTGTTCTCTCTCATTCCTCCTGAAGTCGACCACCAGCTCCTTGGTCTTGCTGACGTTGAGGGAGAGGTTGTGCTCCTGACACCACCGTGTCAGAGTGTGCACCTCCTCTCTGTAGGCCGTTTCATCATTGTCAGTGATGAGACCTACCACTGTCGTATCGTCAGCAAACTTGATGATGGTGTTGGAGCTGTGGGTTGCCACACAGTCATGTGTGTACAAGGAGTACAGGAGTGGGCTGAGAACACAGCCCTGAGGGGCTCCAGTGTTGAGAGTCAGTGATGAGGAGATGTTACTGCCCATTCTGACCACCTGGCGTCTGTTTGACAGGAAGTCCAGGATCCAGCTGCATAACAAGCTGATTAAGCCTAGAGCCCGGAGTTTCATGTCAAGTATGGAGGGCACAATGGTGTTGAATGCTGAGCTGTAGTCTACAAACTGCATTCTCACATACGTGTTCCTCTTTTCCAGGTGGGAGAGAGCAGTGTGAATTGTTGATGAAATGGCATCATCAGTGGAGCGGTTTGTGCGGTATGCAAACTGCAGTGGGTCCAGTGAGGGGGGGGAGAACAGAGCAGATGTGGTTTCTGATTATTCTCTCAAAGCATTTGCTGATGATGGGGGTCAGAGCAACAGGACGCCAGTCGTTTAAGCAGGTGGTTTTTGACTGCTTAGGTACAGGAACAATGGTGGACGTTTTAAAGCATGTGGGGACCACCGACAGGGAGAGGGACAGGTTAAAAATGTCTGTGAAAACTCCAGCCAGTTGGTGCGCGCACGCTCTGATCACGCGGCCCGGAATGCCGTCTGGACCCGCGGCTTTACGGACGTTCACCCGCCGGAAGGATCGGGTTACATCCGCTAAAGATACGGAGAGTGAACTAACCTCTGCATCTTCAGCCACGAGCTCTCTCTCCGCGAGGGTGGTGTTAGTTCCCTCAAAGCGAGCATAGAAGGTGTTGAGCTCATCCGGGAGAGAGGCAGCGGTGTTCACGGTGGAGTTTGTGTTCCCTTTATAGTCCGTGATGGTGTTAATTCCCCGCCACATGCTTCTAGAGTCGGTGGTGTTGAACTGTCCTTCAATCTTGTCCCTGTACTGCCGTTTTGCTGCTCTGATGGTTTTCCGGAGGGCATAACTTGCTTGTTTATGCTCCTCCGCATTACCGGAGTTAAAAGTGAAGGTCCGCGCATTGAGTGCCGCGCGAACATCCCCATTTAGCCACGGCTTCTGGTTTGGGTACAGCCGAATTGTTTTGGTCGGAACAACGTCTTCTACGCACTTCCTGATGAAACACGTTACGCTATCAGCGTAGACCTCGATGTCGTCATCAGAGGCCGACCGGAACATCTCCCAGTCCGCGTGATCAAAACAGTCCTGTAGCATAGAGTCCGATTGGTCCGACCAGCACTGGATGGTTCTGAGGGCGGGTGCTTCCTGTTTCAGTCTCTGCCTATAAGCGGGCAAAAGTAGAATGGAAGCGTGATCTGATTTGCCGAATGGTGGGCGCGGGAGGGACTTGTAGCCATCCCGGAAGGGAGAGTAACAGTGATCTAAGACGCGGTTCCCTCGCGTGTTGAAGCTAACATGTTGGTGGTATTTATGTGCAATGCGCTTGAAGTTGGCTTTGTTAAAGTCCCCGGTCACAATAAACGCAGCCTCAGGATGCGCGGTTTCCTGCTCACTCACTGTCCTATACAGTTCCTTTAGTGCCCGGTCTGTGTCGGCTTGTGGGGGAATATACACAGCTGTGATGATGACCGCTGTGAATTCCCTCGGTAGCCAGAATGGTCGACACAGAAGCATGAGAAGTTCCAGATCAGGAGAACAGAAAGACTTGATAGAATGTACGTTCCTCTGATCACACCAGGATCTGTTGATCATAAAACATACACCCCCGCCACACACACACACACCCGTCCATCCATGTGATATAAAAGAAAAACGTGATTCATCAGACCAGGCCACCTTCTTCAATTGCTCTGTGGTCCAGTTTTGATGCTCACGTGTCCACTGTTGGCGCTTTCGCCGGTGGACAGGGGTCAGCATGGGCACCCTGACTGGTCTGCGCTATGCAGCCCCATACACAGCAAACTGCGATGCACTGTGTACCCTGGCACCTTTCTATCAGAACCATCATCAACATCACCATCAACTTCTTGAGCAATCTGACAGTAGCTTGTCTGTTTGATTGGACCACATGGGCCAGCCTTCGCTCCCCACATGCATCAATGAGCCTTGTCCGCCCATGACCGGGTTCACCACTGTTCCTTCCTTGGAACACTTTTGATAGATACTGACCACTGCAGACCAGGAAGAGCTGCAGTTTTGGAGATGCTCTGACCCAGCCATTACAATTTGGCCCTTGTCAAACTCACTCAAATCCTTACGCTTGCCCATTTTTCCTGCTTCTAACACATCAACTTTGAGGATAAAATGTTCACTTGCTGCCTAATATATCCCATCCACTAACAGGTGCTGTGATGAAGAGAGATCAGTGTTATTCACTTCATCTGTCAGTGGCCATAATGTTATGCCTGATCGGTGTATACACTCACCTAAAGGATTATTAGGAGCACCTGTTCAATTTCTCATTAATGCAATTATCTAATCAACCAATCACATGGCAGTTGCTTCAATGCATTTAGGGGTGTGGTCCTGGTCAAGACAATCTTCTGAACTCCAAACTGAATGTCAGAATACTCAGAACAGGCCTGTCTGAGTATTTCACAATCTGATCAGTTACTGGGATTTTCACGCACAACCATTTCTAGGGTTTACAAAGAATGGTGTGAAAAGGGAAAAACATCCAGTATGTGGCATTCCTGTGGGCGAAAATGCCTTGTTGATGCTAAAGGTCAGAGGAGAATGGGCCGACTGATTCAAGCTGATAGAAGAGCAACTTTGACTGAAATAACCACTCGTTACAACCGAGGTATGCAGCAAAGCATTTGTGAAGCCACAACACGCACAACCTTGAGGCGGGTGGGCTACAACAGCAGAAGACCCCACCGGGTACTACTCATCTCCACTACAAATAGGAAAAAGAGGCTACAATTTGCACAAGCTCACCAAAATTGGACAGTTGAAGACTGGAAAAATGTTGCCTGGTATGATGAGTCTTGATTTCTGTTGAGACATTCAGATGGTAGAGTCAGAATTTGGCGTAAACAGAATGATAACATGGATCCATCATGCCTTGTTACCACTGTGCAGGCTGGTGGTGGTGGTGTAATGGTGTGGGGGATGTTCCCTTTCAGTCGGTCACGTTCGACGTACGTCGGACGTCACCGACGAATTGGGATCACTTCTGGGAGCCCCTATTAGCTTCGAGCTATATAGAGCCAATGAACATTGGCTATATAGAGCCAATGAACATTGACATTGACTCCGCCCCGCGCCGCGGGTATAATCAGGAAGTGAGAGCGAATGCACGCTGTCATTCACTTCAGAGCCGAAGAGCGTTCGAAGACGACTCATTGAGTTGAAAGCTGCTATCAGCAAGAGTTCTGTTATACAGAGAGAACTGGAGAGAGGATCAACGTGGTGTTGGAGAGATGGCACACTTCAGCGGGATCGCGGTGCTCACTGCTGCAGTCTAAAGAGAAAGAAAAAAAAAAACTGCTGTTCTCACAGCAACCTGAGTACAGGCACGGGCTGCACTAAACCTTGTGCGCTGTCACGTTTCCCCCTGAGTGCTTCAGCACAGAGAGCATTTCCTCTAAAAGAGTACACGGGTGACGCTGCGTCTTTTTCAAGATGTCATTCCACCCGTGCGTTTCTGGATGCGGTCGTTCCCTGGCGCCCACTGACGGTCACAATCGCTGTCTCACGTGTTTGGGCAAACAAACAGCACACTGAGGTGGCGTTTGTGGATAGTTAATGTTCCCACTGCGGGAACATGACTATCTCGGAACTAAGGTCGAGACTCACCTACCTCCGGGAAGGCGGAGTCCCCTTACCCATCCCACGATCTAGTTCTATTCCTAACCAGAATAGACCTATTTCTTCAGATGGCCAGGGTGACCTGAGGATCACGTTTAGGGCACACCCGCCGAGTCAACCTCCACAGGCCCCTATTCCCTCACAAGTTCCGCAGTCGGTAGAGCTCCCGAGAGAACCCACTCGCCCCTCCCATGGGTTGCCAGCGGTGACTTTCGGAGCTCCAGTGGACGAACAGATGTCAATCGCTGCATCGGAGGGGGAGTTTCAGTCCTCGGAGGATGAAGGTTCGGCTGTACAGCCTCCCTCTGGGAGAGTGGCAACGGTCGCACCGGACCCCGAGATGACGACTATGCTTTCCCGGGCCGCCGAAAGGGTCGGGCTTGTGTGGAACCCTCCACCATGTCCCGAACCCTCTAGGTTGGATGATTGGTTTCTCGGGGAGGGTCGCGCTGGTTCTCAGCGTCCCGCCCCGGTGCCTTTCTTCCCGGAGGTGCATGAGGAGCTCACGAGGTCATGGACGGCACCTTTTTCTGCCAGAACCCGACCGAGTGACTCCTCCCCCCTCACTACCTTTGACGGCGGGCCAGCCAAGGGATACGTGGGGATCCCGCCAGTTGAGCGGGCCGTCGCGATGCAACTGTGTCCGGCGACCACCTTCAACTGGCGCGGTGACCCGTGTTTCCCATCGCGGGCCTGTAAGTTCTCCTCCAGTCTGACTGGGAAGGCTTACAAGGCCTGTGGACAGGCTGCGTCCGCCTTGCATGCCATGGCGTTGCTTCAGGTCCACCAGGCCCAGACACTCATGGACATGCACGAGGGTAGGCCTGACCCAGAGCTCCACCGGGAGCTCCGGACGGCTCCGGACTTCGCCCTCCGGGCGACGAAAGTCATCCCCTGTTCCATCGGTCAGGCGATGTCCACGCTTGTGGTCCAGGAGCGCCATCTCTGGCTCAACCTGGCCAATATGAGGGAGACCGACAAGTATTGGTTCCTGGACTCCCCCATTTCGTCGGCCGGGTTGTTCAGCGGCGCGGTCGAGAGCTTTGCCCAGCAGTTCTCGGCCGCCCAGAAGCAGACGGAGGCCATCAAAGAAATCTTGCCCCGGCAGTCCGCTGCTGCCTCCACCCTGCCGCCGGCGGCTCCACCTCCGCCTGCTCGTCGCCGAGGGCGTCCGCCTGCCACCGCCTCCACCCCCGCTAAGGCACCACAGCAGCCTACACCCAGCCCACGGCGTGGGGCCGGCCGTGGGAAGGACGTCCAGCCTGCTCAGGCCGCTGCCAAGCCAGGTGGCAAGCACCGTCGGAAGAGACCTTGAGACGGGCTGCCCAGAGATGGAGGAAACTGCTCTCCCGGAGTTGGCTGCAGCACCACTCCTTCCCCCGGAGGAGGGCCGGGGGAAAATCTTTTGTTCGCATTTGATATCTGTTCCGCCGCTGGCCACAGTGAACTGGTCCCTTCACAGGCTGCCGTTCAGAATGCTAACGCAGAAACGCATCTTCAGGTGCATCCGTCCCCAAGATTGGTTTGCAGCGATCGACCTGAAGGACGCGTACTTTCATGTCTCGATTCTCCCTCAACACAGGCCCTTTTTGCACTTTGCGTTCAAGGGACGGGCATATCAGTACCGTGTCTTACCCTTCGGCCTCTCCCTGTCGCCCAGCGTCTTTACGAAGGTTGCGGAGGCGGCCATTGCTCCCATGAGAGAGCGTGGTGTTCGCATTCTCAACTATCTCGACGACTGGCTGATCCTTGCCCAGTCGCGGGAGCAGTTGTGCGAACAAAGGGACATGGTGCTCAGTCACCTCAGCCAGTTGGGGCTTCGGGTCAACTGGGAGAAGAGCAAACTCTGTCCCACACAGAGGATCTCTTTTCTCGGTATGGAGATAGACTCGGTCGCCATGACAGCGCGCCTCACCGAGGAGCGCGTCCAGTCAGTGTTGAACTGCTTGAATTCGTTCAAAGGCAGGACAGCGGCACCACTGAGACACTTTCAGAGGCTCCTGGGGCATATGGCAGCCGCAGTAACACTGTTGGGATTACTTCATATGAGACCGCTTCAACGCTGGCTACACGACCAAGTCCCGAGATGGGCGTGGCACGGCGGTTCCCTCCGCGTCCAAGTGACTCCGAGGTGCCGCCAAACCTTCAGCCCGTGGTCGGATCCTTCGTTTCTACAGGCGGGAATTCCCCTAGAACAAGTGTCCAGGCATGCTGTTGTCTCCACGGATGCCTCATCCACCGGCTGGGGTACCACGTACTACGGGCTTGCAGTTTCGGGTCTTTGGACGGGGCCTCAACTGCAATGGCATATCAATTGCCTCGAGTTGTTAGCAGTTCGTCTTGCACTCAGCCGCTTCAAAGTGCCGCTCAGAGGCAACCACGTTCTGGTCCGTATGGACAACACTGCAGCCGTTGCTATATCAACAAACAGGGTGGTCTACGCTCCCGTCGCATGTCACAACTCGCCCGCCATCTCCTCTTATGCAGTCAGAAGCATCTGAGGTCGCTTCATGCCATTCACATTCCGGGCCTGCTCAATCGTGCAGCCGACGAGCTCTCACGACAGCCAGTGCTCCCGGGAGAGTGGAGACTCCATCCCCAGGTGGTCCAGCTGATATGGAGTCGCTTCGGGTCTGCACAGGTAGACCTGTTTGCCGCCCCGGACACGACCCATTACAAGTGGTTCTATTCCCTGACCGAGGGGTCCCTCGGCTCGGATGCCCTGGCACACAGCTGGCCCCGGGGCTTACGCAAATATACGTTTCCCCCAGTGAGCCTTCTCGCACAGACACTGTGCAAGGTCAGGGAGGACGAGGAGCAAGTCCTGTTGGTCGCTCCGTATTGGCCCAACCGGACTTGGTTCCCGGAACTAGTGCTCCTCGCGACAGCACCTCCTTGGCCCATTCCTCTGAGGAAGGACCTCCTGACTCAGAGACGGGGCACCCTATGGCACCCGTGTCTGGACCTCTGGAAACTCCATGTCTGGTCCCTGGACGGGACGCGGAGGTTCTAGGTGACCTACCGCAAGCGGTAGTTGACACCATCACTTCCGCTAGAGCCCCCTCTACGAGGCGCCTCTATGCGTTGAAGTGCAACCTGTTCGTCGATTGGTGCTCTTCTCGCCGAGAAGATCCCCGAAGATGTTCGATCAGTTCCATGCTTTCCTTCCTACAAGATGGGTTGGAGCAAAGGCTGTCTCCCTCCACCCTCAAAGTTGCCGCTATTGCCGCTAATCACGATCTAGTAGATGGAAAGTCCTTAGGTAAGCACGATCTGATTGTCAGGTTCCTGAGGGGAGCGAGGAGACTAAATCTGCCTCGCCCTCCCTCTAATACCCTCTTGGGACTTGTCTCTGGTGCAAACCGCACTGCAGAGAGCGCCCTTTGAGCCTTTGCAGTCAGCAGAGTTAAAGATCCTGTCGTTGAAGATAGTACTCCTGACTGCATTGGCCTCTATAAAGAGGGTAGGGGACCTGCAGGCATTTTTGTTGACGAATCGTGCCTGGAATTCGGGCCTGGTAACTCTCATGTGATCATGAGACCCCGGCCTGGATATGTGCCCAAGGTTCCCACTATTCCCTTCCGGGACCAAGTGGTGAGCCTGCAAACACTGCCTTCAGAGGAGGAAGACCCAGCCCTATCTTTTGTCTGTCCCGTCCGTGCTCCGGACTTACGTGGACAGAATGCAAAGCTTCAGCACCTCAGAGCAGCTCTTCGTCTGTTACGGAGGACAGCAGAACGGAAGGGCTGTCTCCAAGCAGAGGATGGCCCACTGGATAGTGGATGCCATCGTCTTGGCGTATGAATCCCAAGACGTGCCCTGCCCGCTCGGGTTAAGAGCCCACTCCACCAGGGGTGTTGCTTCTTCCTGGGTGCTGGCTCATGGTGCCTCGCTGACAGATATTTGCAGAGCTGCAGGCTGGGCGACACCTAACACGTTCGCTAGATTCTATAGCCTCCGTGTAGAGCCGGTATCATCCACGGCAGTCAGATGTGGCGGAGCGTCCAACGCCAGGTCTAACACTCGTATGCATTGGTGGAACGGGTGTTAGGCTGGGTTCCATATGTTGTGACATCCATGGTGGTCCCATATGTGTATTCTTCCATGGTACGGCTCCCTACGGCGAGCCCGTGTCTTTCCCCTGGCAGAATCCGCTTTGCCGTCACAGTAAGGTGTTGTTCCCCCACCTCTAAATGGCCGGGGCCACTCCTGGGACTTCCGTATGTGGTGCTGCCCACGGCCAGCCCATACGTGTATTCTCCACATTGTAACTCCCTCCGGGCATGATGTGGCTTCTGCAGCAGCCTCCAGCCTCCAGCTTTCAACTCAATGAGTCGTCTTCAAATGCTGTTCGGCTCTGAAGTGAATGACAGCGTGCATGCGCCCTCGTTTCCTGTTTATACCCGCGGGGCGGAGTGATTCACGGAGTGAACCGGCCAATGTTCATTGGCCAGTTCTATATAGCTCGAAGCTGATAGAGGCTCCCAGAAGTGAGCCCAATTCGTCGGTGACATCCAACGTACGTCTCCGTTCCCTCCTTCAGGGAACGAGGGTTACCATATGTTATCTTGGCACATTTTAGGCCCTTTAGTGCCAATTGGGCATCTTTTAAATGCTACGGCCTACCTGAGCATTGTTTCTGACCATGTCCATCCCTTTATGACCACCATGTACCCATCCTCTGATGGCTACTTCCAGCAGGATAATGCACCATCTCACAAAGCTTGAATCATTTCAAATTGGTTTCTTGAACATGACAATGAGTTCACTGTACTAAAATGGCCCCCACAGTCACCAGATCTCAACCCTATAGAGCATCTTTGGGATGTGGTGGAACGGGAGCTTCGTGCCCTGAATGTGCATCCCACAAATCTCCATCAACTGCAAGACGCTATCCTATCAATATGGGCCAACATTTCTAAAGAATGCTTTCAGCACCTTGGTAAATCAATGCCACGTAGAATTATGGCAGTTCTGAAGGCGAAAGGGGGTCAAACACAGTATTAGTATGGTGTTCCTAATAATCCTTTATGTGAGTGTATATCATCAAAAAAAAAAAAAAAAAAAAACACATTTGTTTGACGTTTTATTTATTTTGCTGTTGTGTGTCAGGAAATATCAGTAAAATATCAATTTACATTTCCAAACATTCCTTTAACCATTAATTGTGATAATTAATGCAACCTGACAGAGCTTAAGAGGATCCGAGGAGAAGAATGACAGAAAATCGCCAAATGCAGATGTGCAAAGCTTGTCATGAAGACTTGAGGCTGTAAAGGTGCCAAGTTAAGGGTTTGAATACTTATGCAATGCACTTATTTCAGTTGTCAGTGATCTGTTTTTTGCTTTGTCATTATGGTGTATGGATACATATGTGTGTGTGTGTGTGTGTGTGTGTGTGTGCGTGTGCGTATGTCAAAGCTTACCATAATTTACTTATTTTATTATTTGAGCTGTATAACCATTTTCAAAAAGTAGACACACACAAAAGACACTTTTGTCTTGTTAAACTAGGAAATATAATTTATTGCATAAAAATTATATTTAGTTACAGTAAGAAGTCTAAACATTTATGTACAGTATTACTTTACAGCATTACATGAAAAAAAAATCCTGACTTCTTGTGTACCTTCTTTGATATAAAATAACATCTGAACAAAACAAAAAAAAGAGTTCAGTCACACTTGAGTATCCACGAACAGCAACTACCATCCAGAGAAGCAAAGCCCATTAAGCTTCACATGTGAAAGGCTCAAAGGCGTTTTCGTGTTACATTGACTGAGAGACAACTGGAGACATTTCAGAGCCATTTAAAAGCTTCAGAGTTTTCAAACCATCAGGGATTTTCAATTTCAAAAATAATCCTCCAAACAAACTTCTTGTTGTTCATTGTGAGGGCGCAAGTGGCGGCCCAAAAGCTTCCTAAACAAATGAGGAGAACGGCACAGAGGTCATGGATCCCTGACCCCCAATTACAGTCGTTTTGTTTGCATTTATTACGGCTGAGAGGCCTAAGAGGTCCAGTTTTCCCCAGCCTAGTTACAGCAGTCATCAGAAGAGGGAAAGTAATACGATTCCCATTCCACGTACTTCATACACGAGACATCTAGACGTCCACAGATTCACTTTTTGTTGTGCACTTGCATAGAACTTATAATGGGAAAAGGGGACAACAGATATGATGAAGCCTGTTCATTCATATACACTGTAGCACTGACTGATAGGTTGGTGCAAACAAGCTCTGTCACACTGTATTTTTCCATCTTTCTCTCGCTTACACACACACACACACACACACACACACACACACACACACACACACACACACACACACACACGCCTTGGTTATTTAATTCACACCTTTACAGGCATGGACAGATACTGCACATTTTCTTGTTGTTTGTTGCCAGACATTTGAACACTTGTGAAGAAAAGGTCAAGAAAAATAAAAGAAATGGACCATCATCCACTTCAAATTATTATATGACTTCTGATAATAAGTAGTACATGGCTCTCAGGCGTACTCAAGGGAAACCCATTAAAACTTGAAAGTCAAAACAGACAATAAAGAGCAAGTGGGTCATACTGCAATCAACAGAGCACTTACGCCACCTTTCAAGGCTACTATTTATAATTTAAACAGCGCGACTGACTGGCATCAAACCCTGGAAAGGGCTTTCTGCCATCCGCACAATTTCGTACTCTTTAACCAGTGCAGATATTTGCAGTGCGCTTTCCCAAGTAGGATCAAAGCATATTTAACCTCAGCGTAACATTTCAATTTCATCAAAAAAAAGTCAGCTCTTACTTGTGAAACCTTTAAATTCCGTTTTAACTTCCACCCTGCCCATTTTCAGTCAGAGACGAATCATCGCAGCAGCTTAAAAAAAAGAACATAATGCGTAACGGCAGTTACGAACAGAAGAGTGAAAAACAATGATCCTCAAATAGGGATAATAACTTAAAAAAAGTCCGTTCCCTATAGTAAACTAATATGAGTTTACCAGAAAGCTGTCCTGCATTACAAATGATCGACTGAATATAAAAAAAGAGCGATAACGGAGGCTAATCGACGTTTGATCAGAGAAAGAAGAAAGCGCAAAAAGATTGGTCCTCTGCTAACGAGAACGCACAAATCCATTCCTGTATGCTATTTCAAAAGACACACACAGAAAATGATGCTTCAGACTGAAGTAAAATAGAAGCATGTGGTTTTGTTTCAAGTGAAATCGTTCTGAAAGCTGATTTTAGTGCAGATGGTTTTAGCTCCTTGTTGGTTGGCCTTTTTTCCCACCTTTACTCTTGTTTATTTGTGTGCGAGCATGTTTCCTGAGGAGCTTGGCGCGCTGCTGTTTTACTGGACTCAGAATCTCTGTGTCTTTAAGCATCTAGGTCGCTAGGAAACAAAGCCAGCTGCTCAATGTGCAATGGCGTTTGATAGTGTATTTTCACACTTGCTATGTGTACCACGGGATCAGTGTGTATCAGTATGATGCAAGTATCATTTAATCATGAGCTGATTGGAACCGTACCAGCAAATGCACCAAAGAACTGACTTCCTTTTCAAACAACATGTGATTGCAGCATCATCACATTTGCTACATGTAGATATGTTTTATTTGAAGATCATCCAGAGTGCCTGACCACAGCTCATACGCATTGCAATCCTTGGGATATTCTGCATGAGCATAAAGGAACTGAGGTAAAAGGCAAGTTGTAACGATGTACTGGAGTGCAGTTTCCATCTGCTTGCTTGCATTAATTCTAGGTTTTTAATGGCAAATATGTCCCTTTTCACACTTTTTGATTTGCCGATCAGCAATCTCCATCCGTCGTCATGACAACCAAGACCTCACTCTTGCCCATCTCTTCAAGAGCTGTAGCCAAGGAAACCAGGTCTGCGTCACCCTGGTGACAAGCTTCCCAAAGGTCTAGCAGCACACCTGTGGGGCTGGGTTTGGTCGCAAAGTAGTTCAGATACCTGTGGGAAAAAGTGGAAAGAAATTAAACCTTTCTCGTTGTCTATGTGTATAAATGAATATGCTGATTTTTTTTGGTGCCATGAAAAATGCACGCAAAAATACCTGTCAAAGCCCAGGCTGCGAGCCAGCATTCTCCAGTCACAGCCACGTGCGCTGGGGGCATCCAGACTGGCACAAATTTTCTGGCGTATGGATACGGGCAGTCGGAAAGCATATGGGCCCACTTGAGACGAAGGCAGACACGAACCGCCTGCTGGTAATGGCGAGTGGGGGGGCAAGGTCTGAAGGGCAAACGCACACACACAGGTAAAGTAGTCAGTGCCAGTTATTATATATTATTTTCAAGTTATTAATTCATTCACTAGTGACTTCACAGAATAAATATTATATCTACATCCTGCTGTTTTCTGTACCTCTTGGATATCAGTGTTAAGCTGGAATATCTGTCCCTCGCCCTCCACCTGTCTGACACAGATCTTGCAGGTGAGCTGGGAAACCACCAGACTTCCTCTCTCCAGACTGAAGGTGCAATGCAACGGCCGCTGACTCCCACTCCAAATGTGATAGAACGGGATTTCCTGGGACACATCATGCACACAATTAAATAAGGGGACATCCTGAATTACATCTGAGGATGCTCAAAATGGATAGCATTTTAATAATACTTGTATACAATTTTGTTCCAAGGCTGCATTTATTTGATCCAAAATACAGCAAAAACAGTAATATTGAATAGTAATAGCAAAATTGGATGTTGCGAAACAATTTATTCATATATATTTAAAATGCTATTTATTCCTCTAATGGCCAAGGGCGTAAATTTCATCTAACAGTTGGGGGGGGACAATAAACCTAACATTTCTCGCATTTTTTGAAGGAGACAAATAATACAGCTAAAATCGTAAGGATATGTGTACCACAAAAAAAAAAAAATTGCCGTTTTGGTGCACTGAACAATGATCTAATGTCCGTTTTTCTTTTCTCTGTCATTTTATCTGACCAACAACACAAAGCGATAGTTGTTTAAATATGAGTAAGGTTCACCATGCAGTCATATTATAATTATTAAATTATCTTGCGTCCTCAACATAGTATTTTATACAATAATATTCAGATATTTAGATATTCAACTGCAGCAAGCCCTCTGATCTGCCACTTATCATATTGAGCAAACCCACACACAGATCTGACAGAGCGGCCGTGTGCATATTTCGGTTTAGAATTACCGTCAATTCAGGGCGGGTTGCTTGAATTATGGGTTCATTAGCCTATGATTCTTAATTAAAAACACAGAAAGAAAACAGTACAATGACACACTCCCTTAAATAGGCGTTTTTACATTCCGCTTTGAAACCAAATCTTCCGCGATCATCTTGTCTGTCAGCTGTTTGCTCTCATGATGAATGAGATTTGACTCCTGCTGCGTTTGTGCTCAGACTCTCGTTCGAGCTCGTGCTGTATATTGAGCAGTGTTTAATTGTTGTGTCTGTTCTCTAACTGAACTAAATGATTTTATTACTATAAAAATGAAAACGACGGTGGCCCGGGGTGGTGCTGCGGTGGGCAAGTGATGTAACCAGTGTTTTGCCTAAACACCGGTAACACAGACTATCGCAGCAAGTCTATAATATATATTAAAGCCTATATTAAAGAGAAAAGAATAACATCATCTGATGTTTAAAGTGAATAAAATTGCCTTGACAGCTACTCACTGGTGTTTCACAACTGCTGTCTGAAGAGCTTCGTTGTAGTTTAGTTTTTACTGTCTATGGGTAGTTTAGGTGCGCGGTGGATCAAACCACTGTGAGGCAAGGGGGGAGGGGGGGACTCAAAATGTTTCTAAACTTAAAAACACACTTTTTGTCCCGTTTGCATTTGTATTGTTTTACTACTTACACATTTATTACACATAAGTATAAAGCTGTCCCCCCGACAGCTAGGATTATTTGATGAATAGAAAGTTTAAAAGAACAGTATTTATTTGAAATGGATATATTTTGTAATATTATAAATGTATTTACTGTCACTTTTGGTCAATTTAATGTATCCTTGCTGAATAAAAGTATTGATTTAATTAATTTGCAACTCATTTAAGTTCTGTAATCTGATGTCATCCTGATGCTTAAATGTGTAACATTTTAATAATAAAAATGTATTTAGAATTGTAATAGTTTTATGATTTATATTTTAAAAACAATATTATAATATACACATGTCTGTAGAAAAAGTATATATTTTAAAATCTATTATTAATAATAATACTAACAATACTACTACCACTACTACAATACTACTACTACAATGCTTAACCATTCCAGTACATTCATAAAAAAATGTGTATGAAAATTTAGGAAACAGAGTGCGTGTTTGTATGTTAAATTGAAATGCCACCTGCAACCAGAGTAAAATAGGATTTTAAACAAGAAAAACGGTTGCATGGGACTTTATTTTATCTATTGGGAAAAGTGGTCAGACAGGAACCAGTGGCCAGTTGAATAAACTTGGCCACTTAAGACCACCTTAAGAACTAGTTTGACCAACTAGCAGTTTTCCCTTTCAAAGTAGACCAAACTACATTTTGTGCAACTGACTTTAGGAAGTTAGGGCCAGTTTGAAGAAAAAAATGAGGTGACTAAAGTAGTTTATGCAACCAATCACAAGTGTTTGGAGATGAGGAGTTTAAAACTACTTTGTGACAAAAAAGGAAAGCCGTTTCACAGAGAGAGGAAGTTAATACGTGTATTTATCTAAAACATTTATTTAAACAAAACAAGAAGAAATGATCAATTCTAACCATATAACCAATAACAATACAAAATCTCTCACCTGATACTTAGCTAGGAGTTTACTCCTCCAATGCGAATGAGGAATGTCATGGATTGATAGCCGTAGGTTGTGGTAACTGTCCTTAAAGAGGAGGGCCTTGGGATCCTCTAGTAAAACCCCTCCCAGACTTCGCTCAACTTCTAATACTTCCTGCAAGATAAAGACACGATTTTACTTATTTTCAACATTTTATTGGCAAAGTAAACTTGGGAAGGCCCATTAAATGAGGCAGACTGACTGACCTTAAGGGCATGTGGGGTGTCCTGTATACAGTAGACCCTCAGGCTGTAGTCTAAGGAGAGACACGGGGCCCGAGGAGCAAAGAGGGCCAACTGCAGTCTCTTACAGGCTGGCCGAGGGGGAGCTGACTGTCCCACCAGTCCATATGTCCCCAGCTGCTCCATCAGAATATGACAGCTTTGCTCCTCCACCTGTAGGTAGCAGGGAGACGACAGACTCTCCTCTCCCACAGTTAGCACCTCCTAGTGGACAGGAGGAAAATAAAGTTGTTACACTATGGCCTGGTTTCACAGACAGGGCTTAGATTAAGTCAGGAGTAGGCCTTAGTTCAATTAGGACATTTAAGTAGCTTTTATAAACATGCCTTAGAAAAAAAAAACATTACTGCTGTGCATCTTGAGTCAAAACAAGTTTCTTTCAGTTAAAACAGCTCAAACATGCATTTTAGTCTGGGAGTAGGCTTAAGCCTTGTTTGTGAAACTGGGGGTATGTCTAATGATGTGATGGCTGACAAGAGTATATACTATCCTGATTTAACTTGTCATCCGTTAACACTCATTATTCCTTTCAATTTCCCCCCTCCTCCTGATTCTCCATCATTATCCAATGATATAGCCTCTCTCATCTTTCAGACATCATGCTCACCTCCCAGGCACCTTGATGGTTCTGCATTTTGAGGGTTAGGGTCCAGTCTGGGGGCTCTAGCTGGGCACAGTGAGGCAGACTGAGGACCACAGGTCTGCTCAACAGCATGCCGGAGGGTCCACAGCTCACCACTGGACTTAATACCGTCTGACTACCATCTGATGGCAACCTGACACAAAACACAGAGCAACAGAGGTGAGCAGCCTGACATTCATGCCACTTACCAAATTTAGTACAAATAAAAATGCACAACATCAAAAACACACCATCCCAAATTATGTACTTATATTTGGCGTTATATGAGATTGAAGAAATTGTTTGTTTTTCACTTATTTTTGTCCTTTTTCCACTTGTACTTGATAATGATAGTGGAAAGGAAAGATGGGGAAGTGGGATACAGAAATGCTGCACATGCCACAAAAGACATCCTAAGCCAGAGCCATGGCTTTAACAATGATTTTTTTTTGAGAAATGTTTTGAGATTTTGAGAAAATGTATGGCACATATAAATGGTGAGAGAAAGACAAAGCTTGTAGTCTTAAAGCTCTGAAGGCAAAGTGATATATTTCATATTTGACAATAAAACAAAAACAGTGAAAGAAGGAAAGAAAAAAAAGAGAGCCTCAGCAAAAATGTCAGTGCTCAGACAACCATTCAATGTTTTCAAGACATATTAGTTTGTTTGTATTTTTCTGCTGTGTCATAATTTTGAAATGTTTTTTTCCCCATAGCGCTGCCACTGGGGTCAAATGTTTCTGCAGTCAATATTGCTTTGCAAGGACTGTCAAGATGTTTTGAACTGTTTGCAACTGTACAAAGTGACAGATAAATGCAAGTGTTATATGTCAGGAAATTACAGTAAGATGTGGGCAGGGCACTGAGAAACTATTTTAAGTGGCTGACTTACGTTGTTTTCTCCCATTTGTTTATAATGAGATACATCTCGTAGAACTTGCCCTGAGGAATCGTCCCTGGTGGAACCAACAGGCTCACCCCTGGCAGGGAGAAGGGGGAACAGAGGTTAAAAATATATATATTTTTGATTAAATACTTTCAGTTTATAATTGCAGTATTTTTTAGCTATAATCATTCTTAAATATTTTAATACTTAGCATAAATTAATTTATACTATATATATATACACACAGTGAGGAAAATAAATATTTGAACACCCTGCTATTTTGCAAGTTCTCCCACTTAGAAATCATGGAGGGGTCTGAAATTGTCATCGTAGGTGCATGTCCACTGTGAGAGGCATAATCTAAAAAAAAAATCCAGAAATCACAATGTATGATTTTTTAACTATTTATTTGTATGATACAGCTGCAAATAAGTATTTGAACACCTGAGAAAATCAATGTTAATATTTGGTACAGTAGCCTTTGTTTGCAATTACAGAGGTCAAACGTTTCCTGTAGTTTTTCACCAGGTTTGCACACACTGCAGGAGGGATTTTGGCCCACTCCTCCACACAGGTCTTCTCTAGATCAGTCAGGTTTCTGGCCTGTCGCTGAGAAACACGGAGTTTGAGCTCCCTCCAAAGATTCTCTATTGGGTTTAGGTCTGGAGACTGGCTAGGCCACGCCAGAACCTTGATATGCTTCTTACAGAGCCACTCCTTGGTTATACTGGCTGTGTGCTTCGGGTCATTGTCATGTTGGAAGACCCAGCCTCGACTCATCTCGACTCGAAACACTCCAGCCCGAGGTGCCCTAATGACTACCGCCCTGTAGCACTCACACCCATCATTATGAAGTGCTTTGAGCGGCTGGTCCTGGAACACCTAAAAGACTCTATACCATCCACATTGGACTCACACCAGTTTGCCTATCGCAGCAATAGGAGCACAGAGGATGCAGTTTCCATGGCACTGCACTCTGTGCTCACCCATCTGGACAGTAAAAACACCTATGCACGCATGCTGTTTGTTGACTTCAGCTCAGCATTCAACACTGTCATCCCATCCAAGTTAATTGCCAAACTTGGAGACCTGGGCATCAACACTTCAATGTGTAACTGGATTTTAGACTTCCTAACTGACAGACCACAGAATGTTCGATCAGGATCTACCTGCTCCACGTCCATCACACTCAACACTGGTGTACCACAGGGCTGTGTGCTAAGTCCGTTTCTCTACTCCCTCTTCACCTCCGACTGCAAGCCTGTGTATGGATCTAATTCCATCGTCAAGTTTGCGGACGACACTACGGTGATTGGTCTCATCAGCAACAACGATGAGACTGCCTACAGGGAAGAGATCCAGCACCTGGCCACATGGTGCGCTGATAATAACCTGCTCCTCAACACCACCAAAACGAAGGAGCTCATCGTGGACTTCAGGAAGGAGTCAAGAGGCACACACGACACCATCCACATAAATGGAATGGCTGTTGAGCGTGTCTCCAGTTTCAAGTTCCTGGGGATCCACATCTCGGCGGACATGTCGTGGACGACCAACACCTCCAGCCTGGTCAAGAAGGCTCACCAGCGCCTCTTCTTCCTGAGGACACTGAGGAAGAATCAGCTCTCCTCGGCTATCCTGGTGAACTTCTACCGCTGCGCAATAGAAAGCATCCTGACCAACTGTGTGGCAGTATGGTATGGGAGCTGCTCTGTTGCGGAGCGCAAGGCACTGCAGCGGGTGGTGAAAACTGCCCAGCGCATCACAGGGACTCCACTACCTGCCATCGAGCACATCCAGAGGAAACGCTGTCTGCATCGAGCTCGCAGCATCCTCAAGGACTCCTCTCACCCAGCCCACAGACTGTTTTCTCTCCTGCCCTCCGGCAGGCGTTTCAGGATCCTCCGGACCAGGACCAGCAGACTAAAGAACAGTTTTTTCCCCAGAGCTGTCTCTTTACTGAACTCAAACCACCGTTGATCCACTTCCCTCATAAACTGCAAACTCTCCTACCTCACACCTACATTCACTTTGTTATTTGCACTACCGACTGTTGATTACAATAACAACTGTTTACTTATGCATTTTGCACCACCATATCTTAACTGGAATTTGCTCATTTGCACTGCCGACTGTATTTACAGTAACCATGTTTACATTTGCATTTTGCACCGTACTTCTAACTGCAATATGCAATCACTTTCCACTGCACTTTTACACTTTCTTTCGGATAGCTCTGTCCATAATTTATTGCACTACCTTAATCCACTGCTATATTCCTCATATTAGCCCAACATACTATTGTATACCTCTATCTGTAAAATTCTGTTCAAAGTAATAGCCATCTGTATATTATATTCATAGTACATATTCACCTGTACATTCTGTTTACATTCTGTTTATAGTAATAGCCATCTGTATATTTATATTTATTCACTGTATATATTCATCTGTAAATTCAGTTCTGTTTATAGTAATAACCATCTCTCTACTTATACATATTTATATATATTCAGTACATTTTTATGCCCTGCACTTACGCAACCATTGTATATATCCTGCACTTGCTGCTATTGCACTTCTGGTTAGACCTAAACTGCATTTCGTTGCCTTGTACTTGTACTTGTGTAATGACAATAAAGTTGAATCTAATCTAATCTAATCTAATCTTCAATGCTCTAACTGAGGGAAGGAGGTTGTTCCCCAAAATCTCGCAATACATGGCCCCGGTCAGCCTCTCCTTAATACAGTGCAGTCGCCCTGTCCAATGTGCAGAAAAACACCCCCAAAGCATGATGCTACCACCCCCATGCTTCACAGTAGGGATGCTGTTCTTGGGATGGTACTCATCATTCTTCTTCCTCCAAGCACGTTTAGTGGAATTATGACCAAAAAGTTCTATTTTGGTCTCATCTGACCACATGACTTTCTCCCATGACTCCTCTGGATCATCCAAATGGTCATTGGCAAACTTAAGACGGGCCTTGACATGTGCGGGTTTAAGCAGGGGAACCTTCAGTGCCATGCATGATTTCAAACCATGACGTCTTAGTGTATTACCAACAGTAACCTTGGAAACGGTGGTCCCAGCTCTTTTCAGGTCATTGACCAGCTCCTGCCGTGTAGTTCTGGGCTGATTTCTCACCTTTCTTAGGATCATTGAGACCCCACAAGGTGAGATCTTGCATGGAGCCCCAGTCCGAGAGAGATTGACAGTCATGTTTAGCTTCTTCCATTTTCTAATGATTGCTCCAACAGTGAACCTTTTTTCACCAAGCTGCTTGGCAATTTCCCCGTAGCCCTTTCCAGCCTTGTGGAGGTGTACAATTTTGTCTCTAGTGTCTTTGGACAGCTCTTTGGTCCTGGCCATGTTAGTAGTTGGATTCTTACTGATTGTATGGGGTGGACAGGTGTCTTTATGCAGCTAACAACCTCAAACAGGTGCATCTAATTTAGGATAATAAAGGGAGTGGAGATGGACATTTTAAAGGCAGACTAACAGGTCTTTGAGGGTCAGAATTCTAGTTGATAGAAAGGTGTTCAAATACTTATTTGCAGCTGTATCATACAAATAAATAGTTAAAAAATCATATATTGTGATTTCTTGTTCTTTTTTTTAGATTATGTCTCTCACAGTGGACATGCACCTTTGATGACAATTTCAGACCCCTCCATGATTTCCAAGTGGGAGAACTTGCAAAATAGCAGGGTGTTCAAATACTTATTTTCCTCACTGTATATATATACACACACAATGCACAATGTACTGTATAAATATGAAGGAATTTTCTGCATTGTTTTTTTGTTGTTGCCTGTTTTATTTTTTTACCTGTTTTGAATTAAGCATTGCATTAGGGTGTGTTTTAAGGGTTAACAAAATGTATATATATATATATATATATATATATATATATATATATATATATATATATATATATATATATATATATATATATATATATATATATATATATATATATATATATATATATATATATATATTTGTATTTATATACACTCACCTAGAGGATTATTAGCCTTAATTCTATGTGGCATTGATTCAACAAGGTGCTGAAAGCATTCTTTAGAAATGTTGGCCCATATTGATAGGATAGCATCTTGCAGTTGATGGAGATTTGTGGGATGCACATCCAGGGCACAAAGCTCCCATTCCACCACATCCCAAAGATGCTCAATTGGGTTGAGATCTGGTGACTGTGGGGGCCATTTTAGTACAGTGAACTCATTGTCATCTTCAAGAAACCAATTTTAAATGATCGAGCTTTGTGACATGGTGCATTATCCTGCTGGAAGTAGCCATCAGAGGATAGGTACATGGTGGTAATAAAGGGATGGACATGGTCAGAAACAATGCTCAGGTAGGCCGTGGCATTTAAACGATGCCCAATTGGCACTAAGGGGCCTAAAGTGTGCCAAGAAAAAATCCCCCACACCATTACACCACCACCACCAGCCTGCACAGTGGTAACAAGTATGATGGATCCATGTTCTCATTCTGTTTACGCCAAATTCTGACTCTACCATCTGAATGTCTCAACAGAAATCGAGACTCATCAGACCAGGCAACATTTTTCCAGTCTTCAACTGTCCAATTTTGGTGAGCTTGTGCAAATTGTAGCCTCTTTTTCCTATTTGTAGTGGAGATGAGTGGTACCCGGTGGGGTCTTCTGCTGTTGTAGCCCATCCGCCTCAAGGTTGTGCGTGTTGTGGCTTCACAAATGCTTTGCTGCATACCTCGGTTGTAATGAGTGGTTATTTCAGTCAAAGTTGCTCTTCTATCAGCTTGAATCAGTCGGCCCATTCTCCTCTGACCTCTAGCATCAACAAGGCATTTTCGCCCACAGGACTGCCGCATACTGGATGTTTTTCCCTTTTCACACCATTCTTTGTAAACCCTAGAAATGGTTGTGCGTGAAAATCTCAGTAACAGAGCAGATTGTGAAATACTCAGACCGGCCCGTCTGGCACCAACAACCATGCCATGCTCAAAATTGCTTAAATCACATTTCTTTCCCATTCTGACATTCAGTTTGGAGTTCAGGAGATTGTCTTGACCAGGACCACACCCCTAAATGCATTGAAGCAACTGCCATGTGATTGGTTGATTAGATAATTTCATTAATGAGAAATTGAACAGGTGTTCCTAATAATCCTTTAGGTGAGTGTATATATATATATATATATATATATATATATATATATATATATATATATACATACAATGTGTGTGTCTATATAATATTATTTAATCATGCTGAAGAAGTTTTACTGAAGAAGTTCTACTTTACATTTAACCAAAGTGGACATGACTAACAGAAGTGGACATTATTGAAAAAAACGCTACAAAAGTGTCAAATACGGCTCCTTTAAAGCCTATTACCCGTATTAGGGATGGTGAGACGGCCACCAAGGGAGCCCAGTGTGGCGCTGGCACTGTGACTGGGCTCCCTGGGGAGTGTATGCCCATGGTAGTCTTTAGGTCCAGAGCCCACAGTCTTCAGGCTCATGATCTCCCCGTCTGTAGAGCCAGGGCCTGTTGGCAGCTCAAGGGAGGACATGGTAGAGGAGTTGTACACCTTTATCTTCAGGCTAGGAAGTGGGTCCAGCAGGGGAGACGTGGTCATGGGGATCTTATGCTGAGAGTCCAGACTGGCCTGCTGCAGTGCGAAAAGCGGCCCGCGGAAGGTTCCGGCACTGGCTGTGAGGTCAGGAGGGGCTGTCGGATGCAGTAGGTGTGGATTATCTAACAAAGTAGAGAAGCGAAAAGAGAGAAGGAAATGTTTCTGGCTAGCTGCAAAAGTTACAAGAGAGGATTTGCCTAAGAAATGAGAGTATTAAAGGGTAGAGGATTTAAAAGAGAAGCCGTATAAACAAGTTATAGCAGATTAAATACTTTTGAGAGAGTAGGTGACAGCTGGAGAAAGGATTAAAACTTAACATATATCGGAAAAAAGAGTTTATAATAGGTTTGAAGAGGTGAGAGGAGTGAGAATGAACATTTTTTAAAAGTGAGAAACTGAAAGTGAGAAAACACGGATGTCTTACCCTGGCGTGGCGGTTTGTAGTTGCCGGGGTGGAAGGCAGCAGTAAGGGCTGATGATGAATCTGTGATTTCACCATGGAAATGGCGGCAACTCCGGCGATAGACCAGGATGCCCACACACAGCACGAGGATCACGCACAGCAGCAGAGCCCCTACCAGCCCTGCATACACCACTACACCAGCACCGGAGCCAAGAGCTGAGACACATATAGGTACGGATTTACTGTCACTGATGGAAAATAAATACATTATGCAACACAGAAATGTGATCAAAGGAAAATAAATAGGTTGGAAAAAGGAGAAGAGCTTAGTACCCAGACTTTAAACTATCAGCATAATGTCTTGCAGCTTGTTCTGTTCAAGAGCTGTCCACTTAGACACATCTGAACAGCAAAGAAGTTTATTCACCTTATTTTTAACATAAATGGATGTGTGACTATTTGTAACTTGAATGTGCAAGGCTTCCAGTGTGATCATGTTATTTTTAGCAGTACAAAACAGCTCATTATGCAGCTATAGTCATAATTATAAACACTGGTTTGTAGCGCAAATAGATAGTTTACTGCACTTTGTTATTGTTCTAGTTATTTACCTGTAAGATCTTAATCAGAGCAGTGCCATATTTAATTAAATTTTTTACAGGAATGAAAATGAGACTGTGAGAGATAGAAAGACGATTGTACGATTGTTCAATCGATTGTACTGTTGTTTAACAACATACTGATTGCCCAGCTGATGAAACATCTTTCCGAAAAAAAAGTTCAGTAGACAGACAAAAATTCCATTAAATACTTTTGAAAGTTGAGAGTTGGGCAAATGATGTGATCTAGGACCTTTATACAGAGCTTGCCATTGTAAAGACTGTAAGTCTATCACTTACAGCCTCATTTTCATCTGTGTTAAGTTTAATATGGCGTCTAACCTGACTAAAGAATAAAGTGGATTATGTATTGGAAAGTGAATTTGCAATACTTCAACGGTTTATTTACAGGAAGTTACATAGTACCGGCCAACCAGATTGTAAATGGGTGCTGCTATTTTTGTGGTCAGTAAACAGATTGTGGGTGGTCTGAGTATAATAATAAGGGTCGAAAAGTTTGAACCTGTATGCACAGTTGGGGGTGCTGTAGATCTAACAGTCATTTGTGGGACTCTTGATCCCTGTCTCTTTTTTTATTCAGTCATCGCTGAATTAAGTACTACATTTACATACCTTAGTATACTATTAAAATGCTTAGGAGGAGAGGAGAGATAGAGGTGATCACATAGGTATTGCCCTCAAGAGACAGAGGAGAAAAAACGAGGAAGAGAACAGATGCGTCTGAGTGAAAGTGGGCAAAAGGCGGGATGGAAGTGAATCTGACAGCCATCTTAACTTATTATAGCAAATGGAACCAAGCTGAATTAGCTGCGTTATTTTTTGGTCTCTCAAGTACTGAATGTCACATTGATCTCAGAATATTAGCATCACTTGAACTGTAAGCTACACTATTGATCGCTTTGGGCCAGTAAGATGCACAGTCATTAACTTCAATGTCTTCAAAAAGCACTCTATTTCAGAACCAAGGCTGCATATGTATTATACATCATCTTCCAGGAAAGCGTATGCACATTTTCCTGTGTGTGTGTGTGTGTGTGTGTGTGTGTGTGTGTGTGTGTGTGTGTGTGTGTGTGTGTGTGTGTGTGTGTGTGTGTGTGTGTGTGTGTGTGTGTGTGTGTGTGTGTTTATAAATTGCATAAATCTGTATACTATACTGAACAGGACAACAACCTCTTCCACCTGAAAATTATATTTTGGTATACATTGGTAATAAATGAAAATGTATAAACTTATATAGAAGCCAAGCCAATTAAATCCAACAATATTTGGTCATTTTGAGACTCTCAGGCTATATTACTATGTTCACTGGGCCAGTTAACAGAAGTAGTTGCTCCATGACAGTTCCAAAATATTGTGACAGCCTAAACAATGTACAATTTTAGTGAATTTTGAGTAAAATAAATGCTTAATTTGTTATATTTAAATTGACAATCAATTAAATTGATAAATTAAAAATGAGTAATGTAATGTAAGAAAATAAAAAAATCATAAAAAACAACCCCCAAAGCTGCACAAAATGTCTCATAATTGTAGATAATTTAAAAATGGACTGTTTATTCAATCAATCAATCAATCAATCAATCAATCAATCAATCAATCAATCAATCAATCAATCAATCAATCAATCAATCAATCAATCAATCAATCAATCACCCATAAATTACTGTGAGATGCTGTCCACTATTTCATAAACTCATTTCACATTTTCACTTAATTTCACATGGCTGTTTTATCATGCAAGACAAGTCAAGTGTGCTGCGTATCAAGATATGAACAGGACAGAAATGACAGTGAAACAGTACACACACAAACACGCACACGCACACATACTGTATATTGCATCTTTTAAATTAATATTTCCAGTCACTTTTTCATGGCTTTCCCAGACACAATCACACAAGTAGCCAGGCACACAGAGGGAGAGGGTGAAAAGTGTATGCAACGAAATGTCAAACAAAAAAACACTATTAAAAGGAAAACTTACGATGGCTTGAATGTTCAATAGAAACCTTTTTATCTGTTAGAAAAAAGGCAAAAACAAAGAAAAGAAAAAAACAAGAAAAAATGAACACAAGGATGGATGAGCAAAGTTATGAGCATAGATCAGAGATGACTGCAATTGAAAGTGGAACAAATAATCAAAATATGCAAATACAAGCAAATGAAACATCAAAGCATAAACACTGAAATCATAGGTTTATGGCAGACAGAGCACAAGTAAATATCTTACAGCTCTCAAGGGATGGTAGGCACTAGAGGAATCATTTGTGAGGATATATATATATATATATATATATATATATATATATATATGAATATATATATGTGTGTGTGTGTGTGTGTGTGTGTGTGTGTGTGTGTGTGTGTGTGTGTGTGTGTGTGTGTGTGTGTGTGTGTGTGTGTGTGTGTGTGTGTGTGTGTGTGTGTGTGTGTGTGTGTGTGTGTGTGTGTGTGTGTGCGCGCATATGTCTGTGTCTATGCTGCATTATTAATGCTGGAATCTGGGTTGTGCTCCAACTTTAAGCCCAGACAGGCCGCACTAAAACTTCCAGTCTGCACTGGGTTCTGGCTGAACAGTGTGTGCATATGTGAGTGTGTGAGCAAGCTATTGATGTTCTCCTGAGAGTATTCAATGCTGTCAACTGTGCTCTTCCAAAACCAGCCCTGGGATGAGCACCCAGTGTCAAAATGAATCTGGCTCACCATCACATGGCTGATGTGTTTCTTCACTTGATAGTATTAAAGTACATTTTGTCGGACTGCTCAAACCTCAGCGTTTACCCTCCTGTCCATCTGTGCTTAGAACCCGGTGCTAACTCATTTCTGAGGATGTGAGGACCAACATTATTTTAGTACCATTTAAATATCATTATATGTTTTTATTGTTTTAAAGTTCATTTTAGTTAGTTTTAATAATTTTGTTGTGTTTGTCATTTTTATTATTATTTTTTTTTTAATATAGCTTTTTTAAATTTAATTTTTTTTTGCATTTTAGTTGTAGTTATTTTAGTACATCAAAAATGTTGCCTTAGCAACTAGCTGAAATAAAATAATCTTTTTTTTTTTTAAACAAATGTTTTTTTTATGGTTTTAATTTTAGTTAGCTTTAACAACCCAGGTTCATATCTGTTATAAACTCATTAGATTAGCAGTCACGTTCCAAAAACATTGACATTTTGTAACTGATGATGCCCGGCCATGTGACTTACTGCGGGCACACAGTCCCTCTGTGCAGTTCTTGCTCTCCATCATGCTGCCGCTGCAGTGACGTCCTCCATTACGCGGTGGGGGTGCTTGACATTCACGGCTGCGCCAGTGCGTGCACTCTGTCCCACAAGCGGACCACTTGGCCCACTCCGTCCAGCCTCCATCCACTAGGAAAAAAAAAAGAAGCGGTTAAGCAGTGGATCATGTGTGAATCTGTTAGTGGGGGGTTATACAAGTGTGTCATGTGAAGTTGTGACAAATGTCAGTCTTCACCTGGACAGAGGGTGGTGCAGGTGACTCTTTGGAATGGTGGGCCATCACAGAAGGCTCCTCCATTGAGAGGTGCTGGATTGGTGCAACTGCGTGTCCGTCGCTGCCAACCCCGCCCACATTGAGCATTGCACTCTGACCACTCTGTCCAGGATGACCAGCCCCCACTCACTACGGAAGGAAAACCAGGTACACATATAATGAAACATGCAGTTTGATCTGAGGAGAATGGAGCCTTTTAGCTACAGGAACTATAAAAGAAAAAAACAAAAACAAGCAGCAATGCAAGGAACCACTTTGAGCCATACAGCAGGATACGATGTACAATAGGAGTTGCATATTACAGTCAGCCAAACATTATCATTACATAAACCCTGACAAGGCAACCAGGACCCCAATCAGGACATCCTGAAGGAGTTTTTTGCAATAATGACCAGATTAATGTATTTTATCCCATGTATTACACGTGCTTACCAAATAAATGAATAAATGAACATGAAAAATATTGATTTTGTACTGAAATATTGTTATGTACACTCGTTCAAAAGCTAAGGGTTGGCAAGATTGTTTAATGTTTTTGAAAAGGAGTCTCTTACGCTCACCAAGGATGCATTTATTTGATCAAAAATACAGTAAAAACAGAAATATTGTGAAATAATATTACAACTGAATTTGTTTTCTAATTTAATATAATTTTTTTTAAATGTTTCAGCAGCCATTACCCCAGTCTTCCGTGTCACATGATCCTTCAATGATGAATCAATAATGAAAACAGTTGTAATTTTTAATATTTTTGAGGAAAGCGTGAAGCATTTTTTCAGGATTCTTTGATAAATAGAAAGTTCACAAGAACAGAATTTATTCAAAATAGAAATATTTTGTGTCTTTACTGTATGTCTTTACTTTGTTTTGATCAATTTAATGCATCCTTGCTGAATACAAACATTAATTTCTTTAATCTTACAGATCCCAAACTTTTGAATGGTAGTGTATATATTTGAACTATTAGATTATGTGAGAAGAAAAATAACACAATAGAGAGTAATACGAAAGATCTGCACAGTGTAGGTCACAGGTCAAATATACAGTTAACGATCATTATAGACTGTAGAACGCTGGAACTGACCAATAAGGATCAAGTGTTTCAGAGAGCCCTGTAATATTCATAAACATTCTAGCTCTCGTTTGTGTTGTGAACTTCCACTTGACAGATTTTTTCAGTGATTCATATCGCTGCAGGGATTCTTATTGGTCAAATGGTTACCGTAGACGATGAGTGTGGCAGTGCTGCTGCGTCGCTTAGCGACCACATTGCGAGCCACGCAGGTGTAGTTAGCGGTGTCAGAGAGTCGAGCCTGCTTGATGATTAGGTCATGGTCAATGGTAATTAGAAAGTTAGAATCCAGCGCAGGGTCAATGAGCTCTTCGTTCTTCAGCCAGTCCACCTGTGGCATTATAAAAAAAACAAATCAATGCATTCAGTTTATAGAAGAATGATGAGTATCCAAATACTGCACCTAAAATCATTTGAATAGAAAAATAAAAAGCACCATGCTCTGAGCACAAAAGAGGTGTAATTTAATGAAACTGAACAGTGTAAAATATCCTGTGTGATTGAAAGTTTTATCAAAGCCTCCAATATTAAAGCAACCCCTGCCCACAGGTTTCACTGTAAACATCAAGCAGCTAAACATTGTTTGCTATTATGCATTAAACAAACTGAAGAACCCCAGATGGAGGTTGAGACAATAAAAGAAAGGATAGGAAGGCGAGATGGCACCTCAGCAGGCGGGATGCCCTCTGGTGGCCGACACTGCAACAAGACTTCCTGCTCCAGACGCACCTCCCTGCCAAGTGGCTCCTGCTCAAAGTTCTTCCTTAGGTCTGATAAACACAGAAATTGTTTTTTAAAACCAAAACAAAACATGAAAAAAAAGTGTTTGCATTTGTTTAAATTATAAGCAAAGAATTATTCATATGTGTTATGGATTAAAGTAGCACAAGCAAAAATAGTGAGTGTTTTATAGTCAAAATATTTGGTTTCTCCTCAGGTGCTGTCTTCTAAAGGCAGAGTGCCTGCCTAAAAAGGCATGTCACACCGACAGATCACATAAGCTGCTGAACACAAACTCACAGGCGATGCGGACGTAAGCCCGCCGGCTCTTTGTGGTGCCTGCCGAGCTCCAGGCAACACACTGGCACCAATAATCCTCCAGCCCAAACAACTCCTCCACCTGCGTCCGGGAGACCGAGATATCTACTTCTCTCACTACCAGACCTAAGGCAGGAAAAAAGGAAAAGAATATGTCACTCAAGTTTCAAACATACGTGTCATTGAGTGGAGTGAAATTGTAAGCTCCCAGACCAAGCTTTTTATTTAAAAAAGAATACATTTGCATTTACATGGACACATTTGGCAGATACAATAAAAGGTATATAATTATAACTATTAATAAATATAAAAAAAACTATAATAAATTATACTAATATAAAATAAATACAAAATGAATAGACATTTATATAATAATAAAAAACACTTTTATTATTTTGTTTTAAAAATGTAAAATATAAAAAAATATATGTAAAACCGAAAAAATATTTTAAATAATGTAAAGCTAAATGTAAATATAGTTATTGGGAAAATTATAAGCACTAAAGAAAAATAAACTTGATTGAAGCAGACAGGGTGAACAGTTTTGAGAATTTTATGAATTTTTCTTCCATCACAAATCTTATGGCCATAGCTGTGTTCACTGACATGCAAGTAGACTATAGAGTACACTAAGTGGCCAACAGTATGTTGATAACCACTTCTAAATAAATGACTTTGACTATTCCAGTACTGTCAGTGAAGACAAATCCCAACATTACAGCACACAAAGACATCCTAGAGAATGTTAAAGAGTTATAAGCCATGAACCAAACTCACCAGCTACGAGGTGAATCGAAAGTATTTGAAAATCAGACAAAAAGAGGTAGTAGACTGTGTACTTTAATGAGGGAAAGAACTACAATCCCATGAAGCATAGTGAATGACATAATCGAATTACAAACGACAGATACATACAAAACTATTGATTTAAAAGATGTTGATTGTGTTTATAGAAACAATATATTATATGTTGGATAACCTTATAAGTTATTGTTCAAAATAATTTCCTCTGTGGATGAAATGAATGGAATTTGTATTTCTTGTTGCACTTTATTCTGTACTGCCAGCTTTCTGGAAGAAGTCTGGAAAGGGATTTTTCCTATTCTACAGTACACAGAAATTTTCCAAGCTCATTACTGAAATGTCTAACTCCCTAATGTCCATAGTTCTACAGTTAAATGTTCAACAACACATATGGGTCTTCTGTTCAGGTGTCATATTTTTGGTCTATATGGCAGACTTTACCTGTAATAGGGTCCAGACTCTCCTTGGTCACATGGTCATTCTGGTTCACCCATTCTCCGTTGCATTTGAAGTATATTTGAGTGGCTGGAGCAGCCTTGCAGGAAAGTTTGACAGGTCTGTTCTTCACTATGAAAGCGTCCTCTGGCTCGCTCTGGAATTCCGGCAATGGTTCGGCCGGAGCAGACGGAAACGAGTCCGGGAGAACTTCGCTGTAATCACTGCCATCTACAAAACGAAGAAGAGAAAGCGGTAAGAACATGTGTACAGTTTATGCGAGTGTGTATTCACAAGCGTGTATCTGTCACAGCAAATGAGTTTGGCCTCAGGGGTAATGGCGAGACAGTTGGTCCCTGACATTTCAGGTGTACTCTAGTAATACAGCATTTGCTCTTCTCCATCCCGGGGAGTCCAACAGAGCCAAGATGTAGGTGGGGGAGCTTGACCTTCCATTGAAACACCCAGTGATCACACATTATCCCCTGACATTTTCCCAGTGACAGATCCCTCCCAGCACCACAGCACAGAGCACATCCAGGGGCCAGCGTGTTTCACGGCTCCACACCCAGGCCCTGTCACCTCCAACACGACAATGCTGTTAACCTTTCAAGCATTAAACGCTACACAGGCTATTGACTACCGAGTGAAAATGAGGTCTGAAGACACCGGTGCCGCGGGGCAAAATGGGAAAGTTGTTGGTTTGCACTTTCTAAGATTTGTAGCACACACCTTTCCAAGCCGACAATTTTTTTTAGGTTTGTCAACTGTGAAATTGTATTTTTCTGACTAACCTTAATTATAGTGGGGTGATAATGTGCTATAACTTAAAAGCATGTGTTCAGATAGTAAATGTCCTTCCCCCAATTCAATACAAGGTTAATGCACAACATTTGTTTTCATTTTCTATTCTTTCCTAGTCGGCAACATCAAGCCTGAAGGAGTTGCTCTTTCGTTGACAGGCATAATCACAAATGACAACCAAGGCAATTACAAACAAAAATAAGACTTTGGCCGTAACAGGGGAGAGTTTGGCCATTAAACTGCAAAGGCTTTCATGGTTGAAGAAACTGCAAATTGTTTAATTATCACGCACATACAACTGTCACTGTCATTTGGCTTTGTAATGATAATGATGTGACTAAAATATTTCTGATGGCATAGCTTAGCTTGCAGCAGTGCAAGAACATTATTTAGTTCTCATTCACATCCTGATGCTGGTTGTTGGAGCAATTACAGGAGTTATACAGTGGTGGCCAAAATTATTAGAACACTTGGCATCTGGGAGTCGTCTTGTTGGACCTGGATTTATTTTCAAAATTTCCAAAAGGATGACTTTTTCATATCAGTACGACTCACGTCATCTGGTATTTGATGGTCAGGGCAAACATCTGCATGTTTCATGAACATTATTTAATGAAATCATGTTTTAGAGACAAAAAAGGCAAAAAATGTCATATATATATATATATATATATATATATATATATATATATATATATATATATATATATATATATTACAACAATTAGATTTAAACTCTAGCATAAGGCAGAAGTATTCCTTGAGATGTAGCTTCATCAGTGAGTTAATGCGGGTTAAGTGGCCTGGTCAGAATTTAATAAATGGTAAATTGCGAATGTAAAGAGAAAAAATTAAGGGCAGAAATGGAGACTGGGTGGGGAGAGGACATAGTGCTCTGAAGGCTGACATGCAGGTCAACCGTCTTCGTGCACCTCTGTGTTTGATGGAGCAAGCACGCGTGAGAGGTACAGGGGTCTGGACTTGTCTGCAGACTGCAGAGGTGAAAGAGGTGAGGGAAGAGCAAACTTAAAAATTGGATTTGGGAGGGTGTTTTCACATACAAAGAGGGAGGTTCGCTATACAGGTCAGTTCGAAATAGAAAGGGCAGAACAGAGGGAGAATAAGAGACAAAGAGAAAGAGAGCAAACAAACTGGGCTAATTGAGAAAATAGATATTGCATACATAGTATAAAGTATTATCATATCATATAGTATGACCAAAGACCAAAAATGCGTTATAACAAACATTTTCAAGACATTGCATCTTTAGTCATAGGAGCCTTGGCATAGGAACTCAATTATAGGAACTAGCCAGCAGAGTGGTCTCCCGAGAACTACATTTTCCCATAGGGCCATTTTCCTGGTTGAATTCGCACCGGCAGTAGGAATGTAGATGGAATGTAAACATAAGTTATGCGATTGAAAGAGCAAAAAGGAGGGCTAAAAGACAACTTGCAGTGCTACATATCGAGGCTAAAAAAAACCCCACAACGCCGCAGACAAAGGTGACAGGTAAATGCCATCCGCCACTGTGTTCCATGTTTGTGGCGTAAGTATAAACTGTGTGTTTACACAGCTACAAAGCCCCTAATATCCTCAATATTATTTAAGACACAGTGTCTTGTGATTTTACTTCACAACACTTGCTGAAATGGGTGAAGCACCGTGTAGTGTTATTGTGTGCATTACACACAACAAAATCTAATTTATCAAAAAGCACATCAGTTAGGTCAGTGACTGGAAGGCCACTAGAAGGTCCTAGCAGAAAGTGTCAGTCCAACTTTATGTCATTATGTGACAGCTATGTCCTTTCTCCCTTTATCATCTATCTATCTATCTATCTATCTATCTATCTATCTATCTATCTATCTATCTATCTATCTATCTATCTATCTATCTATCTATCTATCTATCTATCTATCTATCTATCTATCTATCTATCTATCTATCTATCTATCTATCTATCTATCTATCTATCTATCTATCTATCTATCTATCTATCAAAAAATTATAAAATAAAATAAATGTTCTATACCGATTGATCAGGGTCACAAACCATAAAAAAAACATTATTTTGGAATGATATACTCTCCATAAACTAAAATAATAATACTTTAACACAGAGATTCAATCGTTTCAGCACTTTAACAAATATTGCTCTCCTTTTCAAGAGATGAATGTGTATTGTGCCACTGACTAACTCTGCATCTCTATTTTCTCTCTCTCTCTCGTCCCTTTTCTCCTTTCTTCCCTTTGTGTCATTCTCCCCTCCGACAGCTGTCAGCTTGTCTTTTTCAGACTTTGACTTCTCTGTCGATAAGCAATTGTGTTTCTCTTTTTCCACACTACCTCCATATGGCATCGATTGCTACAGAAAATCACCAGTCAAAAACATAGCCTGTCATTCCCTGTCACACACAGAGAGGGAGAGAGAGAAAAATTCAAGACATTTTGTCGAAACAACAAGAGAAGCTGAGAGAATGTGTGTGAGAGTTCTGCGCGTGCGCGTGCACGCGCGTGCGTGTGTGAATGAAGGATCTTTTGGGTGACAAAGCCTATGTGAAAGTCAGTGTGAAAGAGATAGAATCAGTGAGACAAAGATACAGACAGAACATATGGAAAGATGTTGGTTTTTAGATGCACAGACCAACTGAAAATTTAATTATCTGTCCATCCATCCATCCATCCATCCATCTCTATCTCATATCTATCTATCTATCTATCTATCTATCTATCTATCTATCTATCTATCTATCTATCTATCTATCTATCTATCTATCTATCTATCTATCGATTTTATTTTAAATATTGAGAAATATAGAAAATGAAGGGGAAATAAAAAATCTAAATAAATGACAAAAATAAATAGATTAAAAGAACAAAAATAAATAAAATAGATAATGAAAAAACAATAAACTAAGATGTTTTTTGGTTAAGTATTTTTGGATGAGCATTTGACAAACAAAATCACTGGGATGGACACAAACTTTACAAAGACTGCTCTCTAACTTGGTTTGAAGAGCAGACACGAATACCCATCAGGCCTTTTGTCAGGCCACAATTTAGCTGGAATGGTCGTGGCACTCCTAAAAAGAGGGAAGCTCTTAAGAGGCCCCCGACTGCAGGTCTTTTATCACAGTAATGATAGACAAGACACAGCCGGGACCAAAGCCTCCCAGATCCCAGTCTCTGGGAAGGGTGTAAACACCCACACATATGTGCAAACAACCACACATACTCATGAACACAAAAGCAAAACAACATCCAAAAAAGAGGCAGCTGCACTTTTGGGATGTGTGCGAAGCGATTCTGGAATTACGATTGTGATGGAAGAGAAACAGAAATGCTCAAAGGGATGACACACACAAATAAACACAAACAGCTAACAATGATGTGGCCTAAAATAAGAAATGTTACTGGACATGTCTAGTCTCTCTCACACACAAAAGAACAATGGCAAATCACAAATTACACACAAAGGAATGGTGTCAGACATTGTAATTTTGCTAGCTCCAGAAAGTCTGCAGTCATGGGAGCCACACTTTATCATTAGTTTACAAGGGCTGTCATTACCATCCACATTATATATATATATATATATACATATATATTGAGTTCAGATTTACCCTCAACTTTGCAGCTCTCTTAATGATGCTTTTAAAACCTAGAGGATCTGGACTTCATCAATGCTGAGAATCAACATTTCTCAACAGCAAGACCACAAGTGGTGAAAATGGGTGGTAAAATCCTGCCCACAGAGACCGTAAGTACTAGCATGTCTCAACTCTTCTACCCTAAAGTGTTCTTGACTACTTACCTATTAACATTTTTTATTTACAGAAATACAGTGAGTATATACTGCTCTGACAGATCATTTAAATGGTTTTCCAAAAAATAATTTACTCACCCTCATGTTGTCCCAAACCTGTATTCACTTCTGTTTTCCGTGGAACACAAAATAACATTTGATGAATGTTGGTAACAGTTTTGGTGATCATTGACTACCATTGTATTGACCAAAATACAACTTATTTTAGGTTCCTTCTGTGGAGGAAGATATTTCAAGAAAAATATACAGGTTTGGAACGACACAAGCTTCAACTCATATTCTATTCAAACACACATTACACCAGTCAACACAGAACAGTGCAAAAACACACTCTACAAATTCAAAAATAATTACCACTTTACAGCAATTTGCATGGCAAACAGCTGGTGTTACTAACTCATCTAAGATTTAACCTTGATATAACCTGAGCTACTCCAACATGTTATGATTCATCTTTACTCAAAACAATATCCTTCCTGTTATTGACAAAAATGGCTGATTTACAGACACCTGTTATCACACATCAGTTCAATTATTGTATATTAATGCATCATGCTGCCATGTTGCTTGGCAACCGTAATCACCCTTTGGGTAATTTAATGGACAATATTACTTGGCAGTAGAATTGTGCTTGTGATTATTGTTATTTTTAAAAATGAATTATGGACTAAACATTGGTTTATATTCTATTGCTGATTATGAAAGGAATACCTAATATATATATATATATATATATATATATATATATATATATATATATATATATATATATATATATATATATATATATATATATATATATATATATATATATATATATATATATATATATATATATTTAATGTTTTTAAAAGAAACCGCTCATGTTCACCAAGGCCACCATTTATTTGACCAAAATGACACTAAAATCAGTAATATTGTGAAATATTATTACAATTTAAAATAACAGGTTTTTTATTTTCATATATTTTAAAATATAATGAATTCCTGTGATGGCAAAGTTGCGTTTTTGGCATCATTACTCATTACTGTCACATCCTTCAGAAATCATTCTAATATGCTGATTTACTGCTCAAGAAACATTTCTTGTCAATATTAGAAAAAAACATGTGTGCAGCTTGATATATTTGTGAAAACCATTATGTTTCTATTGTCAGTATTAAGTAAGTTCAAAAGAACAGCATCTATTTGAAATAGAAATCTTTTATAACAAACTCAAGGTTGTGCGTGATTTACCAAACATGACTTAGCATGTTTACAAAAATGTATTTTGGTAAAAACCACTGTAACGCATATCTCAGGCAGCTTATTGCTGTATTCATATTTTTGTATCATACTTTGTTCCCACTGCATGGCTGAGAGAAGTTCTGTCTGTCTCTAGAGAACATAACATGATCATTTGAGTTATTTCTCAGTAATAGCCCAGCTATATCCTGCTGATGATGAGGGTGCTGCGTCTGAGGAAGTGACACAGAGTTGAGCTGACAGGAATATTTTCTCAGCATCTCTGCTAACTACAGTAGTCAGAGCAGAAATGATCTTATAATGGCTGCATGATTACTGGCACACAATAACCTCTTTCAAACACACACAAATTCACTCAGGGTACAAAATTAAAACTTTCAAAGCATCAAATGAGAGGAAGTATTGGCTTTAGTGAGTAAATAAAACAGAGTAATCAATGTAAGTGACACAAGATATTTAAAACCACAAAAAAAAAAAAAAAAAAAACATCTGTCGTGACGTGCATCTTCTAACACAATGGAAGATTTACCATAAGAAGCTTATCTAACATCAGGATGCATTAAATTGATCAAAAGTGACAGTAAAGACTGTATGTAGGGATGGGCGATATGGCCTAAAATCCATATTGCGATATACATTGCAGCCTCTTGCGATAACGATATATATTGCGATATAAAAATGATAATAGAACCATTTCAGAACGGGTTAGACCCTAAGGAAAAGGGTTTTTTTTTCTTTAAAACTTTTTTTAAGTAAGAAAATATGTAGTTTTGAGAACATTTATTGTGCAAAACTGTAGTTATAACATATTGTTGCAGATAAATAAAATTCAAGTACACTAGCTGCAGAGACTTTAACAAAAAAAAAGCAGAAAGTTTAAAAAAAAAGTCCTGTACGCGCTTATCCATATAATGGCAGTGAATAGCGATTATTATTTATGATGATAATCATTATAAGTAAATAATACATAAACATTTAAAGGCTGAATGCTGTTTAAAAGTAAACATTGTTTATAAAAAAGATCAAGTGAAAAATAAGCAACCATCTAGGCATAATTTTTATTATTATTAGTTGAGACGAATTATTATTACATAGAGACAAAGTTAAATCTACTGTAGGCTACAACAGTAGCCTAATATATTCTGAAAAATGTATCACGTTAAACCAAACTTTTATTTTGACGTGTTGCCGTGAACACCTTTGAGTGTCTGTTCATTTTATGATATGACAGTTTTCTCAAATGAAATGGTACATTCTCATGAAGTGATGGTTTATGCGTTCGTGTCCTCTATAGCAGTGTTTCCCAACCTTTTTTCAGTCATGGCACCCTTTGAAAATGTTCTCCATTTTGTGGCACCCCCTCGCATACGTTACGCTAGGGGTATAACGGTACAGATTGCTCATGGTTCGTTTTATGTCACGGTTTTAGGTTCACGGTTTCAGTACGGTTCAGTATTTGCTATGTTCAGGGAAAAAAGGACTACTGTCAAATAAAAATAAAGAAAATAATAAGAACAAATAATTTAAATACAAGCAGCAGCACAAATAAATACTATTGAGCAAAGATACTAATAAAATAAACTATGCTTTTCAGGTTTTTCAGGTACGTCTAACATTAGTTTTCAGGTACAGAAAATTATCAAATGTAAAATAAAATTGCATATTTGACTGTATAAATTAAAGATTAATCCTATTAAACTTACAAAAGCATTTCAATCAAGAGCAGTGAGTAATGTCCTTGTCTTTTGTTGTTTGACATTAAACAGACAGCAGTAAAGGCTACTGCCCCTTTAAGATCTAATGCTCGGATATGCGTCGTCTTTCTCGACTGTATAAAGTTTACTTAAGGCATATATAGACTATGTCTGCTAGAATACTCATCAAGATGGACATGTTGACATACTTTTTGTGTGAGTTTGTCCGTTCAGAAGCAAGACTTGAAAGAGAACTCAATATATGAGCGCTGTGAGACGTGTGCGCGCTTTCGGATGAGTGCAAATTGGCCGTTTCTCAATATGCGTTCTTGTCTGTACTTGTGTTCTCGTGGACTTGTGAAACGTCATCAGTCGCTGCCCAAGTACTGTTCCAATTCAAAGGCCGTTTCTCAATACCAAGTACGCGAACTTCTGACTTGCGTCCTTGGTAGTTCAGACTTGCAAGTTCGACTCGGGAGAACGAACTCCAGAGGACGGGGGGAATCGCCATCAGTCGTCAATTGTGAAACGTCATCAGTTGCTGCCAAGTCCTGTTCCAATTCAAAGTTCACATCTAGCCAAGTACAGTTCAAATCCCCGGATGTCAAATCCGCCCCTTTTATCGAGGATGCATCGAGACGAGACTTGTGGACTTCAGACAGACCGGTATCCCAGAATGCATCTCGCACCAACCAGCAAACGTCAATAGCGGATGAGAAACCCCTCGTAATTTAAAAATACTGTTAATGTTTCACAAAATGTAGTTTTAGGACTTTTTCAGGTGAGAATGTACTTGTTTAAAGCTCAAATCTGTGGTTTATTTATAAAGAGAGCGCCTTATAGAAAATGTGATCTGGCGTTTTCGGAGTTGTGAGCTCCAGTGGATCAGCGGCGCTCAGCGAGTGCTCTCCCCGTCCAGAGCAGACTTAACACGGCTAGTCCTTCTGACGCCTGCCGCTGGCCCTGATGTCTTCAGATATAATTCGTCTTCTAACGGCCAATCTTTGGTCTCATGAATCTATCATTTGTTCCCTGGTAAATCGTTTTGACTGAGGGCAAAGTGAAGTTTCATAACTTTATATTTTTAGGCTATTAAACACATAAACTGACATTTAACAAAAATAGACTGGCTTGTGTTTTATGTCATAATTAATTTTATTACAGTGATAATCACACTTGTCTGAACCACATATTAATGTTTTTTTTTTTTATTTAAACGAAAAGAGGCAGGGTTTTTAATATTTCGTTTTGTTATAAATATACATGCAATAACATTGGCTGCTTTACATTTGTGTGGCTATAATATGTTTAATATATTTTTAATGAAAATGAAAAGAGGCAGAGTGATGTTTTATCATATATTTCATTTTATTGTAGCCTAAAATATACATATATACACTGAATAACACTATCAAGAACGCTGCTGTTCCATTAGCAGAGTACCGGACTATTGTCCTCCCGTCCTCGGAAGTTAGTTCTCCGGAGTTGAACTTGGGGAGCCTGAATTAACTCCACGGACGCAAGTCAGAAGTTCGCGAAGGCCTACTTGGTATAGAGAAACGTATACTGTAGGCTACAATAAAACTAAATAGGCCTATGTCATAAAACACCACTGCCTCATTATTTTTACAAAAAAATCTTAGCCACACAAATGTCGTTCAGACAGCTACATTTTATTTATCTTATACAGATTATCTTATATATTTATAACAAAACAAAGTATAAAACACAACCCTGCCTCTTTTCTTTTAGATTTTAAAAAACAATAGGCCTATATTAAACATTAGCCTAATATGTAGTTTAGGGTAACCAGATTTCTGAAATGGAAACCGGGGACATTTCCTCTTTGAGTGGTCAAATATCACTAAAATCTCATTTGTTATTATCTTTTAATTAAAAAACGGGACAATATATTTTTAAACGTTTTTGTTTGTTTATTTGTTGTTGTGGGCTCTCTATATTATTATTAACATTAATAATTATTCTGATTTAGTTTGATTATTAGGATTTTTATGTGGTTTTAATACAATTCAACGCACCCGCAAAAAAACAAACAAAATTTAAACAGTTAATAGTTGCCATTGTAAATAACAAGCAGTTCAAAACAATATTATAACATGACTTAACAAAAACACATTACAAAAATAAAACATAAATATGATAAATAAAACTATTTCAAATCAAATCAATCAAATCACTTTATTGTCACACAGCCATGTACACAAGTGCAACAGCAGGTGAAATTCTTGGTGCAGTTCCGAGCAACAATATTTAACAAATATTTTAACATTTTATAATGGTATTTAATATTTTAATTTTCACAAGTTTATACTACTATATAAGTAATACATTTAAAAAAAATTTTTTTACTTCAAATGCTTTATTAGGCTTGTGCTTAAAAATAAGTCTTACTATCTTAAATTGGTCTTGTTTTGCATTTTAGGCTTATTTTAAGCAGAAATTATGTGTATTCTGAATGTGTTGCAAGTGACAAAACAATGCCGCCCCCCGTGATGATAATGCTGCTCTCGGTTAGGTTAGTAGTAGAGGCTCGCGCACAACCAAGTTCAGCTTATCATGCGGGTGTTGGGGGGCATGGCATTACTGATCGTTGCGTCCGTTGGTCTGAGATGCATTCTGGGATACCGGTCTGTCTGAAGTCTCCTCTCGATGCATCCTCGATAAAAGGGGCGGATCAAGGACACATCCGGGGATTTGAACTGTGCTTGTCTATGGCTAGATGTGAACTTTGAATTGGAACAGTAATCCATTTCCTCTAAAATACAGCATAGAAAATGTGAGAAAAAAAACTCTCAATTCCATTTGGGCCTAAGCTGAGAGGAGGAATGAATGGTAAAGAGAAAAGGAGATTGGGGACAAAAGTGTCATGGAAGAACATGAAACAAATCAAGGAAAAGGTGCGAAGAGGACGGGAGGAAAACGACAACATTGAATGAGAACAGATAAAAACCACACGAGACAGGAAGAGGGAGTGACACTGCTTACTAGAGAGTGCATTTATATAAAACACTGCGCGAGTAAGGTCTATATTGACAGGTTTCAGCAGTCCATTAGCACATCTAAAATAAAGAAAGTAGTAACATATCAGATCTACAAGTTCACACCGAGTTCACTGCACACACAAACAAACAAACTGTACGTCGTCTTTACTTGTTAAATTGCCATGCACACAGCATAAAGGAGGAGGCAAAACGTGTTTGTAAAAACTGAGTGATGGTAGAGGACAAGAGATACAAAACATAAAAAAAATAAAAGCAATCAGTTAATATAAAAGACATAATTCATCCTGGATGGATTTCCCAGAATGCCCTTTACTTTATCAGTCTCTTTTTTCTCTCTAATCTGAATCAGCATGTTATCACTTGGCTTTCTCTCTCACAACCACACACACAGCAACATGTAAACACTAGCATGTACAAACACACATGCGTCTACACAAATGAGGTGCGAGATCAAGATTTAAGAATAATGGCTCGGGGAATCATCACGGCAACAGAAATGTCACGCCTTTGATTGAATCTAGCATGTTAACAAGCTCTAGTGTGTGACAGGGCTATTTCTGTCCTCTGTGTATGTGTGTATGTGTGTGTGGATTGAGTCTCCAGGGTGGCTGGCAGATTGGCATAGGTGAGGGTTTGTGGGAAACAGATATTTGAACTGACAAGAATGCTGCTCTCATCCATTCAGCATATTTTAAGAGCCGCCGGACAAATATGCACATGTACTCGCACATACACCGATGCCTAGGTCCCTTGAGAGATGCATGTTGGTGTGTAAACAGACACAAAGAACACATCTTATAAATGCATTTACATTTGATTATTTGCATAAGAGCTGGGCTTGACTCCACCCCTCCGGTGCAGACACACCCACTCCCCCAGGCTTTATAAATACCACTGAGAGTATTAACGAAGATTTGATAGTCCTTCCCAAAACTCCATCACAAAACCCACTTACTGGACCAGACAATCTCAAACGAAATATAGTAAAAATCCAATTTGCCAAGTTGAAAAAGTGTTTAGTACATTAACCTGGAATGACAGAAGACATTAAAGTTATATTTTCGATAATGAAATCTGGCTCAACCAATGGCATGAGTTTGGGTAGGACGTTTAATGGGAAAACATATTTTTGTGTTGAATAAAACTTCCTTTGAGAAACAGTTTCAAAATTGCTTTGGGTAATTTGGCTAAATTAACATGTACTGTAAATTAAATGCTAATTCTTAAAGGGAAAGTCCACCTAAAAAGGAAAATTATGTCACTATTTATTCACTTTCATGACATTTCCAAACCTTACTTCCATGGAAGATAAAAGGTGAATATTTTAAAGAATATTATATATTATTTATTATATAATAAAAAATTCTACACATTTGCAATATGTATAATGTATTGCAAATATGTATTACAGTGATAAAATATATAATAAAATATTAAATGTATGTTAGCCATAAATATGCATGCATGTGTGTGTGTGTGAGTGTGTATATATATATATATATATATATATATATATATATATATATATATATATATATATATATATATATATATATATATATATATATATACAAGGAGTGCTGAATTATTAGGCAAATGAGTATTTTGACCACATCATCCTCGTTATGCATGTTGTCTTACTCCAAGCTGTATAGGCTGGAAAGCCTACTACCAATTAAGCATATTAGGTGATGTGCATCTCTGTAATGAGAAGGGGTGTGGTCTAATGACATCAACACCCTATATCAGGTGTGCATAATTATTAGGCAACTTCCTTTCCTTTGGCAAAATTGGTCAAAAGAAGGACTTGACAGGCTCAGAAAAGTCAAAAATAGTGAGATATATTGCAGAGGGATGCAGCAGTCTTAAAATAGCCAAGCTTCTGAAGCGTGATCATCGAACAATCAAGCGGTTCATTCAAAATAGTCAACAGGGTCGCAAGAAGCGTGTGGAAAAACCAAGGCACAAAATAACTGCCCGTGAACTGAGAAAAGTCAAGCGTGCAGCTGCCAAGATGCCACTTGCCACCAGTTTGGCCATATTTCAGAGCTGCAATATCACTGGAGTGCCCAAAAGCACAAGGTGTGCAATACTCAGAGACATGGCCAAGGTAAGAAAGGCAGAAAGTCGACCACCACTGAACAAGACACACAAGCTGAAACGTCAAGACTGGGCCAAGAAATATCTCAAGACTGATTTTTCTAAGGTTTTATGGACTGATGAAATGAGAGTGAGTCTTGATGGGCCAGATGGATGGGCCCGTGGCTGGATTGGTAAAGGGCAGAGAGCTCCAGTCCGACTCAGACGCCAGCAAGGTGGAGGTGGAGTACTGGTTTGGGCTGGTATCATCAAAGATGAGCTTGTGGGGCCTTTTCGGGTTGAGGATGGAGTCAAGCTCAACTCCCAATCCTACTGCCAGTTTCTGGAAGACACCTTGTTCAAGCAGTGGTACAGGAAGAAGTCTGCATCCTTCAAGAAAAACATGATTTTCATGCAGGACAATGCTCCATCACACGCGTCCAAGTACTCCACAGCGTGGCTGGCAAAAAAGGGTATAAAAGAAGAAAATCTAATGATATGGCCTCCTTGTTCACCTGATCTGAACCCCATTGATAACCTGTGGTCCATCATCAAATGTGCGATTTACAAGGAGGGAAAACAGTACACCTCTCTGAACAGTGTCTGGGAGGCTGTGGTTGCTGCTGCACGCAATGTTGATGGTGAACAGATCAAAACACTGACAGAATCCATGGATGGCAGGCTTTTGAGTGTCCTTGCAAAGAAAGGTGGCTATATTGGTCACTGATTTGTTTTTGTTTGGTTTTTGAATGTCAGAAATGTATATTTGTGAATGTTGAGATGTTATATTGGTTTCACTGGTAAAAATAAATAATTCAAATGGGTATAAATTTGTTTTTTGTTAAGTTGCCTAATAATTATGCACAGTAATAGTCACCTGCACACACAGATATCCCCCTAAAATAGCTAAAACTAAAAACCACTTCCAAAAATATTCAGCTTTGATATTAATGAGTTTTTTGTGTTCATTGACAACATGGTTGTTGTTTAATTATTAATGTTGTAAAATTAATCCTCAAAAATACAACTTGCCTAATAATTCTGCACTCCCTGTATATGTATATATATATATATATATATATATATATATATATATATATATATATATATATATATATATATATATATATATAGAACAAGCACAAGCTTCAAATATGACACAAAAGCATCATAAATGTACCATAGTAGCATAACTGTGGAGCAACACGACTCCGTTGTATGAGTTTGGAACAACATGACAATGGCAGAATTTTAATTGTTTGGTCTAAATCAGGTGTTCCCGAGTTTCAAGAGTGTCTATGAGAGTGTGACATTCCATGGGAATGGCATGAAGATGGAGAGCCTATCAGTGTTCTTCTTGTGCTGCTGACTCTGTATTGGGGCGCAGCTAGAGGGCGCCGCCCCCCACTGAGCCCATTTATCAGCCACCATCAATAACTGCCCCATTCCGCAGAACCCCCTCTGTAATCCTCTCTCCCCCAACACCACCTACTGCATGGGAACAGACAGAGAACCCCCAAACCATCAATCACCCCCCAGACAAACATCAGGGAGAGAAAGAAAGAGTGAGATCAAGTGAGGGATCTTTAGTCATGTGAAAGTGGCCACTGAAACAAGCGAGTCTTAACATCAAAGTAAAGTGATGGCACTTCATGGTTGTGCATGTTATGTTGTGTGTAGCTGTGAGAGAATGCAAGGTGGCACATGTGTGTGGCTGGTTGCCATGACGTTCAGTCACATGGACTTGATCTCCCTGAGGAGCTTTAGTTGATACACAGATCTCTATGGAACAGCACAGCACTGAATTCAACATCATCCTCCTCTCTTTTCTTTCTTTTTCTCCGGAGATCATTTTCAAGAGTCCTTTTCCAAAAGACAGAAGCACAAAGGATATTTCAGTGTCATAGAGAAGCTATTTATCTGGAGTCAAACAGAGCACCTGAACCACTTTTATTTCTCTAGTTTTGGATATTTTTGATTTCATGCAAAATACAAAACAATTTTGGGCTATCTTTTGCTATGTAAAAAAGTGGTCTTTTCTTCTGACGTTTCAGAAATTCTTAAATTAAGGTGTCTTTGATCATGTAAAATTACAATTTGATCATGTCAACTAATTGATCCCAAAAGCAACTTAACTTAGTTACACACACAACTAACAATTATCATTAAAATTAATGTAGTCAGGTTTCTGGCCTGTCGCTGAGAAACACAGAGTTTGAGCTCCCTCCAAAGATTCTCTATTGGGTTTAGGTCTGGAGACTGACTAGGCCACGCCAGAACCTTGATATGCTTCTTACAGAGCCACTCCTTGGTTATCCTGGCTGTGTGCTTCGGGTCATTGTCATGTTGGAAGACCCAGCCTCGACTCATCTTCAATGCTCTAAACTGAGGGAAGGAGGTTGTTCCCCAAAATCTGGCAATACATGGCCCCGGTCATCCTCTCCTTAATACAGTGCAGTTGCCCTGTCCCATGTGCAGAAAAACACCCCCAAAGCATGTTGCTACCACCCCCATGCTTCACAGTAGGGATGGTGTTCTTGGGATGGTACTCATCATTCTTCTTCCTCCAAACACGTTTAGTGGAATTATGCCCAAAAAGTTATATTTTGGTCTCATCTGACCACATGACTTTCTCGCATGACTCCTCTGGATCATCCAAATGGTCATTGGCAAACTTAAGACGGGCCTTGACATGTGCTGGTTTAAGCAGGGGAACCTTCCGTGCCATGCATGATTTCAAACCATGATGTCTTAGTGTATTACCAACAGTAACCTTGGAAACGGTGATCCCAGCTCTTTTCAGGTCATTGACCAGCTCCTCCCCTGTAGTTCTGGGCTGATTTCTCACCTTTCTTGGGATCATTGAGACCCCACAAGGTGAGATCTTGCATGGAGCCCCAGTCCGAGAGAGATTGACAGTCATGTTTAGCTTCTTCCATTTTCTAATGATTGCTCCAACAGTGGACCTTTTTTCACCAAGCTGCTTGGCAATTTCCCCGTAGCCCTTTCCAGCCTTGTGGAAGTGTACAATTTTGTCTCTAGTGTCTTTGGACAGCTCTTTGGTCTTGGCCATGTTAGTAGTTGGATTCTTACTGATTGTATGGGGTGGACAGGTGTCTTTATGCAGCTAACGACGTCAAACAGGTGCATCTAATTTAGGATAATAAATGGAGTGGAGGTAAACATTTTAAAGGCAGACTAACAGGTCTTTGAGGGTCAGAATTCTAGCTGATAGACAGGTGTTCAAATACTTATTTGCAGCTGTATCATACAAATAAATAGTTTAAAAAAATCATATATTGTGATTTCTGGATTTTTTTTTTTTAAGATGATCTCTCTCACAGTGGACATGCACCTACGATGACAATTTCAGACCCCTCCATGATCTCCAAGTGGGAGAACTTGCAAAATAGCAGGGTGTTCAAATACTTATTTTCCTCACTGTATATAATTGTATCCCATAATTTTGACCTACATATGCATAGGCAATTTTTAAATGTTCTAGAGATGAACCCAACCAAGGATTAGGCTATTTTACTTCAACAGAGAGTACGTAGAGAGATCCTTCGGTGCACCTTTACCCCAAACACATACATACCCCACCCCCTCGGGTTGAGCTGTGGAGCCAGGCTGCTTTAAATGGGTGTAATTAGATGAGAAGATGAGCAGCATTCCTTCCTAAGGGCAGGGTGATTACAGGCCCTCTCTAGACTCCCTACAATTACCCACTCTATTCCAAACACACACACACACAGGAATGTTCTCTCCCCTCAACAAACTACTCCACCTGATTACCACTCAGCGGAAGGACATATAGAGGACAAGGCACACACACTGAGTCAAGCACTCCAAACCTAAAATCCCAATTTTGGGGAGGTGAAGTGATCAATCTGACCTCTGACCACTGATGTCATCAGACACAAGCCTCAGGCAGTGATGGGGTAAATGCCTAACATTTCAGTAACACCCCCTAATGTGGACCCTCTCAAAACTCCTCCTCACCTTCATCTTAAACCATAGACACAGACTCTTTGTCTTTCTTTCAATGTATCATATCACAAAGAGACTGTGGTAATTATAGAAAATGGCATGTTGAGAGAATCTCACTCGTTGTGGATTATAATGAAGACCAACCTGTGAGTCATTCAGTCTTATTCTGCGCTCGGAAGAGTCAAAGACATTACCTTTGAAACCTCACATTTCTGAAACATGATTCATAAATGCACTCTCACATGTATCAGTTAGATCCATAGATTACAGATCCAATAATTCCTTTGGGGCAATTCCGCGGAAAACTGTCACATCCATAACACCAACACAATGCCATGGTATTTAGTTGGCGTTATGGATGTGACATTTTTGCGTGGAATTACCCTTTACACAATATGAATAAGCAAAACAGAATAAAATGGTTCACAAGGATTAGGTAGCATTCGACTCGTTTTCTGATTGAGAGCCAGTGGCATTGCTAAAATCTGCAAAAAATAATAGTATATATACATTTTATATCTATAGTATATAAAACAATATTACTCCTTTAGTTATGTATCTCTTATCTGCTACTAACTGTTGTTTGTCTATAAATTACCATCTTTTTGGAGGAAAGTTAGCAAATTTTTGGGGGTATTTTTTGGGCGTAAACAAAAATGGTCAAGTTTGCATGGGTAATTTGTAAACTTTGTAATTAGTCCATGCATTAACAATTGTTTGAGCCATTCATGCAGAATGTACAAACATAGACTTGAGACAAAGAGCTGTCATCATTCACAAAACATTTCCAAGCAGCCACAGGTGGATAACTGTATCCTTCTATTCATACATGCCACCTGAACATTTTTTTTAATTATCACCTTAAAAAAACATGTTAAATGCAACAGCACTGTGTGCATTTAATGAGCAATTGCCTAGTTGGGTGTGAGAGTTAACATGTGTGAACTGCTGCATTGTCAGAATACCAGTGTTGCCTTTGAGATTTTGTGGCTTTGGCACATGCGACGAGGGGAAGGAGGAGGAGAAGGAAAGAAAGAAAAACCCAAACAAAACCCCAATATAAATTACAAAACAAATAAATAAATCACAATCAACACAAGACAAAAAAGAAAAAAACAAGGAATGCAAAAGAGCAAACATCAGTGTGCTATCAGTATCTGTGGCAGATTTCTCTAAAGAGGGATACGATAAGATAAACTTTTCATAATAACATTCAGGACTCGAGAGAAGATGCTAAAAAGATATGGAGAAAAGACTAAGGGGACAAAGACAGTGAGATAGAGGGGAAGGGGAATTTACTCTAGAAATCACGGGAGAACAGGAAAATGTGCAACGGCTAATCCTAAGAAAGAAAGTCGGACGCCTGAAATTAAAGACATAGTTTGGAGACCAGGCTGAGAAAGAGGTCGATTGTTTAAGTATCCAAGAAAAAAGGGGAACAGCGGAGTCGGAATAAGGCAGTCTGTTGACGAGGAGGAGGACAGAACCAGGAAGAGGGAGGGAACGAAAACATGTGTGCCGTGTCCAAGTAACCATGGGAAAGGCTGGAGCATGGAAAGAAAGAGCAAGAGGCGAGACAGAAAGAGAAAGCAAGAGGAAAATAAAGAGACAAGGTATTAACCCAATTTTCTGGATGAGTTTAATGGTATGTTGGGCCGCTGTTGTCTCTGGCTCTGAGCTGTCCTCAAGAAATTTGTTGTGACAGCCCGGCATCTCTTGACAAAATGCTTTAGCAATGCTGCACCACTGTCATGTTAATGAAGACATGTGAAGATGTGCAAAACCACCAACCAGTTGACACATTGCGATGGACTAACACATATCGGTGTATGCACAGATGCACAGCGGTAAGAATAGATAGCCGACTGAAGCTCGCTGATGAGCCGACACAATGCTGTATCACTCCCGTATCCCACGTACATAACAGATGCTGAAAGACTGGCATGATCACTCATGCCCGTGAATGGATGGGATGTGATATATAGGCAGTAAACAGCCAGACACACACACAGACATTCACACATACACACACGGACGAGCATGCAAGCAGGGGGATTGGCGTCACTCGGCTCTGTCATTGCGTCCCCTTGCATCAGAGTGCTCCCCTGGTGCTCGCTCAGGCAAGAACAGGTACAAAGAGCACCAATGGTGTTCCTTGCTGAAACACTATACACGCACACACAGCTAAGATGGAAAGAAGCTTCGAGTTGGAGCCAGAGGATGAAATTAGCAGACAGACACAAAGATTACTTAAGAAGAAAGATAGATACATTTGATGGAGTAAGCAAGAAGGGAGGTAAAATTGGAGCGGTTCATCAATCTCCTGACCCCACATTGGCTTTGGCTAAGTGAATGTGTCTTGTGCTTAGATTATCAAAGCTTAATGCTGTTTACATCCTTTATCTACCCTGCTTTTTGCTCTTTCCTACTGATTTTATTTTTACCTCCACCATGCCGCTATCCATCTTATAGATTTAACTTATTTAACCTTTAACCCTCAAACCCCTCATAACCTCTCATTTTCCCTTGCACTCCTTGTAGGTAGACAGCACAGAATTCCTGTCCTCCATCTCCATTAAAACAACAGTAAAAAAGCTCTTAAAGGCTATAATGCCTCTCACTCACATTACTGGTTGTTTTCCCAGTCTAGTGACTCAGCACTTCGATTTAAATTATTCAAAAACAGCGACTGGCATGCTGATGGTATTTTTACTATGAGCAGACATGAGCGAGTGTGAACATGTTTTGGAGTTGCTAGATAACAGGTTATGTAAATGTACACAGTCAATAGAAACGATTATCCAAATTTGTTATAAGTCTGGTAATGGGAATGGCAGCATGCTGTTGTATTATCTATTTCAGATACACCCACCTGTAGATGGCACAAGACAATTTAGAAATGCACAATTTGTGTAATTGTAAGATTACAATATTTGCTAATTTTCAAATGATCTTTTATCTTATGTAGAAAACCACAGACAGCCCTTTGTTGACAATAGCCAGATTACAAATATTTCTCATTACAAGTTTGGGAAAATGGCCGGTGAAAATGCATGTTACAAGCAACCCCAACTCACAGTGCTTGAGTCCGTGTGGAGCAGCATTTGCTGGATCATGAGTTGCACACGTGTAAATGAACAGAGCCGTGCTTCACTCTGAAAAAGGCAGCGCATATATTTATTTAATTAAATCACATATTTGATTTAATTTAAAAACATTACGATTTGATAAAGCGCACTAAGCCATATTGAGATTTTGATTAATTTTCAATTAATCTTCCAGTCCTAAAACAAACTGTAGATGGACAATATAAATGTCAGTAAGACATTTATCTAAGACAGTCTCTAAAAGGGTGTTTCTTGGCCAGAATAAACTGCATGTGGACTAGATTTTATGCAAAAATCAAAGTCTGACTAAATTTGAACTTGAGGGAAAATATGGGAACCTCTGATGACTGGAACTGTAATCAGCTTCCAAATCTTCACAGAACATCAGTCATTGGATGTGTCATGACTGATCTAATTCCTCTGACTAACTATGGCAGCATGGTTTGATCAATTTAGTGAAACCTATATTGCATTATTAATTGAACGGGCATTATCAGGGGTCCTGTCAAATGAAAGCCCTCCGCTTGACGTACAACAAACTGCAGGTTGTGTGAAATCACAGCTGCACTGCAGTGATGGACGGATAGTGACAGTGTGTGACTGGGAGCTGTGGTCAAGAAAGACTGGTCCTGTCACATGTCCAGAGCCCTGGGCTTGAATGTTTTCCTCTCTGATGCCGAGACAGAGCGACTAGCGTGACAAGCCCTGTTATGACGATAACAAGCAATGACGTCCCCTGTCTCTTTCTCGTCTCCTTTCTCGTCTCCTTTCGCTGCTCTTCCCTCCTTCTCAGTGTCTTTTCCCACTCATTTTCTGTTAAGTCTCTGTAACTGTGCCAGTGCTTTGGAGTGCAAAGAGGATGCAGACTCCATGTCTGCATCAGTTCAAACAATCCTGCTGTGCATGTTACCACAACCCTGTAAGATTGATCCATTATTAGTCTGTCAAATTGTAAGGGTGTTTTTGTTGTGTTTGCAAACAGGGCAAAAATACTTGAAGAAAGTATTATTATACTATCAGTTGACATTCCCATTCATCTCAACATCTCAATTTGACACTATTAAAGGTCCCGTTCTTCGTGTTTTTTGAAGCTTTGATTGTGTTTACAGTGTGCAATATAACGTGTTCATGTTTCGTGTGTAAAAAACCCCAGTATTTTTAATACAATTTACTTATCTGTACACCGCTGTTTTCACTGTCCTAAAAACGGCTGATGAGTTCCTTGTTCTATGAAGTCCCTCCTTCAGAAATACGTAACGAGTTCTGATTGTGCCAGCGGTTCCCGTGTTGGGATTTGACCGCAGCTTAGCGAACGTGTCACGGTTCCTGTGTTGTGATTCGACAGCAGCTTAGCGCACGTGGAAAGGTCACGCCTCTTAACGGGAGATATATCCGCTTAATGATCTCTACAGCGTCCCTGAGAAAGCCAAACAAAGGTGATTTGACTCCGGGATGAAAATAACAGCTTCTTGACGACATGGCGACAAACACACTCAAACGCAACACTTCCTTTTCTCCACGCGACACGTCCTCTTCTCCACGTGGGACAGCAACAAGACCACGCCCCCTTTTTGCACGTATTCTTGTGGGCGGAGGTTAGTCTGTTCTACTGACGTCATTTATGAAGGAAGTACCAGGATGTAGTCCAAGCCAGCCGTTCGCTGTAGGCTTTGAAAGGGAACTTCTGTTAAATAAAATATCTCGCTTGGCATTGAACTTTGAGCTTTATAATTTTACAGGTATTATTTATGCTCTAACAGCAACATTACACACTAACTAAAGTTTGAACAGTGGGATCACGAAGAACGGGACCTTTAAGAAAAAAGAAGTGTATCACGGTTTTCACACAGAAGACTGGAGTAATGGATGCTGAAAATCAGCTATTATTATTAAATAAATGCAGTTAACTAAATTAACATTAACTGAAATAAATATTTAAAAAAACGTAAGCATATTTTATTTCAGTTAGGTGCCACCGGAATTTATTTTTGTTTAGTTTGAGTACTAAAATTAATAAATACTACATAGTCTTTTTGTTTTTAAAAAAAAGATAAAATCACAAAATTACTAAAACTTTCAAATGAAAGTGAAAACAGTAAATACAAAAACATATTTCTAATTCACTATAACAGTACATCCACAATACTAAAATAACACTGCAGAAACAGCATTACAGGAATAAATTACATTTCAAATTGATAAATCAATACATCATCTCAACCCCAATCTTATGATGGAGAAACATGTTTTTTTAGAGTTATGTGGTGTAGATGGTGTAGTCATATGACATCTACCAGCAGGGGCAAATGAGGTCATGCTAACCAGCCAAACCATGACCCCTTTGGTACAGGAATGTCCTGAGATTTAGATCATAGGAATTTAAATGTTTCTATATTTGTTGTTTGCAAAGTTTACACATATGCATTGTTTTACCATTCCACTAAGTGTGCATCATAGCTGCTTTGACATGCTGCATGGATGTCTCATGCTGTCTCTGGGTCAGCTGTTTGTATGCAGCAGTGTTCTCTAGATAGCACGGCTGCATAAGGACACTGTCTCCAGAGCAGAGAGGGGTGGAACGGGTCTGATTATTGCAGAGCTTTCCGTGGTCCCTCACTGCATGCAGGCAAGCCCAGAGCTATGTGGCTCCCATTAGGATGATAAAGAGACCTCTCATCAGCTCAGTCCCTCTGGCCAAAAGCTGACATAAGATTTACCTTCAAAAGCGCTTCGTATAAGCCAAACAGCCTGCTGAGTGACTGAACAGACGGAGATAGAGAGGGAAAAAAAGACAGAAATGCAGCGGACTGTACCTTGTGGCCATATTTATTATATTTCTAAGCTTGTAGACTAGATTTCTAAGGCTGGAGTGTAATAGAGGAGCCTTCATAGAACAACAGCACTATGGCCAGGGTTTTAAATGTAGAGGGTAAATCAATAGAAAGACAGGAAGACAGATGGATGAGGAGATGCTGTGTGGACAGATAGAGTGAAATAATGAGGAAAAGGTAAGAGAAAAATGATGTAGGTTGAGTCTGACCTGCATAAGAGGGAATAATATTGATTACTACTAAATTAGAGCAGGGTAGAGTGCAAAGTTTTAAAAGAGTAAAAAGACTAGGCCGAACATAGACTTAAAGAGAACATAGACTACAGAAACCTGTATTATTTACTTTCTTCTGTGGAATGCAAAATTAATTTCCATGCAATTACTATGACTGCAATTACTGCAATTTTCCTGCATTACTATGAAAAGGATAGTCCATCCAAAAATGATGATCATTTACTCTTTACCATTATGATGTTGCAAACCTGTATTACTTGAAGATGAAAGAAGATCTTTTGAAGAATGTTAACCGAACGGTTTTGGTTCCCATTGAGTTCCTATTGTATTTTTGTTTCCATACAATAGGAACAGAGACTGTTAACTTTCCAATATTCTTCAAAATATATTTTTGGTTCCACAGAGGAAAGTCAAGTATGCAAAAAAAATTCAATTCATGAATGAATCATTCTTTTGAGTCAAAGCTTTTCAATCCATTGGTTGATGCAGTTCACAAGTGTGAAGGATTCGTCCATTAATTGCACTGACCTGTTCGAATCACTGAATCACTGTATCCAGTAGTAGCAGTTCTCAACAGCTAATCAATATGATTATCAGTGAATTATGACTTCAATTTAGGCCAGATTCTCATTTAAAGTTTATTAAATGGCTTCAGAAGATTTGGAATATAAAGCACAGTGACTTTTATGGAGCTTCTGTGTCCTCTTTGAAGCTTGAAAGCTCCATTCCTCATTCATGAAGAAAGAAAGTCAAAGAGGTTTAGATTAGAACAACGTGAAGGCGAGTAAATGAAATTTTTGGGTGAACTATCCCTTTAAACACAAAGCCAAACACAATTAGAGCGGGCCAGCCAGCTTAGACGAGAGGACAGAGACAAATGACATGAGGTGCTTTAGACAAATCACTTTATCTACGAGTGTGCCGTTACAGACAAATCCGTGCGGATTCCACAGCAACACGGTGACTGTTACTCAAGCCAAAATCTGTGAGAGTGGGTAAATCCACTTACGAATGTCATTAACATGAGCAAAGGCAACATATGGGGGCTCTAACGGATGATGTCATGGTCTGGGTGGTCTACAGGAGCAGAGGAGAAAACAATGCCACCCATCCTTGCCCCCCCTCACCGAAAGAGACCTTCACCCTCCTGAAAGCCCAGATTATTGCAGTCAATCATAATAGATTATCTTTCCACGAGCGCATATAATCGCTTTGTGAAATCATAGCAAAATCACATGCAAGCCAAAAACAGTTTTCCCAGTAAAAGCTTTAGAGAAAATACATACTGTAGGTGAAATAACAGTATCTATGCTGTACGTCGACACTCTCACAAACATGTGAACACGTTACACAAAATGTAGAATTCACAAGCACCAGAGAACAGAAAAAACAATATGAGTCCACAATCATTTTCATACACACCGCAACTGGCGCACGCACACACATCCTCACACACACCCACACACTCAAACCAATATAATATCCAAGTGTCCCTGAGGGATGCTCTCAAACCTTTTAGGGCCAATGAACCTGCTATTTCAGTGGAATGGGCGTGTATTTTTTGAAAGTGCTTGTTTGCTATTAAGAGAAAAGCCTGTCATATGAACGATACATACCTCAGGGGTCTTGTATTAACTGACGCTTCACACTTTGGCGTCTGAAACAATGCCCAGGACAACTACTGACAACAAGCCTGAGTGGGCCTTTGTCCATGGGACAACTCATAAAAGACATGAAAGGTTATTGCAGAGGTAAGAAGGGTCAATCAGAGCTGTACATTGAAGATACAAATGGTTGGATGGGGGTAAATGAGGTGCGGTCAGGTGCGGTCATGACCATTTAATAGTTTCAGTATTATTTACACTGCTGACCAAAAGAATAAAAAAAGAATAAAAAGAATAAAAATAAAAAAATACTTTTATTCAGCAAGGATGCACTAAATTGATTAAAAGTGACAGACATTTACACTGTTAAAAAACATTTTGATATCAATTAAATGCAGTTCATCAAAGAATCCTACATTGATAACAAGAAATGTTTCTTGAGCAGTAAATCAGCATACTAGAATGAAGGATCATGTGACATTGAAGACTGGAGTAATGGCTGCTGAAAAATCTTGAAAAATCAGTTTTGCCATCACAAGGAGCATAAAAGATTTCCAAAAACATTACTGCTCTCCAAAATTATAAACAATAGTGTATATGGAGCATAAAAAGTTCCTGAATACTGAAAATCTGGACTGCAGAACTGACCTACAGACCTAAAGGAATTTAGTTTGTATGTAAAATAACAGTTTTGAATATTAACTTAAAACAAGTAGAAGCATATAAGTTTAACAATTATTTACTAAGCCTGCAGTAACAGGATCATTTAACTGCACTAAATCACTGCCACAATGCCTCATGATAATACATTAAAGGAACAAGAAAAACTACACTAATAAGCATTTTAAGATTCAATAACGGCTCCTTGATATATTAATAGCCAGACCATGAAAATAAAATGCTTAAATGCATAAAAAAAAGATGAACAAAGTGCTATATTTTCAACAGAACGGTAGGTCTTCTGACTTACCTCAGGGTATTTAACTTTAGCTAAATAGTTACTCAGCAGATATGACAGTTCCCTTGAGCAACCTGAGGTTAAGCGTCCAGCTCAAAGGGCAAAATGGTAATAAGGTTCTCTTAACAATTACCAGTTCACAGGTCACCTCATCCTGGGATCAAACCTGTAAGAACCTCACCATTTCAAAAGCCCTCTGCATGATTATAGTACATTGCATTATTTGACAAATTACTATGAATTCCATTTACAGGTCACACATTTTACTTGCAATGTGCAAAGTGTGTAAACTGAGTTGATTTTAAATGGGGTAAAGCTTTTTAGCAACTAACAAGAATGATATCTTCAGGGAAATAAACAATCTAAACCAAATTATCAAAAAATATCTGGGGGCTAATACAAAAACCACACTACAGCACATTTCTGGTGAATTAAAAGTATAAATACTATTAAAATCTTCTCATTTTTATCACCGCACATTTGATCTTTTAATGTACCGTGGAGTACACCAGTCAGCTTTTAATGTAATGAAGTTCTTTAAGAGTCTGTGAAGTACTCAAATAATATCACACGTGTATTTAAATGTAGTTTAAGTGGTTATATTTTAGCATAGAAAATGTAACACCGCTACAAGGCAACCACGAGTCACTTACATTGCCATGGAGCAATTTTTCATCCCACATAAGTGCTATATATTTAATAATGCTGTACAGTAAAAAACAAAAGTTTCATCTTTTGTACCACATTCGACATACATTTCACATTGTATATTAATGTCCTTAGTTAACTTTTATGAAGTAAAATATTCAACTACTGGGTGAAGAGAGTCAGCATCCACTGCGACTCATGCATACTTAAACCTATCCCAGAAGTTTGAAATGAGCGAGGCTGTTCCGAGTCATGCTCTAATCTCACTGTACCATGAAATGCAATTTGAAAACATCGCGTGAGAAAAGAGAGAGAGTGAGAGGGCAAAGGAATGATAAACAAACAGGCATTGCAAGAGATTTATATCAGCAAACTGAACTAGACAAGAGAAAAATAGGATGAAAACACACAGAAGAAGTGCATGAAAATCGGATAACATCACCAATATGCTCAAGTTGGGAAGCTGATATTAAAAGAAGTGGTGACCAATTACCTGTCAACGCCCTAAAATCTTCCAGCTCATAATCTAATTGTACTCTGTTTAGCCTAGCCCACCAGATCCTCTCAGGCGTTCCCTGGAGGAGGGAAGACTAATGAAATGTACACTGCAGCCCGAGCCGGGCCCCGGCTGAGAGGAAGCTAGTGTAAACACACAGCAACCCTCTTCAATCTCCCACATATGAGCAATAAAACCAATTCTAATATGAGGTTTGGTGCATGCTTTCATTTGTTTAGCTTAGGTGAGTATTACGAGGTCCAGTGGGAATGGATGCATTACTAAGCTAAAGGAGAAGACAAAGTCTCCTTCTCTCTCTGTATCTCTCTATGCCTTGGGCTGAACACCTCAACGCTCACTCGATGCAGCTCTCTGCTTCCTCTTCTTGTTTCATAATTCATCTTAAACAAGAGGGGAAAAAAACAAACAAGCAGTGAAGCAACAAGAGGACGAGCAAAGCCCATCTTTCAGGAGACTGTATGTTAGAGGAAGAGGAAGAGGACAGATGAGTGTGCATGTGTCTATGTCTGTATTAAAGATGAGCCTCTGTAATTACATAACATCCCAGGTGCCCAGGTACAGCTCCACATGAACGACACAGTACTAAACATTCATGAATAAGTGATGTAATTCTTAATCTTAGACAGACAGATTATTTTGGCTTGCAGCAGGTCTGGTCCTTATTGCAGCTTCAAACACACCTTTTGACCAATTAATTTCCATAACACACACACACACACACACACACACACACACACGGTAGTGAAAAAAAACCCATATATATATATATATATATATATATATATATATATATATATATATATATATATATATATATATATATATATATATATATATAAGCAATATTTATGCTCACATATTTCAAATATTTCCAAAATATTAAGCAACACACACAACTGTTTTCAACATTTCTAAAATTAAGAAATATTTTCTGAGAGAAAAAAAAAGATTTCTAAAGGTCAATGTGACACTTAAGACTGGAGTAATGGCTGCCGAAACTTCAGTTAAAAAATATATTAAAATAGAAAAGTAATTTTAATTGTTTAACTGCATCTTTGATTAAATAAATGCATAATTCAATTCAATTGTATGAACTTTATTGTCCCCAACGTGGAAATTTGTCTTGGACTCTGGTGCCCATATACACCGAAGACATAATACACACAAACCATACACATAAAAAAAAAAAAAAACATTGGTATGGGTATGTTATGATTAGATATTGGTGAGACTACAATCAAAAACAAACTAATATAACATCTAACTGTAGTTTTATCTCTAAAAACCTAAAAAGAAAAAAAATTATATTAGTTCCATTTTAAAATACATTGATTGTAACAATGAAATATGATTTTATTCTTAATAATTCTTATAAAAGGCAGGTCTTCCATGACTGTTGGAACCTTCATCTTATTCTGGCCAAGAATCATGCAGGAAGAGATTGTCTGACAACATGCAAAGCTATAGAACAGCTAAACAGAAAACTTTCCACAAAATGTGAAAACGTATATAGGCTTATTGATTATAACTTCTATCAGTTCAAAAGAAAAAAGCACTCATTATTTAACAGATTATACAGTTTTGTTCATGGACATGTAGTTAACTTGCTGCTAAATGTCTTAAAACTCTGATGACTAATTTGATTAGTTCATCTTAGTGCTCATTGTATTAACTTAACTGAACTTTCTAGTTTAATGCATGGAATTTCCAGATCCAAGAGAAGAAAAAAAAACCTGTGCTCTTACATAGTTGCATTGCGCAAAAATAATCAGTCTTGAACTCGGCTGACATTTTTGTGCACGTTATGCATCTAGTGGTCACGCTATGTAATCCTTAGTGTGTTTTGAGCCCCTGAATCAGTACATAAACACAAAGAGGGCAGTTCAGGCCATGTATGAAGTAATAATCAGCAGAGAAAATATGCTAAAGGGGAATATGTATGACACAATGACAGAGCTCATCATCAAGTAATCTTCTCAACGTCTCTTCGATCTCCCTGTGGGCATGCTCAAATATTCACACGAACAAAAGCGCAAACATGCCAATGAAGAAATCAATTGCAGTGTGTCATCGACGGTGAAGGGATGAATACATGTGCTGTAAACTGATGTAGTCTGTTTATCATCACTCTGATGTCATGTTCTTGGAATCTGGGACAGTGGTCAAGCAATTTAATCAATTTTCTATTAGAGTAACAAGAGCGTGAGTTGGGTACAGGCCCGGCCCTAAAAATAATACAGAATCTAATCTGAATTATGGTTCAAAGAGATTAGGGATCCATAATCCTTTGAATAAACAGGGGGGGGAAAAGTGAGCATGAAAAAAAGCTTAGGTTGGGGGTTGAACTCCCTCCTGCGGATACCATTTGATAATAAGTCAGAGTGTAGGTCTTCTGAGATGGACAACACCATTTCATCAAAACCACACTAATCCCCATGCCATTCCTCTCTCTCTTCCATGAGTCCCTTCTATCCCACCCTCCATTCCCTTTGACCATCCAGCACTCTCTCTCTCTCCAGTCTCAAAGCAAATCTGAAAGCCAGGACTGAAAATCCTCTGGTGAACGAGTATGAACCAGTTAGCTAAACATGCTCTCACCAGGGCTGCGATCAAACAAAACAGTCAGTGAAAACCTGGAGCTCCAGGAGAGATCTGATTACAGGAGGAGTAAATGACAGAACTTCATCCAGAAATCATCCTCATGTCATTCCAAACCTGTAGGACTGTTTTTCTTTCTGTGGCATTTAAAAAAAATGTCTTAGTGACCATACAATGAAATTATGAATGATTTAACTTTCATTGTATGGATGAAAACAGTTGAAACTTCTTTATATAAAATATAAAATATCTTAAATATATTTTTTTGTTCCATAGGTCTGAAACAAAACAAGGGCGAGTAAATTATAATTTTGTGTAAACTATCCCTTTAAGGCATAGCTATTAAAAAATGAAATCACTGTCCTCAAAAAGTGGGTGGGATGGACATACATTCTTAAATAAAAGGTTCTTTATTGGTATTGATGGTTCCATGAAGAAACTTTAACATCCATGGAACCTTTCCATTCCAGAAAAGGTTTTTGATAGTGGAAAAAGGTTATTTAGATTATGTTCTTCACACTACACTATAAAAAAATGGGTCCAATATGAACAAACACAACTGTTGATTGAAATATTTAAATTACATTTGTAAACCCAACTGTTTTCCACTCTAACCTTTCTTTGCATTTCCACTGCAATTTTTTTCCCAGGAAGGAAAGATTGGTTCAACTCCGACCCTAAAAACTTGCTGGTCCGAAATCGAACCCTAAACCCCTAAATCACTATTCCCTACATTAGTCCGCTAATACAGTTCATTTGAAGGAGTGAATGAAAACAAGTGAGTGAATTCGGACAGCCAAAGAGAGTACATCGTTATTGCAATGCAATGTGGGATAATGAGTGCACTCAATAACGTCCACTATGGTTTTGGACACCACTACAAATGGCTGTCCACTCAATTAATGCCCTATTTAAGTGTATAAGGGTGATTTCAGATTCAACCCCAGTGTGTGAGAGAGTGAGTGAATCAATGGATTCAGTTTCAGTTTATCTCTGAAAAGGACAGATGAGAGAACCGGCTGTTTATGCAAGCAGCCGGTTTGCTAGAATCACTCCTGGTACTGTGAACATCAAAACAGAAGCTGCACTGCCTGCAGAAACACTGGGATGCTCAATGGTTTTTTTAGATTGGTTATAGGCATTTAAACAACACATAGTAGCGTGATGTCAATGTTCATTCCTCAAGTCTGTGAAAACACATGGCTGGTTCATGACAGGCTCCAGTTCGCCTGCCCGAAAACATGCTCTGGCTCCAGAATGCAAACCATTCTGGTGGAAAAGGGGTATGAAAGGTTCTTTGGGGAACCAAAAATGGTTCTTCTATGGCAGTGGTTCTTAAACCCGTCCTGGAGTACCACCAGCCCAGCACATTTTGTATGTCTCCCTCATCTATCACACCTGATTCAACATTCAACTAATGAGCTCATTAGTAGAGACCTGAACAAGACCTGAAATGGGTGTTTCATATATAGGGAGACATACAAAATGTGCAGGGCTGGTGGTACTCTGGGACAGGTTTGAGAACCACTGTTCTATGGCATCACTGCAAAAAAAAAGTTTTGAAACCTTTATTTTTACGAGTATTGAAATTATTAAAATTAGGGGAAACATGTACCCCAGTGATTGCTCTGCACCTGGATGCAAATGGTGTGAGACTTATGCTTCAGCTGTGAGCAGTACAACACAGGAGGCAGCTAATGTTGTGTGGAAGAGACACACACACACAAACGCACACTTCAAAATTACTTTTGGAACATTGTTAAATAATAAAGTATAAAATATAAAACAAAACAAATGTTAATCTGTACTGCTAGTAAGATTTTTCGCACAGACACATCTCCATGGCATTTTTATGTGCATGATGACGTTTTATCTGCTATAGCTGCAAAATCAACCCGCTTCACTGTTTGATATATTTATCTTTCTTTTGTTCAAAACCAGTTTTTTGCTGAAGCCTTTGTTTTCTGACCTTTGGATGAGTTGTGGTGAAATGCCATTCTAGCCTATATGACATCAGTGCCTCTTAAATCTTACAGCAGACTGCGGTCTCACGTTATTATGCTCAATGAAATCACCAAATTTATAGGCTAGTTAGTCTGGAAAATACTGTCAATCTACCTTACATAAGGTATACAAAGACAAATATATATATTTTTTATTCAAATTGCATTAATACTGATATATAAAACAACACTGTCATTGTATATTTGATCAACTCTGGCTCTACGATGGCTTTTGTCCAGTCTTGAACTGGACTTTTGACAAGCCTATTTCACACATCACACATTTTGTAAGTGAAATAGTAATACATTAAGGATTAATAATTAGTGCTAATGTGTCTAATAAACCACCAAAACTAGATTGAAAATCATCCCACAGACTCTTCAAAAGAGAAGCAGCCTCAAGGTTCAGATTGATCAAACGAGTCAGGCGACTCTTTTTATGTCCTTTAAGGCTGTATCTCTGTCATGGGGTGCGACAGACACCCTTATCCAGGACGTCTCTGTGTAATTTCATGCAAGAGGACCGTCATTTCAACACTGCTCCCCTCACTAGATGAAAGACAGGTAAGACATAGTCATGTAATTGGCCCTCTTGTTGAGGGAAGAGGAAAAGAGAACGGGCGGGTTTGTTTCGATATGTTCTGTTTATCCTTGTTCCCACCATTTCTCTCTCTCTCATTCTCTCCGACTGTCTCCAGTCAATTATGGGTCATTATATCCAATGTGTCTGTGCCTTCAGGACAGATGTGTAAATTGTGGCGCTAAAGTGTCCAGGCCTCATTTAGGACAGATTTACGCAGTCCATACCACTGTCACTCGACCTAAATGCGCTCACAAACAAATACATGCGTAAACACAGCTGTAAGCAAGCATATGAGAGAAGTGGGTGGACACATCAACTAACAAAGAATCACTTTTTTCCTGTCAGTCACACTTGGTAATTTAAATCAATGAAACAAAAGCTTTCTTGCACTTAATAATAAGGGTGTGTAAACAGCAACATAATCGTTATTTGCCACTGACAGCCTGAGTGATGAAGATTTAAGCAGCAAGTGACTGCGAGATAGACTTCACATGCCTCCTTTTCTCTACCACTTCACTTTCAACTCATTATAGAAAGTACCAAATTTGTATTTGGAAGTGATTATGAGGGACTTGAAGATGGTATTACAGTGATGGCATCTCAAAATAACGTTAAATATAAATAGATAATTAAAAAGAATAAATAAGTAAAAGTAACGACTAAAAAAAGAATAGTGAACAAATAAATAAGACTAATAAAAGAACACGTAAGTGAACAAATAAATATATACATACATAAAATCTGTTTCACAAAGTACAAAATCTGTGCATGGGAAATGGGAATAAGTTTAACCTCACCAATCCCTGTAGTCTTTGTTTGCCTAAATCCCTGTTATGGACAGATGGTAACATAAAGACCTCCACCAAAAGTATTTTCTGACCCCGGAACAGAAGTCAGTGTTTCATGGCAGTTTGTTTCTTCCACCACCTGTCTACCCCTGAGTGACATACTGTAGGATACAGCTCTTACATCTCTCCTGACAGACCGGAGTATACACACAAAGACTCCCCGTGGGTCTGTCCTTCCGAAAGCATCTTCTATCAAACCTCTCTATCCCACGGGCTGCTGGATGTCTGTCTGTCCCAGCTCAAGTCAGCTATTAAGATTCAAGGTTCAGTTGTGTTTAATGTTAAAAATACACATCAGACAAAGGTATAGGGTTGAGGTTTAAGCTAACCTTGTGCTCTCACACAAAAGGTTAGGCTGCGAGGATTAACTGCACTTTACGTGACACACAGTAGACAGATGAAGTAGACTATTCATCTGACTGAAGTAGACTATCTGAATGGCTCAGATAGATGTGTTCAGACTTATTTTGGTGCTATAGAATGAAGACCAACTAATTTCAACTCTCTCTCTCATTCTGCAGCAAAAGACAAACTTATTCTGTCGTATTCAGTGCAAGAAACTACATTTAATTTTTATTTCTTGTTATTGGCTGCTAGCTACACTCTAAAAAATGCTAATTAAAAATTGCTGGGTTAAAACAACCCAATTGCTGGGTTAGTCCATTTTCAACCCAACTTGGGTTGTTTTTAACTCAGCATTTTTTAGAGTGTATTGTATATTTAAATGTTTAAATGTAAATGAGGGATTTGTATATTTTTTTATATTTAACAAAGTATAGACTTTGACATAAAGTTATGTGACATAACACTGGTTGAAATATCAGCTTATTTTGACCAGAATCTGTTCATCTTTATTTATCAAAGATCAATTATGTTTCATACCTGAAAACTTAACTCAATAGTTTTTAAAAGCTACAAGCAAGTTTAGGCATCACAATATTATAAATGTATAGTATAACATTTTAATAATTTTGATATTTGCTAAAAATTACACTTAGTGTAAATCAGTGTTTTAAAAGGTGTTAGATAATAGCAAAGTTAAACTTAATGAGCATGAACAATTAAATATGTATATCCAATATAACCAATGAATATATAAATATTTAAAATTAAAAAAATTAATCTAATATCATACAGCCATTCAAACCTCAACACTGTAGTCCTATCGTCACATACAGAACTCCATAAGGAGAAAAAACACTCTCTCACCACTGGTCTGACAACATGATGTCAAAAATCATTCTTTAAAGAAAGTCCCACTGCTTCACTTCAACATTAATCAATCAAGGAGAAACACCCTGTCCACATCTCAGCTTTCAGATCAATAAACATCTTCACAGTCTTCATGAGTGCAATCCTGCTCCCCCTCCCCACAGACCTCAGGTCTGGCTCAGCTCTGTGCGGAGCACTCCGGAGCGAGACGTGCAGGGGCGGCGGAGTTTAGAACGGTCGCGCGGAGAGTTAATGAAGCCACACCAGTCAGCATGGCCGTCCATCTGTTTCCTTAATCCTCGTAAACATGAGCCACACTGTGATAGGGCGCTAGCCAACCCCATTGCTGTGATTTACAGACATAAGGACAGTGCTCACTGTGAATGGATGGATGGGCAGGAGGGGTTTGGGAAAGTGTTGGCCGTGACAGCTTTTAGGAAATGTCCCCATAAAGCTTTGGGTCTGCAAGTAGCAGCACCATGCTCAGCTCACCTGCTAATCGGAGCAGAGAGGTGGAGCGGAGCGGAGTGAGCAGAAAGGTGAGAGTGAGGTCGGCCGTGCCGTCCATCTGTCCGTCAGCAGGTAAGAGGCTTGGGGCATAGAAGATGGGGCATAAGAAAAAATACATACAGAATATCCAAATATGACGCCAACAAAACACGCAAGGATGCCAATGTAGATAGGATTAAGGTGGGTTAGCACAAGTGGGGTGTGTGAAAACACACCTGATTGACAGGCCTTAAGAACATTGCCTTTCTGTAAACCCCAGTTAGTAGTTTAAGATCCCCTCTGCTTCACTGAACTGTCCAATTCGTGCTCTCTCAATCATGCAGTCACCAACAACCTGTCAGGTTCTGCTACCTCTCGCAGCCCTTTTAAACTGAGATGGTGCTGGTTCTTGCACCCGAGCCCACATTTCAATTTACTGGTGAGCTGAACAATGACAGTGTTACTGGCTTTTACATTTGTTGTCTTTGTTTACAAGTTTTATGAGTTCTGAGAACATTTCCAATTCTGATTTCCAGTTCATTTGGGTATATTTCAATTATAATATTCATTTTGTTTATTTTGTTCTGCTAATGTCATGAATTATACAGTATTTCAGACTCATTCAAACAAGTAATTTGTCTCTTTGAACTAGTCAGTTGGATACACTGGTCACACTGTGCTTTTGATTAACTAAAAATAATGGTTCATAAAAGTCATTAGTGCTTTTGTTTGTTTTTATGTGCAGCTCATGAGAAAACTCAACAGAAACACAGTATTTGTATTGCATTACATTCACCATAGACTGCAAAACATTCACAATTAGGGTTACAAAGTTGGAAACTTTCCATGAGAATTAACGGGAATATTTGAGAATTAACAGGAATGAATAAGAATAAACTAGACATTTATAACAGTGTATTTAAATGTATTTGGGGGAAAAAAGCATCTTGCAGCATAATCTTGGTTAAAACAACCAGATTACAAATTACAACCCACACTACTTACTGCAATTGGACTTTTACAGCATTTTGTAATATAATTTTTTTGTACTTCAATTGTGCAACGTGACATTTACGTGATATCAGTAAAAAAAAATTAAAAAACGTGTCGCATCTCTGCATTTCCAACTTCCAGGATTGGTCAATTTTAGCTTTACATCAATCTTGGTAGCCTGTAATGTTGTTGTTCTTGTTTTAATGAAAACTTTACTCTGTGTACAGGTCACATATGAAAGTGTCCCATCCCTAAAAACAGGGCATTACAGAACCAATTTATCCTGATTCACCTTCTTATGCAGTGGAAACACCAAACAAGTTTAATGCTCAAGATTGGGCACCGGATCCAGAACCAGCACCTGGTTAGTGGCAAAGCAGCACCACAGTCTGGGAGTCATTCCAGAGGGTGTGGAAGCGGCAACAACACGCACTCCATAAGGATAAAGCATCACTATTTTGCCTGTTCCAGAACAAGCCCAGCAGTCAGGGTGCAGCCAAAATCCTCAACACTCATCCCAAGGGCGTTGACTGTGGAACCAGGCATCTTGGACTAGACATGACCTGCTCTAGATGAGTAAAGAGTGCCTGTCAATTGGTTTCATGTGTAAAGGTCAAACACTACACAGAAACTCCAGTGCATAAAACATTTACTGCATTGCTGTTACTGTGAAACTCTTTTTGAAGACCTCCATATATATATATATATATATATATATATATATATTTATTCACATTTATATACTTCTCTTGAGTGTCATGCACCACATTCTCATTTCCTGGTCAGGCAGAGTCAGGGTTGCTCTGTTACAAAAGCACATTGTGTGTGGCCTTTTACATTTGGCACAAAGAAAACTAAAGCGACGCCACAAGAGGACATTACTCTTTGGTCACACACCATCAGACTGCCTTTACCAGCACGCCACACACACAGGGGACGTTTCGTTCCAGCACTTCGACATTGAAAACCAGCCGGTGAGCAAGCATGTGTGTGTTCTCGGGTGAGACATGCCACATCCCTCCCATGAGGCCCCCTGCAGCATGCAAACCATGGTAGAACCCTAATAAAAACCCCCTAGAGATTCTCAGCTCCCCATATTCCTCTATCCCTGGGGCAGATGGGAGTCCTAATAGGCGTTAAACTCAGAGAGATAGGATTCTCTACACCGCCTTTCAAAGGCAACTCCACTAACCCCCATCACAATAAAGGATCCAGAAAGAATGAGAGCACATGAGGGAGTGCGCAAATAGGAGTGAGAAGGAGATTCAATGAACTAGTAAAAAGAACAAGAGAAAGGTGTTTGACAATAAAACAACACATTCATTTATAATTTTCTACATTACATTTTTCCCGTTTAAATTCTTTCTGAATGTCATGATTTATCATAAATGTTTATGTCAAAATGTATGTAATAACGTATAACCATATTTATTACCTTTCAATAATCAAGCATTTTTTATAATTAAAAAATATACACGTTGGTTCAGAGTAAAAAATATTATTTTATAATATTTGTATATTATTGTATTTTATTTTTTTCTATGAACTATTATATTAGTATTTCTAGAGTATTCCTGAAAGGCTTTTCATTTTGTGTGAAGAACTTTGAGTTTGTGTGTGTGTTTTTATTAAATCACTGATTTTTAGGAATAGATAAGCTTTCTACACTTGCCCCATACACTACAGAGTGCGTAAATTGTTTTTTTAAGTCTTGCATATACCTGGAGTATTCCTTTATATCAGTGCAAACTATCATTTCTCCTCTATGCGAGACACAGCGACAAAACCATAGTCACACCTGGGCATAAACCACAGATTGGCTGAGGTCTAATCTTCAGGCATGGACCGGGTTGAACTTCCTTTGAAGGCTAAGAAGATGAGGGAAATCTCCATGGCCTCAGAAAGTCTCTCTTTCAAGGCAGGAAGCACAAAGGCAGGTGGACTGCAGGAGACCTATTCACGTGGCTCTGGCACCACCGCTTCCAGACCCCTGCCGAAAGGAATCCGACATGCTACCCAGACCCCCACAGGCACCATCAGGGGGTCTGAGCTGATGGTCCTTCATTCCTGATTTTTATAACTCTTTTAACTTTCACATATTACTTTCAAGATCCTGATGCAAGCAGTCGGTTTGCTAGTCAGACTAAGAAAAGAAGATTAGAGAGCAAAAAAAGAACTGACTTTACAAGTCAAATCCATCTATCAATCAAAATCAGGAGTTTCTGTTCTCTAGCCAGCACCACTCAAAGCAAACTGTTTGACGAACTGAGCTTCTAGATGTCTGTCATGCAGTTGAACTTGGAATGGAGCTACTGTATATGCAGCAGTTGCTGGACCCTGCCAGACACAGCAGCCTGGGGAAAGGCTGTCCGCCAAAGACACTGTTGGCTTGGCATGAGCCTTGGCTGTAGGTCTGGCTCGTTGTGAAATATTCAGGCGTTGCGAGTTTCCTAGAAAGGAAGTGTGAAGCTTGGAGCCATTATGTTGGCGTTAGAGAAAAAAAAAAGATGAAAGTCTTGGTCATATGTACAGTAAAGCCACATGAATTCCGACTCAAACATGTCGGCTCTTGGTGGTATTGTTTGTAAGAACTGAATAAGAAGTGTGACTATGAATGGAAAGCTGAGACAGGAAACACAAACATACACTGTCAGTCACTCCTTCGCTGCCTAAAGGAGTTGCGAGCACGCCGACCCCTCCTCCCTCTAGCCCTTCACCCCACAAACAACCCCACACACGGTGGCAGAAAAGAGTCTCATTCAGTTCTCTATTCAACCCCGGCACAAAGACACCCCACCGAGTCATTCTTCTACGGGAGCCTGTCACTCTCCGCCCCTCCAACCCACCACCACCCAGCTGCCGTAAACCCGGTTGGGGTGAAGAGTCTCCCTCTCTTGTATTCTCATTCAACTATCCACTCTTCGCTTTGACTTCATTAAATTCTCTTTCTTTGCTTTCCCATCATTCACCCATCGCTTTACACACAATGTTCCCCCTCAACTTTCTCTGTTCCTTCATTGAAGTCAATGTTTCTGCTGCTGCCGCAAGTCCAACGAGTATTTTGCAATATCAGCTGGTTGTTATTACATAATAAACCCAGACAGGGTGATCAGGACCTTGACGTGAGGCCGAAGGTTTATTTTGTGATAATGACTGTCAGACAATGCTTAATTGCAAGACTATTCTTACCAAATAAAGGAATAAACAAATACACACATATTAAATATTGATTTGAGCTGAAATGAGTTATTATCTAACCCAAATTGGAGTAAAGTATCTAGTCCAATATAAAACAAAGGGCTTTTCAATTTCATATTATTATTAATCTGCAAAGAGTTGCATTTTACATTGACTTGTAAGCTAAAATACTTTATATTCTATATTATAAATACTCTATATTTTTTTTTTTTCTTTAAAGCTGGCATTAAACAGAAGTTGCAATAATCGTTTCGTCCTTGTTGTGACGTGTATATACGAGTGAAACGGCTTCTTGCATAAGATAACATGTATCTTGTATAATGCATGTATAATGCATACATATATATATATATATATATATATATATATATATATATATATATATATATATATATAGTATGTTAAAAGTTTTCCAAAATAATTTTAATATAGTGAACTATCCTGGTATTAAAAGACATACAACATGGCAGACGTGAAAGTAGCATGTTGCATGATCAACAGTGAAACGTACAATTTAATAGCCATTATACATAAATTTATGACTGCTGAATGCAACGACGGACCAATCAAAATCAGATAGTACAGAGGCCCGTGTAATAAATCTTTTTAACCTAGTCTCTTCTTCCTTCCTCTCCCACACTCTCTCTCTCCTGTTTGTCCTAGATTTATGGTGGTGTACATGCACAGTATTGGCAAAGCATTAAAAATGTCCACCATTAATACAGAGCGCTCCAGGCATCGATAAGAACCTTAATAAAAACATCTCCACTCAACGATCTGCTCATCACATGCTTCTCTCTGTCGCTGTCCCTCACTCTTCCTCCTCGTCTCGCCCCATCGTTGTCTTCTTTTCTCAGACTGTGCCAGGGACTTAATGATGCTTGAATGCCAATGCTTCTGACTCCTGACTTTTCACTCTCACTCTCTTTTTTTTTTAATAAAGTCTATTTAAAAGGCGATCCCTGGGCTCCATCTATCTCAATACATCTCTCTAAGATATATTTCTCTGACTTCCGCTTTATCTCTCCCCTTTAAGCACTAGATGGATACGGCTGCACTTTCTGAAACTGTCTGATCTACACGCTTCACACACACACACTTACCCACGTAAACGCATGGGTCATTCTGTGTACCAGAAACACAAAAATCAACATAAAAATCAGGTACTTGAGTATTTTGGGACTGAGAACATCTATTTTATAATTTATCTATGTGTAAATATGCATCAGATAGAAGTGTTTGGCTAGTGAATGGCACCTCATTATTAAACATGCTCTGTCAAGTCAAAAAAAAATAGATGCACTGATATATATCATTACTATATATATATATATATATACACACACATATTTTAAAATACAATTTATTCCTGTGATGGCAAAGTTGAATTTTTCACATCATTACTCCAGTCTTCAGTGTCACAATCTTTCAGAAATCATTCTAATATGCTGATTCGCTGCTCAATAAACATTTCTTATTAACATCTGGTGGAACAGTTGTGCTGCTTTTTTGTAACATTATAAATGCCTTTACTGTCACTTTTGATCAATTTAATGCAAACTTGCTGAAGTAAAAAAAAAAAAAAAAAAAAATCGGACAATTCAGCATGTAATCAAGTCAGGCGATAATGAAGTGCTACTAACAACTCTCAACAAGATGCTGTACCGATACATTCACACCTGCATGCACAGACGACACAACATGATTTGTCCAACACCACTTCAGGAATCCATTGCATCATAAACAGATCACAGACACAACCATAGACTGCTTTAAAATATTAAAGAGGGCCACTTTACAATGATGAATAATGCAGTATGGGGGCGAGTGGAAAACCAGCGATCTCCTCCAATGCCCTCTCATCACCCCTCTCTCTGCCTCCCACAGCGGCCATAAAGCTAATGCACACCACAAGACTGGCGGTTCAGATCATTGCCAGACCTCTCACCGATCCATGCAATCTTTCCTTTGCATTTCCCTTCCTCTAAACCTAATTACAAGGCTTACTGTTCTCTTCCTACCTAAGTTCTCTCATTTCTGCCTGTTGTAGATTTTGCATTGAAAACTGAATTTTATAATGTGTATCTTACATTACACAGCGAGCAAACTCGACCACAGACGACCTATTCTCAGAGATAACCAATTATGCCCCCACGGCCTGGACTACCGGCGGAGAATTCCGGCAGCCTTGACTGGGAGGATCCGACATGTTATGCTCTCTAAACATGATGGGCATGCAAGAGAGCACACCTCCCTCCTCAATCTTGACCTTAGGCACTTCAGCTTGACCTATTCCCGCCCACTTTTCTACCAGCAGTGCTGGCCACTGGGCCAAAACTTAATCCTCTTGAATTCAGAGCAGTCTCGAGTGTGTTATCTTCTCCAACTCCCAAAACACGCACACGTGCACACAAATCCAGACAGTGCGACTCCATTATGTACACAACAGCACACGTCGCCCATCTCGATCAAGCTCCAAGTGTGTATACAGGGATGTTCTGCCAAACAAACACCCTTGCATGCATACACACACACACACACACACACACACACACAAACAGGGAGGAGAAAAGCTGATGGGGCAAAGGAACCAGAAGTGGGTTCCTGGCAGTCTGGGTAATTAATGTGTATGTCAACACTAAGAGAGCTGTACCATACAGGAAATCTGAGCTCAGCACATCCACAATACAGACAGACAGGAGGGGGAGAGGTAGAATACAGGAATGGACAGAATGAGAGAGAAGATAAACGTTATCCATCTTGACTCTGATGTTTTATGGATGATATGAAATATGTGCTGGCATCTTCTAGACAGTTCATTTATGCACAATGAGTTTCTCACATACTGTATAGGGGAGACAGTGTATATGACAGTGAATATTTCTCAGAGTGAAATATTCAAATATTATCTAGTCATGTTATGTATGTCTTTTGATTACACAAAAAAGCAACTGAACATTTTCACTGTTATTATTTAGTGAAAAAGATACAGATCACACATCCAACAGGGCATGTGATCTCACTACAGTATGTGGGGTAAGTTGTCATAACACTCTATAGGAATAATTTAACAGGAAATCAATTATAAAACAATTAAATTCATGAAACTGCCAAACTCTAGAAACAGGTAGACAAATACATCAAACCAATGCATATTTGAATCTTTACATTTTAAAAGTATAAAATCCAAACCCTAATAGTTACTATTGGACATCTTCCGTGTGTGACAACTAGCCCCGGTTTCATCCCTATCAAAACTCCCAGGGCGAAACAGGCATGTTTGTACAATAGACTATTCTGCCAGTAGTTCACTAAGGGGAAGGACACTTAAACTACAGTACACATCCGTCTCCACATCTTACTTGTCCTTTTTCTTTCCGATTTCTCCTTCCCATTGGAAAACCAATCAGCAACCCATTTGAATGTGCAATTCCATGTCAATCTGATTACATATGTGGCCAGAGAAGCAGAGAGAGAGAGAGAGAGAGAGAGAGAGAGAGAGAGAGAGAGAGAGAGAGAGAGAGAGAGAGAGAGAGAGAGAGAGAGAGAGAGAGAGAGAGAGAGAGAGAGAGAGAGAGAGAGAGAGAGAGAGAGAGAGATTTCTTTGACGCTTCATTGCTTCCCGTCACTTCTAAGGTCAGACAGAAGGCAGGCTATAGCCTTCATGCAGAAACAATAACACATCACAACATGATCTGCTCAAGAATATTCCTCCTCTGTACGGTATGCATGTATTACATCCATAACTTGCCAAATATGTCAGTAAATGGTTTGCTTATTTGTATCATTCATTTTCAGTATACGTTTTTAGAGGAATGTAGAACTTGCTGCACAAGCATCTGCCAAATCAAATTTGTTTCCTCCAAAATCTTCTGTACAAAGACCTTAAGCAGTACTGGGCATCTCAGGCCTTGTGGACTAGATCGGTGATTACAATTGAAAACAAAATTAAGTTACATTTGACAATTTATTATTCCACAAAATTAAGCTTTTAAAACATCTTCAGAGAAATGACTAACACCACATAATCAAGAGCATGTGGTAAACGTAACCCTAACTACATCAATCGGAAAAGTAAAATAAAAGAGAGGAACGGATTTTAAAGCAGCTCATTTTAATTCAGAACTCACTATCTCTGCTTTCCCTCAGATGTTGTTTCCTTTTTTTGTACAAGGTTTATTTTTTTCTGTCTTTCAGGAGCCAGGAAGGCATTGAGCTAAACCTTAATTACTCCATGAACACCAGGGGTTCTGCTTTTTATCCGCTGCTTGGAAGCTCAGCATGGCAAGCAGAAAGAGAGGAGATCAACAGAATATTCCTCTCTGAAGGGAGAGAGGGAGAGAAAGAGAGAGATGAGTGCACATGCAGCAGTCACATCCCTTCATCTGGTTCTTAGTTACCTATCACACTGCCTGCCTTGATAGATAGATAGATAGATAGATAGATAGATAGATAGATAGATAGATAGATAGATAGATAGATAGATAGATAGATAGATAGATAGATAGATAGATAGATAGATAGATAGATAGAATCGCTGTACAGGTAATAATTTTTAAATTGAACAATGCCACCTGTTATAAGTCAGAGATAATGTATTCCGTTTTTCAAAGCATACAGAAAGGCCAGAAAAGGTAGCTTTCTTTATAAACGACCAATGAATCATCTGATTAATATAAAGAAAATCAAAAGGCATCATTAATACTTGATAGGCTAGTCAACAAATGTTGAGAAATACAAATCCTGCTTGACGACCTCACTATCACTAAACTTATCTGTGTTTTGGGTGTGTATGTGTGAACGTGCGTGCGCCTGATTAGAAAACGGACTCCTGCGCTCCCGTATGTTTAAAGACTGAAGGTATAATTAAGTGTTTTATAATTAATATGTACAATTTCTTAAAATGGAAAAGGCTCTCACCTGCATGGTTCACGAAGGTTGCGCAGAGTACAACTAAACCGAGAAGGGGAGCGGGAGACTGGCCGCGGTGTATCCACGCTGAGAGCATCTTCACCCGGTCACGCTACTGCCAAATTCCCGCCAGGTGCTCTCGCTCCAGTCGGCTGAAGTCTCGCTGAATCCTCTGCGAAGGATACTTCAAACTGTGAAATGTGGAGGCGGGTTCCTCCCCAAACTTCACAAACTTACAAAAAAAGACTGCACCGTGGTTTATAATAACCTACTCGCAGTCTGCTCCAGAACTTTCCCCAAATAAGGACGTGATAAAATCTGAATAACAGTTACGCACAATGTTCAATTAGACACACTGCAGTCCCCGTCCGTACAAAAAATAATAAAAAACAAGATAGCCAACAACCAGCGTAAAGTTAATCTCATTCACAACTCCATTAAACCAGTCAACGCGTTATCTCTGGAACTCTTTGAAAACAACTGAATCTTCCGCGAACGAATCGAAAACAAAAGTCCTTGACAGCTTTATTCCTGCTGGGACGAGAAGAAAAAGTTGTCCGTAAGCGTTGAATATAATGCCATAGTTGTTGTGAGATCTCCGCTGCTATCTGTGGAGCGCCATAGTCCTGACGCTGCCGCTCGTCTGCGTCTCGAGTACTGAGTGTAAACACACGAACGCGGGTATGAAGCGCGAGCCTCCAGACTCTCATCTCCCATCAGCCAATCATCGACCTTCACAGACACACACTGAGCGCTGGCGAACAGAGACGCGAAGTGAGATGTGAATGGAAACACGAAAAGCCCGGAGACGGACTAAGGGATTTACGAAGACGAAAAAATATGTTATATATTAACAACAATGTTGTTAATGTATAACTAAATGTTGTTACAACATGTAAACGTTGTTACAGCATTTATAAAATTATGTATAGGCTATTATTTATATTACCATATATAGGTGAGCTGCATTTTTTTGCTAGTAGTAGTAGTAACAGCAGCATTGTTGTTTATTAAAATGACTATATTTATATTAACCATATAACAAAATTAAGTTGATTTATATAGCCATATTCAATTTTTGCCTTTACCATACTACTTACATACCTACTTTTATGATTACGATTAGGCTAATTAAGGGTGGTTTGATAAAGAAGGATCAGGTGGTTAGAATGTATTAATGTTAGATTTAGTATTAGTGTTAGTAACACACAATTACAATTCACGGTCATACTCCCAGCATTTTCAATCAGTGCATGAATGAAAGTGTTTTCAAGAACACCATAAGAGGGCGACAGTTCCTATATGTGTTTTCAGTCATTCTTCTGATTGTCCAGTGTGTCCATTTGGTTTCAATGCTGCAATGCTACCCTTTAGGACACTGCAGTCAGAGCTCTCTGGTTTTGGTTGTGTAAGCAGGAGCTAAAATCTAAACAGGTTATTCAAATTGCAAATTGCAACTACCAAAGGAAGCAGAATCTTTTGAACTGTGATTGTAATGCAGATGAAGACAATCTACAATCTATTATGAGACTGGTAAGAGCAGCAGTTCCTGATCTGCAGGTATATTGCCAAACAAAGCAGACAGATGAAAATGCTCCGTAATTAACCATTTAATTTGTATTTAATGAGAATTTAGACTGATTTGTCAATGTTAAAAAGTGTTTGCAGATCTTAAAATGAAAAAAATTATAATCTGACATGGGTTTAATAGGTTCACAGCACTACTTTTACTTTTTCTCATCAGGTTAAATTCTTGGAATATATATATATATACGCTTTATTTACACCTGCTAAAGTGGCTAAATGATGATTAAAAATAAATAAATAATAACCCATCCTGTGAAGACATATGTTAAAAATGGTGGTTAGAAAAAGAAAGTCTCATTAAAAGTGTCAGACGATGTTCTTGCTAAAATGACTGTGTCTGGCATTCTTTAATACAAACCCGACTTTGAATCCCTGATCCCAGCAGGGATGATCCTCAACTCTCAACTCTCCCCCTCAACTCTTCCCCTCAACTCTCCCTCTTTGGTCTCCTGGAACATGAATGTGTTCCAGAATTCACAGGTTTACCTGGTCATAAAATATATATAACCAGGTAAACAAAGTCATGGACATATATATATAAAAAGGATTTGACAAGCACCAAAAGAGTGAATGATTGACATTACTGTTTAAGAATCATTTAATTATGATAACAGATTTGTGAGCATGGACATACAGAATTACTTTGTTGCTTCTTTAATTCAATCTATAAAACGCTGTCACTAGCTGAGCAAACGGTCATAACGGTTTGATACTCTGCCAGTGTCATCGGCTCAGATAAGTTCAGAGCTTACTAATGGAACACGGTTTGCTTTCATTACTTCTCATGCATATCTCAAATGCATCTTCAGTTACTGGGCAGATGGCAATTGTGAAAAGATTTGCAGTGCTTCAGACTGAATAACGTTGAGATTAATTGGAAATGTATCTGATGATGAGCCATGTAAGAGCGAGGTGAGAGAAGATAAGGAGTGAGAGGGATATACAGGTAGAGAGCGAATAACACATGGAAGATGATGCTGTTCATTGAAGAGAGACAATGAGAACACGCACATGCTAGTATTGTCATTAAGAAAGATGCTCAAATAAATGTCTAGCACTGCTCATATTAAATAAGCTTTGTCTTTCAATTAATAATAATAAAAAAGCATACAACTTGTCCCTTAAATTCATGAAGGAAAACCCTAAAAATAGTCTGTAAGTAATGGACTGGGATAACAGAAAATTATTTTCAGGAATTATCGAGCTGACCCAAACCACAGACTAATTATCCCTGCTGTGCCAGAAAGGAAGTCATGCCATAGATTTCAAGTACGAGATGTTTTCTTTTTCTGATCATACTATTAAGATGTATGGTAGCATGCATGCTCTCATGTAACACTGTGTGGTGTTTCATTACAATTATGGGCTGTATGTATGAATGTAAATGTAATATACAGCATAAAGAAAACTATGTAATATTTAAATCATTAAAGACTGACACACACACACACACACACACACACACACACACAAACATATTTAAGTAAGAATTTATGGATTTGAGTGAGTTTGACAAGGACCAAATTGTGATGGCTAGACGACTGGGTCAGAGAATCTCCAAAACTGCAGTTCTTGGGGGGTGTTCCTGGTCTGCAGTGGTCAGTCTCTATCAAAAGAGGTCCAATATATTAAAAGTGAATGTTTGAAAAATGTTTAATAGTTTGAGTCCCTCAATTGTCCTCAGTGTGAAAAGATGAATGTCAAAATCATACAGTCACTGCTGGAGAGGGTTAAAATATGCAAACGATGCTGGCAAACTGAAGAATTTGCAGGACCTGGAGGATTTTTCTGAAGAACATTGGGCAGTTTAACTGCTCAGGACATGCAAGGGACTCAAGAACAACCATCACAAAAAAACAAAAACAATTATGCTCTATTGGGTTGAGATCTGGTGACTGTGGGGGCCATTTTAGTACAGTGAACTCATTGTCATGTTCAAGAAACCAATTTGAAATGATTTGAGCTTTGTGACATGGTGCATTATCCTGCTGGAAGTAGCCATCAGAGGATGGGTACATGGTGGTCATAAAGGGATGGACATGGTCAGAAACAATGCTCAGGTAGGTCGTGGCATTTAAACGATGCCCAATTGGCATTAAGGGGCCTAAAGTGTGCCAAGAAAACACCCCCCACACCATTACACCACCACCACCAGCCTGCACAGTGGTAACAAGGCATGATGGATCCATGTTCTCATTCTGTTTACGTCAAATTCTGACTCTACCATCTAAATGTCACAACAGAAATCGAGACTCATCAGACCAGGCAACATTTTTCCAGTCTTCAACTGTCCAATTTTGGTGAGCTTGTGCAAATCGCTACTATTACTCTTTTTCCTATTTGTAGTGAAGATGAGTGGTACCCGGTGGGGTCTTCTGCTGTTGTAGCCCATCCGCCTCAAGGTTGTGCGTGTTGTGGCTTCACAAATGCTTTGCTGCATACCTCGGTTGTAACGAGTGGTTATTTCAGTCAAAGTTGCTCTTCTATCAGCTTGAATCAGTCGGCCCATTCTCCTCTGACCTCTAGCATCAACAAGGCATTTTCGCCCACAGGACTGCCGCATACTGGATGTTTTTCCCTTTTCACACCATTCTTTGTAAACCCTAGAAATGGTTGTGCGTGAAAATCCCAGTAACTGAGCAGATTGTGAAATACTCAGACCGGCCCGTCTGGCACCAACAACCATGCCACACTCAAAATTGCTTAAACCACCTTTCTTTCCCATTCTGATATTCAGTTTGGAGTTCAGGAGATTGTCTTGACCAGGACCACACCCCTAAATGCATTGAAGCAACTGCCATGTGATTGGTTGATTAGATAATTGCATTAATGAGAAATCAAATCAAATCAAATCAAATCAAATCACTTTATTGTCACTCTACCATATGCACAAGTGCAACAGCAGGTGAAATTCTTGGTGCAGTTCCGAGCAACATAGCAGTCATGACATGACATGTACAACATTTAAAGCAGCATCAGATTACACATCTGATGCGCCCACAATTACTCACAGCACAGTGAACTCTACAATAAACAATAAATAATTTACACAATGTGAGTGTAGTTCTCACAGCTTTAACCAATATACACATACTTACAATATACATATACTTTAAACAATATACACTAAACATACATTAAACAGTATACATTAAGCTATAATAATAATAATATACAATGTACAGTATACATTATTATTCACAGTAGAGATCCAATTATGTACAATAGGTGCTATATGATAAATGATAAATAATAAATTATACATAAATGTGTATATAATGTGTGCGTGTATCTACAGTGGGTTGTGCGGAGTGATATTCTGTCCAGTGTGTGTTATGATCCTGATGGATCAGGAGTTAAGTAGTCTGATTGCTTGTGGGAAGAAGCTGTTCTGGAGTCGGCTGGTGCGTGTTCTGATGCTGCGGTACCGTCTGCCTGATGGCAGCAGTGAGAGCAGCCCATGGTTCGGGTGGCTAGAGTCTCTGATGATCCTCTGAGCTCTCTTCACACACCGCCTTGCGTAAATGTCCTGGAGGGAGGGAAGCTCACCTCCGATGATGCAGCTGGCCGTGCGCACTACCCTTTGCAGGGCTTTGCGGCTGCGGGCGGTACTGTTGCCGTACCAGGTGGTGATGCAGCCAGTCAGCAGGCTCTCGATGGTGCTGCTGTAGAAGCGTGTGAGGATGTGGCGGTTCATTCCAAACCTCCTCAGCCGTCGCAGGAAGAAAAGGCGCTGATGAGCCTTCTTCACAACGGCCTCGGAGTGGACGGACCATGAGAGTTCCTCTGTGATGTGGACACCGAGGAACTTGAAGCTGCTGACTCTCTCCACCGGTGCTCCATCGATGGTGATGGGGCGGTGTTCTCTCTCATTCCTCCTGAAGTCGACCACCAGCTCCTTGGTCTTGCTGACGTTGAGGGAGAGGTTGTGCTCCTGACACCACCGTGTCAGAGTGTGCACCTCCTCTCTGTAGGCTGTTTCATCATTGTCGGTGATAAGACCTACCACCGTCGTATCGTCAGCAAACTTGATGATGGTGTTGGAGCTGTGGGTAGCCACACAGTCTTGTGTGTACAGGGAGTACAGGAGTGGGCTGAGAACACAACCCTGAGGGGCTCCAGTGTTGAGAGTCAGTGATGAGGAGATGTTACTGCCCATTCTGACCACCTGGCGTCTGTTTGACAGGAAGTCCAGGATCCAGCTGCATAACAGGCTGTTTAAGCCTAGAGCCCGGAGTTTAATGTCAAGTATGGAGGGCACAATGGTGTTGAATGCTGAGCTGTAGTCCACAAACAGCATTCTCACATACGTGTTCCTCTTTTCCAGGTGGGAGAGAGCAGTGTGTATGGTGGATGAAATGGCATCATCAGTGGAGCGGTTTGTGCGGTATGCAAACTGCAGTGGGTCCAGTGAGGGGGGGAGAACAGAGCAGATGTGGTTTCTGACTAGTCTCTCAAAGCATTTACTGATGATGGGGGTCAGAGCAACAGGACGCCAGTCGTTTAAGCAGAGTGTTTTTGACTGCTTAGGTACAGGCACAATGGTGGGCGTTTTAAAGCATGTGGGGACCACAGATAGGGAGAGGGACAGGTTAAAAATGTCCGTGAAAACTCCAGCCAGTTGGTGCGCGCACGCTCTGATCACACGGCCGGGAATGCCGTCTGGACCCGCTGCTTTACGGACGTTCACCCGCCGGAAGGATCGGGTTACATCCGCGACAGATACGGAGAGTGCACTAACCTCTGTATCTTCAGCCGCGAGCTCTCTCTCCGCGAGGGCGGTGTTAGTTCCCTCAAAGCGAGCATAGAAGGTGTTTAGCTCGTCCGGGAGAGAGGCAGCGGTGTTCACGGTGGAGTTTGTGTTCCCTTTATAGTCCGTGATGGTGTTAATTCCCCTCCACATGCTTCTGGAGTCGGTGGTGTTGAACTGTCCTTCAATCTTGTCCCTGTACTGCCGTTTTGCTGCTCTGATGGTTTTCCGGAGGGCATAACTTGCTTGTTTATGCTCCTCCGCATTACCGGAGTTAAAAGTGAAGGTCCGCGCATTGAGTGCCGCGCGAACATCCCCGTTTAGCCACGGCTTCTGGTTAGGGTACAGCCGAATTGTTTTGGTCGGAACAACGTCATCTACGCACTTCCTGATGAAACACGTTACGCTATCAGCGTAGACCTCGATGTCGTCATCAGAGGCCGACCGGAACATCTCCCAGTCCGCGTGATCAAAACAGTCCTGTAGCATAGAGTCTGATTGGTCCGACCAGCACTGGATGGTTCTGAGGGCGGGTGCTTCCTGTTTGAGTCTCTGCCTATAAGCGGGCAAAAGGAGGATGGACGCGTGATCTGATTTGCCGAATGGTGGGCGTGGGAGTGATTTGTATCCATCCTTGAAGGGGGAGTAGCAGTGATCTAAGACGCGGTTCCCTCGCGTGTTGAAGCTAACATGTTGGTGGTATTTGGGTGCGATGCGCTTGAAGTTGGCTTTGTTAAAGTCTCCGGTCACAATAAACGCAGCCTCAGGATGCGCGGTTTCCTGCTCACTCACTGTCCTATACAGTTCCTTTAGTGCCCGGTCTGTGTCGGCTTGTGGGGGAATATACACAGCTGTGATGATGACCGCGGTGAATTCCCTCGGTAGCCAGAATGGTCGGCACAGAACCGTGAGAAATTCCAGATCAGGAGAACAGAAAGACTTGATAGAATGTACGTTCCTCTGATCACACCAGGATCGGTTGATCATAAAACATACACCCCCGCCTTTGCTTTTCCCTGAGAGATCTTTTTCTCTGTCCATACGGTGCACGGAGAACCCCGTGGTTTCGATGGCCGAATCTGGAATCTCAGCGGACATCCAGGTTTCTGTAAGGCAGATAATGCAGCAGTCCCTCGTCTCTCGTTGGAAAGAGATCCGCGCTCTCAGCTCGCAGAGTTTATTGTCCAGAGACTGAACATTTGCCAGTAAAATACTGGGAAGCGGGGGTCGGTTTGCGCGGCGTCTTACTCTGATAAGTACGCCGGCTCTCTTCCCTCTTCTCCGGGCGCGTTTGCGTGGTCGGGCCGTCCAGACAAAGGGATCCGCTGCTGTGTTTGTAAGCAGCGTGTCGTCACTGAAGAATTTAAAGTCCGGTTTTCGGTGTGCGATTGCCGAACCAATGTCCAAAAGTGTCTGTCTGTCGTACGTAGTAAGGCAGACAACATCCAAGACGAAAAACATAAGAACTATAAACAGAACAAACAAAAAACTACAATGTTTCAGCGGAGCTCGCGACGTAGCAGCCATCCTCGGCGCCATCTTGAGAATAATAATAATAATTGAAATTGTTCCTAATAATCCTTTAGGTGAGTGTACACACACACACACACACACACACACACACACACACACACACACACACACACACACACACACACACACACACACACACACACACACACACACATTCCCAGTATTTATTTATTGTGCTCTTTTGAATACTCTGTTTTGCATGTATCTTTGGGGAAATGATTGTTTTCACCTCTGTGTTTGTGTGTTAAAGTCAGTTTTTGCAAACTTTGTGTGGAACATAAACGTCCTGTAAAACCTGAAATCATTTACATTGTGGGAACCTTCCCACATAAAGGGAATAATGTTTTAATTAAAATATAAAAATGCAAAAATGGGTTATATTTAAAAGTGTAGGTGTATGATAGGATATAGAAAATAATTACCTCAATATTACAAATTTTTTTCCCAAAAGGATAGTAAAACCTGACAAGACTTGTATTCTGGGAACCATCCAATGGTCCCCATGAGGAAAATGACTAAACAATGCTTTAATTAAAATCTAAAAATGCAAAAAGGTTTCTGAGTGGGTTAGATTTAAAAATAAGTGTAAGGTTATAACATATAGAAAAAACAAGCTCAATATGACAACAATGGAAAGTCCCTGCAATAAAGTGTGTGGTTATCAGTATGACTTGTGAGTGATTCTAAGCTGAGTTCACCTGTCTCGCCTTGTTCTAATCCCCAGGTACACCTGGGCCCGTGGGCCGTAGGGGCTTTTAGCAGATTGCATGGGCAAAACTATTACTCTGATTGTTGCCCTAGAAACTCAGCTCTCCTGCGGGGTATGGGGAAAACCTAATGAAATTAAAGGTGCCACAACAATTGGGAAAAATGAGAATTTTCTGTTCACATGCTACTTTGAACCCTTCCATCAGCTGCATGCTGAAATGTAGGAGTTGGCCTTAAGCTATCAAAGTAAAAGAGCATGGCAGAGAGGTCAGACAGAGGTTTTCAAGAGTCTTTGCCTTCTGATTTTTCAATTTCAGAAGCCCTAGCTTGTAATATGTGGAACCGTGAATGGCTAGCATCACTGATGAGAGAAACAGATCAAAGTTGTGCGAAACTTTCACAAAAAGGAATTAGTTATTAGTGATAAAGGACCCAATAAATGTCCTATTAAAAAAGCTAAAAGTTCATTAAACTTTGAAAGTATACAGTAAATGTTCTAAAAACTAAAAAATAGAGTGAAAACCACAAAACTTAAAAAGATAAGATAAAGTAGGCCTATACCACAATTTTATAAAGAGACAAGATAAATTCATAAATAAAAAACAACCCACCTTTTTTTTCTCACAAATGGCTCCGGCATATATCATATTCGTGTCAACGGGTGGACAGGTAAACAGAATTTAATCAAGAATGCGTGGTTTTGTCTGTAATTACACACTGACAGAGAGAAGCACAATACCTTTCAGAGCTGTCAGACCTACAGTATTCCACACAAAATGCAGGTTTGCCACTAAATAGTAGGTTATTTTTTATGTGTGAAGATTCATCTTAAATTGTTTTCCAAAGTAAACAGATCTATTCATACAGGAATGAGTCAGCGCTCAGTGAAATAGCTGGGTCCTGGTTGATGCGTACACATTGTGGCATTTAGAGCACATAAAAGTAGAGCAGATCTGAGTAATCCCGTCCTCACATCTCACTGTCACCTGGGTAAATACCTGAGCATGAAACGGGAGATTTGAGAAGATAGAACAGTTTGTTGAGAAGAAGGCATATTTGCCATGGCAGCCAAGTTACATGTGAAAAGGACTCACGTACAATATATCCTCCGAATAAGCAAATATTGTTTGAATTTGATTTTACAAGTAGTATTAGCTATCTGTTGTGGCTCTAATTGGCATGGAAAGATATCAGTTCAATTAAATATTCTTGATTCCTCAAGTATCCACACAATTGATCGCCATGAAACATATTTGTTCCAATAAACATTCCTGATTGAAGTATCCACACAATTACGTAGTATACATGCAACAAAACAAATTTAGAGTAAGTGGCAATACACGATTATGCTCTATTGAGGCTGTTTCTTTTCCCAGCGTATTGAGTTCACATCTGTGCATCCTCTCCTCTCTTTCTCTGCTCATTTATTTAGTTTGTCCTCCTCACACATTTAGCTCACGCATAATGCGCCGAGAATGAGCAGAGCAAATGAGTCTCATAAGGGAGATGTAAGTTGATTTATCCAAGTCAAGAATAAATTTGTACTATTTTTGTATGTGCATGCAAGTGTGTGGGTTAATTAAATAGCATTTGTGTGCATAAAGGCCTGTGGGAACACTGACTATAAACTAAAAGTTCAAATGTCAACGTGGGTGACATAATATCAGTCAGTGATTTGGTGTAAATGCTTAGCACATACTTGAGACAAGGGTAAGAGGTTCTGTTTCCCTATATTTTAGAGCTTGTGTGGAAAATTCATTATTAATAATTATTGGAATAAACAATTCATAACAATTTGTGTACGTTTTTGTATATACAGTGGGGAGAACATTTTGCAGGTTTACCCACTTACAAAGCATGTAGAAGTCTGTAATTTTTATCATAGGTACTCTTCAACTGTGAGTGATGGAATCTAAAACAAAAATCCAGAAAATCACATTGTATGATTTTTAAGTATTTAATTTGCATTTTATTGCATGACATAAGTATTTAATACATCAGAAAAGCAGAACTTAATATTTGGTACAGAAACCTTTGTTTGCAATTACAGAGATCATACGTTTCCTGTAGTTCTTGACCAGGTTTGCACACACTGCAGCAGGGATTTTGGCCCACTCCTCCATACAGACCTTCTCCAGATCCTTCAGGTTTCGGGGCTGTCGCTGGGCAATATGGACTTTCAGCTCCCTCCAAAGATTTTCTATTGGGTTCAGGTCTGGGATGGTGTTCTTGGGGTTGTACTCATCATTCTTCTTCTTCTTCCAAACACAGCGAGTGGAGTTTAGACCAAAAAGCTCTATTTTTGTCTCATCAGACCACATGACCTTCTCCCATTCCTCCTCTGGATCATCCAGATGGTCATTGGCAAACTTCAGACGGGTCTGGATATGTGCTGGCTTGAGCAGGGGGACCTTGCGTGCGCTACAGGATTTTAATCCATAACGGTGTAGTGTGTTACTAATGGTTTTCTTTGAGACTGCGGTCCCAGCTCTCTTCAGGTCATTGACAAGGTCCTGCCATGTAGTTCTGGGCATGTAGATCATTGATGCCCCATGAGGTGAGATCTTGCCTGGTGCCCCAGACCAAGGGAGATTGACCGTCATCTTGAACTTCTTCCATTTTCTAATAATTGTGCCAACAGTTGTTGCTTCTCACCAAGCTGCTTGCCTATTGTCCTGTAGCCCATCCCAGCCTTGTGCAGGTCTACAATTTTATCCCTGATGTCCTTACACAGCTCTCTGGTCTTGGCCATTGTGGAGAGGTTGTAGTCTGTTTGATTGAGTGTGTGGAAAGGTGTCTTTTATACAGGTAACGAGCTCAAACAGGTGCAGTTAATACAGGTAATGAGTGGAGAACAGGAGGGCTTCTTAAAGAAAAACTAACAGGTCTGTGAGAGCCGGAATTCTTACTGGTTGGTAGGTGATCAAATACTTATGCCATGCAATAAAATGCAAATTAATTATTTAAAAAATCATACACTGTAAAAAAAAAATTCAGGTCTCCAATTGAACATTTTCTAGTGACTGATCACATCAAAAATTTTCAGTTCCCTTTCAGTCGGTCACGTTCGAGTGCCGGCTGACAGCGGGGGTTGCCACAGCAACCCAGCGCGTCACTCGGCACTCTCTAGATGCGAGGTCCAGACTATGAAACTTCAAACGGGGTTGAGTCCCTTTGCTTATTCCCTGATCTAGTTTATTTTCTGGTGCTCCAGAAAAGGATTATTTTGGTTAATAAGCCTTGGTGACCTGAGGATTACAGTGGGGCATCCCCGCCGGGTAGATCTCTTCGGGACCCCACTCCTCTATCGCATCATGAGCATGTTGAGACTTTGTTCGTGGGTGGTTCATGTTCTCTCATGGGAACATGGCCACGTCGGCGCGTTGTTCGTCCTACCCCTTTCATAGGGGCTTGAGCGTTCAGCGTGCCGTGTGCCGTCGAGTCTGGCGGCCACGCCCACTGTCTCTCATGCCTGCTGGTAGCCCAGATGGGATTGCTGGTCCTTTTTTGAAAAAGAGGGGGGGACCTAGCATTTCATTTGTGGCTCTGGCAGAGGACAGATGTCAATTGCTGCATCGGAGAGAGGGCTGTTATGCGCTGGTGATGATGATGCTGAGTTTCCCACTATTATAGTGTGTGCTCATGCTGAATCAGATTCAGTGTTGACAGCCATGCCTTCCAGGGTGGCTGCCTGGATGTGCATTGGAAGAATTTAGCAGTGTGGAGCTATTGGTGTCAAAATATGGAACGCCAAATAATCTGTATAAATTTTTTCGCTCTCTCACTACCCTCTCTCCTGCATGCACGAGGGTAGTCTCGACTCAGGGGTTATGCAGGAACTGCGTGCAGTGATGGACCTCGCTCTCCGGGTGACGGAAGTCACTGCACGCTCCCTGGGTCAGGCGATGTCCACATTAGTGGTCCAGGAAGCTGGGGCTAAACCTGGCAGATATGCGTGAGCCTGAAAAAGTTCGGTTCCTCAACGTCCCTGTCTGTCAGACTGGCCTCTTCGGCGACGCTGTCGGGAACTCGCCCAGCAGTTCTCTGTGGCCCAGAAGCGGATGGAGGTGGTTTAAAAAAAATTTTAAAAACCACCCTTCCCCGACAACTAGCTGCTGCATCCACCCAGTTGTCGGCTGCAGCCCCTCCATCTGCTTGTCGCCGAGGGTGCTCCCCTCCTGCGTCCGCCTCCGCCCCTGCTAAGCCAAGCAGCAGCCTCCACCCGGGCAGTAGGTGGCCGGGCTCAGGGGATGTGCCCAACCCGTCCAGGGTCCCGCGAGTCCGCTAGCAAGCACAAGGGCGAGCGGCCCTGGAACGGGCAGCCCAGCGAGATGGCAAACTGCTCGGGGAGACGGTGTCCGCACCCGTCCCTCCCCCGGAGGAGGACCGGGGGGAGAATATTTTTTCGGTTTGGTCCTGCCGCTGGCTCTCCGGAGTCCAGCGGTACCCACATTCTCAGAGCAGTTTCCTCCCTCCCTGGGCCCTGAGAGGGTCAGGTTGGCAGTGCGCGACGCCCCCGGGCCTTGCCACTCCTTTCCTCCCCTCTCCCCCTTCACCAGGGGGCAGCAGTGTGGGCACCGAGGACGCCCCGGGCCTTCTCACCCACAGAGTCGGGTCTGAGTGCTCCACCTCGCTGCCTCACCCCGGGTACGTCTGTGGTACCATTGACCCCGCTTGTTCGGTCTCTGGGGGCCTGGCTTGGCCTCCCCAGACCGTCACGCTGGCTCATCCGTGCCATCAGACTCGGCTATGCGATTCAATTCGCACGCCGGCCTCCCAAGTACAGGGGCATCCTCTTCACCTCAGTGCGGAGCAGCGATGCCCATGTCTTGCGTTCCGAGATCAATGTACTGCTGGCAAAGGGAGCGATCGAGCCGCTTCCTCCAGCCAATATGAGGTCGGGGTTCTACAGCCCCTACTTCATTGTACCAAGAAAGGTGGTGGGTTAAATGGTAAATGGACCTGCGCATTCTGAATCGGGCCCTGCACAAGCTCACATTCAGAATGCATCCGTCCCCGAGATTGGTTGCAGCCATTGTTCCGCTCAGAGAACGCAGCGTTCGCTTACTCAACTATCTCGACGACTGGCTTATTCTCGCCCAGTCTCGGGAGCAGTTGTGCGAACACAGGGACATGGTGCTCAGTCACCTCAGCCTGTTGGGACTTCGGGTCAGCCGAGAGAAGAGCAAACTTCCCACGCAGAGGATCTCTTATCTCGGTATGGAGCTGGATTCGGTCAGCCGGACGGCGCGCCTCACTCCGGAGCGCGTCCGGTCAGTGTTGAACTGCTTGAATACATATGGCGTCTGCAGCCGCGGTAACACCACTCGGATTGCTTCATATGAGACCGCTTCAACGCTGGTTACACGACGAGTCCCGAGATGGGCGTGGCAGGGCGGTCAGTACCGGGTCCAGTGACTCCTTACTGTCGCCAAACCTTCAACCCGTGGTCAGACCCCTCGTTTCTCCGGGCCGGAGTGTCCTTAGAACAGGTGTCGAGGCATGCTGTGGTCTTCACGGATGCCTCTATGGCACCCGCGTCCAGACCTCTGGAAACTCCATGTCTCCCCTCTACTCCCCTCTACGAGGCGCCTCTATGCTCTGAAGTGGAACCTGTTCGTCGTCTGGTGCTCTTCCCGCCGGGAAGACCAACTGAAGTGTTCGATTAACGTTGTGCTTTCCTTCCGGCAGGATGGGTTGGAGCGACGGCTGTCTCCCTCCACCCTCAAAGTGTACGTCGCTGCAATAGCGGCGTATCACGATGCAGTAGACGGTAAATCCTTAGGTAAGCACGACTTAATCGTCAGGTTCCTCAGAGGTGCGAGGAGACTGAATCCTCCTCGTTCTACCTCGATACCCTCTTGGGACTTAGCCCTGGTGCTTAGAGCACTCCAGGGTCCTCCATTTGAGTCTTTGCAGTCAGTTGAGCTAAAAATCCTGTCCATGAAGACAGTCCTCCTGACCGCATTGGCCTCAATCAAGAGGGTAGGGGACCTACATGCACTTTCGGTCGACGAATCGTGCCTAGAATTCGGGCCGGCCAACTCTCACGTTGTCCTGAGACCCCGGCCTGGATATGTGCCCAAGGTTCCTACCACTCCCTTCCGGGACCAGGTAGTGAACCTGCAAGCGCTGCCTTCGGAGGAGGCAGACCCAGCCCTGGCTTTATGTCCCGTCCGCACTCTTCACGCTTACGTTGACCGGACTCAAAGCTTCAGATCCTCACAGCAGCTCTTCGTCTGTTACGGAGGTCAGCAGAAGGGAAAGGCTATCTCCAAGCAGAGGTTGGCCCACTGGATAGTGGATGCCATTGTCTTGGCTTACCAGTCCCAAGACGTACCTTGCCCGTTCGGGGTGCGAGCACACTCAACAAGGAGTGTTGCTTCATCCTGGGCGCTGGCTCAAGGTGCCTCACTGACAGACATTTGTAGAGCTGCGGGCTGGGCGACCCCTAACACGTTCGCTAGATTTTATAGCCTCCGTGTGGAGCCGGTATCTTCCCGCATCCTCGCCCCCCGGGGCCAGTAGCGCTAAGTACCCGTTCTAGTGTCGGCTTGCAACGCCACTCCCGCCCTCTGGGCCGGATACGTGCGTCCATTTTCTCCAGTTGTGTTCCCCGGAAACGGCTAACCCTGTCGAGTTCCTCCGTCACTCCTGCGGTGCCAGACGTTGTGGCCGTCTGGCGCCAGGCCTGCACCCGTATGCTTGTGGAACGTGTGTGTGTAGGCTGGGTTCCATATGTTGCGGCCCCCTAACGGCTACCCCATATGTGTATTCTTCCACGGTACCGCTGCCTACTCGGCTAGCCCCGTGTCTTTCCCTTGACAGAGCCCGCTCTGTCGTCTCTGGGCGTGTTCTTCCCCCCCTGGGACCAGGTTGGGTCCACCCCAGAGACTCCCATAGTTGCACTACCCTGCTAGGTTAGTCCTGATGCGTATTTCCACCTCTCCTTCCATGAAGGATGTGGCTCCGCAGCGTACCATCTCCCGAGACGGGCACGCTTTCCCAGCGTTATCCAATAGTCACGCTGAGTGGGTCTTGCAGGAACAGCAAGTGACTGTCCTTCCCTGCCGGGATCCCTGACTCCCACTCCAACATAGGAGTGGTCCAGCGAGCACAGGCAGGGCGTTTTGGTAGGGATCCCAATTCGTCGGTCAGTTCCGGCGTACGTCGAACGTGACCGACTGAAAGGGAACGTCTCGGTTACATATGTAACCCTCATTCCCTGAAGGAGGGAACGGAGACGTACGTCCCGTCGCCAGGTGCTGTGCTTCAGCTGAAGGCCGAGCCACTTATCTCGGCTCCTCAGTTGAAAATGGTATGCGATTCTTCCACTTCCGTATTTATACCCGCAATGCGGGGCGGTGCGTGGAATGCGTGAACCGCATGCCAATTTTCATTGGCTCGTTTCTAATACACTCGAAGTAGATTGGTCTCTGAGAACAGATCCCAACAGAAATTCAATATGGCCAACTAAAAAAATTTGATGTGATCAGTAACTGGAAAATTTTCAATTGGAGACCTGATTTTTTTTATAGTGTACAATGTGATTTTCTGGATAGAAATTACAGACCTCTACTTGCTTTGTAAGTAGGAAAACCTGCAAAATCGGCAGTGTATCAAATACTTGTTCTCCCCACTTGTTTGGCATTGCCTAGGGTGATCAGATTTCTTATGGTGGAATACGGGACAGGAAGTATATTTAATTTATATTTCATGATATGAGAAATTTTATTCCATGATAACGATTCCATGATAAGTCATTTTATTTTTGTTATATAAAAAAAGAACAAAGCAAATTACAAACAATAGGACAAATATGATAGAGTTCCAAATTAAATAAACTAAAATGTTCAAGTACAGTATAGGTTTAATTAACATGTATTCATTTATTTTAAATATTTTATTGTTTGATTAACAATAATGACACAGACAGATATTTGAGGCTGCTGTCACTTTAAGACTGAATGCTAGGATCTAATATACTGACACATATCCGGTTTTCTCCGTGCTGTTTACACCATAACCGACTGTATTTACTGTATTTACGAGATACTGATGGGCAAAACTGTGTCTGTATTTGACCATTCAGGCGCAAAGAGAACTGAATTCGGGATTGCATGCTGTCTGAGAGAACGCTTCTGGTGTGTGTCTTGATACCACATTGGGTTATTTTTTAATAATAATTAATAATAATTTGATATACTCTTTTTGAAGATCCTAGTTAAATGTAAATGCACCCTTCTTTGACATCTTTGCTTCTGACTTGATATCCTCCGTGCTCTCTAATATCTCACCTTCACTAACTGCAAATTAATAACAATTGTGATTGAATGATAATTTTTTTCCCTCTAAAATATACTATGACGAGATTGGCTACCTTTGGGCCGTAACCCCCATAGACATTGAGGGGGGACAAGTCCCCTCCAATTATTAGAAATGGCCAAATTGTCCCCCCCTAATATTTTAAATTCTTGCACTGCTCTGCTGCATTTCATTACTCTGCACTCTGTAAAAGTCACATTTTTAGTCTGGTCTAATCGTTAATGTCAAAATGATTGAGATGACCAATCAAATCAAAGTAGGCGGACTTTACCAGTCACAGAAGCAGAGTGAATTCCAGCGTGAAACGTCAATTTAACGTTGAAAGAAAGTTAGATAAGTGAAACATTTAATACATGTGAACTGTTTTGTGACAGAAATGTGAAACGACCGACAGTAACATCCAGTGAAGCAAACTATAATAAACTAAAATATGGTTTTGAATTGAAAATATGCATTTATATGCATTAATTATGAATGTGCACATCAGAATGAAATGGAACATTCACCACCGCAACAGACAACAAGCAGCCATAGCAACCGTAGTTGTTCTCTCTGTGTGTGCATGCTAGAATTAATGAGCATGGGCCGAGGAAATGCCACCTACTGGCGTTTTACACAAACAACCTCTAGTTTGGTGACGAATCGGGGAAACGCCCGAGGGCAGAAACATGTCTTTTGCTGTTCTCTCTTATTCCCTCCATCATCCTTCACTCCATCTCTCCTGGACCACCTCACTAATGATCGCTCAGAGTCTGGGACCCAGCTATGCATCATTTACTAGGAGCTCTGGAGACAGAAAGGAAAAGAGAGAGAGGGGAAAAGATAGAAAGAATTAAAGAAAGGGCGAGAGACTAAAGCGAGAGGAAGACCTAAAGGGATTGGAGATAATGTAATTTGGAAAAAAGGGAGCATGACATGTAGAAAGAGGGAAAGAAAAACAAGAGGAAGGAATGGAATTGAAGTCACAGAGATAGAGAGAAGGATTGAGGGGTGACGGTGGAATTGAGAGTGATGGAAAGACAGTGTGCTGGTGTTAATTTCATTGGCAGAGAGATCAGAAACAGCTGATAAAATCTGTAATGTCTTAGACCTTCCAAAGTCATTGCTCTGCTACTAAAGAAACAATAAAACCCACAGGGATACACTTTGCTTCAAATTCAAATGTACAAAAAAAACAAACAAATAAAGACTAAAGCTGATCAAGGATGGTATAACACAATTTTGCTAGTTGTTTCATTTATTTTTGCTCCACTTACAGTATTGTACGAAAATAGTTCAAAATGAAACCTAAACACAAATAGTTTAATTACCGAATTAATCAGTATTTTTGAACAAATCGATTAAGTAAATTAATGAAAGACTCACTCATTAAGACAATTACCTGTTATAATCCATGTTTTTTAATGGATTGAATTAATTAATCGATGAATCACTCATAAAGGCAGTTGCCTGTTTCATTCATTAATGAATCTATGTTTTTGATCGAATCGTTTGAATGAATGAATCAATGACTCACTTCTAAAGACAGTTGCCTGTTTCATTCATGAATGAATCCATGTTTTTGAATAAATCGTGTTGAAAAATCCTATTGGGTTTTTGTAGAGGGAACCAAGGGTGATGGCAACTTCCGGGTTACAATACATCATCCCTGCACCACTCTATAAAGACAGTTGCCTGTTTCATTCCCGAATGAATCCATGTTTTTTAATAATTTTATTAAATGAATGATCAGTTGACTCACCTGCTGAAAAAACCCCATAGACTGAAACACTCAAACGCAGACATATGATGCATAAAGTCAAACATCTGCTGTTCCTGAAACACTACTCGGTCAATAAAATTTCAGGACTGGAACTACATGTTAATAATGCTCAACTGTAATCACATTTTACCTTCTATATGTTGTGGAATTTGGAAGGAAACTCACATTTCTGTGTTTGGCAGTATAAATATCTTGAGCCATGTTTACATCGAGATTAAACCCACAGCTAAACACATCCATCCAATAAAGTATTTAAAGGGTTGTCGATCTCATAAATGTCTTGGTTTTATGAGCAGTTGGATGTATTGACTGTTTTGCAGTATCGCGGTAAAATGAAAGTATATTTAATGATCGTCAAGGATAGCAGAAAGAATCTGTCTGCCACATGAGCAGAGCTTCCAAATGTTATCGGACAGGAGAGAGAAGGAGCGCTGTGCACAGAGTATAAATGGAGAAGGTGAGGAAGCGCTGGAGGCTATATGAAAGAAAAGGCCCATTCTATTAATCATGGCTTTGATGGAGGGTGCCATGGAGTGACAATAAGTTCTGGTGCTCCTGCAGCAAGCCACGGGTCTCAGCTGCTGCTGGCCTTCACTGCAGCTACCTAGAGAGACCCCCATGGGCCCACTGCTCAACACCACTCTATAAAAGAGACAAGTGGAGACTAGCTTTAGGTAGCAAGGGATAAAGTAGAACAGAGTTATGGAACAGCGGTTCTTTGAAAAAGCTATAAAAAAGGAGCAAAATAGACACAAAGTGCACCTTTTATTTGAAGTCAGACAGAGAGATGATAGGAAAATGCTTGTAAATTATCTATCACAATGGATTTTAGAAATCTAATCATCACCTAAAGCCACCTTCTGTCATCTTTGGTTGCGAGCAGACTGTCTGATAAATGAGTCTTATGACCTCAAGAATAATAACATGTGAATGTTCTGTTCTAGACTACAGCTGCTGGCTGTCTTGGTCACCTTATTAGAGGCCCACATAAAGGTCCAGGTGTATGTATGCTCTGTTTGCCTTCACAAGCTCCTGCATCACACCAATCTCACCTCCTCCTCAGGGAAGGAAGAATGGAATGAGAACATAAAAAAGAAAGATTTCTTTAATACAGTGTTACTTTATGTGGTCATTTGTGAAGTGTGCGATGTTACATTACTGCTGCACTCAAGCAATAAGGCATAAACTGTCTAAAGTACATTAGGAATTCTCTCTTTTTCTGGCCATTTAACCCATTTTCAATATAACAATAAGTTTCTTTTTATGTTTTCAAAAGATTACTTTGATTTCCAGGAGTTTCATGCTGCTTTCTGCTATCCAAGTGCTCAGATCCATAACAGTTACAATACATTTGAATCTGGACCACGAGAAGCATCTTCCTCCATTACATTATATATATATATATATATATATATATATATATATATATATATATATATATATATATATATATATATATATATATATATATATATATATATATATATATATATATATATATATATAATTTTTTATTTAATTTTTTAAAATGTCCCATGTATTTTCAATACATGTGAATAAAATATTATTCTTATTTTTTTTAAATCATACTGACCCCAAACTTCTTTTATAACAGATGTGTTAAAAGTGTCTTATTCCTGGAGGGCTATAAAAAACAAACAAACAAAAACTTATATTTTCCTTGTCTGCAGCCTTTGACATCACACATCAGGTTAGTCACTTGTGCAGGGCTCTAAAACTATTTTTTTTATCAGTCATTGGACAGTTCTCACTAACTAAATATCCTCCCCAAGAGGCACATCAGCAGCAGCATGTAAGCCCAAGTTGCAGGTTCGATTCCACCTCCTGCTGATCCTGTGATCCAATCCGCCAACCACCCGACGACACTCCTATCTCAAACCACATGAATCATGCACCAGTCTAATCCATCTTAATACTCTTCTGTTTGAACAAACAGTGATAACAGAAGCAAAACTGCATTACGTTATGTATTGAACTATCAGGAAAATGTAATAAAGTTTTAGCACGGGTCAATTTAAAATACTCAATCAATATTTTCCCATGTATGCTCTTACTCACTCTTATTACAGACCCTGTGTTATTAACTGACATTTGATGCTAGTGAACAGAGGCGAAACGAAGAGGAGATGAGCATGAGCGACACGTCCAAATGTGTCTTTGAAATGGCATTAGTCCCATAAAACAGGGAAATGAAAGATTGAGAAGAGAATAAGGGTTACAGGCAAATATGGGGGGGGTGTTGGGGCGGGAGAGAGACATGACAGAATAAAGGGTTTTTAGCCTGCGGTGTTGTAGCTTTTCTTGGTGAAGTGTGAGGAGACTGCATATCTCCCTGAGTCCAAAACGAGAGCAGGGCAGCTGAAAGAGGTGCTAATTTAAACGCAGAGAGACACCTGGACACCTGATTCCAGCTATCCACGGTCATCACACAATGAGCACAGAAGTCCAGCTAAATATAACTCTGCCACACGCTTGTTCTGGCTCACGCACACATGTCATACCCTTACCGCTAGCATATGTGTCTACCATCTCAGTCACATAAGGTGCATCATAGATTTATTAAGATTTTAAATTAAATAAAGATTTTAAGATGGAATGTTCATTATTTGGTGGGAAAACATCTGTGCCCTAATTATGGTTTCCCTACTGACTTCAAAGGGATAGTTCACCCAAAAATGAAAACTATCCTATAATTTACTCACCCGCAAGTCATCCTATAGGTGTATATGATATTCTTCGTTCAGATAAATACAATCAGAGTTATATATAAAAAATGTCCAAATCCAAGCATAATAGCAGTGAATGGCAGCCCAAAATTTGAAGCCCAAAAAAGTGTATCCATCCATTATAAAAGTAATCTTTTACGAAGAAAGTGTACGCCTCTCGCATTCGAAATGCTTACACTACGTCCAACATCATCGTCGTGCCAGTAATGCTTTTTCCGTAAGTTGAATACGAAAGGCAGTCCGCCGGAAGCTAGATATTTTACTTTATAACGTGTTAAATATGGATATTTTTCTAACAAAAACCCATCGCTTCGCTTCAGAAGGCCTTTATTAACCCCCCGGAGCCCTGTGGATTATTTTTTATAATGGATGGATACACTTTTTGGGCTTCAAATTTTGGGCTGCCATTCACTTCTATTATAATTTTTTAATATAACTTTGATTGTATTCATCAGAAAGAAGAATGTCATATACACTTAGGATGACTTGAGGGTGATCGTGGGATAATTTTAATTTTTGGGTGAACTATCCCTTTAAACTGTGCAAAAACACACTCATACTATAAGAAAACAGTTCTATAGTGCAAGTGAACACAGCCTTGCACTTTAGTGAAAACAAATCCAAGATGGCAGAAAATGTCAATAAATAAATGTGTATGTCATGCAGTATTGAAAACTATTGATGAAAATAAATTCAGCCTCCACTGTCACATAATCCTTCAGAAATCATTCTAATATCCTTATTTTGTACTCAACATTTCTTATTATTATAACAGTTGAAAACGGTTGTGCTGCTTAATTTTTTTGTGGAAACAAAATCGTTTTTCAGGATTGTTTTATGAATAGAAAGGAAAGAACAGTATTTATTTGATATAGACATTTGTGATAATATAAAGATCTGTCACTTTTAATATATATTTTTTTTCATCTTTGATGAATAAAAGCATTTGAATTTCTTTAAGAAAAATCATACTCTGTTCGTGTATTTAGAATGTTCTCTTAGAAGGCTTCCGCCTAGTTATTAGGCAGTTCACTTAGTTTTGGAACAGTTTAAGCAGAAATATCATGTACTTTCCTTAGCGAAAATTGCGGTGTACTTTGGAATAAAATTGAATGTCTTCAAAGCTCAACCCTGAAGCATAATTCAATCGTAAAGACTATCAGATAAAAAATAAAAATAAAAAAAATCAACAATTTCACTGTGCTTGAACGGGCTCTACACTGTGTGAACCCTTAGCACAGAAATCAGAGTCTAAGTTCAGTCAGGCCCCTGCAGTGGGCTCTTTTCAGACAGCAGGGGTCCAGGGAACACAGAAGACAAAGAACTGCTCTCAAACCCAACACAGAAGGAGAGAACGGCTGCTCACCCTCTCGAGAGGAGAAACGCTTTTCTTTATTCTCCTCTCCTTCTTATGTGCCTGTTTTAAGTCTCATCTCCAGGGCAGCCATTGCACTGGGGAGCTCTTTAAGCCGAGGATGTGCATCGTACACAGATGTAACAGAACATGAGCTCTTTAAAGCTGCAGCAAGTCAATGGTGCTACATTCACTTTTTTAGATTGTTGTTTATACTGCAAAAGCTGAATTACAACATCTCTCGTGTACTTCACAGCGATTTTGCTTACGCATGATTGTGGTTAGACTGAAAATCCCACACGGCTACCAACAAAATGTAATACAACGGATACATACATATAAAATAAAATAAAAAAGCAATGTTTAAAAAAGAGGGGGACAGAGACAAACTGTTGTTGGAGTCAGGCATCAGAATCAGATTGTGAGGTTGCCCGACCAAAAACATGCTGGACAAGATAAATGATTCAGATACAAATTACCAGCCGCACAGAGAGATATTCTGGCGCCATGCAATCCATTCAGCATCGCACCGAATGCCCAATACACAGATGTTCAAAATCAATAAGAAAGGAGTGAAGAAAAAAAATCAAGTAAGAGAAGAACACCTGAATCGATGAACTCCTTGATGATAAGTATAGGGTGGATATCTGCACCGTATGCAGATATCCATACAGTTTATACTTTGATATCAGGGGTTTGTGGTGGACTTCTGAAATGAGGAGGCAACATCTAATGTGAATTCATGTTCTTTTCATGTTTTTTTGTTTTTAAAGCGCCCCTATTGTGTTTTTTTCTTCCGAATATTCCTTTTCATGCACTGTTTAATATAGCTGTTTGTGAAGGTTCTGTGAGGTTGTAAAGTCGAAAGTGCACGATAAATAAAGTTATTGTCTCCCAAAAGAAAAAAACGACTCTGAACCACCTATATGAGTCCTTTTTTAATTGGAATTCCACATGCGTGATGGTTCTGTCACTAGAAAAGATATTCACATAATGCCCAATGCTGTACACTGTCCACCCGCCCACAAACATGTCATTTTACTGACGACTGCTTCTCAAATCTCTGAGTTTGACGCGGGATTCGCAAAATGCTTGCTCCTGAACGATGACTCAGGATATTTGGACAAGCTTGCTCCTCAGAATCACAACCTGTAAGTATGATTAATTATTGATGTATTTATTTTCTAATGGGTGTAGAAAACTACAAAATATGTAGTTTTGTGTTTTATATTGTGTAAGTTTAGGGATAACTCATGTAATTACTGTAATAGTTAAAGGGGTAATGAACAAGCGTTTTCAAAATAATTATACTTTTGTCTGCGATCAACTTATGATGTTTGCGTGGTTTTTACATTAAAAAACATTATAATGAATAAGTAAAAGGGTATTTTCTACCCTGGTTTTGAGCCTCTCTCATGGAACGCTCTGCTTTTATGGGCGTGCCGCACTGAAGTAAACGCCCACTGCTATGATTGGATAAGACTGGCATATTATAATGAGCCTCAGCTCCCCCCGTCAGAACATGTGGGAATTGTTCTGAAAGCGTGCGGGAAAACAGCAAAATGAATGATTCGTCCCACAGGGCTCACAAAATGTATTTATCAAACAAACACAATGATTTATCTCTCATCCACCAGCGATTGATTGGAATGTTATTTTTTATTACTTGGCATGCCCAATCGGTGGATATAACGAACCGGTGAGCGGGGCTACAGAATCAGGCGTTCTTCTTCTGTTGAGGCAGTGTTTCACCACACTCTGACGTCACATCTAAACACAATCTCCCGCTTTGACTACCAAGGAAGTTTTCAGCTCAGAAACGTACAGGATATTTTTATATTACCATAACCTTATATATCAAAAGCTCAAGGGAAAGCTGATTTCTCAACTCCTGACCCCTTTAATGCTAATCAGCCGTGGGCCACTATTACCTAAAACGGTGTCTATATACTGAGTGTACAATCGCTGAGTTTTAGGAAGCCTCTGGAGCTAAAGTTTATGGTAATGGGTGTTTTGTTTCCGACAAAAGTGCACAATCTGAGTTGTTTTCAGTACACAACCATGATCATATATAGACGATTACAGTTGGAAAGATGCAAGCTTGATTTTTATTTGCCTAAAGTAAAGAGCCTGTCTAGTTGCAATGAACGTATCCAAACTGCATTTGACCTGAATGAAATATGGTAATACATACAAAATACGATTTAACTTCAGCTCATTCAACATATTTTGAAGTGCATGACAAGCATGACATGCAACAGCAATGCATCACATTTGCATTTCTCAACTTTTAGGCGCTCTCAATGCTTTACCAGTCAGTTAGGGTCAGGATATGTGAGAAATTCTCATTTTAATGATTTACTTTATTAAAGTATTAAAGCAAACTTTATTTAATTTTATATGAGTGTGTTTAAGCCTCTGGGCCACTTCAGAAGAGCGCTGAAACAATTTAAATACTAGAACACAAACACTTTTTTAGCCATCAATGCATGCTGTTCACGCAAATGTTTTGCTCATTATCGACTTGTGAATGTGAGGCTTCTTCCTGAATCATGAAGTGAGAGAACAGAAAGACATCCCACCACTCAAACGTTCTTTTATCAATAAAACAAGGGAATGGAGAAAGTGTGGGAGTATAACACAGTGAAGAGGAAACAGATACAGTAGGGACCCCAAAGCGCACAGCATGCCGTCAGTGCCAAAATCAACAGATATCTTCAGCTGCCGGAGTATAATTCTGAATAACACTTGATTTGTGCTGACTTTGTTATTGCCTTCTTGCAGATTGAGTATCATTATAGGCATCTTACAGGGATCATTTACAGTAATGACTACGCAAACAAAAGGTTGTCCATCAGAATAATCATTATCATGAATATACTGGAAAGTTATAATTGTTTCCTGAAGTGTTGCAGCAATAATTAAATTGATTCAAGTTGACCAAATAAATAAATAAAAAAGACACCCAGGCATATTGAGGAAATAAAAAGTTTAACATTAAGAATTGATGTAATATGCTAACGGCTTGCACAAGGTGAGACTAACACACACAAAATCCAAGTTAAAAAATAAAGACTTTTAATTTAAAAAATGAACACGTAGAAGAAATCAGAATAGCATCTACACTTAATATAAACAATTCTGGACAATGAAACACAGGGAACTAAGGGCTTAAATAGACAGGAGATTATTAAATTAAACAGAACAGGTATGATACTTAATGACCAATTGAGGAAACTAACTAGGAAATCGGGAACAGGTTGAACAGAGTGAAAAAGGAACTATAACATTTACATTTATGCATTTGGCAGACGCTTTTATCCAAAGCGACTTACATAGCATTCAAGGTACATATTTTTACATTTTTGTCAGTATTAAGCAATTTCACATCTTTGCATGATTTAGGATCTGTCTTTCAGGAACAAATGTTTGTTTTGATTTCATTATTTCCATAATGCAGTATTCTGGTCTATTGATCAGTGCTGTGTTCTCTCAGATTAGCGTAATCTTACACTTGAGCAAATACAATTATGTGAACTGGATAAAGAGAGTTAATCTGGACTCAGTCTTTATCAACATGAAGAATAATCCAAATTGATGAATTAATTTCAGTCTAATCACCATAATAGGAATGTGTTCTTTTGTTCCAGTGACAAATTTGTTATGTTAAAAGTCAAATCAGGTCAGAGGTATGTAAATTAGTCAATAGGAATATTTGTTGGATGATATTTCAGTATAATGGCAGCATATATATTAGGGGGGATTGGGGCTATTGTATAATTGGACTTTTGACTCCAAATCGTAGTTTTTTTTTCTTTCTTTTTTCTAATTCTAACATGATACAATGTTTTCTCTATACAATGGCTATAGTGTAGGCCTCAATGTAGGCATGTTGTTACAAAATGTTGCAGTTCTTTCAATAAACTACTTTTTGTGTTAAAGCTGAAATATTCAAAAGCTTTTTATTCTGCCAAGAACATACCAACTTTAAATCAATAATATATTGGTATTCTGAAAATATCCATGATGATGATGATGACAGTGCCACTACAGTGCGAAAGATGTGTGTATTTAAATAAGTTTGAATTTTAAACATATAATTGAAAACCTGAAAACGTCTTTGTGTGTATTTGTGCTTGGGGGCTGTCGAATATTAGACACCCAGCTAAAGGCGTCAGACATATGGCTGAAATTAGATTACACAATCACAAATGTCCCAATCAAGACCTCATGAATAATTCATAGCTGCACCTCACAGCATGATAATTACTTAATTAATATCCTGCCAACCTGAGGCTCCGCTGAGACTGGACCGCCTGTAATCCCATGCCATCCCAAAGCAGGCAGAGTGCCCATTGGGATGGGTGAACCTCCACCGTGGGAGCTCCTGATGAGCATTCAGCGTTGCAGACTCCCACCTTGTCACTGATAGTCACCATAGAGCTAAATCCGGTGTGCTTGGACCTTCTTTTTTCTTTGCTTTCTTCCCCATAATCTGGCCGATCCAATAATGTTCTCAGCTGGGCCTCGAACAGAAAGATTTCTCCCCTGCGCCGTTCCCCGAGCCACATTCCCAGGAGCCGCGGGGTGACGGTGGATTTGCGCTGTACGCCCTGAAGATGGATTAGACATGATTGATATGAGAGGACGGGTGGTTTTCAATAAAGGTCTCAATCACACAAGAATGCATTTTCATATCCAAGGGAAAGCGATTTCTTGTGGCCCGCATTAGTCTGTCACGTTAAACGCTACAGAAATCCCAGAACTAAAAGCTTAAGCTGAATTTGATGAAAACATTCTTGTTCTGTAGATTTGGCCAAGCTGATTATTGTCAAATAATTAATCCATTGCTGTTAGTATTCTAAGATGGACATAGCTAATTTTCAGTATCCCAAACTGACCTTGATAAAATCTCTCAGCAAAAAAAGAAACATCTACCTACTTTCAAATGCTTTTTTCCCCCAGTAAAATTCTAATTATGTCTAAATATTTGTAGGCACATAAAAATATTAAACATCTGAGACATAAATGGAACACATTTCACAGACATTTGACGAACAGAAATGGAATAATGAGTTCCTGAACAGGGCGGGAGACAATATCGAAAGTGGCAGTCAGTAAGTAGCAGTCAGTATGTGGTGTGTCCACCAGCTGCTTTAAGTCCTGCAGTGCATCTCATCTTCATGGAAGACAGCAGATTTGCCATTTTTTGCTGTGAGATGTTAGTCAATTCTTCAATCAAGACACTTGCAAATCCTCAAACACATCTGGACGACACATGGTTACACGTGGTTTGACACTGCAAGGGCGATCATCTGTCCTTTGTGTCTCCCTGTAGCACTGTCTTAGGCGTCTTATATAATGGACATTGCAGTTTTTTGCTCTGGCCACATCTGTAATCCTTATACCTCCTGCAGCAGGACTATGGCATGTTCACACATGGTGAGCATAGTCCGTAGAAAGGTCTCTTTAATGTCCTAAAGGGATAGTTCACCCCAAAATGAAAATTAGCCCATGATTACTCACCCTCAATGTTCTGGCTAATCCAAGCATTTTAATGGCAGTAATACTTGCTCGGTTTTTGAAGTCCATAAAAAATGCATCTGTCTGTCAAATAACGTGCTCCAAGCGGCTCTGGGGTGTTAATAAAGGCCTTCTGAAGCAAATCGATGCGTTTGTGTAAAAAAAATATCCATATTTAAAAATGTATTTCATTTTTTTCTATGGCTCTGCATCAGCCGTCCCCACGCCATCACTTCTGGTGAATAAGGTCAAAATACATGCAAAATACTGGCACGATCATAGATGTATACATAGACACCTCATTAGTGCCTGCGTGGATTGGTCGAATGAGGCATCTACGTATATATTTATTTGATTGCGCCAGTATTTGACCTTATTCGCCGGAAGTTATGGCGCTGGGAATACCAGATGACGATCGTCTGATAAGAGGTAAAAAAATTACATAAATACTGTTCGGTTTCTCGCAGAAACCGATCGTTTCGTGTCTTAAAGGTCCCGTTCTTCGTGATCCCATTGTTCAAACTTTAGTTAGTGTGTAATGTTGTTGTTAGAGCATAAATAATACCTGTAAAATTATAAAGCTCAAAGTTCAATGCCAAGCGAGATATTTTATTTAACAGAAGTTCCCTTTCAAAGCCTACAGTGAACGGCCGGCTTGGACTACATCCTGGTACTTCCTTCATAAATGACGTCAGTAGAACAGTAGAACAGACTAACCTCCGCCCACAAGAATACGCGAAAAAAGGGGGCGTGGTCTTGTTGCTGTCCCACGTGGAGAAGAGAACGTGTCGCGTGGAGAAAAGGAATTGTTGCGTTTGACTGTGTTTGTCGCCATGTCGTCAAGACGCTGTTATTTTCATCCCGGAGTCAAATCACCTTTGTTTGGCTTTCCCAGGGACGCTGTAGAGATCATTAAGCGCATATATCTCCCGTTAAGAGGCGTGACCTTTCCACGTGCGCTAAGCTGCTGTCGAATCACAACACAGGAACCGTGCAACGCTCGCTAAGCTGCTGTCAAATCACAACACGGGAACCGCTGGCACAATCAGAACTCGTTACGTATTTCTGAAGGAGGGACTTCATAGAATAAAGGAACTCATCAGCCGTTTTTAGGACAGTGAAAACAGCGGTATACAGATGAGTAAATTGTGTTAAAAATACTGTTTTTTTTACTGTTATTTTTTACACGCGAAACATGAACACATGTTATATTGCACACTGTAAACACAATCAAAGCTTCAAAAAAACACGAAGAACGGGACCTTTAAGACATCAATGTGCCGCCACAAGCCGCATGGTTTAATTAGGATTCGTATGTCTCTCATTGCTCTCATACTCTAAAATATCCCCATTGACATGCATTATACGACGCATCGGTTGGAGTTAAAAATCTTCATTAGTGTTCTACTGAAGAAACAAAGACACCTTCATCTTGGATGCCCTGGGGGTAAGCAGATAAACATTAAAATTTCGTTTTTGGGTGAACTATCCCTTTAAGTTATTGCAATTGTGACATTAATTTTCTTCCGCCTGTAAGATCTTAAAGGTCCCATGGCATGAAATTTTCATTTTATGAGGTTTTTCAACATTAATATGAGTTCCCCTAGCCTGAATATTGTCCCCAAGTGGATAGAAATGTTGATCGGTGTAAACCCGAGTTCTGGCTGTCTCTCTCTGCCTTTGAGAAAATGACAGGCCAGACGAGCCAATCCTGAAGTCTGGTTTGACGTCCAAGCAGGAACGGTTACCTCCCTTTCCTCCGCCCAGAGAATCTGGCACGCCCATGCAAACGCTCGAGAGATCATTCCTTGTGAACGAGTGAATGCTGGCAGTTTCTCAGTGTTTGGATGTACAAATGAAAACAGAAGTCTTTTTTCAGTTCCTTCTGATCTGTGATCAGTAATTTCTGATGTGTAGCTAATTATTTATTATTCGTGCACACAATGCGGCTTCTCTCTCTCCAGACAGAACGGTGTTTTCGTGTTTTCTATCTTGTGAGTCAGTGTTTTTGTACGTCCTCGTCGCGTCTACCGGTTCTAAAATGTGCATACAGTCATGAGTTTCTGCTCAACATCGGCCTCACACACGCCGAAGCTCGGGCTGCACTGGCCGTTGGCCTTCAACATCTGAAATACACTGCATCTGGCCCACAGCGGAGGCACCAAACGCGGCGTGAGATTAAGCAGAAGGGGGTAAGCGTGAGCATATTCGGGCTAGCCAGCCTAGCCCCACAATAAACTGGATTACATTCGATTACTGCTGTTGTGTCTTTGTTTGCGCTGTGTACTCAACGCGCGTCACTGACGCTTTTATTTTATTTTAAAAATAATGCTATTATCAACACTTACTTTTAACTCGTTCATCTCGACAGCTGTAATGGTACTTTGCATGTGTTACAAAGTTGGTAATAATGATGATGAAGACGGACTCGGTGTGACTGGGACTCGTGTTTATTCAGAACTCTCAGATACAAACACAATAAACTCGCGCTGACTGACAGCGCTCTCATAACTCAGTAGGTACTATAAATAACTTTGTTAGCGATCGCTGAGCTCCGTCTCTGGTACGTTAGTGATGTCCGGTTCGCGATCGATCTTTCTTTTGAACCTGTTCTTTTTAGTGAACCGAATCAGTTCACCAAATCGGACTGAATCGTTCTAAACGGTTCGCGTCTCCAGTCAGCGCTGATCCATAATTTACTAAAGTTACTAACTTTCTGACATGAGTGACAGCCCCTCCGACTAGAAATAGACTAATAACCTGAAGTATATGCTGTAACTACAACAGTTCAGACATGCTGAGAACTGATGTGAAGTGAACTCAGGTCCATCCGTCTCTCTGGCAGCAGCTCGTGCCTGGTAGACCAAGTTAAACCACGCCCCCTCCGCTCATTTAAAATACAAAGATGTCAGCCAATAACAACAGTGGGCGTTTTTACTGAAGTCTCACAGCAGACACGCCTCTTGAAGCAGGGCATTCAGCCACAGGGCAAACAGCAGTATTGAAAAAATGCCTTTTATTTCTAAATTATGACATTTTATGATGTAAAAGTCATACTAACAATATAAGTACACCTCAGGAAACATTATAAAATAATAGAAAAATGCCATGCCATGGGACCTTTAAAGACTATTCGAAAAGGGTTCGAACATGTTGTTTATACACTTTCCAAAAAAGATCTGTAAAGCTTATTTGGATTTTACAAAATTATCTAAAAAATACAGTATCCTGAAAAAAGGACAATTCTTTTTTGCTGAGTTTGATTCATTAATTTCTACACTGATAAGCTTACAACGCGAGTAAGCAAAGATGTCTACATAAAGTGTGATTTTGGCACCCATAAAATGTCATATGCTTGCATATCTTTGAAATGCATACTGTTAATGCATTGACATCATCTAAATGTAAACATTTTGCATATGTACAACAATTTTTATAGGATCAAAAATGTTATGGAATTAATAGGTTGATTTTATTGTATTTACTCAATGTGATTAATTAAAAATGTTCTCTGTAATGCTACATGGGAAGGTGAGATGAGGCGGATCCAAATCCAGCCTGCTAGTGAGAGCTGCGCCGGTAAACCTCACTCCCCTGGTCTCAAAAGGCATCTTTACACAGCCGAGTTAAGGTGGCTCTTAAGTGACTCTGTGTCTGCTCAAAATTCTGTGTAAAGACGCAATGCCGTATAAAAGCAGACTTAAAATATGCTGGATCTGACCCACCTCAGCCCCTATCAAAGGCGATGCTGAAGCGGTTTTGATTCAGTGTAAATGAACGCAAACTTGTGCCGCCCTAATCTACGTCATTGTCATGAGAACCGCCTGTCAGTGTCAGCTCAGGTGGTGTGAGAATCAAGAAGCGGGAGACACAAAATATAGGAATAGCTCCATATGTTTTAGGCAAATGAAAAAAAAAAGTAAAAGTTAAAGTGAAGTTAAAGTAAAAGAGTCCTGTACTCACATTGTCAAGCAAACCACCAAAATAACAGAGAAGTTGTGTGTAATCAGTTGGCGTTTGCCATTTGTAATCTTCCTTTGAAGAGATTGGCAGTTCAACGCACTGCAACATTTCCCTCAGATACGGTAACGTTAGCGTAAATGCTTAACCCAGTCGCTGTCACTGTGATTGTGCATTGTTATATCTGCTGTCCTACCTGAAATGCTATCATTGTTCATTTGTTGTGACTGCTCCAAAGTGATTTTCAGGCTCTTTGAAAAAACATTCGACCACGTTCGTTACGTTCGTAATCCTGCGGTAATCTACCCAGTGTAATAATTCATAATTTCTTTATAGCATTTGTTCCATCAGTCACAATTTTATTAAGAAATATAAAATAACTATACCGTAGCCTACAATAGCCTATCAGTACAGAATTATGACAAACATCCAAGTGCCTATATATAGCATGCAGAGTAAATTAATTTAAAATTCCGTTTATTATTTCATTATTTTTTTTATTAATTTATAACACTTTGTTAAAACTGTACTTTTAAAATAATGTTTTCCGAGATTTTAATTCCTGTGAAATGCATTTATGCCGCTTCAGAGAAAAATTAAACGGTCTGTGTAAATGCTCCTTTTTGTGATTTTATGCCACTTCAGATTTGGTTTCTGTGCAGCGTTTGCTGTGTAAAGATGTCTAAAGAGGCGACTGATGCCAGAGGCTGCAATCTTTAATGTCCTTGTTAGTGCGCATGCGTCCCATGGCGTAAACGGCGGTTCGAATCCAGCTTGGAGCGGGCCAAGTAGGACCGGATGCGAGTGATGTTTTAGAGGGGTGAGTGTAACGCAGGCCAGCTAGTAAGAGCTGAAAATAAAATACAAAAAAAATTATTATTAAATTATCAATTACTCTTTTTTTTGTTTATTTTTGTTTGGGACGTGTGGCTATATAAAAGTAACTGTAACTAAAATGATTGTCAATGTAAATGTATCTGCCTAGGGGTTGCAGAGACTAGGCTTAGTCGACTAGTTGACTTTAATGCTCTGCCATGATGCTTTAAAGGTGTAGTGTGAGGATCTATTGACAGAAATGCAATATAATATACATAACTATGTTTTCAGTGGTTCAGTGGTCCTTACATAATGAATTGTTATGTTTTTATTACCTTAGAATGAGCCATTTCTATCTACATACACTGCAGGTCCCCTTACAGTCAAGTCACCATTTTGCTTGTTTCTACAGTAGCCCTAAATGGACAAACTGCTCTACAGCGTGCTAGCTACTCTCTGTTGTCTCAGATGACGACATCTTTGTCCCGTGTCGGCCACCGTAGCTTATATGTGCTTCGAAAGGGAGGGGTGAGCGGTGGGCGGTTACAATTCAAAACCTCACCACTAGGTGCCGCTAAAATTTACACAGTGCACCTTTAAGCTTGACGTCGACTAGTCACTGGTAATGGCCTATAGAGGGTGCAACAAGATAATAATTCTTTGAAGTTCACTTTTACGCTCCGTTTCCAAACAGTTCAAATGATAATAAATGCAGAACGCACGTTTTAAACAGCTTATTGTACATGTAAGTTAATAGCTTTTCTAAACAAATGGGCTGCTGCATTGTAACGCCCACACATACAGACAGTAGCTCGCACGCACACAGAATCATTCAGTAGCTCAGAAATGTATCGTCAACACTGTTCTGTGATTTATCAATAAAATAGCATTGAAGTTTTAGCATATATTTCTCAGTAGCCTAAATAAAACCCACAGCTTCACTATTAGTAGAGAGACGCTGCTACGCAATCATATAAATGTAATATTTACTGTGCTACTTTATGTGATATCTGAATTAGAACGAGCAGAAATCTGTGAGAAATATAATGACCCAAAGACAAAAGAACTAATAAGGCAACCCGCATTCGAGTCTCAGCACAAGGTTCAGGCTTATTTGTTCATTAATGATGTCATCAACGACTAGTCGAAGTCGACTTTAAAAAATCTGAAGTCGTTCAACCCCTACTGCCCATTATGTTATGCAAATTGTTGAGGTTAGGGGCTACTGTATCAAATATAATTGTAACTATACTCCCTCTCTCGGACTGCATGATAAATACTTTCATGTTTTTGCTGTCGATACAAAAACATACGAATACTAAAAAGGTCATGCTATGTTAGAAAAAAAAAAGATTGCTTAAGGCAAAAGTAAGTAATATTTATCACTCACATAAACAGCAATTTCTGTTTGAAATAGTAACTTAACCTTTTACCTCTTCCCCTCTCTTGCCAATGAGGATTGTGTTGACAAATATGAAGCAGTAATTAACATCATTCTTTGAATATAATGAATAATTAAAGGTTGCATGTAATTAATTAGAACCTTTTAGGCATATTCTTTTTTTTGCCAAAGCATATGCACAGAGGTGTCAAAACTGTGGCAAACCAGACAAGAAAGTGTTAATGTAAGTGTAGGGGAGTGTGTGTGTACACCTCTATCCTCTGGGCTCCCAGTGCCCAAGCATCTGGAGACATGGCAGAGAAACATCTTTCCACTACCTAATCAATCAATTCCCACTCTGTGGGCCAAATCCATGCTACTAATTACCCAATCAGAGTTGGAAAACTCCTTCAGCCTGTCACACCAAACCCCACAGGGGTCCCTGGAGACCTGCTCCGTCTCTTCCCCTCATTAACTTCTCCTGTCCGCTCCCCTTGTCCAGACACTCCCAAGAGCAGCCAGGAGTTGTGGGTAATTCAGTGGGCAGTCTCTGAGGTGACCATGCGCCTCAGGGCTGGAACAGTAGAGGACACATTGCTCCCTCTCTGTCTCTCTTAAAGTCCCTCCATCTCCTCTCACTCTCCTTCGCTCATGAGAATCTCGCTGTCCCATCCATGTCTCCGTTTAACCTAACACTCTTTTATCCTGCCTGTCCTGTTTCCTCTTTATCGGAGATTCCAGCTCTCTGTTCCGTCTGGAGAGAGCAAACGTATCCGCTGGTTACTAACAGCTCTGCATTCTCACATTTTGTCTACACCTCAGGCGTTTTTGCTTCTGTGCCGTTCAAATTAAAATCACTACACTGAAGGAGAAGGTCTGTTGAGCAGCAATGTTATTATGCTAATTAAACAACAGATAAATTGGAATGTCTAGCTGTATTTTAACGGCTCACTGTACAGCAGAACGAAATGTCCAGAATTACTAACCTGGGCACACAATGTTTTTCCTTCCATTGACAGACTTACTCCAGAAATGCAGGACAGTTGAGATAAAATGTCATAATTTATTCACCCTCATCTTGTTCCAAAACTGTATGACGTTGTCGTGTGAGGAAAAGGGTTAGTTCACCCTGTGGGATAATTATGTAGTGAAACTACATAACAATGTTTTATATGGTTTGAACCCTTTGTACTGTTTCCGCCCACAGGGGGCGCGTGGAAAAGGTTTAATAAAATGCAAGGCTAGATGTAGAGGCTACAGGTGTTTGTGTGCTGTTTACTCACGCTAATAAGCTAGAAAATACGACATGGTGTCAGAGTAGGATACTCTAATAAGCTTGCGGAAGAAGTTTGTTTCGGGGTAAAGTTAAGCTTTATGAGTTTGAAGTCGCAAAAACCATGGAACAAGCGGCAGGAGAACAACGTGCTCCAGGTGATGCAGCTGCCGGGGGGGGGGGAGACCCGCCCGCGCCTGGCCCGTGTGCTACATTTAGCATCCAGCCACCTGAACCATTTAACTTCTCTAAACCTCAGGAATGGGAAAGATGGATCCGACGGTTCGAACGTTTCCGTCAGGCCAGTAATCTCCATACATCCACGCAAGCCAATCAAATAAATACACTCATGTACTGTATGGGCGATGAAGCGGATGGCATTTTAAAGGGGCTTAATTTGACGGACGAAAACACGGAGCGTTACGACGCAGTGAAGGAGGGTTTTCACGCATTCTTTGTTGTGAAGAAAAACGTAATCTACGAAAGAGCACGTTTCAACATGAGAAAACAAGGGGAAAACGAACCAGTCGACTCCTTTGTGACTGCACTGTACTCCTTGGCTGAGCACTGCAAATATGGGCCATTGTACAACGAATTAATCAGAGACAGGTTAGTCGTTGGTTTAAATGATGTCCGTCTGTCGGAGCGAATGCAGTTAGATAAAGATCTAACGCTGGAAAAAGCCATTGATATGGCAAGACAGACTGAAGCAGTGAAGCAGCAGCAGAGTAACTTGCTTAGTGACTGTGTTAATGCTAAAACGTCGGACTCTGTGGATAGAGTCATAAGTAAAAGTAAGCCATCATATAGCAGGCAGAGAGTCAAAAGTGGACGTGGAGCAAAAGACAATTTTAAACAGTTACAGTCAAGATGTCACAAGTGTGGAAAAAGCCCATATCATCCGAAATCACACTGCCCTGCAAACACTGTACTATGTCATGCCTGTGGAAAAAGGGGACACTACCAAAAAGTGTGTGCTTCATCCAGAAAGGTGAATGAGATTCAAGAACAGGACCCAGACATATTTTTAGGCACTGTGGTTGCCGAGGGTGATCCTTGGCTGATTGATATTAAAATAAAAGACTGTGAAGTACAGTTCAAAATCGACACAGGCGCTGATGTCACTGTTATGCCAGACCACATGTTCCATGAGATCTTCAAAGAAGGCAACAAACCAGCACTCCAGAGGGTGACCAAGCCTTTACTTGGACCCGGATGCTCACCACTCAGTGTGATTGGAGTCTCAAACATGCTGCTTCAGAAAGGAGACAAGCATACAATGGAACAAGTGTATGTTGTTAAGAATTTACATTCACCACTGCTAGGCAGACCTGCCATCACCAAACTGGGTCTTGTCACACATGTTGATGGCTTAAGCATTCACACTCTACAGGAACGCTATCCAAAGCTGTGCAGTGGGCTAGGGCTGTTACAGCGGCCATACACCATTAAACTGAGCCCAGGAGCGGTTCCGTTTTCCCTCAAAACTCCACGGCGCATTCCACTTCCACTCATGCCAAAAGTTAAGGACGAACTACAACGCATGGAGCGTATGGGGGTCATAAGCAGGGTGGAAGAACCCACAGAATGGTGTGCAGGCATTGTCGTGGTGCCTAAAAAGTCTGGTGCTCCACGCATTTGTGTTGATTTAACAAAGCTCAACGAATCGTGCGAAGGGAGAAATTCATTCTTCCCTCAGTTGAACAGACTCTTGGAATGTTAGCAGGAGCTAGTGTTTTTAGCAAGCTAGATGCAAACATGGGATTTTGGCAAATTCCTCTAGCTGAGCAGTCTGCCAAGCTGACCACCTTTATCACTCCGTTTGGGCGGTACTTCTTTAATCGTTTGCCCTTCGGTATCGCATCGGCACCTGAGCACTTTCAAAATCGTATGGTAACTGAAGTCACAGAGGGCCTGGACGGTGTGGTCTGTCACATGGACGATGTGCTTGTGTGGGGGTGTTCTCAAGAGGAGCATGATGTGCGCCTTCACGCAGTGCTCCAAAAGATGGAGAATGCTGGCGTTACCCTAAACTTAGATAAATGTGCCTTGTCACAGCGTGTAGTCAAGTTTCTTGGCCACATTATCTCAGACACAGGAGTGCAACCAGACCCAGCTAAGACCGCAGCAGTCCAGGAGATGCCGGAGCCAACTAACATTAGTGAGCTCAGGAGCTTTCTTGGGATGGTCAACCAGCTGGGAAAATTCATTCCGCACTTGGCGGAAAAAGATAAACCCCTCAGAGATCTTCTCTCCAAGAAAAATAGTTGGTTTTGGGGTGAGGAACAAGTCAAAGCTTTTAGGAACTTGAAGGAAGACTTGTCATCTGCACCATTGCTGACCTTATACGATGCAAACAAGCCGCTCAAGGTATCTGCGGACGCATCATCATATGGACTGGGAGCAGTCCTGCTGCAAAAAGAGGGTGGTGAATGGAGACCTGTTGCCTACGCGTCACGGTCTCTTACTCCTGTTGAGCAAAGATACGCGCAGGTAGAAAAGGAGGCTTTAGGGCTGACCTGGGCATGTGAGAGATTTCGTGACTTTGTAATTGGCCAACATTTTGAAATGGAAACTGATCACAAACCATTGTTGAGTCTCTTAGGTGGCCAAGAACTGGATGCCCTACCTCCCCGCATCCAACGTTTCAGAATGAGACTGATGCGTTATTCATACAAGATTTCTCATGTTCCAGGGAAGAGCTTATGGACTGCAGACACTCTGTCACGTGCTCCACTACCTGCTGAAAAAGATAACATGAATGATGTGGTCATGGAAAGCACTAACATTTATGTGGACAGCATTGTGGAGCATCTCCCAGCAAGCCAATCTTTCCTAGACAACCTAAGAGAGCACCTCAAAGCAGACAGTGTTTGCTCAAATGTCATGAAAATGTGTCAGGACGGGTGGCCTGAGTCCAGTCGTTGTACAGGGTCTGAGAAGCTTTACTGGTCTGAGCGAGCTTACATATCTGTTCATGATGGCCTTCTTCTAAAAGGCACAAGACTAGTCATTCCCTCTGCATTGCGGAATGATGTCCTTGCCAAGCTGCACGAAGGGCATCAAGGAGTAGTCAAATGCAGAGAACGTGCTCGTCAAAGTGTGTGGTGGCCGGGACTTAGCCAGCAGTTGAATGAGCTGGTTCTTAAATGCCATGCTTGCATTAAAGAGCGCACTAATCACACTGAACCACTGATCCCATCAGGGCTTCCTGAGAGGCCATGGCAGAAGCTAGGGACAGATCTGTTTGTCCTGAAAGGGAAAACCTACCTTTTAGTTGTGGATTACTATTCACGTTATGTTGAGGTGGCAAATCTTTCTCTCACCAGCTCTGCAGATGTCACTACACACCTAAAGTCTATCTTCGCACGTCACGGCATCCCAGAGACATTAGTGAGCGATAATGGGCCACAGTTTTCATCCAGCACCTTCTCGGATTTCGCAGCTACTTATGGATTCAAACATGTCACTAGTAGCCCGAAGCATCCACGCAGTAATGGAGAGGCAGAGCGGGCTGTACAGACTGTAAAAAATCTCCTCAAGAAAGCGCAAGATCCTTATCGTGCCTTACTGTCATACAGGTCAACTCCTCTTCACAATGGGTACAGCCCAGCCCAGCTGCTCATGGGACGCCGTCTTCGTACTACGGTACCAACCCTTCCTAGACTGCTGGACCCTTTGTTACCTGATAGCGCCACCATAAGTGTTCGGGAGAGAGAGAAAAGAAGTGCAGACATGAGATATTTCAACAAACGTCATCGAGTGCATGACCTGAACAAGCTCTCACCTGGTGATCAGGTCTGGGTCACGGATCAAAAGGTGCCGGGAACTGTGGTGGAGGAACATCCAACACCACGTTCTTACCAGGTGGATGTGCCTTCTGGAACTGTTCGTAGGAACCGCCATTTCCTCATTCCTATGGATGTTAAGAAGGGTGATTGCGACACCCAGGCTGGTTCCCAGCTGACTGAGAACATTACAGAGAGACAAAATGCACTGGCACCTCAAACATATTCTGTCAGTCCAAAAGGAGCAGTAACTAGAACCAGATCTGGGAGGCCAGTCGTACGACCTAAAAGACTGGATTTATAGTCACTCTAATGTAGCTTTAGAGTACAGTTTTCACAGTAGTCCGAAAATTTACCCCTGGTTGTAAAAAAAAAAAAAAATATGTTGCTGTGATGTTGAATAAGTATAGGCCTATGTTTGTAAAAGGTAACAAGGTGTTTTTCTTAACTCTTTGTAATCTGAAGTGAACAGTTTTCAGGTAATGTTCGTCGGTACAAAAGATTGTTTATTGCTTATTGTTGAGGTGTGTTCTGAGCGATGTCTACTAAGAATAAGATATCAACAACTCAACGCGTTTATGTTTATTATTGTTTTCTCTGTTAAAAGGGGAGATGTGGGATAATTATGTAGTGAAACTACATAACAATGTTTTATATGGTTTGAACCCTTTGTACTGTTTCCGCCCACAGGGGGCGCGTGGAAAAGGTTTAATAAAATGCAAGGCTAGATGTAGAGGCTACAGGTGTTTGTGTGCTGTTTACTCACGCTAATAAGCTAGAAAATACGACACACCCAAAAATGAAATGAATCGACGAGAATACTTTTTGTGCGCAAAAACAAACAAAAATAATGACTTTATTCAACAATCTTTTCTCCTCTGTGCCAGTCTCCTACGCAATTCACGCAAGTACCACAACGCATGCATGTGATCATGCTCGGCCAATAGTTAGCCTGTGTTTTCCTGTAAAACTAGGAAGCGCTGTACTTTGTGAATAGTCCAACAAAGTGAATAGCATAAGAGAGTTACAGGGAAGAGAAGAGATTGTTGAATAAAGTCGTTATTTTTGTTTGTTTTTGCGCACAAAAAGTATTCTCATCGCTTCATAACAATAAAAATGGTCCCGTTCTTCGTGTTCTTTAGAAGCTTTGATTGTGTTTACAGTGTGCAATATAACATGTGTTCATGTTTCGCGTGAAAAAAAACACTGTATTTTTAACACAATTTACTTATCTGTACACCGCTGTTTTCACTGTCATAAAAACGGGCTGATGAGTTCCTTTATTCTATGAAGTCCCTCCTTCAGAAATACGTAACAAGTTCTGATTGTGCCAGCGGTTCCCGTGTTGTGATTTGACCGCATCTTAGCAAACGTGGCACGGTTCCTGTGTTGTGATTCGACAGCAGCTTAGCGCACGTGGAAAGATCACGCCTCTTAACGGGAGATATATGCGCTTAATGATCTCTACAGTGTCCCTGGGAAAGCCAAACAAAGGTGATTTGACTCCGGGATGAAAATAACAGCTTCTCGACGACATGGCGACAAACACACTCAAACGCAACACTTCCTTTTCTCCATGCAACCGTCCTCTTCTCCACGTGGGACAGCAACAAGACCACGCCCCCTTTTTTCGCGTATTCTTGTGGGCGGAGGTTAGTCTGTTCTACTGTTCTACTGACGTCATTTATGAAGGAAGTACCAGGATGTAGTCCAAGCCAGCCGTTCGCTGTAGGCTTTGAAAGGGAACTTCTGTTAAATAAAATATCTCGCTTGGCATTGAATTTTGAGCTTTATAATTTTACAGGTATTATTTATGCTCTAATAGCAACATTACACACTAACTAAAGTTTGAACAATGGGATCACGAAGAACGGGACCTTTAAAGGGTACATAACACACAGTTTCTGCCAGTCTCATGTTTATCTTGAGTACCTATAGAGTAGTATTGCATCCTCCGTATCTCCGAAGAGTCTTTAATTGTATCATATTTATAAAAGACAGATACGCTGTACCGATTCTTTCCGAAGACAGCCAAGCTCGTGGAGAGGTGCACACACAAAATACATCATGGCATTATCCCTGGATAACTTTCGATTCACTATACATTTGTGTTGTTGACATTATATGCACTTACGCACCAATTGCCAACGAAACAGACATTTGATGCAGTTTCACTCACCGCCTGCGATTTCCTCTCATGACTGGGAACAAACAAACACACTTGCAGAACTCCGTTGCTGTGACTCCGTAAAAACAAACTGCATCCACTGTTTCCTTAAAGGGCTAGTTCACCCAAAAATGAAAATTCTGTCATCATTTACTCACCCTCAAGTTGTTTCAGACCTGTATGAGTTTCTTTGTTCTGCTGAACACAAAAGAAGTTATTTTGAAGAATGTTTGTAACCAAGCAGAGAGAGCAACCATTGACTACCATAGTATTGTTTTCCCTACTATGGTACTCAATGGTTGCTCTCTCTGCTTGGGTACAAACAATCTTCATAATATCTTCTTTTGTGAATTCAAATTTTTGGGTGAACTATCCCTTTAACACTGGGTTATTTGGGAAGCTGAACATCCATGGTTATATTTCCCTCACAACCAAAAACACACTTCTATAGTGACATTGTTGATTTTTGGTCTAAAAACAAAATGATAAACGGCTCCCGTAACCTGAACGAAGCTCGTTGATGGACGTGCTCTTGTGCTCGCTCTGGTTAATGTGCGCACATGCTCTTCCAGGAGAAGTGCCCATACAAGCAATTCCGCCCCTTTATGAAGTCATACAGGGCCGTACTCATAAAAAACTTTCCGAAACATATTCAAATTCTGAAGGAGTGTATTTGGCACAGAAATACTCTGTTATACGTCCAACTCATTTTTTTTTTTTTTTTGCCCATGTTTAGCATGTTTAGCATCCAACTCTTTAACAGTGTAAATAAGTCAGAATGCATGAAATAGCAATAGACACCCCTTTAAAGGTCGGGGGGTGAAATGCTGTTTCATGCATACTGAGCTTTTTACACTGCTAAAGACTTGGATTCCCATCCTAAACATGGACAAAGTTTTTTTTTAAAAGTTGAACGTTTGATGGAGTATTTCTGTGCCAAAAATACTCCTTCCGGTTTCTCATAAGTTTCAGAGAGTTTTTTTCGAGTATGGGTATATGTGACGTCAGATGGGGCGGAATGTCCTTCTACCGGCTCTTCTCCCGGAAGGACATGCGACTAGAGCGAGAGAGCACAGCCGGCTGCGCTGCAGTCACAGGACTTCACGGAATCAACAATAGGCTTGTTCGACTTCACCCAGCGATGCGCAGACCGATCGGCGGCTGACTTGAAGCAGTGCATGCCGGTTAGAAATTTTGTCCGACTTGAGGCAGCGCCGACGCCACGTGACAGTGACGTATGTCAACAAAGTGCCGCGAGAGCGATTCGAGAGCAGTCGGCTGATACAGCCGGTGCAGTTTCTACAGAGTAGCTGCACGAGGCTACACGGACTCTGATGACGACACAGCTGTTCCTCGATTGGCTGGATTCACCGCATGACAGCGATCACGCGTGTTTCTTGTTTATTCTGAAACCTTCAGCTCCACTAATGCGTACAAATCTGTTTTTTATAACAGTAAAACCTCCTTTCATGTAGTCGCGATGTTATGTTGTCATGTTTATCAAATAAAACTGATAAAAAATGTAGACCCCACTTCATTGATAGTGTAGACTTATATGTTGAACTTTATTCTTGTACAAACACACGCTGTATTAAGCAGTACATAAAGTATTACATTACAATAATGTCTCTGAAACATCTGTGTATTGCCAAATATTGCATTTATTTCACTTCAGCTGATAAAGTATGCAAACACAGCGCGAGCGTCACTGCGGGAAGCAGAAAGTGTCCGACTTCACGTCTCCGTTTGCAGCTCCTCCCCGCCTGCACGCAGCTACTCTCGCCGATCAGTTGAATCCGGCCGCAGCCGATGTCGAACACACCTAATGTCACCAAAGCAAGACAACTCTGCACAGCTTCCCAAAGAACCCAGCATTAATGGGACAGTGGACGGAGTTTGTTTTTCCGGAGCAGGAGTTGTGCAAGTGTTTGTTTGTTCCCTGAATTTCGGCGACGATGGTTTATAAACAAGGTACAGTTCAATTACGGATTTGTAGCTCGCCTAATACTGAAAGATGGAGCAATCCCAGCGTTTAAGATTCACGGTTGTGTGTTGGTAGCAGGCGGTGAGTAAAACTGCTTCAAATGTCTGTGTTGTTAACTAACGATTCCATTGTTTTTCTATGTAAACATGCATAGCTCAACGCAATAGCTGCGTGCGCTCGTCATTCTTTAGCTCCGCCCGAACGATACGCCCCCAGCCGCTCAGCTTTTTTCGGAAAGACTCGGTACAGCGTATCACTTTAAAGGTTGAACCCCTTTATTCACAGGGATGATTTTAACAATCTCCAATCACCTTTCTGGACCTTGAAAGTTGCAGTAATGTTGCAGTCTATGGATGGATCAGAGAGCTCTCGGATTTAATCAAAAATATCTTCATTGGTGTTCTGAAGATGAACGAAGGTCTTACAGGTTTGGAACGACATGAGGGTGAGTAGATAACGACAGATATTTTATTTTTTGGGTGAACTAACCCTTTAATTAGGTATACACTAAAAATCTTAATCTTGCTAATCCTGGTACATTCATGAGATAAGTAGAGATTTCTGAATAGTGAAATAATCACTCATTTGATTCAGATCTTTTCAACGAATTGGCTGATTCAGTTAACAAAAATGATCTTTTTGACTCACCGATTCAGAGCAACAACAACAAAAAAAGTTACTGTATGACTTTAGAAGCCAAAATTCATTCTTTAGAAGCCAAAAGAATTCATGCTCTTTCATTCTTTTGGTTTCATTCGGACCAAAAGAAAGAACAAAAAAGCACAAACTTGCTAAAGCAAAATAAAATTAAAACTGAAAATATAAAATAAAAGCTCATTCAAAATATAAGTGAACACTATAATAGTATAACAGTTTACAACAGTCTTCTTTTTGAAATAAAGTTATACATGTTTAGAATGACATAAGAGACTTTGCATGTACATGCTTCAGATCTACATAAACATTGTCCTACTCACCAGAGATGATATCACTGCACCAGTTTTCTCCATTCTCTTAGGTCATATAACAGTGTGATTATGACCTGTGATAAATAGGGGAGCTTAACTGAGGCAATAAAACATAGGATTAGTGTTTAATGGGCTACAAACTACCATCTGGTTTTGTGAAGAGGCCACTTTCATAGGACAGCGACTTCTTTTCTCTTTCTTTCTTTTCTGATGTCTCTCATTCCAATTTTGCACTTGATTCCTCTTTAGCTCGCTCACACTAGGAGATAAGAAGATATTTTTTCGACGAGTTGATGCAATGGTGGTACCATTTTTAGAGCTTGCGCACAGACACATATTTGAAGGAGGAAGTTTCAAAAACAGTAACAACAGCCATGGTGTGAGCTATCACACCTACAGAACTCTGCCAAAGCCAGCAGGAAAACTATATGAAGAGGATTTAATCATGAATTAAACGTTTTCTCCAAAGCAGCTCAATGACATCAATTTTTTCCCCTTTCCTTCACAGAGCAAAATATAGTTTCATACGTTTGGGTTTAACTGTGTAGGGAAGATTAATAATATACCACATACATTATATATGTATACAATATACAGATTTTAAATGCTTTTAAAAGAAGTTTCTTATGCTCACCAAGGTGGAATTTATTTGATAAAAAAATACAGTAAAAACAGTAATATTGTGAAATATTATTACACTGTAAAATAACTCTTTACTATTTTACTCTTTAACTCCAATATAAAGCCATTACTCTACTGTCACTTGATCCTTCAGAAATCACTCTAATATGCTCAATAAACATTATTGTTATCAATGTTAAAACAATGTATTTTAACAAGTTTTAATCTATAAGGATGCATAAATGTGAACAAAAGTGACCATAATGACATTCATAATTTTGCAAAAGATTTCCTTTTCAAATAGATGCTGTATCACGGTTTCTACCAAAATTGATTTTTATTGGAAAGTATATGACACAATGATTTCTTGCACTGTAACTTGAAAACTGAATATGTAAATACTCGAAATAAACATGGTGAATAAATTTCATAAATCTTTCATACACCGTACCTACACAAATCCAACTCCACACAAACACACATGTCCAGACACCAATAGACACGATAGGCCCTTCTGACAGGTGTGGCACGCCTCGACGGGCTCAATAGGTGACTAACACAGTGTGACAACTGAATAAAAGCAAAGCGGTCATTTTTAATCCAATCAGCATCCACCACACCCGCTCCTGCCCCACCCGTCCCACTCTCCTTCACCTGTCACCCTCTGCCACTAATGCTTATCTGTCCAGTTACAATGTCCCAGCGGAGATGGGTTTGGCCGACTCTGCAGTAAGATCAAGGTGGGTGAGCTGCGCTTGTCTTCAACACATCATTGCATACCGCACAAAACCTCTATCCCTGCTCCCCCTTGGGGCATTGATAATGAATCCTCTCCCTTCTCTGCATTTGGTGGGTTTCCATCTGAAATGGTCTGGGGGGATTATCATATCGGAGCTGAGATTATGTTTGACTCTGGTGCCGTGTTTGAATAGAGTTGAACAGAGGTGGGAGGTAATGAGAAAAAAAAAGACTCTCCGTTCACTAGCATCAGGGGAACGGTAAATGATTTGATGAAAAGCAAGCAGGCATCCACGGCTGCTCTTTATTTTAGGTCTGAGTGGTGGCAGAGGGGCATGAATGGATTCTAAATTACTTTTTGTGGGTGGATGAAGTATGAGTTCAGAGATTTACAGTCTCACGAAGGAGAGACCCATGGAGTGAAGATTAACTGGGACGCACGCCACACTACTAAACAGTACCTTGGGTATACTGTGTATATGCTCAGTTTTGAAAAAGACTGACTACTGATGCATGGGAAAAACAGGCAATGCTACAGTATGTAATGTACTTTGTGTGCACAAAATTAGTAAATTAGTTAAAAATGAAGGGGTCACTTTTATGAGATCAAATATATAAATGAACATTTTAAACCACCTAAATTAAAGTAAAAAGTATTGATAAAAACAATAATCTGTTCAATCTAAATAAGTAAATGTTAAAATGCACACAAATTTTTCACTGTACCAAGATGCCATTTAATATTCTGTTCCAAGTGGAACAGTATTTCCCCCAGACCATTCCAAAATACTGTTCCAAACTGGTGGAATGGCCTCAACCCGAGCTGCTGAGTCTTTAGCCATTTTCAAGAAACTGCTGAAGACGCATCTTTTTCATCAACACTTGACCCATTTATACTAACACTTTCCATTCTATATCTATGTATAAATAATACTTAAAAAAATCTTGGTATGTGTACTGTGCTAGACTAACTGGGACTAGTCACAGCACTTGCTGCCCTATTGTTGGTTTCTTTGCATCTATTGCTCTCCTCATTTGCAAGTCGCTTTGGATAAAAGCGTCTGCTAAATTATTAAATGTAAATGTAAATACATACATTTATAATTTTTTCAATTAAATGCATGGTGTCTATCATTTTTCTAAAAATATCTTTTTTTTTACACTACAGGGTCCCTTGTGTATTGTAGGATTCACATACTGTTGACTGTATGCGAGACACGTGTATGGATGTAAGTGTGTGTTTCATGCTGATGAATGAAACATTTCCCATGGCTTGACACTAAACATGTTGTCTAGCTGGCTAAACGCCTAGTGTTTGAATGACCTCGTGGCTTGGTACAAACTGTTGACCCTCCTGGCCATGTTCTGTTTAATGGATTCTGTGTATCTGCTGCCAGCTCTGCCATGCCCTGGCAAAGACATGGACTCCTAGCTGACCTCCTCTGCCCTCTTCTCTTATTCAAGCCAGGAGCAGCTAACCCCAATGGATTTCTCATTTGTGGCTTGTGCACAATCAATGCACCTTCTCCTCCTTCCCAGACAGGGACCATGGATCAGCACTTTCCTGTATGTGTGTGTGTGTGTGTGTGTGTGTTTGTCCACTTCCTTTGTTTTCACTAACCTTTCCCCATTGCCTGCCCTTGCGAAACCGCAGTGTCTGCCGGCATGTCTTCATCATTCTCTCTCTTTCAGCCTTCCTTGGTGTGTAACTCTCCAGCCTCTATTCCTTTCTTGTTCTCTCAGTCTGCGACAGCTGGAGTAAACAGAGATGAACGAGGCATACAACTTCCTCTGTGATCCTCTGCATCTTCTTTGCCCACTGGTGTCTCGTCTCCTCTTCTTTAATGTTTCCGTAGCTTGAATTGGCCCATTTCAGGACCATGGCATGTCTGGATATGCTGCAGAGGGAATTGCGAGAGATTTGGAGCCTGTGGGAGAAACTGGGGCAAAAGCCAAATCCATCTATGAGAAAAGAATAAAGCCTCTATCTATTTTCAAAACATGTACAGCAAACAGACTATCCTGATAACCGTGTGTACATATCTGTGCATAAAACCTGTACGCAAATGTTTTCACTCATAATCTTTCATCGGTATGTTTGCACTTTTTATTAAAGGATACAATTTCTCCCAGTGGTCTTTAGCAGGGGCGTAAATTGCGGGGGGGACAGGACCCCCCCAATCTGAGGGCTGTCCCCCCCTAAAAACCATGCTGAGTATTGTAAATAATATAACAATATATACTTAAAATAAATGTGTAAGTAGTAAAACAATACAAACGCAAACGGGACAAAAAAATGCGTTTTAAGTTTAGAAACATTTTGAGTCCCCCCTCCCCCCCTTGCCTCACAGTGGTTTGATCCACCGTGCACCTCAACTAACGTTACCCATAGACCGTAGAAAAACTACCACACAAGTTTGGGGAGAGAACAAGGCTCTTCAGACAGCAGTTGTGAAACACCAGTAAGTAGCTGTCAAGGCTATTTTATTCACTTTAAACATCAGATGAAGTGATTCTTTTCTCTTTAATACAGATTAGGCAAAACACTGTTAACATCACTTGCCCACCGCCGTACCGCCCCGCTCCGCTGTATAGTAATAAAATAATTTAGTTCAGTTAGAGAACTGATAAAACAATTAAAAACTGAATGTGTCTGCTCAATACAGCACCAGCCGAACGAGCAAACCGCTGACAGACAAGATTATCGAAGATTTGGTTTCAAAGCGTAAAAGCGGCTATTTAAGGGTGTGTGTCATCGGACTGTTTTGTTGTTGTGTTTTTCATTACGAATAATAGGCTAATGAACCCAAAATTCAAGCAACTGCCCCCAAATTCTAAAAATTGTCTAATTCTAAACCGAAAGTTCAGTCAGATCTGTGTAGGGTTTTGCTCAATATGATAATAAGTGGCAGATCAGAGGCTTGATGCAGTTGAATATCTAAATATCTGAATATCATAGTATAAAATACTATGTGGAGGACGCAAGATAATTTAATAATTATAATATGACTGCGTGGTGAACCTTAATCGTATTTAAACTACTATCGCTTTGTGTTGTTGGTCAGATAAAATGACAGAGAAAAGAAAAACGGACATTAGATCATTTTTCAGTACACCAAAACGCCAAATAATTTTTATTTGTGGTACACATATCCTTACAAGTACGATTTTGGCTGTATTATTTGTGTCCCCTTCAAAAATTGCTCTTGAGAAATTTCATGTTCTTTTTTTGTGCTTCAGTGGTTCTTCGCCAGTTCTTTGGGATGACTGAGGTGCTATATAGCACCGCTACCATATACAAAACCTGTTAAGATATGGTGCTGTATAGCACCAAAAGTGGTTCCCCTATGATTAAGACCAAGAACCACATTTAGTGCCAATTTTCTGCAGCCCTTACTCCAGCCTTCAGTGTCACATGATTCAAAAATCATTCTAATATGCTGATTTGGTGTTCAATAAGCATTTCCTATTATTATCAATGTTTAATATTTTTGTGGAAACCACAATACATTTGTTACAAGCATTTTTTTTACAGGATTATTTGATGAATAGAAAGGTCAAAAGAAGAGCATTTATTTGAAATAGCAATTATTAAATCTTTTTTGGTAACATTATAAGAACTGATTCTTTCATACACTTTAAAGTTACATATTTTACAGCAAAAATAATGGTAAAAATATTATTTAAAAAAATTCTTATTATAAAAATAATAATACAAAAACACATTGTGAATTATTCTAAAATAGACAACTATAGTTATCTGGTTGTATAATAGTATATGACACATTTACACATTTCCTTGTGGAGCAGTTTAGTTTTTTACTGTTCCACTGCAGTCAGATTCTATTTCATATGTAAGTGTGTAAACTGAGAGAGAGAGAGAGAGAGAGAGAGAGAGAGAGAGAGAGAGAGAGAGAGAGAGTGCTTGAGTGTGACAGCCATGTCCTCATGTTATGGGTTACACCGCAAGGCATCTATAGGTCAAGTAAATATCCTTCAGATCTTAAAGAGGCAACTGGATTATCAAGTAAAACTCTATTTAGTGGTATAAGTATATTTTCCCTTGTAAAATGTACTCAAGGCAAGTAATTATGGTTATCTTGTTAAGCGTCCCTGAGGCAGTAGAACAACTGTGAGGCAATTAACACTGGATTTTAACCGGTCTTAAAACCTCTTTGCCCTTTCTGTTGGACCATACAGATAAATCCAGGTTGTTCCCTGATTAGGTGGTTGCTCGCTAACATACAGAGAACGAGAATAACATTAAAAGGTCTAATGTCTGCCTTGTCCATATTTGTGCAAGGTTAGGTTGAAAGAGGCGGTTTCACCATATCTCTAGATAACACAAGAAATGAAGACAATTTCTGTATACTATTCCCCTTCTTCGGTTGCAGCACACTTAAAAGAAGGCAGCAGATGTCTAGGAAAACATTCATGATGAAGGCATCCAGTTCCAATGGGAGTGCACACACACACACCTGAGCATACATGTACAGCTCGCATGGATCTGACAGCTCCCTGCGGCCCTGCAGGTAGCGTTTTATGAGGCTGTAGCTTCTCATTATCAGAGCTCAGGAAAAGACCATCGCCATAAAACATTTTCTTTCCTACTGTGTTAAATTGAGACCAACGTTTTGTGTCACTTCCTTTTGATGCCCACATCAAATCTCAAATGGATTTCAAAACTTTCTAGATGCTGCTTACCAAGGAGCTCTGTAATAGCTGAAGAAAGCTACTGTAGTTGTAACATTACAATTCATCTCAATATTTGTTGTTGCTTGACTTGTGAAGAACACCGAATGCGGCTTGAAACCTGACAGGCTTGCTCACGGCAACGCTCAATAGCAACAACAGCTTTTTTTTTTTAGACAATCACCTGAGCCATAATGCTACATGACCAATCACTCTCAAAATGAAAAGACATCATAACGACAACACAAATGACACAACAAGAAACTGTTTACTACTGAACATGCCGAGCTGGAAAAAGTCGAGCCTGCCAAAACAGAATTGGTCACTGGCAAACTATAATATAATAAAAATCCTAAAATATTTAATAGCAATCAAAAGATTGGGGATGTTTTTTGAAATAAAAAATGTTTTTTGAAATAAGTAAAATACATTATGCTCACCATGCTGCATTTATCATGATTTAAAATAACTCTTTTCTATTTTAAAATGTTATTTATGCCTGTGATGGCAAAGCTTAATTTTCAGCATCATTACTCCAGTCTTCAGTGTCACATGATCCTTCATAAATCATTGTAATATGCTGATTTGATGCTGATAATCAATGATGATGTTGATAATCAATGATGAAAACAGTTGTGCTGCTTAAAATTAAAAGAAAGTTCAAAAGAACAGAATTGATTTTTAAATAGAAATCTTTTTAAACATTATAAATGTCTTTAATGTCACTTTTGATCAATTTAATGCATCCTTGGTGAATATTAATGAAAAAAATGATGACATTTGCAGCTAGATGATGCCGGTACAGTATCTACCAGCAGGGGCTAACTAATCCCGAATGTATGCTAATCAGCAAACATCCAGCAGTGTTCATTTGAACAGATCCACACACATAGTACTAATCACAAAATTTGGACTAATTTGTTCCCTGATTAAATATAATGATTGTAATGAAAATTATGAATTCATGCACCATGCAAGGGTTGCAGGTGGTATATTACATACGCAGGCCGTGGCAAGTGTTGGATGAGAATCTGCTATGGCAGATGGGACACAGGTGTGTGGTTGATGGTGGGCCAGGGGTGGATGTGGGCATGAATGGAGCTAGTAAACCTCAGGATGGGTGTCCCATGCGTTTGGTGAAGAAAAGGAATGGATAGGGGATGTTAGTGGGGGGGAAAGTCCCAAACATTGCTAGAAAGTCTACTGCTACACTCTTAAACAGTTTCCAATTTGTAGGTTGCCCCAAATAAACTTAAGTGAACAGTACTTAAAAAAAATGTTGTAATGGAAAGGTTCCATGAATGTTAAATGTTCTTCATGGAGCCATAAATAAAGATGCTTTGATTCTAAGAGTGTACTGTTTTTGGCAATTGGTGACAGTTTTGTGACCTTAATGGGCATGAGGTGCAATAAGGTGACAGGAAGTCTGTGAGGGGTTAGACAGATAAATGCTACAGACATAGGTGCAGATATAAAATATTTGACAACTTCTGCTCAACAACACAACTCTTGAGTCTCAAAGGTGCATTTATGTAACTTCCACAAACCCAAGCCTCAAGAAGCATTGCCTTCCCTCCCGGCCCGTGGACAGTAATGACAGGAAATGATATGGTGTCAGAATAGCATCACTTCTACAGGGAGAAGCAGAGCCATACTTACTCTCAACCCTTCAATGCACCAGTTGAAAATTAAAATCCTCCCTTTCTCCTCTCTGTAATTACCCACCTATGGGGAGGATGGATGAAGGCAGGTAGATGGATTGAGACAGAGAGGAGAGCGAGAGAAAGCGAGGGAGTCGAGGAAAGAACGAGTGGAAATAAATGGAGGCTCAGAAGAAGACAAGGCAGAGAGAATGTCTTTTTTATTAAGCTTCCTCCCCCCAGATGTGTTCCTAATGTGCACTCAGCACAATGTTTCCCTCCATTCTTCTCCTCTGCATCCAGCCTCATGCTGCTGGTGGGAGAGATCAAGTGGAAACAGAACGAGAGAGAGAGAGAGAGAGAGAGAGAGAGAGAGAGAGAGAGAGAGAGAGAGAGAGAGAGAGAGAGAGAGAGAGAGAGAGAGAGAGAGAGAGAGAGAGAGAGAGAGAGAGAGAGAGAGAGAGAGAGAGAGAGGGAGATATAGCAGAGACGCATTACCCCTTGATTCAGTAATTCTATTGCAATGAAATGTAGTGCCCTTTTCTTAATCCTCATGTTCTGCTAGTGGTCTAAGAGAACACAAGGCTCTTTTTAAATATCTCAACAAATCAATAGTATTATTAACGTATAAGAATGATACGTCTTGATATGATTGCAGAGTTGATATTACACTTCAAATGTCCTCTATAAAAAAGGTTACATGTTTTTGGGGTCTTAAAATGCTGGGTTAAAAACAGTTGGGTTGAAAATGGACTAACTCAGCAATTGGGTTGTTTTAAGCAAACATTTAACCCAATTGCTGGGTTAAAAAAAACCATTCACTGGGTTAAAACAACCCAACTTGGGTTGTTTTTAATCCAGCATTTTTTAGAGTGTATAGACCCAGAGACCCCTAAAACTGTTATAATGCAATGAATATTCATATGTTGAGACTCAAAGCTACACTCTAAAAAATGCTGGGTTAAAAACAACCCAAGTTTGGTTGAAAATGGACAAACCCAGCGATTGGGTTGTTTTTAATCAAACATTTAACCCAACCGCTGGGTTATAACAACCCATTTACAGGGTTAAAACAACCCAATTGCTGGGTTTGTCCATTTTCAACCCAACTTAGGTTGTATTTAACCCAGTATTTTTTAGAGTGTAGTTTTATTGAAATTCTATTCCAATTGGTTTTGATCAACATGTAAATGTGCATTGTATTCTATAGGTCTGTTACTTCACAAAAAATTGTCTGGTACAATTTCAACTGGACTAAAACGTTTAAAAAGGCAAATTATTACTTTAATTGAAATGAACTTTTAAAATCCATGTAAATGTGTGTGTGTCACTGCAAAATGATGTGACACATACTGAAGCTGTTCAAGTGTTTTACAAGTTTTACAAATATACATTTAATTTCCCAATTATACATTTAATTTGTCTAACTAAGGCATGTTTGCTGGCTTATTCTTAGAAATGCATAATTTACACTGCTGTGGGCACATCAGTATTTTTATACAGTACTGTGTTTCTTTCAGTATAACTCAGTATGTGGTCTAAGCAAAATTGTCATTGGTGTAACTGTGATCTTGAGAACACGTTAACTGCAAGTTCCTTTAAAGAAAAAGGTTTGTGACCTATTTTATGAATTCATGTCACCCTGTTACAAGATGATTTTCTTCACAAGTTTGATGAATATGAAACAGCTCCGAAACCATTTACTCTTTATCTCTAGTGAATTGTGGGCAGACATCAGATGTACGGCAGACTAGACTGTCAAAAGCCCACTTAATTTAACTTCATCTTGATTTTGTATATTTTTGTATATACACTGGACAAAATTATAAACGCAACACTTTTGTTTTTGCCCCCCATTTTTCATGAGCTGAACTCAAAGATCTAAGACTTTTTCCTATGTACACAAAAGGCCTATTTCTCTCAAATATTGTTCACAAATCTGTCTAAATCTGTTTTAGTGAGCACTTCTCCTTTGCCGAGATAATCCATCCACCCATTTGCCTCACGCAGTGCAACACATCTCCTTCGCATAGAGTTGATCAGGTTGTTGATTGTGGCATGTGGAATGTTGGCCCACTCCAGTTGCTGGATATTGGCAGGAACTGGAACGCACTGTCATATTCGCTGATCCAGAGCATCCCAAACATACTCAATGGGTGACATGTCCGGTGAGTATGCTGGCCATGCAATAACTGGGGATGTTTTCAGCTTCCAGGAATTGGGTACAGATCCTTGCAACATGGGGCCGTGCATTATCATGCTGCAACATGAGGTGATGGTCATGGATGAATGGCACAACAATGGGCCTCAGGATCTCGTCACGGTATCTCTGTGCAATCAAAATGCCATCAATAAAATGCACCTGTGTTCATTGTCCATAACATACACCTGCCCATACCATAACCCCACCGCCACCATGGGCCACTCGATCCACAACGTTGACATCAGCAAACCGCTCACCCACATGACGCCATACACACTGTCTGCCATCTGCCCTGTACAGTGAAAACCAGGATTCATCCATGACGGATTCATGCCAGATGCCATCGAATGTGAGCATTTGCCCACTCAAGTCGGTTATGACGACAAACAGCAGTCAGGTCGAGACCCCGACGAGCATGCAGATGAGCTTCCCTGAGAGGGTTTCAGACAGTTTGTGCATTAATTCTTTGGTTATGCTAACCGATTGTTGCAGCAGCTGTCCGGGTGGCTGGTCTCAGACAATCTTGGAGGTGAAGATGCTGGATGTGGAGGTCCTGGGCTGGTGTGGTTACAAACGTGGTCTGCGGTTGTGAGGCCGGTTGGATGTACTACCAAATTCTCTGAAACACCTTTGGAGATGGATTTGGTAGACATTCCTGCTGTCAGCATGCCAACTGCACGCTCCCTCAAAACTTGCAACATCTGTGGTATTGTGCTGTGTGATAAAACTGCACAATGACAATTGACAAAACATGACAGCAGTGAAATGCTAGAGCTTTCATTTCAAATAAATGTTCTTTTGAACTTTATATTCATTAAAGAATCCTGAAAAGGTGCATCACGGTTTCCACAAAAATATTAAGCAGCACAACAGTTTTCAATATTGATAATTAGAAATGTTTCTTCAGCAGCATATCAGCATATTACACTGTAAACCCTAACGCTCAAAATAATTAATTGGTTTGAGTAGGGCCAACTCAAATTAAACAAATTAGTTCAATCAAATTAACTTTTACGAGCATGTATAACTTTCTTTTACTTGCGAGTTCACAAAACAGATACATTTTAAGTAATCTGAATTGTCTCATTGTTTTTAGTTTTATGAACTTGTTTCTTTTAATTTAGACAAACTTAGAGCTGCAGTCTGTAACTTTTTGCGCTCTAGCGGATAATATACAGAACTGCATGCGTCTTGCGGAAGAACATTGCAGCCGGAGCTACTTCTCTCTGTTCTATGGCAAGTTACGCAGGGACTGTGAAATGGCCTGAAATAGTCCCAATATAAACACTTATAAGTGTACCATAATGATTCAGGGTAAGACAAAAACACGGTTTGGAAAATGGATTCATGTTGTACATTCTCATTATATCATTTTTGTAAATCTTTTTTCTATCTTTTATTGTAAATCAAAAAAGTTAAGGACAGCAGCTTTAAATTTAACTGAGACTTTGCTGGGATTTCTATTTCCCAGCATGCTTTACCATGACACTTAAAATGAAAAGCAAAAATTAAGTGTTATATAATCTAAAGCTAGCCAGGTTTCCACTACAAAAAAAATGTAAGTTGAGATGACATGATCATTTTAAGTTCCCTTTCGAGGGAACTCTCACTGCGTCTGGTTAGACACTTGGGGGATACTCCCTAAGCACTAGTCCGAAGCACTAGCACTAATCTGAAGTCCGTATAGCCACTAAACCAATCTGATTGGCGTGCGTGATGACGTCATCGTGACGGCGTAACCGGAAGTATAAAGCGGGAGCCGGCGCACAGAAACGGCAGTTATTGCTCTTCAGCATAGCGCTCTCTGTTGAAATTGTCTGTCTATTTACTGTTGTTTGTCACAGTTGCAAAAGTGTGTGAATGAAAAGAAAGAATGGAAAAGAATGTGAGAGAGTTTAAGCAGTGTGTGCATCTGTGTCCCTGCTTTATTCGGGCTCAGATGCACACCTGCTTTGTGTGCAGTGTCTGGGTGTTGAGCGTGCTCGGGCAGTTCTCGAGGGAACTGCCTGTCAGTGGAAAAGCTGCTCACACTCAGACTGCTCCACTCTCGGCTGGCCGTGTTCGATGAGGCCGGCCAGCTTTGTGAGCCCCAGGGTTCTGGACCCGCGATCACTGAGGGGTCTCGGTGTCACAGACCATGGGGTTCACAGAAGGACTTGTCAGCGGGATCTGGGACTGCTGCGGCACTTTCCCAATCCTTGTCTGACAGTTCTAAAGATCTTTCTCCCCGTGTGGAAGCCCGCGCTGCGGCTTCTTCCCCCGGGGTTGAGGATCTGATGCTTATTCTCTCCGGTTCCAAGGAGCCGGATGAGTGGTGCATCAGGGCAGGTGGAGAAGCAGGAAGTGTTTCATCGCTTCATCCACTCGCCCAAGAGGAGCTAATTGAGGTTTTTGACTCATGCGGTGGCCAAATTGAAGATCAATTGGCCACAGGAAGTGCCGGAAGTTCAGCCACCTAGTAGGCTGGACGACCGGTTTCTTTCTCGCCGGGTCCAAACACCTCGCCGGGGTTTACCTTTCTTCCCGGACCTACACATCGAGGTGTGTAGGTCGTGGAGGAAGCCCTATTCCTCGCGTATTCCTCCAGTATTGGATTATTCCAATGTTCTGGGGGCGCGCGAGGTGGGCTAGGGGACGATGCCTCGGGTGGAAGAGGCTCTCACGAGTTATCTTTTCCCCGATTCTGTGTCGTCCCTTAAAACCCCGGAGCTGCCCACCAAACCCTGTCGGGACACCTCATCGTTGGTGGGCGGGCTGGTAGTTCCCTGCACACATTATCTGTCTTGCAGGCCTACCAGGCTGACCGCCTGAAAGAGCTCAATGAGGGCGACGGTCCCTCTTCGGAGGATGTGCTGGAGCTACGGAGGGCTGCAGATTTGTCTCTCCGCATCACCAGGGAGGTGGCCCGTGCTATCGGCAGGGCCATGGCCTCCGTGGTGATGGTGGAGAGGCATCTCTGGCTGAATCTATCGGGGATGAGGGAGAAGGATAAGTCCTTCCTCCTAGACTCCCCGATTTCGCCTTCTGGTCTATTTGGTGACGCGGTTGAGACCGTTGTCGCCGGGTACCAGGAGGCGAAGATGCAGTCAGCGGCCTTCCGTCAGTGCCTCCCTCGCCACTCAGAGCCTGGGAAAGCGGCCCCTAGGGGGCAGCCTCAGCCGTCTACCAGCTCCTCGCACCGGCAGGTGCAGAAGGAGAGCGTCGCCTCTAGAGCCCCTCCTCCCGGAGCCTGGCAACAGAGGCGGCATTCTCACCAGCAGTCCCAGCAGCGGTCTTTCACTCCTGGAGGCGATCTGAGGAACGTACTCCAGGGAGGGAGGCTGCTGGGAAGAAGTCCTAGCTTCGGCTGGACTTCCAAGAGCGGTCCCCCCCGCGGGGGAGCAACCGAGGTTGCTTCCTCTGCGGCGCTCCGGGGAAATCGAGGTAATCCCGCCGTCTATGACGCTTCGGGCCCCATCGATTTCCCGCGAACGCATGCTGCTCCAGCCGCCTCCAGAAGGACTTGCGGCTGGGCAGCTAACGCGTCCGCACATAGAGAATCGTTCCCAACCACTTCCTGCCGGTCATCCGCTTCAGGGGGTTGGGGACGACGCTCGTGTAACACCCGAAGCCAGCCTCGAGAGGTGGTTCCCTGAGTAGAGTATCTCGGCGCATGGAAATGCCTTCCGAATATTTCTACATGGGTCCTGCGTACTGTAGACAAAGAGCAGGGTCGGGTAAGGGAACTGGTAAAATCCTTGCTGGCGAAGGAAGCCTTAGGGTGTGTTCCTCCGCCAGAGAGGGAGTCCGGGTTCTACAGCCGGTACTTTATAGTTCTCGGAAGGGAAGGAGAGTGGCGTCCGGTAGACCTGAGGTATTTGAATCGGTCTCTGAGGAGGCTCGGTTTCAAAATGCTCATGGTCTCCATCATCGTGAGTTAGATCCAGTTCGAGGACTGGTTCGTCACGATAGATCTGAGGGACGCATACTTCCATATCTTCATCCTTCCATGTCACAGGAAGTTCTTGAGGTTCGCTTTCGGGGGCGAGGCGTACCAATATCGAATGCTTCCCTTCGGTCTAGCTCTTCACCCACGCACATTCACAAGGTGCATGGATGCAGCTCTGGCTCTATTGAGACTCCAGGGCATCCGTGTGCTGAATTATCTCGACGACTGGCTCATATTGGCCCAGTCGTACGGGATGGCAGTTCGGCATTGAGGTGTCGCTCTGGCTCGTATAAAGTGCTTGGGGCTGAGACTCAACACAGCAGGTGTGTTGACGCCGTCCCGGAGGACTACGGTTCTAGGGATCGTATGGGACTCGACGACGATGCGGGCAAATTGTCTCCCGCGCGAGTCTAGACCATACTGGCGATGGTCTCAGAAATTAGGCTAGGCCACAGCATCACTGTAGAGCACTTTCAGGAAGTGCTGGGGCTCAGGGCAGCAGCGTCCAACGGGATATCCTTTGGCCTGCTGTACATGAGACCTCTACAGTGGTGGCTGGAAACCAAGGGGTTTCCCCCAGAGGGAATCTTTTCCGTATGATCAGGGTAACGCGCAGATGCCTTCGTTCCCTGGTCACATGGAAGAAACCTTGGTTTCTGTCCCAGGGGCCAGTGTTTGAGCGTCCTGTTGCCGGGAATCCGCTTCAACAGACGCCTTCCTCACTGGCTGGGGCGTGGTCATGGACGGCCGCTTTGGGGGGAAGTCCTAGCTTTGGCTGGACTTCCGAGAGCGGTTCCCCCCGTAGAGGGGCAAACGAGGTTGCTTCCTCTGCGGCGCTCCGGGGAAATCGAGGTAATCCCGCCGTCTATGACGCTTCAGGCCCCATCGATTTCCCGCGAACGCATGCTGCTCCAGCCGCCTCCGGAGGGACTTGCGGCTGGGCGGCTAACGCGTCCGCACATAGAGAATCGTTCCCAACCACTCCTGCCGGTCATCCGCTTCAGGGGGTTGGGGAGGAGGCTCGTGTAACACCCGAGGCCAGCCTTGAGAGGCTGGTTCCCTCAGTAGATTATCTCGGCGCATGGAATGCCTTCCGAATATTTCTACATGGGTCCTGCGTACTGTAGAAGAGCAGACATCCTGTCGAGGCAGGGGCTGAGGCCCGGGGAGTAGCGACTCCACCCTGGGGTGGTGGCATCTCGAGGGACGTTCCACTGTGGTGTTCCATCACGCATCCAGCCCCGCTGGGGTTGGATGCCATGGTTCAGACGTGGCCGAGGCTGCGTCTGTATGCTTTTCCCCCGATTGCTCTGCTCCCGGGAGTCCTGGACAGAGTCCGCCAACAGGGGGTCAGCCTACTTTTAGTAGCACCCCGTTGGCCGACGCGAGTTTGGTTCTCGGATATCATAGCTTTGCTGGCAGGTCCTCCATGGCAGATTCCTCTGAGGAGGGATCTCCTATCTCAGGCAGGGGGCACTATATTTCACCCCCGGCCGGAGGTTTGGAACCTTTGGGTCTGGCCCTTGAGGGGGTCAGGTACCTAGATATTGGCCTGTCGGCAGAGGTGATAGAGACCTTACTCAGTTCTAGGGCTCCATCTTTCAGGAGACTGTACAGCCCCAAGTGGTGAGCCACTTGGTGCAGGGAGCGTGAGGTGGTCCCAGTTAACTGGCCGGTGGCTTCAGTGCTGGAGTTCCTCCGAGATCGCTTCTCTGCGGGTCCAACCCCGTCCACACTCAGGGTGTCCGTGGCTGCCATAAGGCTTTCCACACTCCTTTGGGTGATGGGCTTGGGTAGACACCATCTGGTTGTACAGTTCCCCTGTGGGGTTCGGTGGATGCGGCCTGTGGCTCGTTCCAGAGCTCCCAACCTGGGATCTGGCAGTGGTTCTCGAAGGCTGGCTGAGGCCCCCTTCGGACCATTGGAGTCGGATGAACCAGGGAACTTAGGATTGGCAGTTCCCTGGTTCTTCAGGCATTACATCCCCCGCCTCACGTGACGGTGGAGTAAGATACCTTCACTGTGGAGCACTTTTGAGTGCTGGGGCTCAGTACAGCAGCGTCCAAGGTGAGACCTTTTGACCTGCTGCACGTGAGACCTTGACAGTGGTGGTTGGAAACCAAGAAGTTTCCCCCAGAGGGAATATCTTTCATATGATCAGGGTAACGCGCATATGCCTTCGTTCCCTAGTTATATGGAAGAAACCTTGGTTTCTGTCCCAGGGGTCAGTGTTGGGAGCGTCCTGTTGCCGGGAAACCGTTTCAACAGACGTCTCCCTCATTGGCTGGGGCGCCGAAGGCGCTTGGGTTTCCCTAGTCCTAGTTGTGCCCGGTCTCCGGCTTCACACTAGGGCAGGCACGACCCTCTGTAGGTCCCAAGGGTCAGTGTTGGAGCGTCCTGTTGACGGGAAACCGTTTCAACAGACGTCTCCCTCATTGGCTGGGGCGCCGAAGGCGCTTGGGTTTCCCTAGTCCTAGTTGTGCCCGGTCTCCGGCTTCACACTAGGGCAGGCACTACCCTCGGTAAAGGTCCCAAGGGCCAGTGTTGGGAGCGTCTTGTTGCCGGGAAACCGTTTCAGCAGACGCCTCCCTTCATCGGCTGGGGCACGGAAGGAAAAGGAGTGGAGAAGTATCTCCCTACGGTGCTGGCGCTAGGGTACTCAAGTCCTAGTTGTGCCCGGTCTCCGGTTTCACACTAGGGCAGGCGCTACCCTCGGTGTGGGCTAGTGGGTACTCGTTCCCCAAGTGTCTAACCAGACGCAGTGAGAGTTCCCTCGAAAGGGAACTGCTCGGGTTACGACTGTAACCCTTGTTCCCTGAGTAGGGAACGAGCACTGCGTCTCGTCACCACACCTCGGCACGCCTGGAGCGCATGCTTCAGAGCAATAGCTGCCGTTTCTGTGCGCCGGCTCCCGCTTTATACTTCCGGGTACGCCGTCACGATGACGTCATCACGCACGCCAATCAGATTGGTTTAGTGGCTATACGGACTTCAGATTCGCTAGTGCTTAGGGAGTATCCCCCAAGTGTCTAACCAGACGCAGTGCTCGTTCCCTACTCAGGGAACAAGGGTTACAGTCGTAACCCGAGCAGTTATTTTACTTAATGAATTAGCTTACTCAAATATTTCAAGTTAAGATAATTAAAAAGTATGAGTACAAAATAAAAAAGGATGTAACTGATTAGAATGATTTCTGAAGGATCATGTGACATTGAAGACTCAGAAAATTCAGCTGCCATCACAGGAATAAAAATCATTTTAAATTGAAAACAGTTATGTTAAATTGTAATAAAATTTCAGACAATTACAATTCTATAGTGTATTTTTGATCAAATGAATGCAGATTTGGTGAGCATAAGAGACCTCTTTAAAAAAACAAACAAAACAAAAAAACATTTAAACTGTAGAATATATACATAGACTTCACAACACTGGGGCACACTTGAGTGTATTTAGTACTTTCTGATGATCACTGAAGACAAGTTGCCTGAACAATCAAAAAAATAAATAAAAAATTCACATTATTTCAAGGCAATAATTCGACAGAATTAAGCCCAGCCAACCCCTTCTCCCAATGTGAACACTGCATAAGACACATCTCATACGGTTTAACCTCCTGCCTCTCTGCAGCTCTGCACACAGCCCTTGAAGCCTTTGATATCACTGCCCATTTGCACAAAAACTCGCCTCGCAAAACCAGAAAGGCCATAAAAAATCTCAGAGCGCAGAGGGGAGAGAAGGAATCATTACGCGCAATTTATAAACCATTAAGAGACTTATAAAAGAAGAGGCAGCAATCTGATGGAGGGAGGAGTGTGATGGAGTTTTGAGACTGAGGGGGAGAAGCTTTTCATTTGGGAAATGTGCTCTGGTTGCTGACGGTGAGTTTGGGTAATAGGGCTGGGGGGTCACCTCTAGCCCACTGATTCACACATCGAACATCTGAGAGCGAGAGAGAAAGAAAGAGTAGATTTGGATGAAGAAAGGACTGCAGCAGATCTCTGCCTGCCACAGAAGCCCTCAGGATGCAACGGGACCACTTCTTGTGTAACTCTAGATGAAATGATAAAAGAAAAGATGAATGTATGAAGGAACTGATAAGAAGTCATCTGGGTTCTACAGGGTCAGGTAAAGAACAGAACAGTCATTGGTGCTGCAATCCCCGGGAGACACTTCCATATGCATGAACACTGCATATAGTATTTGGGGTCATTAGGATTTTTGTTTTGAAAGAAATTAATACTTTTCTTCAGCAAAGATGTATTAAAATGAGCAAAGTGACAGCAATGACATTGATAATGTTACAAAAGATTTATATTTCACATAAATACGGTTCTTTTGAATGTTCTACTCATCAAAGAATCCTGAAAAAACATATCAGTTTCCACAAAAATATTAAGCAAAATATTAAAAGTTTTCTGAGCAGCAAATCCTTATATTAGAACTATTTCAGAAGGATCATGTGACACTCAAGACTAAGCTGCTTTCCCATCACAGGAATAGTTTTAAAATAGAAAACAGTCATTTTATATTGTAACAACATTTCACAATATCACTGATTTCACTGTATTTTCGATCAAATAAATGCAGTCTCGGTGAGCATATAAGAGACTTCGGTCACATTCACACTATTAACTAACTAATAACTATGACTTTTGCCTCAATTAACTCCAAATTACTGCTTATAAGGTAGTTGTTAAGTTTAGGTATTGGGTGGGTATAAGGGATGTAGAATATGGTCATGCAGAATAAGGCATTATGTGCTTTATATAAGTACTAATAAACAGCCAATATCCTATATGCATGCTAATAAGCAACTAGTTAATAGTGAGAATTGAACCCTAAACTAAAGTGTTACTGAGTGTGTGTGTGTGTGTGTGTGTGTGTGTGTGTGTGTGTGTGTGTGTGTGTGTGTGTACATGCAGCAAATATACAAACAGCATGTTCAAATAAACAACACTATCAGTGGGTGCAATTTGTTCTTAAATTCATCAGTGTTCATGGAAAAGTACAGCAAGATGAGATAAACGCTGATGTCTGAGATTAAAAATGAGGCGTTTGGGAGGGACTGCTATCCACTTATTTGCACTTTCATAGGTGGAAATCAGTTATAAAGAAGATTATATGCATAAGGCAGCATGTATGAAATAGAGCTGTCGGAAGGTCAGTGGGGTCAATAATTGCGGCCCAGCACGCGTCTGAGTGGAGCCTGAAGGCAAGTCTCACCATATCATAACACTACCACAGTCAATACACTCCAAAGTGAGCCCTCATCCTGCAAGCAAAAAACGGAAACAGAAATCAATAATCTCAAAAAGATTATACAATAAAACTATTAAATATATTATTGACCCAATCTAATATCTGTTGCACTGCATGTCTATTTGGAGATGTTTCACCATCTGAAAAGTGCATGGAGAAAATGAGACAATATGAAAGAACATTTAGTGGGTATTTTGTACAATGAGCCATTAAGGATAAAAAAGGTTTCGCCTCAATTGTCCGGCCCGTGGCGCGAAAAATGCTACCATTTACACTCCATTTTTCTCAAGGTCTTACAGTCAAGGTTATTTTTGAAAATTCCCTGGGAAAAAAGGGAATATTTCTCTCTTAAACCAATTCATCTTATTTCTAGTGGCTGTCACAGTGCAAGCTGGGAAAGCAGTTGTACAGCCTGGAGACTGGGAGATCGGCACAAACTGTGATGGCGTCTCTACCATGTCAAGGAATTTGATTCCATGTGGTTCAAACCACATCACCTCATAACATAAATCAGGGCCTGTCAATCAACTATCAGCAGAGACACAATGCTTATGTAATATGCCCAGAAAAGCCCATATCTCACAGGTAATGGAGCACTGAGAGAAAGACCAAAACAAAACATCTGATTGGGCCAGGAAGGAGGGAAGAGAGCTATGATTGACAAAATAGATTATAGGTTCTAGGTACATGCGAGATAATGAAGCTCCCAAACAGAGGAAAAAATAGAGGAGAAAAGAGTACAAGTGTTATAAGGCGGTGTGTGAGAAGGGAATGTGAGATAGTGAAGGTGAGAGAGAAAGAATGCCAGAAAGAGTGAGATGAATGATAGAAAAGGAGCAAAAACGTGTCTGTTAGTAGGGGAAGCATGTGAACGTTGTTTTTAAAATGTTCAGGAAAAAATGAGAGGGAAAGGAGGTGCGATAGCATGTAGTACTTTAATTGAATAGGTACAAAAAAGGTTCTCTTTTACAACAACATGGGCAAGAGGTGCTAATCTATCAGAAAATCTGGATTTAAATTTAAATGTGTTCATTTTTAAAATGCTATTTTTTTTTCACGGTTTGTCATTTTTGTAACTCTTTTCCCAGTTTAAAATCCTGATGCGTGTCATTTTGCGACTAAAAATGAAAAATAAATCACACCAATTGTAGCAATAAACATTACATTAAACAGATCTAAATTAAATGAGTTAAAGATAAGAGTCAAAATCTGCTAAGCAGTAATTAAATATAACAAATCATGCATACAACGTATGATCTTTTATTGGAAAACTGATAAATGCCTTAATCTCTTAAACAACTGATAAGATAGTGATCAAACTATATTTTATAAAAATCATCTGTCAAGTTAATAATATACTGTATCACATCCGCATGTGAGTCAAATTGGACGACTACAGGGATTCATCTCAAGATAACTCATTTAACAGTTCATCTATTGCCAAAATTATTAAAAAGATCAGTCAAGAATAGAAAAAATTCAAATCATAAATGTCTGAAACAAAATCAGAATACGTATAGCGCATAAAAAATGTTTGTCAAGACCAACACATGTTGAACAATGCTTACTAACCCGGAAAAGTTTATAATTATTTATTTCTTAGCCAGCAAGTATTCAGTGACGTGATTGATGTTACAATATTTCAATGTTTAAGTTCTAATATTCCAACCGACAGCCAGCCTAAGTTTTTGACGGACGTGCTAACATGCGTGAGGGGGGATTTTTGGGTAATTTTAAAACATGCTGAAGATGTTCTATATGCTTTTTGTGTAGTTCATTATACTTATTTTATTGAATATATATATATATATATATATATATATATATATATATATATATATATATATATATATATATATATATATATATATATATATATATATATATATATATATATATATATATAGATATAAAACAGCTTTTTATAATATAATATGAAAACTAATCTTAATACTGTATCTTACGCTTACTTCATTGTCATTGGAAAAAATGTCAAAAAAGGACAAAATATATTTTTTATTTATTTGTTATGTATTTTTTTGCAGTGTGAGTAACAAGGTTGGAAAACATGCAGTAACACGTTTGAGCACAAAAAAAACTGCTGCATTTTGAATAAAATGTCCTTTGTATGTGAAAATAATGCAAAATAAATAACACCTTGAAGATTGTGGGACAGAGAGATAGAAAAATAGAACAACTAATGCAATAACACATTCGTTTTCGGTGGCCGGCCATAATAATACGAATGGGGGGAGGATGACACAGCCAGAGTGAAAGTCAAGAGCAACAAAAATGTGCTGGCAGTTATGAATGCGTGATCAATACAAGACAGAAAGTGAAAGAGATCGAATAAGAAGGGAGAGAGTGCTAAAGCAGAAAAGCCCATGCGTGTCATGGAGAGGGGGAATGAAAAATGATAGCAGTTACCGATGTCTGGTGAAAGATCGGTTATTACACAAGCTGAGAGACAAACAGCTTCTTTTACGGGGAAATAAAGACACTCATCCATTTAAATCATTCAAGGGCTCTTGGGGTGGCCACGCTCGTTCACGGCACAGGTAAGGAGGACGCCGGGTGGTCTTCCGTGCCATCCTCCAACCCAATTCATCATGTTAGGGGTGCGTCCTCTCTTCTCCCAGGGCATGCTGGGTAATTTCACTGACCAGAATGTGGCGCTGTCGATGGAGCCCTTTGTTATTTACTGCACACTTAGTTCCTTTCCTCACCCTGACACTCACACAATTTATGAGGACAATTGCAAGGCCCGCCGCGCTCCACCGGAGCCCTCCCTGATGGATAGAAAGCCAGAGATGGGGGTAAGATGTAAGAAATGGGAAAGAGAGAAGCATGCGGGGCGGAGCAGGAAAGAGATAGTCTCGAGCGAAAGTTGATGAAAAGTTTATGTTTCTTTGCCTCGCTGGATTTCAATCTTTCAAGAGCGGAGAACATGAGTTTATGAGTAACAAGAGGGGATACATGGTGTTCTCCTTTCCACTGCAAGCGGAAAAGAAACATGAGAACTCTGAAGATTTTGACAGCTTGTGTGAGAGAGAATGACAGAGTAATACCTGAATGTGTGTGTACGCACATGCGCTGGAGGTTTGTGCATGTGCCTCAGGAAAAAAGAGGCCTGAGTAAAGCTGTTTTGTGGAGCGCCTGGTCTTAAACTCAGCTGAAGTGAAGCTTGCTCTCATCTATCTTGTAAAATGCCAGTAAGCCACCAAATGTCAACCGAATGTCACTTCCTTCTCCGTCTCTACGTCTGCACTTCACATTTGAGAGAGCAAATCTGTGGTCCGACACTAGGTATGTGCCCAGAGTCTAATACGTTTCCTTATTCAAAAAGGCAGCTGACTATGACTACAAAACGAATAACAAATACTAATAAAAAACAAATACAATTAATACATTTAATAGAAATAAGCATTTATTTAACATACGCTATCATCTAAAAGCACTGGTAGGGGGAGACCGCTGATGGTTGTAACACGGGTCAGTAGTAAATATTTCAATCTGTCCAATCAAGAACTAGTTACAAATCATCTGATTCACTTCGCACATGCTCATTTTAGTCCTTATTCCACATGTGATAAAGTAGAGCCCTGTGGCAGACACAGCAGATGTGAGGACATGGGAGAGACTTTCAGTCTAAAAGAAATATAAAATAAATCGTCAAGCCATAAAATAATTAAATATTTATTTGAGGTTCTGAGAGCTACCAAGCTGGATAAAAGAATTTAGTTTTTTTTTTTTTCATATAATGACATAGCATGTAAGCCATTAGAGATCATTCATAACCTGAGGGTGGCGGTGATGCAAAAAAAAAAAAAAAAAACTGTTTGCAACCGCCGTTAAAGGTCCCATGGCATGGCATTTTTATATTATTTTATAATGTTTCCTGAGGTGTTCTTATATTGTTAGTCTGATTTTTACATAATTTTTTTTTAATAATTTAGAAATAAAAAGCATTTTTTCTATACTGTTATTACCATTCTGGTTGAATACCCTGTTTCAAGGGGCGTGTCTGCTGTGAGACTTCAGTGAAAACGCCCACTGTTGTGATTGGCTGACATCTTTGCACTTGAAATGAGTGTTAGATTATGTTGCAGAGGGGGCGTGGTTTAGTGAGGCACTGCACGCACGCACTGCATGAGAGAGAGAGAGAGAGAGGCTGACTGCGCACTCGTGAACCACGGAGAGCTGGAGGAAGTTTTATTGTACTGAGTTGTTGAGAGCACTGTGCTGTTAGCGCAAGCTTATTTGTAGCTGAGTTGACAGATTGATTGCCATTTGCCTCCGGTAACCTGGACTAACCACAACACAAACAGACCGCGACCAAAGACAAAACATAATATGCAGATAAGTCCAATAAACATCTATGGATTAATTTATCTGTTGTCTGTGTGTGTTTATAAAGGGGATTTGGAAAAAGATGCGATGATGGTGTGAATGTGTGTGTGTTATGTATGCTACTGAAGCGTTAACCTGACCCTCGTGTGCACCCAAATCAGGTGGATAATGGATCAAATGTGCGTGTAAATAATGTAGTGCTGCCGTGATTGTGACAGAGCCCTCTGTCACACGAACATTATAAAGAGTGTTCTCTGATCGCTCTCTGTAGTTGAATCACTTAAATAAGGGATTTGTTTCATGCTACTAACAGAAACGATTGTTTTAGTCACTGGCTTGATTCACTGATGCATTACGCTTAGAGCATCAAGACGGCGATCATTAAACGATCTAGAAAGAAAGTCTGAGTGTACTTGAATGATTATCTACACATCAGAAATCACTGATCACAGATCAAGCATTAATGAACACTGTTACTCACTGTTTGTCGCGGTGCTGTTGAATCCATATTGTAAAGTCTGTTTGTAAAGCCTGTGCTGACATGAACTGAATCCATTTTCTCCGAATGCTCTGGGCGGGCAAAGCAGAGGAAGGGGAGGTAACCTTTCCTGGTATGGCGTCATAACAGGAAAATTCCAGATCAGCTCGTCTGAGCTGTCATTTTCTCAAAGGCAGAGAAAGACAAAATTGGGGGGAACTCATATTAATGTTAAAAAACATCATAAAATGAAATGTTCATGTCATGGGGGGCGGGGGGGGGGGGGGGGGGGGAATCAAAGAAGAAGACAGCAGATGTTAGAAAAAAACTAATTTCAGGTAAGAAAGTAACTTTTTTTAGTTTGTTTATTTGTGTTATGGGAATTTCTGCTTTGTAGTTAAACTCATCAAATTTAAATAATGTTTATTGTGTGTCTGTGTAGATATTTTTCATGCATTTTGTTAGTACTAATGTTTTAGCTGTTAGCTGTAAGGTGAGCTAGTTCATGGCTACATGACTCCGGGTTAGTTGTAACAACAATGAAAACGTTAGAATCTACCCCAAGAAAATGTTGTTGAATTTATAAATGTTTTATTTGAAATTCAGTATGCCTAGGTCTTGAAAGAGAAAGATAGACAGAGGGGTGTCACTCAGGATTTTGAGGAGAGCATCAGATGATGCAAAAGAAATGGGAAAGTGTATAAAATCTGTGGCAAAGTTGTATGGTATTTGCCATGTAACCTTGTACAGATTCTGTAAAAAGAGGAGGATGTTTGTTAGAAGAGAAGGGATCAGGTGAACTTCCAAGAGTAGGCTACTACAGTGGAAAGGGTGAATTCACTGAGGAATGAGAATCTGTTGAGGGCAACAGATACATTTTATGGACTGTGTCCACGCGAGGTAAGTAGGATAAAGAGTAGAAATAGGGATAAAATAGGAGAAAGTTAGGTACATTTTTAGGAGAAAATGTCAATTTTATTATGGACAGTAACAAACATGCTTACACACAAACAATGTTTGTGTTAAATTTATTATGGCAATTACTATGACTGAAAATGACAAATACAGACACATACATCAGTTATATTGAAAAGTCAGTGTTGAATAAAAAGCTTTCAAAATCTATTTTATATTGTCATAATCCTTATTTCATTATGTTACATATCACCCCTGTGGATATCATAATGTTACATCTCACCCCAGAGTATATTATAACTAACCCAGACTATGTGGTGTTTTTCTGTTTGTGTTGCAAAGATAACTGTCATTTAATAGCAGACACTTGTAACTAGTTTGAATCACATTTTGAACACACCGGATTAAAAGTACTCCAAGTTATAGACAGAAAGGAAAAACATGTTACAACCGTCTCCCTACACTACCACTCTTGTGCTTGTAAACCTCCACCCACTAGCTCAATGACGATATCCAGCGGCTTGGTCAAAAGGGATTTCTGCGTGTAAGCCTTTTCAGCATTTTGGTGAAGTTATCTTAATTTATTGAGATCTCATTTTAAATCTGACTCCATGAATCATTTTATCTGACTCCAATTTTATGTGACTCCATAAAGTGTGTTACGTTTAGAGTTTATCAGCTGATTTCAAGATTAGTTGCGATTTAATTTAGATCGTTGATTTTTCTTAGTATCACTTATTTTCAAATATTCGTTCCACCATGGGACCCGGAGTCGCACAGAGGCTAAGCGTCTGGATTCGCCTACTCTCACGTTCACAGATATTACAGAGGATTGCAGGGTGAACTATCTTACCTCTAAGTGAGTCGCACATGTTTACTCATAACAAAAAGGGTAATTTTAGTAGTCAGAAATCTGATTTTCCCTCATGCTTGGCTCGATGCTCCCGCTATGGAGTCCTCAGTTTGATCTGTCCCAACAGAGAGATCTGCGGTAACTCCTACTTACTCCGCATACGACACTACTAAAATAATGATTTCAGAAAGAAATAAATCAAGATTAACATTTATTTTGGCCAGACAAGAAAATAATTAAGCAAGAATCCATGGTACACAACTGGTCAGCGTAAAAACATAAACACAATCGCAAAGTAATATGGAAATAATTTCAAAGAGTCATCATGGTTGGCACAATACATGCAATGTGAGTGTCTCGAAGACCCTCACACAGACTGCATGGGGGGGTTCTAGCTACAGAATGTTCCGCCTGACAGCAATGTTACCCTCCCTTAAATACTCCAACTAGAACAAAAGGGTTGTAACTATTTGCAACACAAACACCTGGTTTTGGGGGAGAGGATCAGATATCTTTGAAAAGACCACTCAAAAGGAGAACAGAATTCTCATTAGTTTTCAATTTTTCTAATACTACTAGTGACTGCAGCGGAACTGAGACCATTTTACCATTCGCACCGAGACCTTTAAAAGGACACCAAACATGAAATGGATAAAACAATAGATTTACAAGATACATCATCATTGGTAGGTATATCTGCATTTGTTGACTTGAAAACAGGGCAAGGAGAGGGCAAAATGGAGAGGGGGTGAAATGTTTGATCAGGGTGGGGTCCCACAGTTTCTGTGAGATCTTCTCTCAAGTGACTTTTAACTAGTGACTTTTATTGTTCTATTGCTGGGGTTTGGATCTCAGCTTTTGTCTTAGCAGCAAAACCGATCCTTACATGCTCAACAAGGCTGCGTTTATTTGATCCAAAAATACAGTTAAAAGTAATTAGTGAGTAAAGCTTTATTTATATAGCACAAATATAGTACTTTTCACAAAAAATCTCCGCCTAATTAATAACATGTGCGTTAAGAATTTCTTCTCAAAGGGATAGTTCACCCAAAAATGAAAATTAGCCCACGATTTACCCACTCTCAAGTCATCCTATGTGTATATGACATTCTTCTTTCAGACGAATACAATCTGAGTTTTATTAAAAATGTCCTGCTTCTTCCAAGCTTTATAATGGCAGTGAATGGCCGTTTCTGTTTTGAAGTCCATAAAAGTGCATCTACCCATCATAAAAGTGCTCCACACAGCTTCGGGGGTTTAATGAAGGCCTTCTGAAATGAATCGATGCGTTTGTGTAGCATCCTACGTCATACGCTGGAACGCCAGTCTCTCATGAATGCGCATACGACAGTTAGTGGAAGTTAGAGATTACAGTTTGTAAAGTTTTAAATATGGATATTTTTCTTACACAAACGCATCGCTTTGCTTCAGAAGGCATTAATTAACCCCCCGGAGCCGTGTGGAGCACTTTTATGATGGATAGATGCACTTTTATGGACTTCAAAACAGAAACAGCCGTTCACTGCCATTATAAAGCTTGGAAGTTCGCCGGTTTAAATGTTCGCCAGTTCCAGCCTCCTTCTTCCTCCTGTGCTTTGGCACCAATGTAACGGAGTTTGTAGTTAAGGGAAGGAGGAGGTGGGACCCGGCGAACATTTAAAAGACTTTAATTCCAAAATAAACACAAAATGAAAGTAAAAGCGGCAGCCCCTCACAGACGACTGCCGCGCACACACCCAACAAAACGTAAACAAGACACAACTTAAAATCCAGGCCTGTGCCCGGTTGCATAAAGCACCTTAAGTTTTTTCCCTCAAGTATGATACTTAAGGGGCGATTTCCCCTTACCTAAGAGAATAACTTAAGGGTGTTAATATAATCTCTTAAACGGTTCTCTTAGGTAAGGGAAAAATGTAAGTGTTTCACGACAGCGATCCTAGATTCACGTTATAAAAGTCTTGTTGCCATAGATACGCAAAACAGTAACACTAATGCTGGCTTCACACCAAACGTGAATAGAGCGTCAAATTCACATCTAGTTTGACGCTTGAACTTTGAAAGCATTCGTGTGTCCAAAGCGAGATGGACACTCGTAAAAGCAAGCGTTTGAAGCCTTTTGCGCTTTTCATAGTGGTTGTGTGCGGCAGCGAAATTGAAAAATACTACTGTTATTGTGTCACGAAATGTAGTTTTAAGAGTTGTTCAGTCGAGAATGTAGTTGTTTAAAGCGCAAATCTGTGGTTTATCTGTTAATCTGTGATTTATAAAGATAGTGCCTATTTAAAAATGTTGTGAGATCCCGGCGATCACCGGGAGCTTGCGCTCATGTAACCTGCCTGGAACAGCCTTACCTCGGCTAGTCCTCCTGATTTTTACCGCTGGTAAACGAGAAATGTTTAAATTCACAATCTATAGCTTCGGTTCTATTATATGAAACATATAAGTTAAAAGACATTAATGACTTGTTATAACGTCAAACGACTTCTTTAATTTTTCTATTTAATTTTTAGTTTTTCTTCATCTCGTTCAGAAATGTACGTATGACTGCAAGTGTTCAGTGTCACAGTGGTTGCGATGTGTGACGGTCAAATCGGTATTCTTGCAACAATTTTTCATCGCTAAGATGGTCCAAAGGGTTCTCCATATCCCTTAAAATTCTTCTTGGCACATAATGATTTTCCATAAATTCAGCCATGTCGTCTTATTTTTGTCCGCCTTACTATTAAGGTTACGATTTCCAAACCTTAAGTTATACTTAGGGAAATGACCGTTAAGGGGTTTTATGCAACACTTAACGCTTTTTAAGGGATTACTTAAGTGAAAAAACAGCATTTAAGGGGAATTCTAAGTGTTTATGACGTTTCACTTAAAGAAACCCTTAAGTAACACTCAAGGGTTTTTTTCTGCAACACCCTTAGGTTTAAGGGAAACATAAGGGCGAACTTAAGGGAAGATTACACTTAAGGTGCTTTTTGCAACCGGGCACTGGTTCTCTCTCGTCCTTCACTGTTGTCGCTCCTCCTTTATACTCCCATCACTCCTCCGTGAGATACGAGGCCGATGCGGCACGCAGCTGGCGCTCACCGCCCTTAATGACTGCGGCCTCGTCCCGCTCTCACGGTCCCTCAGCCTCGCTGCTTGCCACATACACCTAGGATGACTTGAAGGTGAGTAAATTTCAGGGGTAATTTTCATTTTTGGGTAAACTATCCCTTTAATCTCCCTGTTTTGCTGCACCCCAATTCGCCCATTATCCTATGCCCTAAAATAATGTACTCTTTTTGTGAAGAAAAAGTACATACTTTTGAGTGTGTAGGAGAAGAAGCTTTGGGACATACTACTTCGTCATCTTTAACGGACAGCTCTGTCGCTTAGTTACGTACATCCTCTCACCGTTTAAACTGCCGTCAATCACCTTGTCACAGTTAAAATCCTCCATATTCAATTTCATTTCCTACCATATTGGGGAGAATTGTAGTAACACGTTGATCTGCCAGTCGTGGATCTTTCATGCAAAGACTCTCCTCATGTGTTTGAAATTTGAATATATAACGATTCATTTAAAAGTTAATGGCCAAATGTATCATTGCTGTTGCAGATGATATATAATGTGGATACCATTGAATAAATATATTTTTGTCAGGTTAGATGCTGATCATTAATCACTCAAATCCCTTTATCTGAACCTCTCTTCTTAACCGTCGGACTTGCACATCCATCATGTTTGTAGTTGAACACTTTATCCATGTTTGTAGTTCTAATCGAATCCTCGTCCAACGTGCAATGGGTTGTGGGAAATATTAGCAATTAGAGTGTGCACGGAATGTCCATCCTGGTATCTTTGGAATACTCATTTTAATAGTTGCATGTTTAAAAAAATCTGATTTTAAATTTTTCAAATTCTGAATGATACAGGTAGCCAGTGATGCGATCTGAGTGTTGGAGCAATTCTCATGTGATTTCTCATTTTAGAGCGAGTTGGTGCAGCTGCATTCCGAACTCTTTGTTAGTATAATAGAGCTCATTGGTAACCCATTGCAATATGTAAAGTAAAGTCAAGTCAGAAGGGGAGAGAATATCACATACAGTGAGGAAAATAAGTATTTGAACACCCTGCTATTTTGCAAGTTCTCCCACTTGGAAATCATGGAGGGGTCTGAAATTGTCATCGTAGGTGCATGTCCACTGTGAGAGACATAATCTAAAAAAAAAAATGCAGAAATCACAATATATGATTTTTTAACTATTTATTTGTATGATACAGCTGCAAATAAGTATTTGAACACCTGTCTATCAGCTAGAATTCTGACCCTCAAAGACCTGTTAGTCTGCCTTTAAAATGTCCATTTATTATCCTAAATTAGATGCACCTGTTTGAGGTCGTTAGCTGCATAAAGACACCTGTCCACCCCATACAATCAGAAAGAATCCAACTACTAACATGGCCAAGACCAAAGAGCTGTCCAAAGACACTAGAGACAAAATTGTACACCTCCACAAGGCTGGAAAGGGCTACGGGGAAATTGCCAAGCAGCTTGGTGAAAAAGGTTCACTGTTGGAGCAATCATTAGAAAATGGAAGAAGCTAAACATGACTGTCAATATTCCTCGGACTGGGGCTCCATGCAAGATCTCACCTCGTGGGGTCTCAATGATCCTAAGAAAGGTGAGAAATCTACTGTACCAAATATTAACATTGATTTTCTCAGGTGTTCAAATACTTATTTGCAGCTGTATCATACAAATAAATAGTTAAAAAAAATCATACATTGTGATTTCTGGATTTTTTTTTTTAGATTATGTCTCTTACAGTGGACATGCACCTGCGATGACAATTTCAGACCCCTCCATGATTTCTAAGTGGGAGAACTTCCAAAATAGCAGGGTGTTCAAATACTTATTTTCCTCACTGTACTTTGACATATACTTTCTGAGGTGATTGTATAAAGATAAAGATACAAAAACAGCTTCACACCCCTATCTGACATTTCTGTCCATTCCACCACTCTCTCAGAAGAACCTTCCTCACATGCTCCCTAAACACTTACAGCCATCAGATGAGCATAACAATCCATTAAAGTAATCACTCGGGATAAGTCAATTTTCATAAAGGGTGTTAGATTAAACTTTAATGAGATTAGTTCAATTCATGTACCATTTTATTTTAGGTTATAAATCGATAATCCGCTGATTATATTATTCACTCAAGCAAAACGCTTAAAGACCCAGTGTCTCTGATTTGCTTTTTATTTGATCACATCCTGTTTCGTAGCTAGGGGTCCTATTGGGACCATTCACTAGCAAACACATATATTTTTAGTCTTATCAACACTGCCTTGTGTAAAAGAAAAGAAACTGCCTAGAGAGATGAGGAGCGAAGAGGAGAGGGAGCAAAATCAAGGCTGTAAAAATAAAGCTAGGGCTGATGGGGAATAGAGACCTTCATTTTATTTATTCCTTCTTTATTTTCAAAGTTATTTTCATTTTTTTCAGTCTTATTGAATTGAATTCTACCAATATAAATACAATGGTGCATCTCCAACTCTCACAGCTCAAATCTCACTGCTTCTTGCCAGACCTCTATCACACCAGAGGAGCCATCGGGTGATTGAACAGAAGACAGGCGAGATATGCCCCTAATAGTGCATTGTCCAGTGGTGGGTAGCTCTGATGGGGCTCCCGGCGGAAGGGCTTGTGAAGCAAGCAAGGTTAATTTGAAATGTGTCGTGGGCAACGGTGCACAAAAAAAGCTTTTCCTAACTCCAGCTGGCCACTCTAGTCCCTCCCCCACCCTCATAATCGCTCTAAGGTAGCACAACTCCGCAGGGACACTGGGAATGGACCGTCAAAGTCTCTCAGTTTGTATGCAGTTTTATTGATGTGTGCCTGGGAACAAATACTTCTACTAACTTTTCTACTTCTGCAAACATTTAAAGGCCCACTGAAGTGCCTTGAAAGTGCAGAATTATTCAACATATTGACAATTTCCAGGAAGACAGGGCTGGACATATCGATTAGCTCCTCCCCTTTTTTTAAATAGCCAATAGCATTTAGTTTATGTCACAGCTCAGCCAGAGCCTATTAAGCCAGTTTCCTCATGATCTTTAACAATTTCTCCTCCTAATATCCTCCATTATCACTTTAAATTATAGCATTCTGTGTAGAATTCAAATGGGTCTGATATATTTTGTGGTCAAGTCGCGCATACACTCTAAAAAAATGTTAAAAACAACCCAAGTTGGGTTGAAAATGGACAAACCCAGCAATTGGGTTGTTTTAACCCAGCGGTTGGGTTAAATGTTTGCTTAAAACAATTCAATCGCTGGGTTAAAACAACTCATTCACTGGGTTGAAACAACCAAATTGCTGGGTTTGTCCATTTTCAACCCAACTTGGGTTGTTTTTAACCCAACATTTTTGTGTATGATCCATTCTGTGCTACTGTGTCTCTAGACCGGAGCAGACTGTGCGCGCACTGCGGAGGTTCGGGTGACATTAATGCTAAACCAGACTTCATTCGCCCCAATGGAAAGCATATTTACACTGTCCCCTATATAGTGCACTATGTGCCACCATGTAGAAAATAGTAAATGTGTTTATAAACAGCTTCAGCGTCTATTTATAATGCAGGGGGTGGGACGCTTCAGATTCTAGAGAGCATTTGATTGGACAGAAAATCTGATGAGAAGCTGAAGTGCAGTGTGATCAAAATCATTAATCCATATTGGCGCAAGAGAGAGATTGTACGTTTTTAATGTGTATACCTTCTAAATATGAATTTTGATTTGGAGCACACTAGCTTATAGATAACAGTAAGGATAACATATTCATACTAAAAGCCAAAAAACTTCATCAATTACTTACTCTCATGTTGTTATAGACCCACAAGACTTTCATTCATCTTCTTTTTTTTATGAAATTTGAAATATTTCTGTTCTTCCATGTCTATTCACCCAAAACTCTGAGAGTTCAAAATATTCATAGATTATAAAAAATATATATAATAATAATAAATATATATATATATATATATATATATATATATATATATATATATATATATATATATATATATATATAAAAATATATATTTGAGTAGAGTGATTTAATCCACGTCTTCTGAAAAAACACAATTGCTTTATATGACGAACACATTTAATTTAGGCTTTTATTCATAGACATTGACCAGTGAATTGAGCACAAGCTCAAGCATACAGGGAGTGCAGAATTATTAGGCAAATGAGTATTTTGACCACATCATCCTCGTTATGCATGTTGTCTTACTCCAAGCTGTATAGGCTGGAAAGCCTACTACCAATTAAGCATATTAGGTGATGTGCATCTCTGTAATGAGAAGGGGTGTGGTCTAATGACATCAACACCCTATATCAGGTGTGCATAATTATTAGGCAACTTCCTTTCCTTTGGCAAAATGGGTCAAAAGAAGGACTTGACAGGCTCAGAAAAGTCAAAAATAGTGAGATATATTGCAGAGGGATGCTGCAGTCTTAAAATAGCCAAGCTTCTGAAGCGTGATCATCGAACAATCAAGCGTTTCATTCAAAATAGTCAACAGGGTCGCAAGAAGCGTGTGGAAAAACCAAGGCGCAAAATAACTGCCCGTGAACTGAGAAAAGTCAAGCGTGCAGCTGCCAAGATGCCACTTGCCACCAGTTTGGCCATATTTCAGAGCTGCAACATCACTGGAGTGCCCAAAAGCACAAGGTGTGCAATACTCAGAGACATGGCCAAGGTAAGAAAGGCAGAAAGTCGACCACCACTGAACAAGACACACAAGCTGAAACGTCAAGACTGGGCCAAGAAATATCTCAAGACTGATTTTTCTAAGGTTTTATGGACTGATGAAATGAGAGTGAGTCTTGATGGGCCAGATGGATGGGCCCGTGGCTGGATTGGTACAGGGAAGAGAGCTCCAGTCCGACTCAGACGCCAGCCAGGTGGAGGTGGAGTACTGGTTTGGGCTGGTATCATCAAAGATGAGCTTGTGGGGCCTTTTCGGGTTGAGGATGGAGTCAAGCTCAACTCCCAGTCCTACTGCCAGTTTCTGGAAGACACCTTCTTCAAGCAGTGGTACAGGAAGAAGTCTGCATCCTTCAAGAAAAACATGATTTTCATGCAGGACAATGCTCCATCACACGCGTCCAAGTACTCCACAGCGTGGCTGGCAAGAAAGGGTATAAAAGAAGAAAATCTAATGATATGGCCTCCTTGTTCACCTGATCTGAACCCCATTGAGAACCTGTGGTCCATCATCAAATGTGCGATTTACAAGGAGGGAAAACAGTACACCTCTCTGAACAGTGTCTGGGAGGCTGTGGTTGCTGCTGCACGCAATGTTGATGGTGAACAGATCAAAACACTGACAGAATCCATGGATGGCAGGCTTTTGAGTGTCCTTGCAAAGAAAGGTGGCTATATATTAGTCACTGATTTGTTTTTGTTTGGTTTTTGAATGTCAGAAATGTATATTTGTGAATGTTGAGATGTTATATTGGTTTCACTGGTAAAAATAAATAATTGAAATGGGTATAAATTTGTTTTTTGTTAAGTTGCCTAATAATTATGCACAGTAATAGTCACCTGCACACACAGATATCCCCCTAAAATAGCTAAAACTAAAAACCACTTCCAAAAATAATCAGCTTTGATATTAATGAGTTTTTTGTGTTCATTGACAACATGGTTGTTGTTTAATTATTAATGTTGTAAAATTAATCCTCAAAAATACAACTTGCCTAATAATTCTGCACTCCCTGTATTTGTCATGTGAGAACCAATGAGGTTTATTTTTGCCCATCCATCAAGCAAGTACAGTTGAGCTTCTGTTTGCCATATGTACAGTAGTGACAAAAAGTGATGTCCAGGAAAATTGACATATTCCCCCTTTATCCAAATATTAGTAAAAATGTGTTAAAGATGCACCGTTATCAAAACTTTAGCCAATACTCATAAGCTGATAAATATTTTCATGTCAGGGCAAATAACTATGGGCAATTTTATAAATCAATATTACTTTGTTTAAAAAGAAGAAGAAGTTAGTTTTAGGCTACAAGTGAATTTAGACAACATAAAGGTATAATTTGACATAAATATTATATAATATAATATATTCTGATATTGGCTACACAAAACAGATGAAGTTATAATAATTTGAAAGTGAAACACTTTTTTCTAAATTATTTGCAATTTTTTTCTATGGTAATCATCATAATTCAACAAATGTTGTCGACTAAACCAGAACATTTGTTTACCACCACGTAAATATATTCATATCCAAGGATTCTAATTGAATCACCCACAATGCAGTGCTAGGGACATATGGTGTGATCAGATATGGACACGCATTTGTATCATTGCATTATAAAAGCCAACGTCCCCAATGAACTTTCCTCACTTGAAATCCTCTCGGTGGATCCCATCCAGCTAAGCAGAGCACATATGGCCAACGAATGGCTCCTGTCCTCTGCTTCCAATGTAGGTTAATGTATTCATTGTCAGTCAGCTGGTGTGGTCATCATATTTCCTGTCTTCACACAGAAACACCCACACCTGATTGCCTCTGTGTCAGATTGTTGCACACTACGGTTTGAGTGCTCCGTGTGGCACTATGCTGGGCATGGTACCAGCGTGGGAATGACAGGGAAGGGCGATGCAGAACAAGCAGGATGTGCCCATTCATCAGCAAGCATGTCGGGAGCTAATAACACACACACAAATGTGTGATTCAGACACATTTTGGAAGTTGCATTAATCACTTCTCTGTAGGAGGTGCAGTCTGGCTTTTGTTTGAACATGTGGGTGTGTTATAATTATTTTCAAGAGTGAAAACATGCCTTGCCTAAGCAAAAAACATTTTTTAGTGTTTTTTTTACAAAAAAAAAATATTTTTTACTACTGACATCAGCAGGTGTGAATATTGGCTCTCACAATGGTCTTCCTCCATCTGAAGGTGGCATGGAGTTGGGTCATACATCTCAGACTCAAACAAACATTAATAGATTTGTCCTGGTAAAGACAGACACACATTGATAGAAACAGTGCGGGGAACAACAGACTGCCCAGATAAGGAGGGCTGGCTTAGAAATAAAAATGCATTTCAGATGGCATTCTTAGTTCACTTTTAATTAAATCTATTTTGCCATTATATCTTTCGAGAGGAAAATTACTCACTGCAACGTTGCCAAGGGTTTCAATGCTCGAACAATAATAGAAAACAACACAATATCAAGGACGGCAGGAGAAAATATTCCTTCAGGACAATGAAATGTTGCAGTTGTAAATGTGACTCTATTTCCATGTTAATCATCTTTAAAAGGAGAAACTAAAATGGGAGAGTTATCCACAATGTTTATGACAAATGCAAGGGTTTTACAGCTGATTTTTACTACTTTACAAATGAACGTGGGCTGAAAGCGATTATTTGCATCTGTTTAATTAAAATTCATTTAAATGGGAGGATTTGCAACCTCTGGCCAGTTGATTTCATTGTTTATTTTTGCATTTGGCAACAAACAAACAAAAATATCCAAAGCCACATTTAAAGTAAACAGAAGTAAAGTATATAGAAATGATGGATCTTGCTTGCAGGATTATGACCACTGACAAAGTCTACAGTGCAAATGGTATAAAGTCTAATGTCAGCTTATACACTATCGTACAAAATGGGTCAATATGATAATTTAAAAAAAAAAGAAATTAATAATAATTATGATTAATAATAATAATAATTATTTGTTACATTTATATAGCACTTTTCTAGGCACTCAAAGCGATTTACAGAAGGGGGAATCTCCTAAACCACCACCAATGTGCAGCAACCACCTGGATGATGCGACGGCAGCCATATTGCGCCAGAACGCCCACCACACACCAGCTTATTGGTGGAGAGGAGAGTGATGAAGCCAATGATTATATATATATATATATATATATATATATATATGAACCATAGGGGCATTATTAGAAGGCTATGATGGACAGGGGCCAATGGGCAAATTTGGCCAGGATGCCGGGGTTACACCCCTACTCTTTATCGAAGTACATCCTGGGATTTTTAATGACCACAGAGAGTCAGGACCTCGGTTTAACGTCTCATCCAAAGGACGATTAATTATTTTATTAAGCAAGGGTGCATTAATTGTTGAAAACAGTGACAGTAAAGACATTTATAATGTTACAATTAATCATTACGTTTTCAATTAATCAAAGAATCCTGGGGGAAAAAAAATCTGTTTTCACAACAACAACAAAAAAACAGTATGACTGTTTGTAAAAAATAAATATACTAAAATGTATTTGAAATACATTTATTTAAGTATACTACAAATATATTTACATGTTTATGTACTTAATATAAATACCCTGCAATTGTACTTTAAGTATACTAAATTGGTATACTTGAAGTCAGCTAAATTGGAATTTTGTACTTAATACACTTAAGTTATCCAGAAATATACTAGTGACATGAGTGGGGTTTCCGTAAGAGTAGGGAAACCCCACCCATGACTGCTGAAGATCTACCCTTTTAGCATAGACACACCCTTGAGTGAGAAGCACAGAGACTGGCATTTCTGTTTACTTGCTGTATCAGAGTATTACAATGTCGGCGCCAAAAACATTACAAATGTTCTGTTGTTGGATTTACCAACGAACATACAAATAGACTCCCGGCATCCGAGCCACTGAGAACACCGTGGTTAAATTAAAGGAAATGTGCCAACGAGTGTCCTTAAAATGTTACATATTTGCGCAAATCATTTTACGCATGATTGCTTCACCAACGATGGTGAGTACAATGCTGGATTGAGCTGTTTCTGAAGGATGGGTCAATACCAATGCTTTGTGCTCTAACTTCATATCCACAAGTAAGGATAGCACTTCATATTTTGTGAATGTTTGCAAATTTCCTTTCTGAATGAGCTTTCTAGAATGCTGTACGGCTGATATGGCTAAAGTTACCATAGTCTGACTGTATTCACAGAGACAAGAGCTATGTATATGTTTTTTTCACTAGGGTTTACTGTATTTTTCATCAAATAAATACAGCCTTGGTGAGCATTAGAAAAAAAAAAAAAGAAAAAAAAATTATATATATATATATATATATATATATATATATATATATATATATATATATATATATATATATATATATATATATATATATATATATATATATATATATATATATATATATATATATATATATATATACAGTGAGGAAAATAAGTATTTGAAAACCCTGCTATTTTGCAAGTTCTCCCACTTGGAAATCATGGAAGGGTCTGAAATTGTCATCGTAGGTGCATGTCCACTGTGAGAGACATAATCTAAAAAAAGATTAAGAAATCACCAGAAATCACAATATATGATTTTTTAACTATTTATTTGTATGATACAGCTGCAAATAAGTATTTGAACACCTGTCTATCAGCTAGAATTCTGACCCTCAAAGACCTGTTAGTCTGCCTTTAAAATGTCCACCTCCACTCCATTTATTATCCTAAATTAGATGCACCTGTTTGAGGTCATTAGCTGCATAAAGACACCTGTCCACCCCATACAATCAGTAAGAATCCAACTACTAACATGGCCAAGACCAAAGAGCTGTCCAAAGACACTAGAGACAAAATTGTACACCTCCACAAGGCTGGAAAGGGCTACGGGGAAATTGCCAAGCAGCTTGGTGAAAAAAGGTCCACTGTTGGAGCAATCATTAGAAAATGGAAGAAGCTAAACATGACTGTCAATCTCCCTCGGACTGGGGCTCCATGCAAGATCTCACCTCGTGGGGTCTCAATGATCCTAAGAAAGGTGAGAAATCAGCCCAGAACTACACGGGAGGAGCTGGTCAATGACCTGAAAAGAGCTGGGACCACCGTTTCCAAGGTTACTGTTGGTAATACACTAAGACGTCATGGTTTGAAATCATGCATGGCACAGAAGGTTCCCCTGCTTAAACCAGCACATGTCAACGCCCGTCTTAAGTTTGCCAATGACCATTTGGATGATCCAGAGGAGTCATGGGAGAAAGTCATGTGGTCAGATGAGACCAAAATTGAACTTTTTGGTCATAATTCCACTAAACGTGTTTGGAGGAAGAAGAATGACGAGTACCATCCCAAGAACACCATCCCTACTGTGAAGCATGGGGGTGGTAGCATCATGCTTTGGGGGTGTTTTTCTGCACATGGGACAGGGCGACTGCACTGTATTAAGGACAGGGTGACCAGGGCCATGTATTGCGAGATTTTGGGGAACAACCTCCTTCCCTCAGTTAGAGCACTGAAGATGGGTCGAGGCTGGGTCTTCCAACATGACAATGACCCGAAGCACACAGCCAGGATAACCAAGGAGTGGCTCTGTAAGAAGCATATCAAGGTTCTGGCGTGGCCTAGCCAGTCTCCAGACCTAAACCCAATAGAGAATCTTTGTAGGGAGCTCAACCTCTGTGTTTCTCAGTGACAGGCCAGAAACCTGACTGATCTAGAGAAGATCTGTGTGGAGGAGTGGGCCAGAATCCCTCCTGCAGTGTGTGCAAACCTGGTGAAAAACTACAGGAAACGTTTGACCTCTGTAAATGCAAGGCTACTGTACCAAATATTAACATTGATTTTCTCAGGTGTTCAAATACTTATTTGCAGCTGTATCATACAAATAAATAGTTAAAAAGTAATATATTGTGATTTCTGGATTTTTTTTTTTAGATTATGTCTCTCACAGTGGACATGCATCTACAATGACAATTTCAGACCCCTCCGTGATTTCTAAGTGAGAGAACTTGCAAAATAGCAGGGTGTTCAAATACTTATTTTCCTCACTGTATATATATATATATATATATATATATATATATATATATATATATATATATATATATATATATATATTACTGACCCCAAACGTTTTAACGTTTATTATTTATTATTCTTTTATTAAAAAAGAGCTGCTTGGCTAACAGTTCTAATCTCTAATCTCATTTCTTCTTAATTTAGCAAAATGTGCACAGATGTCTGCTATCATGAATAATGAATATTTGGACATCCCTATTTTTTCTAATATTTTTTGCATACTGTGTAAGACAGAAATAGAAAGAATGGAGTCCAAATTGCCTGTTGAGACTTTACTGAATAAATGCACTACAAATCCTTATCAACCAACATTTATGATCACACCTTTGCCCAGCGTAAACACCTTTGTCTCTCAAAACGGGTCGAGCGACCGGAAATGCTGAGCAAGCAGAAGGTTCCATCCCTCCCTACTTCCAAACACTCCTCCTTTTTTCTTTTCTGTAACTGCAAATGAGACAGAGACCAAGAGGTCTGCTCTACAAGCAGCAGCTTAAAGGATTACCATTAATTAGATGTCAGGGACAGAAAAGGGCTTTGCCTGTCTTGGCCATGATACAATATCTCCTAATCTTGCTGTGCTCCTGGATAAAAAGAAATCAGTCCATTGACAGAGAAAAGAGCAAATGAAAAAAAGAAAGTAAGAGAGGGGAGGGGCAGAGGAGAGATCGTTTTGGGGGAGGAAGAAGGATAGAGAAAAGACAGCGAAGGTTGAGATATAGATGGAGAGAGGGATGAAAAAAAGTCTAGGGAAATAATAGTGCAGGAGATCTTTAGGACTTTCTGTGTCTCACGCACAAAAGGACAATGAACCATCTCTATGGAAACAGAGAAGAAGAGAGCAAAGAATATTGATGGGGATGAAAGGATGTGGCCAACAGACAGGAAGTGACAGAGTTAATAAAAAGGGGATATGAGGAGAAAGAGCGAGGGCATGTCAAGGAAAAGAACAAGGACTTGGAAATGATAGCACCATGAATGAGATGTAACTCACATGAGCCAAAGCACACAGGCAGGTGGATGAACAAGAGGTCAAAATCACACCACCTGCACACTGAGGCAGTGTCCAAAACTACAGACAGCTGCCCAGTCAGTCGATAACTTCACGTTGTTGGGCATAAAGTCAGCTTGTCTATCCAAAGACAGACATCATTGAGATACATGTAATATCAGAACTATATAATTATCTATATTTATATATATTTTTCAGATATATATATACGGTTTCATCGGACGCAGTGTGCGTTGACACCAAACCAGTGTGCGTTGACACGGTTACGCTCCTGGCCCGAAGTTAACTTGGTCTGTGTTTGTTTATCGGTCTGGAAAGGGGATAGAATGGCGCACTACTCAGTAGAAACACATTTTTGACGTACTATTCTTGGATAATATGATATAAATATTAATGATCAAGCAGAGAGAATATGACACCAGCGCAAAAACTGTGTGTGCGACTCACCAAAAAGCCTTAAATGCTTCATAAATATCCAGCATACGAGAGCAGCGTCTAATGTAATTTAGGCTGTATGTCTAATGTAATTTACTTGCTATTTATGCTTGTTATCAGAAATAATCTACTCTAGAGGTAACTTATTCTGGCTGCGTTTACACTTGCATTAACATGCGATCACCGTGATCATCAGAGATTATTTATAATAAACATGCTGAAACAATAAAAACATGTAAATTAAGATGATGTTGCCCAATTAAAATGAAAGATGATAGCGCATAAGAAAGATAACGCAGCCTCTGTTGTTATTGATTCTTTGCGGACGTCTACCGGAAGTTAAGTTTGGGCCACAGTAACGTTTGTTTATGTTTCTTGCCGTTGAAACCGTCTAATATATATATATATATCACGTCCTGTCAATTGATATGTCTAGTTTTTATTTTTTATATATATATATATATATATATATATATATATATATATATATATAAAAAATAAAAACTAGACATATCAATTGACAGGACGTGACACAAATATTGAATCTGGATATGCCTTGTTGCCTTCCTACAGTACCTCCACATATACACACACACACGCACACACCGATCAGGCATAACATTATAACAGGTGAAGTGAATAACACTGATTATCTCGGCACCTGTTAGTGGGTGGGATATATTAGGCAGCAAGCAAACATTTTGTCCTCAAAGTTGATTTGTTAGAAGCAGGAAAAATGGGCAAGCGTAAGGAGTTGTCAGTATTTATCAAAAGTGGTCCAAGGAAGGAACTGTGGTAAACCAGCGACAGGGTCATGGGCCAAGGCTTCTTGATGCATGTGCAGAGCAAAGGCTGGCACGTGTGGTCCGATCAAACAGATGAGCTACTGTAGCTCAAATTGTTCAAGAAGTTAATGCTGGTTCTGATAGAAAGCTGTCAGAATACACAGTGCATCGCAGTTTGTTGCGTATGGCAGGGCTGCATAGCCGCAGACCAGTTAGGGTGCCCATGCTGACCCCTGTCCACCAGCGAAAGCGCCAACAGTGGACGCATGAGCATCAGAACTGGACCACAGAGCAATGGAAGAAGGCGGACTGGTCTAAAGAACCACGTTTTCTTTTACATCACTTGGATGGCCGGGTGCGTGTGTGTCTCTTACCTGGGGAACACATGGCACCAGGATGCATTATGGGAAGAAAGCAAGCCGGCGGAGGCAGTGTGATGCTTTGGGCAATGTTCTGCTGGGAAACCTTGGGTCCTGCCATCCATCTCGTGCCACCTACCTAAGCATAGTTGCAGACCATGTACACCCTTTCATGGAAACGGTATTCCCTGATGGCTGTGGCCTCTTTCAGCAGGATAATGCGCCCTGCCACAAAGCCTAAAAGCCATGTTTCACCAGATCTGTATGGAGAAGAGGAGACATACCGTCCATATCTAAGACAGACTTGACCGTATCTAAGACAGAGTACTCTGCCTGAGGCATGTAAACATCTTCATTCCCACAGTGTGTATTTTGGACAAGGACAGTAAAAAAAATCTTGTAAATAAGAGCTTTCTATTGTGTGTACACAAACATTTATCTGACGCATATCACCAATTTTTATCTCCGAAAATGTTTGAAAACTATGCCCTCCAGCAGAGGCGGTTTAGAAGAAATGCAGTAAGAATGTGTAACCACCTACCTATGCATTGTTGCAGACCATGTACACCCTTTCATGAAAACGCTATTCCCTGGTGGCTGTGGTCTCTTTCAGCAGGATAATGTGCCCTACCACAAAGCAAAAATGGTTTGAGGAGCACAACATTGAGTTTGAGGTGTTGACTTGGCCTCCAAATTCCCCAGATCTCAATCCAATCAAGCATCTGTGGAATGTGCTGAACAAACTAGTCCGATCCATGGTTGCCCCACCTCGCAAATATATATGTCACTGGCTAATCATACTTTGAAACTGTTCCATTAAAATATGCGGTTACTCAGAGGTCGCTTTCTAACCAAGCAGCTTTATCATATATTCAACAAACTTGAATCCAATATGAAATATGTGGGAACATGTTTTGCCTCACATGTAACTCACACTAAATTCCAGATTGCGTAGATTCCTATTGAGATGACAGTATTTCACCCATGAATTTCACTAAACAAAGTTAAACATGACTTCACTTTTATGATCTAGAACTTAGAAATAACCATATTACAATATTTAAGGACTACAATGATGAAAATTAGCCCATGTGGGCTAAATCTGACACATTGTATATACTGTTGTAAAAATTTATGTAAAACAATTTTACATATTTTTATGTATGAGTAATGTATATTGATTAAATAAATTCATAAAAATAAAAAATATAAAAGTTGACAATGGATTCATCAGACTACATTTTCAGTTATTTCCACCAACTGTCAATCACATGCATGGGATATCATATCATAGACCAGATTAGAGGGGAATCTCAATCCGTTCCCTAGTTCAGTAGTCAGGGCACTGATCCGGGAGTCGGCCATTTTAAGGGGTGTCTCAGTCGCAGAATCCTTCCACGACACAAACGTTCGCTCCCTAAAAAGTCCCACAATGCACCATGAAATCCAGGGTGCATCGATGCTCACTATGTTCCCTTAAAGGAAGTTCTGAAGCGTGGAGCTTAAATCACGTGAGCCAACTCACTACACAACACCACGTGATAGATATTTTTTTTTAAAACAAACCATTATTTTGATTTATATGGTCTGTCTGAATACTCTATTCTGATTGGCTGGAAGGTGTGCAAACACGTCACTCGCACACAGAGAGCGGAGATCACACCGCGCACACACAGAAACATTAAGGAGCACAGAAACTTGTTATCAGCGCTGCTCCGCAACTTTTAGTTATAAAATTGATTCACGCACTGAATCGCTACAATGTATTTCTCAGCAATGAGGGGGTTACATCGGCGATGAACAGACAGCGGTATTAATGTCTCTCTTTACAATTAATTAAAAAAAATAACTGCTATAATTTATTCAGTCAAATAAATGTAATGTAAACTTTAACTCTGTGTCTGATTCAAAGCGGACAGAAGGCTAGATCTAACTGAGGAAAATAACTGCCAGTTTTACCCTTCCGGTCAAATATTGCACTGCAAACATCAATAACAGCTTTAAGTCAATGTCGGCAAATGACCATATAAGTGGGATAATCCATGGCTAGCTGTGCATCAAAGATTTGAATGCCTCCACGTCATGCATTAAAATCATTTAATGCACAGCTAGCTGAGAATTATCCCTTATATATTTCAGCATAAACTTACATTGCATACCTCGACAGGTAATGACCATAAACTAGCTAACATTTATATGTAACAAGCAAAGTATTTATCATAATGTACTTTAAATAACATTACACCTATTGTCCAAAAGATATCAGCTCTGCTGTCGTTCATAAATGTCGGTCAATAAATAAAGTAGTGATGTTGTACAATGAGGACGTTTTCACGTCATCACTGTTCCAATGTGTAGTAAGCCAGCATCCTCTACTGTCCTTACCAGTGCCCAAAATAGTGAATGCGATATACTAATTGACGAGCTCGGGAGCTGATTGAGACCCTGCCTAAGATATATCTGGATATGCTTTGGCTTCCTGTATCCCCATAAAAAAATAGAAACACACCAAACCAGTGCATAAAGCTTTCCTTCAGACCTGCAGGCCATATTAGCTCATGACAGCATGCAGATTGCAGACAACCAGGTTCACCGGACAGCCACAAAAACATCAGATACATCTGCTGATGGGCATTTGACAGCTTAGTTTTTGATAAGATTTATGCCTTTAATGGGTAATAGGTGCCCTGACCTGGCCTGCAGCCATGTTTCACCAGACCTGCATGGAGATGAGGGGACATGTCGTCCTTATCTAAGACAGACGCCGTACTCCCCCTGAGGCATGTAAACACCCTCATTCCCACAGTGTGTATTTTGGACAAGGAAGGACAGTAAAAAAAAAAATCTTGTAAATAAGAGCTTTCTATTGTGTGTACACAAACATTTATCTGACACATATCACAAAGTGAGATTTTTTGTGTTGTTTTATCTCAGAAAATGTTTGAAAACTATCCCCTCCAGCAGAGGTGGTTTAGAAAGAAGAAAGAAGAAATGTGGTAAGCATGTGTACAAGACCGTACACTGGAACAGGACACCCCAGCGCTTCAGAGCTGATACATAATGCAAGTAAGTTCGGAACATGAAAGCTGCTTTTCAGTACTTCTGTATTTGCAGTTGTTTTGTAGTGTTGAGCAGTCCACATAGAACACATGACAAAGTTTTAGCATTTAAACATCAAACTCAACATTATCGTTGGAGAGAGGGACAATGCGTGCATTGAACAAAGAACAAGGTTTGAGAAATGGAATAAAGCAACTGTGTGTGTTCTTGAGGGACTACATCTGTGGAGGTAAAGGGGTTCAGAGGGGCTTCCCACAGAGCCCCCATCTCGCCTGAGACGCTAATTACTTTGGGGACCTCGAGATTTCATGGGATTTAAAGCAAAGGGGGGGAAAGATTTTCCAATTTACTCCGATACTTGATGTTTGCTTCCATCAGAGTTGCAATTCGACGTCTAAAAGCAAACACGCTGGGTGCACACTGGTGTATCCTGATAAAGTAAAATGCTATTAAGACACTGTCTGCCTGCAGGGTTTATCCCTCAGGACTGCATATAAGGTAATAATATCCAGGACAAACAAATTGTCCCTCCCAAAAGACACAAAGACACATATATAGGACACAAATTCCCATCATACTTGCATCCAACATTTGCCCGAGAGAGAAATGTTCACATTTCCAAAGACCCTGTGAGCATTTAAAGACAGAACGAGAGGCTTCGTTTGTTGATGAAGTCATAATTCAGGCGTTTTAATAGAGCAGGACATGGACATTTACTGAGAGCAGTGAAAGGACAATGATCAGTTCGTAGATGAAGACTTGTCCTACACTGCCTTTGTCCTCTACTTTTCCTTTTCTAATATTCAACACATTCCCTGGAATTGAAAGAAATTCAGAGGCCTTTGCTTGAGTGAGCTATATGCTCTCCATAATATTAGCATGTGATTAAACATGTTGCTAGCATCAGTTATGGTTCCAGTTACTATGGGAGCCAACGCATAATACTGTATCTCACACTGAGATAAAGGGTGTAATTCACTTCTGACAGCTGTTTGCTAAATGCGAAGCTGCTCTTGCGTACATGAGAGTAAATAAGAAACACTTCGCATAAGATATGCAACCTTTCATGTCACATGGGTAAAAGACTCCCATAATCTTTTAGCACCATATTGATTAATGTGCTTCATATCAATGAAACACACAAACAAAAGTGTCACCTATACTAAATGATGATGCCCTGGCATGACAAATGTTAATTACTTTTTAGACAGTTGAAAAAAGATAAGGCGTAATGCTAGGTAAATGACAGAGGTTTAAACAAAGCCATAGCGAGCTTGTATGTTTCACAGCGTAATAAAACGGAGTCATACTTTATCAACAAACAGTTCGCACAATAACGCAGATGTGTCCTAACAGAGTACGTTATAAGCTGGGTTGTGTTGCGTGTGTTTACATGTTTATTTGCACGTTTTCCCAGGCCTGTTCCCAGCAGGACCCGTTTGAGAACACAAAGTGGAGCTGTCATGCCTTTTATTGATGCAAGTAAATGTGAAAGTTATGCAAATGCAGGCAGAGATTTGCATATCACTACGAATAAGGATAAGTATTTTTGCCTTAACTTTATGCAAATGGCTTAAGAATTAAAGACCATATGGAGCTCATACATCTACATTAATGGGTTATGCAGTCCTCCTCTTTGAAAAGAGATTAAGCTGAATAAGACTTGCATTTCTCCACACTTCAGAATTAGCAAAGGTATTGTGAGAAGCTTTGGTTATCATCTGCTGCTCAACTTGAAAGACCCCCTAAGCACCTGCCCACCCACATGCATAGCTCATTTACCAATAAAATAAAGACTAGAGGAACAGTAAACCACTGCTCGTCTCCATTCGTCCACCGTCAATCCGCTCTCACCATTACTGCCAGATTTGACATTTTAACAAGGAAGCTGCTTTCATTTAGCTGAAGTGAGAGACCCTAATAAATGTGTAGTGCTTTATGTTGATTAAGATGGATCAGTAATCTGATTAAAGGAATACTTCACACAAAGAAAAAAAAAAAGTAATTATTTACTCATCATTGTCTTTTTCAAGCTTCGGGTCTTTTGAGGCCTTAGCAATAACTTTGTTTCAGAATCAAAAAAGTAAAACAGTCCAATCAGTGAATTCATTGTTGGGCTTCACAAATTGGAATAAAAATTAAGAATTGTGATAGAAAATTACCAATATGTTGTAATTATACACCGATCAGGCATAACATTATGACAGGTGAAGTGAATAACACTGATTATCTCGGCACCTGTTAGTGGGTGGGATATATTAGACCGCAAGTGAACATTTTGTCCTCAAAGTTGATGTGTTAGAAGCAGGAAAAATGGGAAAGCGTAAGAATTTGAGCGAGTTTGACAAGGGCCAAATTGTGATGGCTAGACGGCTCTTGTGGTGTGTTCCCGGTCTGCAGTGGTCAGTCAGTATCTATCAAAAGTGGTCCAAGGAAGGAACAGTGGTGAACCGGTGACAGGGTCATGGCCAAGGCTCATTGATGCCCGTGGGCTCATTGATGCCCAATCAAACAGATGAGCTACTGTAGCTCAAATTGCTCAAGAAGTTAATGTTGGTTCTGATAGAAAGGTGTCAGAATACAAAGTGCATTGCAGCGCATCCACCACCGAAAGTGTCAACAGTGGGCATGGGAGCTGGGCTGTTTTGGCAGCAAAAGGGGGACCAACACAATATTAGGAAGGTGGTCATAATGTTATGCCTGATCGGTGTATATCAATATGACTATAAAATTATACAAATAAGTAATTTTATTATAATTATTACTAAATAGAAATATTAAACAAAAATATCCCTATTATGATTTAAAAAATAATCATTAAAACGTGATATTTAACAAAAAAAAAAAAAAAAAATTACGTTACTAATAGAAAATCACAATAGTTATAATAATGGCTGTCCTCTTAATCTTCAGACACTGAGCTTTTATTTTGGGGAAAAAACTTACTGTAAAGTTAATGTAATTTTTTGAACAAGATCAACAGGTTATTGAATGGGATTGGTTCACAAAAACGGGATTGGGATTGGTTCTTTCATTGATCCAGTTCATGAGTTCAATTTACTGAGCCTGATGTTTCAGCTGCTCACAAGTAAAAGGATAGTTCATCCAAAAATGAAAATTGCAGGGTTAGAACAACTTGAGTGTGAGTAAATGTAAATGACTGTCATCATTTACATTTGCTCACACTCAAGTTGTTCTAAATGTACATGAGTTTCTTTCTTCTGTTGAAAGATCATTTGACAAATGTTGGTAATTAAACAGTAGCTGTGTTTACATGAATCTGATTGTAATCGGACTACTATAGCACAGTCAGAATAAAAAAGTAACATGTCAATTGGACAACGTCAATCAGAATTAATTTGCCAAATCCAATTAAAACTTCTTTCGAATTGTAAGGGGTGGTTTAAAACTTTTCTAATCCGATCGAGAGGACATGTAAACACTTGATCGGATTGAAAACCGAAACTGGAAAGTTTCTGTGCATGTGCAATGTTGTAAAAATGACGTAATGATGTATGACGCGAGGAACAAGCTTGTTGCTTGTTGTTGAAGGGGCGTGTCTGCTGTGAGACTTCAGTGTAAATGCCCACTGCTGTGATTGGCTGACATCTTTCAATATGAAATAAGTATTACATGTGGAACCTTCTCGGATACTTTTACTAAATTATTTACCAATACAGCAGTCAAAATTAATGAATCGTGAAAAGTGTTGATTATTGCATTTTATTTAGATCCATTCCCATCACATGGAAGGTTGCAGATGCACATGTTGATCGTGTAAATGCAGTGATCTCATTGCAACGCAATTTCGCACTCTCACAAAATGCTTTCACCATAACTAACAATGCAAACACAATGTAAATACAGTAAGAGATTCATTGTATAGTGTAAGAGCGTCACTATAATGGGAGTTTTGGAAGTGTTCAGATAAACTCGAGCTGTGTGATCAACAGCTTCAGCCATTATAAAGAGAGCGTTCTTTATAGTAAAAATAACTAGGATTATTGATTATGAATTTAAGTGTCATTACCAGTTTACAAATGAAATACGTTACTTACAGTTCACAGGGTTTTTGCTGGTTCCAGAACAGTAGGGACAGCCTGATCTTTGAGCAAAAGTTTTTGGGCAAAGCCAGTATCGTATTGCGACATGTTCTCAAAACTGTAAGATACAAACATGCAAGTCAGCAATGACGTGACTAGGACGTTCGTTAAAGGTGCCGTATGTAAGTTTTTGACTGTACTAAAGTATAAAAATACCATAATATGTTTGAAGATATTTAGGAAACATGCTGAGTTCACATACTCGTTTCTCTGAAAAACAATGCTACAACCAGTTATTTTGCTTTGAAATGTGCATTTTGTGTCGGAATGTCTGTTTTTGTTTTGGTCTGTGCGATACCACACGTTGCCAGTTTACCCAATAGTATTTTGATACCACACGTTGCCAATTGGTGGAAAACACTGTGTATTGCGGACACAGAAACCGGCAAACAAACTGGGTCAGAGATCGCAGATTCTACCCAGCCTAAAAAGATTCGGCATCCATCTAAAAATCTCTATGAGCAGAAGCGGATAAATCAACTCATCAACTTTACAGTGTAAGTCTCCTCACCTTCCATTGTCAATTGCGCTCGTTCCTGTTCCTCTAACTGGCAACCTGCGTGATAGTTGAGTCTGAGGAGGAGGGGGCGGGGGCGGGGCAAAGAATATTTTGAATTTGGACTGCAGTACCCATTTCAACCGTCATTCTTACATACAGCACCTTTAAAATGAATCCATTTCTCTCACACATCGGGATCCTTCGGGAGCAGCTTATGCAAAGATGATGTTTTTTCCACAGCCAGGAACACCACAACGTCTGCGTTGCATCGCAACCTTCTTATTATCACAATCTTATCATAAACATCTACTTTAGATCGACTCGCTGCTCATCGACTGAACACCAGTGGGCAGGGACAATGATGCAATGATGTAAATGTAGGCTTTGTTGTCTTGCTCCAGAGGCAGGCGTAGGAATATGATTGTGCCCCTGTGATGTCACATGCCACCTTGGATCCAAACAAAGCTTTTTTTACAGCTTGATTATATAAATGCTTTGTTATTGATGACGAGGATGTTTTAAGTTATGGAACTTGTATTAATGATACAAAGACCTCTTATATGCCAAAAGATCATGGAAAATTTGATTTCTAATGTCATGACCCCTTTAATGTTTGATTAATATAAGCAGCATGGCACAACGGTTCATGTGCTCGTCATCTCCTAATTAGGACACAAAATAGATAAATATTAAGTCTGCTCTTTAAAACAAAGAGAAAAAAAGCAATTTAGGAGAATAGTATGCACAATACATGCACATGTATATTTGTGCAGTATGCTCATCAGCTCAAATAAATAAATAACCTCCACTTTGAAGCGTGTGATATATATATATATATATATATATATATATATATATATATATATATATATATATATATATATATATATATATATATATATATATATATATATATATATACACACACACACACATCAACCCATACACAATACATTATTTAGCGTTCACGTAAACTCTAAATTCGTATTCATCAATTGAAACAAAAGGTGTCCATAGTTTCTGATCCCCATTGACTTCCATAGTATTTTTCAATAGGTATTCAATGGGGACCAGCAACAGTTTGGTTACCAACATTTTTCAAAATATCTTCTTTTGTGTTCAACATTAGAAAGAAACTTATACAGGTTTAAAACAGCTTGATGGTGAGTAAATGATGTCAATTTAAATTTTTGGGTGAACTATCCCTTGAACAGCTCAATGAAGGGAAAGGTTATCAGGGAATAATTTAAATCGGTTCATCACACAAAGTATGTGTGGCTTTAGAAGATGTGGAAAATAGTAAACAAAATAGAGACATTTTGTGTTCCACTTAAGGATAAAACTCATGACAATGAGTATGATGAATGAATTTTCAATTTTAAGTGAAAGTGAAGAAAGTCAGAGAGATAAGGGAGGGGAGAGAGAGCAGATGAAAGAGAGGATAAAAGAAGAGAATAAATCCAAACATATTGACAAATTTAGAGATATAATTGTGTATGAGAGTTTGTGGATATACCTATTGTCTGTAGATGAAGCATCATTAAATGATAGAGGTCTACATTAATGGATAAATGCCATGGATTTCTCTTTTAATTGACCGCTTGGTGGGCGAAATGTCAACCTCTGCAGCTCTGCCGGGTCGTAGATGGGGCTTAAGTGTGTGTCGTGTGTGTGTACATGTGTGTGTGTGTGACAGACAGAATAAAACCTCTGAGAATGGGGAGATGGAAGAGACAATAAGTTGTGGTGAGAAAGCGGTGTGAGGGAGCTATAGTGTAATTAGAGAGCAGGATAGCAGCTTTCTGCAAAAACATGGAACAGAGTCTGGGGAACAGGGACAGGTACAAACAGGCTGGGTGTGTGTGGGTAAGGACACTAAACAGTCATTTTTAGTGGTATTTCAGGACAAACACCTATGTCACACACTTCTTTTGACAAGCACATCAAACTAACTCGTCTCTCAGCTCCTTTCAATGACCTAAGAGGCTCATCCTGTCTGTTTGAGATGGCCATGCCCTCTGCACATGACCTTATGTCTTCTATAATGTGTCAAGTGGATTTTCCTTCAAATACTACTGTCCCTCTGCTTGGGTTAAGTACCTTTTGCTGGAAGATTCATATTGATGTATTGAGTCATTAAGCTCCACCATCATTGTGAGGCTCAAGGGCTACAAGACCATAGAATGAGATTGATTTGCATCCCTGTGATTTCCTTGAATTTTAACTTAAGTTGTGCCACTGGGTTCTCAGTCAATCACGCCATTTGTGCATAAAATTAGAGATGGATAGATACATGGATAGATCGATACACTCTAAAAAAAAAGGTTCTATATGGCACCAAAATGGTTCTTCGTCGTAATCATAGGGGAACCATTTTTGGTGCTATATAGCACCATATCTTAGCATGTTCTGTATATGGTAACGGTGCCATATAGCACCATAGTTAGCGGTGCTATATAGCACCTTAGTCAAAGAACCGGTGAAGAACCGGTGAAGAACCTCTGAAGAACCGCTGAAGAACCACTGAAGCACCAAAATTGGTGCTATATAGCACTTAAAAAGGTTCCCCTATGATTACGAGCCAAGAACCATTTTTGGTGCCATATAGAACCTTTTTTTTTTTTAGAATGTACCGAACCGTTTCGGTATGCTGCACGTGTGTACCGAACGGTTCCGAATGCAATCTTTAACAATTAACAGTCGGCTTGTTTTAAGCGTGGAACACACTTCAATCCAAGTTCCCACACAAACACATTAAGTATTCAGTCCATTATATCACAAAATTCAAACGATAAATGCCGTTTTGACGCTCTTTAATGTGACGTGCCTGCTCACTGTATATGCGCGTCAGTTCAAGCGGTGATCATCTCTTCCTAAAAAATAAACATGAATTAATATTTTAAGGTATGTTGAGGATACATTACAACTTATTGAAATGTATCATATGTTGTGTAATTGCTCAATCAGTGTTTCAACCGTGGAAAGACGTCAATAAAACAGCTTGTAATGTCACATAGCATTACATTCTCAGAAGTCATTCAGTGTCCACAGCTGTTAGTTCACTGGAGAAATTAACTCTTTCGCAAAATATATGTACTATATTAGCCTATATATCGTCGCTGTCCGATGAAAACCACGTATGTCCATTTTGCCGATTTTGCCGATTTCGACGGATTGAATGTCCAGGTTCATTTCCGTATACAGTATGCGTCACATATCTAAATGGCCAATGAAAAGTTGTGAAATCATGTCATCTGATTTTCATGTATATCCATTTGGTGTCAAAGCTGTCAATCACGCCGCGTATCTCCCGCCCTGTGGAAGCATCTCGCCGGTCTCGCTGGTATCGTGAAGTTGTTTCATCGAAGCTCAGCACTGGATAGCCGATAGTACGACATTGAAGCTCTCCGCAGTTTAGTTCTAATCTAGTTCTTCACAGATTAGTTTGCTTGCTAGTATGTAAATAAACTCGGTCTCTTTGATAAGATTCAGCCTTTTTTTCTCAGTCAAACTGATCAAATTATAGCCTGTAATGCTACTGTCATGATTGTCACTAGAACATGCCTCACTCATACTGCTATCACCGCTTGCCAGAGGCTGAGAATATCCAGCATGTATTCCTCTGTATTCCTCACGTATTCCTCTGCTGAAACGCGACTTTGCCATTCTAATTAATGATCGGAAGAACGCGTATCGACCACCGTTACTGTAAAATATGCACGTATGTCCATTTAAACTCAATTTTGGTCAAATGTGGATTATATCATTACACTGGCAAGAATATGGTTACATGTAAAGATGCCGTACCAAGTATGACAACGCTACATTCAACTGCTTTTGAAATACAGTGTTTTTTTCACTTCCTGAAAAGTAAGCGTTTTGGACATACGTGAGTTTCATCGGACAGCGACGATATATTAATTATATCCTACTTAACCTGTAAGTGATGTCTTGATTATTTAATGTATGGTTAAATAAATCTGTCATGAAAATTACTAATTACTTTAGACACTGGATAAATTATTATACTTCAAAAAAGAATTGGAGAAAAAACATAATTTTATAATTAGATTTAGAAGTCAATGCAAAAACTGCCTAATGTGAAGTTTACATGTTTGCATAAAATATGTTATTTTAGTGTTGATTATAATATCTAAAAAAATACTAACTGAATTTACGTTAATAGTTTGTGGGCTCCTGTTAACCTTTAATTATATTCATAGTAATGTGTAAGTAAGGGCTCCCTATATAGTTTACAGCATTATCTTTAAGAAACTTTTAATTATAATTGAATTAATTTAAGGACAGACACAATTTGTTCAGTAAACCACTGCTTAATAAAAAATTTAAAAAAAGCAATTTTGTGAAACTGCTGTACCAAACCCATACTGAACCGTGACTTCAAAACCAAGGTACGTACCGAACCGTCAGTTTTGTGTACCGTTACACCCCTAATGTATAAAGAAAGTGTTTTATTTAAGTAACTTGCACAAACAGAATACTTTCCTGAGAATGAGTCAAAACTTTCCAAAGCTACTTATAACTCATAACTATTATTTTGGTAATACCACAGGAACCACAACCATAAAGAAAGCTGTACTGTTGTCATGCTGTTGTGAATATTGTCTTCAAGTGCAAATGGAGGGGCAGAACCAGTGGCCCCTTGTATTAAAATGCAAGCAATAATAGTGTGCATATTTTTAATTTCATAATGCAACCTGATCCCTATTGGCAGCTTGTAGGCTGAGCCTGCTTGCGTCGGGCAGTCAGGATCCCCATTTATCTAACGTGGGCTGCCAGTAAACCTAGCCAAATGCAGCTATCGCTCATTACCAAGCCATATCCAGGAATGGATCCTGCAAACTCCTACTCCATTCTAGAACAGTGACAGCCCTGAACAACACCGGTGACAGGCCTGTGCTGTGACAGTTCAGCAGAAAGGTCACATTCAACCCAGAGACAGCAGAACAGATGCCATCCATGGGATGTTTAGCTAGTTTAAGGAAAGAACTTGAGGCATAGCGCTCATTTAGGCTCTTATATTATTTCTACCCCAAAAACAGGTAAACAGCAGAGGTACATTATGCAGGCGTAGAGCAACAAAGATAACATAACTATGCTAAGCTAAAAACAAAAATAGTGAACTTTTCTACATCTAATCCGCCACAAAATCTAAAACTTTAAAAAGAATTGTCAGATGTCAATGTGCTGAACTCTATACTGAGGTGCTAACCTCTTCAAGCTTCACAAAGAAAAACTCAGTTACTCAGCTACTTAGTTTTTTACACTCCTGATATCTTGCTGTAAATTATAGAATAGGCCTGTCATTTATAAACACAGGCCCCGTTAACACTTGGTATCGACTGGATCACAAGTGGACAACACTAAATACAGGTGTAAACATCTTGAGGTTGTCCACTTTCAACCACTTCCAGAGGTAGTTGAAAACACATTCAACGAGATTCCTTTCGCCGTGTAAACGCTCATGTGTCGAATGTGTTCGAACAGCCACAAAAGACTGCCTACTCTCCGCCTACTGACCTAATGCAGAAACATTATGGGAAACGTGCTAGCCAGACGGGATTTAAACTTTGTCAGTTGAAGACCAAGTTTGGTCTTGGGGCTGTCAGAGCAGAAAAAAACGAATTGCTGTTTTTCCGTCGTCTCTGGCACATTCATATGTAAATTGTGTGGGTCTATTTTGTCAATTAGATCGAAAGATCTGAAAAAGCCCATACATTTATCCGCCCATAAACACTCCCCTCAAAGAAATCAGGACAGAAGTGGTTGAAAGTGGACAAAAGAGACGGATTAAAACAAACGGGTATGTGTCTCCCTTGTCTACTTGTGATCTGATCAACAAAAACTCATCTTAATACTAGGTGTAAACAGGGCCACACACACACACACACACACACACACACACACACACACACACACACACACACACACACACACACACACACACACACACACACACACACACACACACACACACACACACACACACAAAAACATGTTTACTTAGTTATCTAAAAGGGAACATTGCATAGATTTATTTTTGTATGTATTCAAAATTACAAATAATCAGATTAAAGTACTTGGCATGCTGTTTGAGGGGAGGGATCCGAATTCAAAATTTGGCCCAACCCCAGAGTACTTCCCCCTTATCCCTGGCTGGGATAGGAACCAGCAAATAGTGAGGAGTCAGGGTGGGATGCAGAAATCTGTTGAGGAACATAGGCGAGTCGGCTAAGTGTATATATAGGCCTATGTATATATAGGCCTACTCTTATGCTGATTGGATAGATAATTTGAACGTTGTTAATAAAACATTGTTAAAGACTATAATCTAACCAACACCCTAGCCGTAAGAGAAAACTTTCTGCATTTTAACAATTAAAAAAAATAATAATGCATTGAATTTATTTATATGCTGTATTGTCATGTTTAGCTCACTTCTGGAGACAAATTTGTCCCCAAAATATGGTTAGGTACAGCACACACACACACACACACATCTCTCTCGGTTCTATCAGTACAAGCAACATTAGAGAAATAAAGAATTAGTGTGTTGGAACAGTCAGTAAGGTTTCACCTTGCCTCCAGGCAAGAAAAAGAAAAAGGTGGATAGTAACGAAAGCTTAAAAACTTCCCTTTCTTTTCCTCCCTTTTACTTGCAAGCTACTGTAAAAATTAAGAAATTCAAGCAGTTCCACATTTAAAATGTGTCATCTATCTTCTCCATTACAAACTGGTATGCCTTCTCTCCCTCTCAGACACGCATGATTTTTCCCCCCGCATTCTTTGAAGCCGTGTGCCTCAGGAGCTCAGGGAGCGCTTCAGGTTTGGTGTGGACCTATCAGTGCCAGACAAGGCGTTGGGATTACACACACACAAGATTAAACCAGCACCTCCGCCTGCTGGGATTTCAACCAATTATCAGTTGCTGTCTCACGGGATCTCGTGCGAGAGCCGAGACCAGACTAAGGATGAAGTCAACCCCGCTGTTTCCCATGTCCATCTCATGTCCAGTGTCCTGTCACATGGAGATAAACACAGCACGCCTGGAAGCTCAGTGTATCACACAAAATCTAATCTCGCAATTTAGCTGCGAGAAGCCTGCTGCTTGAGCGCTTGTTGTGCTTGAGTGTGTGCACCGCCTGTGTCTTTTGTTTCAATGGTGAGCGACATAAAATGGTATTTAGAGGGTAAGAGACTGCTTTTAGGTGGCCACACAAAAGAAGGGTTTTTTGTTGCAGAGTGCAAGTGTGGTAAATTGAAGGACCCTTGTGGGCGCCAGAGAAAGTGAGAGGAACTGAGTGTAATGAGAGCACTCAAACACCATATGCTGCTCTCCTGCTCCCAAGGTTGCCTTTTATTTGGCTCCTGCTTTTGAATGTGTGTGAGTCTTTGGTAAAGGCAAGCCAAAGTGACCCTGGAAAGTGCACCGTCCCCTCGCTCCACTGTCCCGTAGCGGTTCCGGCCACGAAAGGACCTCTAGTATGCCCTGGAAAACCCTGAAGACAAAATGCCACACAAAACACCAGCAAAGCCCACAAGCTTGATGCCTAAGGTCTCATTTGTACTTTGAGGTCTGTTATCTCAGCCCACCAGGGTTTTGTGAGGCAGTGACGTGGACGAGGGGACTACGTGTAGGTCAACATAGGTAACTGACCACAATACAATTTTCACACTGTCAACACCTTTATTCCAATGTAGAACACTAGGTGTGAAATAATCATCAAGGGATTTTGGGGCCAATGATGGTAGATGTCAAAACACCTCACAAATCATGGGTTGTGAAGGACAGACATGAACCTGCCAGCCCATTCTAGTAAGAAAATGAGTAAATGTATGATTTTCAGAAATAAGCGTAAGCACCCAATTTGTAGAGAAAATTGTCCACCTATACCTAACCATTAGTGGGGTGTAAGCACAAATTCATTGAAAGTTAAAATTAGTACGAATTCATGTAAATTAGCGACCAAAACGTAAAATAGTCTGAGTTGGAACCTGCCTAGTAGTGGACAGTAGGGGTGTGACGAGATCTCGTGCCACGAGACTAAACTGTGGTGAAAAGCTGTCTCGTGTCATATTGTCATGATGGAGTGTGAGGGTGAAGTTAGAATAGAATATGCCAACGCTATGTTTACATTACGCCTCTGTTCTAGTTTTGCTTTTTATAGAAATAAAAACAATTTAATTCAAGCGGATAATAGTCGCTTCAATTCCATCAGCTCATCCAACGCGAGCGGTTCGAGCCATACATAGTGCATAGCACTGATCACGTGACGTGAAGGCATTGAGTGTGTTACGAGTGTGTGTTACATGTTAGTGGACTCAATGTGGCAGGGGATTCGTTGCACAGCAGAAGCGTTTTCAATAAGTTTCCGCTGTTTGAAAGCGGCTCCCTGAGGCAAGCGAATATCGCCCAATATAAAAGCTATCTTGTTGTAACCATCTCTTAGAAAAAATGTGGTCTCTATCTGCACTTTGAACATTGAGTACTTTGATTATGGTATTATGGTTATTGTTTGCACTTAATATCTATGATCAATTTGTGGGAAGGAGTTCAGTTAGGAGGTCAAAAGAAGCTCATGTGCAGTTCTAAGGTCTGAAGAGACAATCATACAGGAAAGAAGCCAGTCAGTTGAGTTTTTGGCAAAAACTTTACAATGCTTGTTGTCTTTTACTGCATATGATAATTCATACTGAAATGAAAACTGAAATGACATTCATTACCAGATAATGCGTTAAATCCTTTCAAATGCACCTGCAAACAATTTTTCTAGTCATGTATTTCATCACTGAGGATTTCTTAAAAATACTATGTAAAAATCTTGTCTCGTCTCATTCTCGTGAACCCAATCTCGAATCTCGTCTCGTGAGATAAGTGTCTCGTCACACCCCTAGTGGACAGTGACACCTGTTCACTATTAGGCAGGTTATGTGTGTGTGCGCACATTACTGGTCTACAGTCACTGCCAGTGTGAAGACGATCGACAGATGCAGAGTAGCGTCACTAAAATGGCTATGTTTTAGGTGAGCAGTACCAAGTTAATCTTTAGAGGTCCATCTCTCTTCATGCTTCAAAGCTCCTCTTCAGATAGGTTGCGGTATTTGAAAGCTATTAAAACCGCTGTTCAATCATTGAAGCTACAAAGTGCTGAATCAGAGGGTCTAAGAGAAAAAGGGAGTATGTCTCTCTATGCGTGCATGTATGTGTTTGGTTTGGATGGTTAGCTCCCGTTGTAGCTCCCGTTGTGGTTAAGAAAACAAACATATTTCTCTGTTGATTGGCAATCAAAATTCCAGTCATATTGGAACTACTTTACCTCTTTCAAGTGCTCCATCAGCTAAATGGAATTGTGGGATATCATCCACAGCAACACAGGACGAAGTACACAAACCCTGTACTTGACTTAAAATACAGATGCGCAGATGAAATATTACTCCAGTAAAATGTAATACTTCAATTTTTACTCGAATAGAAATATCAAAGTACTTACTTTTAAATGTACTGATAATACTTTTCAAACATTTTTGGAAAGAAATTAATACTTTTATTCAGCAAGGATGCATTAAATTGATCAAAAGTGACAGTAGGTTTATTTATCATGTTAATTTAAATATATTTCAAATACAATACTATTTTTTATGCTGAAAATTCAGCTTTGCCATCATAGGAATATATTACATTATAAAACATATTAAAATAAAAAAAATGTATTGTATTAAAACATAATAATATTACCGTTTTACTGTACTTTTGATCAAATAAATGCAGACTTGGTGAGCATAAGAGACTTATCTTACTAACCGCAGTCGTTTGAACGGTAGTGTGCTGTAAGTGTAAAAAATAAAGCACAGTTCTATAAAGACTAGCATTTATTATACGTCAGCTATTTGATAGACTCCATCCTCCTGTTAAAAATATCTATTTAAAGAGAGAGGAGGGATCTAATGTCCCAGACACACAGATAGGATAAAGCCTAAATAGGTTAGACTTCAGTCTTGCCATTATTATGAATTATAAGGAGCAGCTCTGAGGATCATATTCCTCCTGGTTCTTGGCTATATTTTTTGACAAGACCAATTCAATTTTACGTTTATCTGTGAAAAGAAAGCCAGTTGTTATGATAACGCTGCTTGAGATGTGAGTTGTTAACTGCTACAATCAGATCAGTAGAATTCACAAATGAATCATTCAGTTGAAACTGTGAACTGGTTTAAATGGATTATTGAAAAGAATTGGCTCATTCATTCATGAATTTGCTATCGGGTTCTGATTTATACATTTCAAACTAATGAGGATGTGCTTTTCTGAAATGTTGTGAAGGTAAAAGTCATATTTTATGCTTTCAAATTTAGTGAAGGAAAAATTAAAAGTTTCCCTAAATCAAAATACTGATCAAATACATCTAAAAATGTTCTCAAAAAATACTGTCCAAACAAATGAATGAAAACTTAATAGGGTAACACTTTACAATAAGGTTCATTAGTTAACATTAGTTAACTACACTAGTTAACATTAACTAATAATGAACTGCACTTATAAAGCATTTATTTATCTTTGTTCATGTTAATTTCAACATTTACTAATGCATTATTAAAATCTTGTTAACATTAGTAAATGCATTGTGAACTAACATGAACAAACCATGAACAGCTGGATTTATATGAACTAACATTAACAAAGATGAACTAATGCTGAACAGAGGTGTTGTTCATGGTTAGTTCATGTTAACTAATGCATTAACTAATGTTAACTAATACAACCTTATTGTAAAGTGTTACCCTGAATGGAAATATAAACAACAAAAATACTAAAACAAAAAAACTATAAAATTAAATATTCTAAATAATAATAAAAACTATATAATAAACACTGATTCCTACAATCACATTAGATTAGATTCAACTTTATTGTCATTACACAAGTACAAGTACAAGGCAACGAAATGCAGTTTAGGTCTAACCAGAAGTGCAATAGCAGCAAGTGCAGGATATATACAGTGGTTGCGTAAGTGCAGGACATGGAAATGTACTGAATATATATAAATATGTATAAATAGAGAGATGGTTATTACTTTCCAGTCAGGATTTAGACCGTATCATAGTACTGAGACTGCTCTCATCAGAATTACAAATGATTTACTCTTATCATCCGATCGTGGCTGTATCTCTCTATCAGTGTTACTCGATCTTAGCTCGATGAATAGACTCGAAAATGATGTAGGTATTAGTGGAATTGCTTTATCATGGTTTAAATCATACCTATGCGACCGTTATCAGTTTGTAGCAGTAAATGAAGAGATGTCACACCGATCGCAAGTTCAGTATGGAGTACCACAAGGCTCAGTGCTAGGACCGCTACTCTTCACCCTGTACATGCTACCACTGGGAGATATTATTAGGAAGCATGGCATTAGTTTTCATTGTTATGCTGACGATACTCAGCTCTATATTTCTTCACGCCCTGAAGAAACTTACCAATTCACAAGATTAATGGAATGCATAGCCGCCATAAAACATTGGATGACCGGTAATTTCCTGCAACTCAATTCAGAAAAAAAATAATTTTTAATTATTGGACAAAAAAGCTCCACAAGTAGTAACCTAGAATACTGTCTAACACTTGATGGCTGCTCTGTCAAGTCTTCGTCGTCAGTGAGGAACCTGGGTGTGCTCTTTGATACCAATCTTTCGTTTGAAAGCCACGTTTGTAGCATCTGTAAAACTGCATTCTACCATCTTAAAAATATATCTAAATTACGGCACATGCTCTCAATGCAAAATGCCGAACAGTTAGTTCATGCGTTCATGACCTCAAGGCTAGATTATTGTAATGCTCTACTGCGTGGTTGCCCTGCTCGCTTAATAAATAAACTCCAGCTGGTCCAAAACGCAGCAGCTCGAGTACTTACTAGAACCAGGAAGTATGACCATATTAGCCCAGTTCTGTCAACATTGCACTGGCTACTTATTAAACATTGCATACATTTTAAAATCTTGCTTATTACTTACAAAGCACTAAATGGTTTAGCTCCCCAATACTTGAGCGAGCTCTTAACATATTATACTCCATCACGTCTACTGCAATCTCTAAATTCTGGCCAGTTGTTAATACCGAGAATATCCAAATCAACTGCAGGCGGTAGATCCTTTTCCTATTTAGCTCCTAAACTCTGGAACAGTCTTCCTATCATTGTTCGGGAAGCAGACACACTCTGTCAGTTTAAATCTAGACTAAAAACACATCTCTTTACTGTGGCATACACATAAAACACTTTATCAATTAATTGATTGTTAGGCTGCATTAACTAGGTCAGCCGGAACCGGGAACACTTCCCATAACACCTGATGTACTCGTTACATCATCAGAAGAATGGCATCTAAGCTAATGATAGTCTCTCTGTTTTATCCCGAGGTTTACTGCAGTCAGCCAGATCCGGTTGGTTTCCTTGCCACTGTTGCCTCTGGCTTGGCGTGCTCAGTTGGGGACACTATATTTTTCAACTAAACATCGAAATAAATCTAATTAATAAACTAATTTAACCATATAAACTAAATTACTGATCTAATTATTGATCTAAAGCCCACACTGTCACCGTATGGAAATTTAAATGAACTGATGACATCAAATGGCTATACAGCTTAATAAAATTAGGCTGCATTATTTTGCTGTTTAACACTGTAAAGCTGCTTTGAAACAATCTACATTGTTAAAAGCACTATATAAATAAAGTTGACTTGACTACTATAAACATGCATGTGCAAGAAGCATTTTTGAGTTTTCAGAGGCTGTCATTATTCACATCAAACATGAACCAGCGTCACTCAATGCTTATCTTTACTGCTGCTAGCCGTGATATGATACTTAATCACATGAGCTGCCAAATGCTTCCAGATGGCATTTGTTAAGATAACAGCTTTCAGGCTCCATACCTATGTGGCACAGCAAGACGGATACAAACATCTGGACACCGCAACTCAGCCACACAAAAAGTGATCATTTAAGACCTTCAAAACAGGACATTTACCTGTGAGGCTAATGAGATTAATTCATTCCAAAACACAATAATAACTTTAGAGACAGAATATATGATGTATGAAAGTGATGACCAGGGTGGTGCATATCATTTCCCAGAATGCACTAGAGCTGCTGGACTGTGAAATGAGTTCCTGTTCGACTGTATTGGTGTTTCCCTGATTACTTGTAATGAAGTCTATTAGTTCACCAATGCATTTGTACTAGTTTTACAGTCCATGACTAGTTACACCAGATGCACTCTATGTAGTTCCTATTCATTTGAATGCTTTTGATACACAACTACACACATTATTTAGTGCTTTGTTTTTCAGGCGTTATGGTCTAATGAGTGTACATATGCTTCTAACAGCTGCGATTTGACAGAGTCGATGGATATGTTATGTTTTTGTGCAACAGACAATAATCAAAAAAATGCTGGATTGTTTCAACCCATGTTTGGGTCAAATATGGACAAGCCCAATTGTTGGGTTTAAAAATGAAAACCAATGGTTGGATATGTCCAGCATTTTTGAAAATGCAATTGTATCATATAATGGTACCATGTCTTAAACACAGTGAAATCGGAAACCAGCACTTCAAGTGCAATGGATTCAAGAGATTATTTGAATTGCTCAGGTCATTTGCATGGCAGCAGTACAGGCAAATCCATATGATCATTTGGAACCTGATCCCCATGATCCCATGGGCTCTTACTAGAGATAGGTCAAAGCCCAGAACAGGTTGTGCTGGTCACCGCTTTCTGTGAGAACATAATAGTTCTCCTAAAGTGTGTCCATGTTTTAAGATAATATTTCACATGCAAATTTCCAGGCTTCTCTATGACGCATGTGACTTTGTAAAAACAAATGAACGTGAGACCGATTTGTCGGTTTGGCTTCAATACAGTAGGTAAATGTGTTCATGCTACCCATTCACTATGCGGTCAAATCTTCTAACCGCTTCGGCTTCTGTTAATATAATCATGTCCATGGAAATTTCCCAAAGTCTTGCTCATATTTGCATTCATTATTCATCATATTCTCAAATTTTCCTACCCATGATCACCCCAATGAATAAATAAAATGCAAAAAAAGGAAACTGAAGAAAAAGGTGATTATGTCCGTCTTGTTTACTTTAGACAATGACTGTGAGTCAGTTCTGACTGTGAAGTGTCCTTGGAAACTCAACTTTTTTATATCTCAATTAAAACAACCCCACAGGCCCTCTAACAAAGGTCTAATATTTTTGCAATCACTCTCATCTCTCCACTTAAACAAACCCCTAACAAAATGGTCAGACATGTATCCCTTAAAGCTTAAAGGGATAGTTCACTCAAAAATGTTAATTATGCCATGAAGAACATGTCGTTTGTTTTTGCCCATTCAAAGAAATTCAGAATTTCAGTTTCAAAATATCCTTCTTTCTGCTCCCGTTTGACTAGAAAAATAGTCAAACAGGTTTAGAGTGACATGTGTCTGCCAGGCACACTTTGGCGTAACCAGCAACCAACTGGGGCTTTAGAAATCACAGATCTCATATCCCCTGCCAGACTTCAGCGCTTGATCTCAGGAACAAGGCTGGTAAACCTTTATAGTCTTCATACAGAAGTATGGGACAAGCATCAAACAAACTCACTGGGATCGATGTTTTGGATCATTTAAATACTTTTAAAGTGCATTTACACATTTATCTGCATTAAAAGCTATTTATACTAAAGGAGGTTGAAGACTTCATGGTAACAAACCAATTAAATGATAAATGGCTCTGGAAATGACCAACAATAAATCAGGATATTATGTAACTCATTTCCCTCTGTCTGTCAGGATGAGAAGTCATTTGCAGCTTGAGAAAGCTGAGAAAGAAGCATTGTTTACTTTTGTTTTCTCTCAAACACAAGGACAATTAGTATCTAGCTCTGAGCACTTAAAGGGGTGGTAAAGCACACTCTTTCGAAGGCTTGATTGTGTTTGTGGGGTGCACTGTAACATGTGTTCATGCTTCGTTTTTAAAAAAATGCAGTATTTTTCATATATTTGACCTTTATTCTACACTGCTCTGTCCCTCCTTGTAAAAACGGTCTGATGGTTTCCGGATTCTGTGAAGCCAGTCCCTCAAAAATACGCAATGGGCTCTGATTGGTTAGCTGGCCCAGTGTGTTGTGATTCGCTAACCGCCTAGTGAACATTTCTCGAAAGCGTCACGCCCCTTACCTCTACAGGTAGCCTCAGGCTACTAGCCTGAGCTTTGTGTACAATAGCGTCAATGAAACCATACCAAGAGCCCGAATCAGACCCAGACAATTTTAGTGAAGATGATCGAGCAGAACCTGTTCAGTCCTCAAGAGTAAAGACTGCGGATCTATAGTGATCGCTACTGAATGGCACTGTTACTTTTGTATTTTTAGAACGATTTGCCAAATATCTGTCGCAAGAACGGACACTAAACATAGTAGCCAAATCAAACACAGAACCATGTTTAGCATGCCTGTAGATAAACAATACATAAAAGCTCTAATCAAAGAATAATTTACACTAATGCCAAGTTCGCTGTTGAGATTTTAAACAGTTTGTAACGTTAGGTGTTTGTCGGATAACGTTAAGTATGAATGAGCATTTAACAAACTGGTTTGCAGAGCCAAACACGCTGTCATGTTTACTTCCTTGCTACAACGTAGGCTACAATTAACAACACGAACTATTACAGGAAAACACATCGACAAAAAATAAATCACACTTACAGGTTGTAGCCCGTACTCGCGAAGATTGTGGAAGCTTTCCTCTGCGAGATGTGCCGCGGTAGCCGCGCGTGCCCGCCTGTCTCGTGCAGCTGAACTCGTGCAGCTGAAGGCTCATGTATTGCAAATACAGATGAATATTGTCCATTATGTCACATTTTCCGATCTTCTCCTCCGACCCCTGTCTGTCTCGTGCTTTGATTTATGATGGGCAGCATATATCCGATGCAAATGCGATCGTGTTCCCCTCATGTCTCTTACACACATGAATATGACGTTGTATGTTAAACGCACTGCAACGCACCCCCGTCCCTAGGAAGGCTGAAGAAAGTGGACCTGCAATCCGGATGAAAATAACAGCGTTTCGTCGGCATTGTCAACAGCACTCCAGCCTACTAACTATACCACAACAACTATTCCCCGCGGCGATACAAAATGGCCTCGCCCCCCCTTATTTAATATTCTCGGAGGAGGGGTTTATGTAAATATTGGGCCTGGTGATGTCAGCAAACCCTGGGTGAATGTGTAGTAGTCCCTACCGGCCGTTTGCTGTAGTCCTTAGAAATTGATTTATTTAAAAGCAAATATCTCCCTTTGCTTTAAACTTTGAACGTTGTAACTTTGAAGATGTTGTTTATGCTCAAACAGCAACATTACACACTAGCTAAAGTTAGAAAAGTGAAATCGTGGTTTACCACCCCTTTAAATCATTTTATCAAGATTAAATTGAACAAGATGAACAGCCTTTTACAATAGCAATTTCATTTTATGTACATATTTATATACAAACAATATATATAAAATGTGTATAAAATATACACGACTCCACACCATCTTAGAGATCCACTCAGCTTTTACTCAAATTAATGTAGAAAACGCTGCACAAAGGTATTGCTCTTTACAACGTCGGACACATAACGGTAATTCATATGATTAGCCTTTTGCTTGACAGTTAATAAGGTGTTGCTAATGTTGCACAAACCATGTCTGCCTTCTAAAAATCAGCATCCTTAGAACGCTTTGTACATCATAAACATCAGTGGAGAAAGGCATAGTTCATAACATACATCATATACATTCACCCGCTATATTGCTAAATGTACACAATTTTTCATTAACAGAAAAATATATTGGTAATTTCTTTTCTTGAGACTCCCCTGCTTCAGAGCAGCTATAGTTAATGATATGCTAAAGCCCCACCCGCGTGGTGTCATGATTGGTTACAAAGTAGTTTGTGATGTCAGAAACACCAGCGATTTCAAACCATGTTTTATTTCTCCTTAAAATCCAATGAACCTAAGACAATGTCAGCAATGGTGTTGACTTGTGAATTTGCTGTCTTAAAGAATATTAAAAACACCACATAGACAGATAAACAACATTAAAAATGGATTTCAACACAAACAAAAAGGTATGTTATATTATACTTTTAAAGTCAACTGAACAGCTAGATTTCAATATTCAAAGGGTGTGTGCATTCTGGCACTAAAAAATGTCTGTCTATATTTTGGAAGCAAAGTCATCATTCATGGTTTTGTAACATTTTTCTGCCAATATTGTCATTCACACTTATTATTGCCAAAAACAACCTTGCCGCAGGGTCCCCTGGTGGCTCAGGAGCCCTAAGCAGCCGCAAACACAGTCTTGTGACTTGTCAGCAACAGTGAAGGACTTTCTGGGGGGTCCTTGAACATCGGACACAACTTAATTGGTAAAGGACCCTCTCTAACCTATAGACATCAGCATTTACATCACAGTGAAGGTGACTGATACACTACGACTTGCAATGCAAGTTTAAAGTAAAACCTATATAAAGAGTAAAGGCAGAGTCAGATAACATCCTGCTAAACGAACTACAGTTGCTCCTAGCCGCTAGTAGTTCAATAAATTCAATTAGAGTGTGTTCTCGTCTTTGTATTTTGATTAGAACAAGTTTTAATTACTTGAATTCTTTCACTTATGGGTTTGTCTGTTTACTTCAGTGCAATAGATGGTGGTAGCCAATCACATTTGTGTTAATGGACTGAGGAACATAATTAAAATGCCATCAGTGTGACTGGACTTTGGATGCAGCTTCTCCCTGGAGAACTAGATCACGTGCTCAGAGAAAGACAGAGAGAGAATGAGGAAACAAAGATAGAGTGTGAGAGAGAGCACAAGAAATATGAATGCGGGAAACCTGGCCATAAAACCAGAAGGCACGTCAGCTCTGATGTAACTGTATGTAATGGGAAAAATGTCCATGATTTGAGCGAAAAAGTGATTAATATATTCCAGATTGTTAGATTTCATTATAGCCCATGTATGACTTGTTTTGAGCTATTACTTTCATTCCCAATGGAAAGAATGGCACAGATTCATCTTAGCACATGGCCCTGTCAGGATTCCTGCTAATGTAGCATAGAAGAGTTGGTGGCAAGGATGGATTGCATCTGGAACCGCATTAATCATATGCATTTGTTGGCTAAAAGCGCCGTTTCTTGAGGACTGCTGCCGCCATGCTGCCAGAAACTAACAAAGAAACACTACAGCGACATCCATCACAGCAATATAAAGGACATGGAGAGACAGGGTGGTAAAGGCACTCGTTATTGACACAATTACTTCAGATCGATCATGGGGGTCACTCTGAGTAAGTGTTTGCTTGTGGCCGTTAGAAGGCTGTGAGGGGGGGGGTTCTGACCCACCTAAATAAAGCTTAAACCCTCCTAATTAAAGTCCCTCAAAACAACAGTCGGTTGTCGGTTGGGGGCCTTAAAAGGTCACATACTAGGAAGGAAGCTTAACATTTTCTCATTAAGATAAATGTATGATGTTTGTTGATCTAACTAATATTATTGACAAAAAAGAGGAAAAAAAAGGAATATGTATATTTAAGTACAGAACAATAACAAAAATTGGGTAACACTTTATGAATTCTTAGTAAATAATAGTTCATTCATCATTTATAAAGCATTAATAGACATAAGCGGTTTATAAATCCAAATTTATTCTCTTTTCATACTTTATTAATGATCAATTTATCTTTCTAAATGAAGTATTACATTATTTACAAACCAGTTATTTAGGAGTTGTCTGTACAGTTTACATTTTTTGCATCTTCTGTATCACTCTGGTTTCCTTTTTCTGTTTAGGAGATAACTGGCCTTTAAACCTCCTTTGTAAAAGCTTTACGAGTCATAAACAGTCCTCACTTTAGATGAGCTCACAAACATTAGTTACCTACAACTACTAAATGTTTTATAACTACCAGAATTAATCATGAATTACGGTATCAATACATGTTAATAAAGCACTTATTAAAACACTGAGTAACTATTACTATACATCAAAATAAGAAGGTACATTTAAATAGTTTATTAATCATTTACTTACATTTTCTAAATTATCTTATGAACCACTAAATAACTGATTTGTAAATGTAATAATTTAGAAATGATAAATTGATCATTAATAACGTATGAAAATACAATTATTAAACATGCTTATAAAGCAAGAATAAAGCATTTATAGCTGTATTTATAAACTGCTTATTGTCTATTAATGCTTTATAAATTATGAATTAGCTATTTAATAATGCTTAACTAATGATTCATAGCATGCAGTTTTTATAAAATGTTACCTTTTTTTAAATCATTGCAGGCTATCCATATACAATTGTTAAAATGTAGGGGGAAAAAATAAAACAAATTCATTCAAGGTCTTTCTTTTTCTTCTTTTTTATATTCTGATGCCAGCATGAAACAAGTCCATACTCATAAATGCACTATGTTTGATCCATAAGAAAGTGGAGTTCTGTAGGGAAATTAATAATAGTAATATGAAGTTCTTTTTGTTCTCAGATCCCATTAAAAACAACATGAGCAAGGGAAAGAGATTAGATACTCAGTGAAGAAAAGTTAATTAGAATGTCAAAAATACTTACAGTACAAATGTTTAGACACACCTAAGCATTATTTTTCCATTGTACCTTTACACATTTACACAGACAAATAATCTCATCAAAGTCATCAAAACTATGACTCTTATTCAACATTTACTTGATTACCTTCACAAGGTGCATATTAGCACTTGTTGTCTTGCTTTGTCTTCACTATCTGGTCCAAATCATTCGTTATGTGCGTAATTACTCATTTTAAAGATGAGGAAAACAATTCAGTCAGGTGTCCAAACACTGGCATCAGTTTGTTCTTCATACAATAAATTATACTGTGACGCTGTTGTTGCTTTAAACAGATGTTAGGAATGCTAATGTTAAGATATACAACAGTAAACAACAATAGGAAAAGTGATGCAAGTGATGCTTAGAGAGCAAGAGACTGTGCCTTGTTATAATACGTCTGAGAGAAGCTATATTATATCTGACTAACACGAGGGATAATTATTCAGTCTGGGATATCCCTTTATCATTTTTGCCCTCTTTCCCTCATCTTTTTTCTCATCTGATATATTCATTATTCATTCCTTCATCACAGTACTGGCCCCTCAGGATGGATGGGTAAAGATCACTTTGCAGAAATGCTTCCTTATTTCTCCCTTGGTGCTCCCTTGCTGTCCAAGAAAAAAAAGAACAGCCAGAACAGAGCGCAGATAAAGGTAAGGAATAGATGGTAAGGAATCAACATTTAAAGAACTAGAAAGGAATATTAACAGAACGGTTCGCCCAAAAATGAGCATTTTTTAATTACCTGCCATGTCGTTCCAATAGTAAATTGTTTTTGTTCTTCCACACTGTGAAAAATTATCGTAATTTTAATGATAAAAGCCTGTTAATTTGTTAATGGTAAATTCCCTAACTATATACAAGGAAAAACTAATGGGACATTTCCAACACAATCTCATGACAATGCGTATCAATAGTACGAGTGTGCAATCTTGTGGAATGTATACGGCAAAATGAGTTGCAGTTTTTCGCGTGCATATGATACGCACTTTATGGCGTGTATATGACACGCTTTTGGGTCGGGTGGGGGTGGGGGGTGTACGTATAATGCGCCACAAAGTGCGTATCATATGCACGCGAAAAACGGTGTACCATATGCACGCTAAAACTCATTTTGGCGATTCCACGAGATTGCACACTCGTATTATTTATACGCATTTTCGTGAGATCGTCCTCAACATTTCATATAACCTTTCGGAAGTAAAGTCCTGTCAAACAGACGCCAGGTGGTCAGAATGGGCAGTAACATCTCCTCATCACTGACTCTCAACACTGGAGCCCCTCAGGGCTGTGTTCTCAGCCCACTCCTGTACTCCTTGTACACACATGACTGTGTGGCAACCCACAGCTCCAACACCATCATCAAGTTTGCTGACGATACGACGGTGGTAGGTCTCATCACTGACAATGATGAAACGGCCTACAGAGAGGAGGTGCATACTCTGACACGATGGTGTCAGGAGCACAACCTCTCCCTCAACGTCAGCAAGACCAAGGAGCTGGTGGTCGACTTCAGGAGGAATGAGAGAGAACACCGCCCCATCACCATCGATGGAGCACCGGTGGAGAGTCAGCAGCTTCAAGTTCCTCGGTGTCCACATCACAGAGGAACTCTCATGGTCCGTCCACACCGAGGCTGTTGTGAAGAAGGCTCATCAGCGCCTTTTCTTCCTGCGACGGCTGAGGAGGTTTGGAATGAACCGCCACATCCTCACACGCTTCTACAGCAGCACCATAGAGAGCCAGCTGACTGGCTGCATCACCACCTGGTACGGCAACAGTACCGCCCGCAGCCATAAAGCCCTGCAAAGGGTAGTGTACACGGCCAGCTGCATCATCGGAGGTGAGCTTCCCTCCCTCCAGGACATTTACGCAAGGCGGTGTGTGAAGAGAGCTCAGAGGATCATCAGAGACTCTAGCCACCCGAACCATGGGCTGCTCTCACTGCTGCCATCAGGCAGACGGTACCGCAGCATTAGAACACGCACCAGCCGACTCCAGAACAGCTTCTTCCCACAAGCAATCAGACTCCTTAACTCTTGATCCATCAGGATCATAACACACACTGGACAGAATATCACTCAGCACAACCCACTGTAGATACACACACATTATATACACATTTATTTATCATACAGCATCTATTGCACTTTGGATTTCAATTTGTGAATAATATTGTATACTGTACATTGTATATTATTATTATAGCGTAATGTATATTGTTTAGTGTATGTTTAGTGTATATTGTTTTAAGTATATGTATATTGTAAGTATGTGTATATTGTTTAAAGCTGTGAGAACTACACTCACATTGTGTAAATTATTTATTGTTTATTGTAGTGTATACTGTGCTGTGAGTAATTGTGTGCGCATCAGATGTGTAATCTGATGTTGCTTTAAATGTTGTACATGTCATGTCGTGACTACTATGTTGCTCGGAACTGCACCTAAGAATTTCACCAACTGTTGCACTTGTGTATATGGTTGAGTGACAATAAAGTGATTTGATTTGATTTTACACTTTCAAAACTGAATTTATAAAAAAAAAAAAAAATCAAAAAGCGTCTCTTTTTTGAGGTGGTTATTACAGCTTAGACAACATATACTTACATGTTTTTCACTTTTGGCAGTGGTTTATGAAACTTCAAAGGGTTTCCTGTAAAATGACACCAAACTTTTGAATTTAGACCACTGTATGTGGGTATGGGAAGCTTTTCAATTTGGGTAGGCCAAATCCAGGCGGAAATCCCAAAAATAGTTTTTGCAGTAAATTTCAAGGATTTTTTAGCAGTGCATGAAACACAAAAGTAAATATTTGGTAAAGATTCTGGATCATGATATATATTGACAAGCTCAATAAATAACCATCAAAATATCACAAAAGTGATACATGAGAACCAATCTGCTGTATGAGAGTTCAAACGTACTGCAGTTTATTTCTGACTTAAACACAAGCTCAAATGAGATTTGAGAGCTACGTCACTGATGTTAAACACCACTGGTTGCGTGTTTCATGTTTTTTTTTGCGTTTCATAGAAGAAAGAACATAATACAGGGTCAGAACAACATGACGCAAGTGAAAACATTTTTTTGGGGGGGTTTCAACTTTTAACCCTGCCAGAGCACGCACGCACACACACACACACACACACACACACAGAGATTTTGAACTTGCCTGTCCTCTCCAGCCCCACACTGCTTCAAAGAGGCTGAAGCCCTTTCCTTCATCAGATGTGCTCATTAAAAGCAGCACAGCCTCTCGTCTTTTTTCCATTCCGTCCTCCTCTTTCATTCGCTCACTCACTTACATTTCACTCTGTGATGTGACATGATGAATTTATGATTTCAATCACATGGGGTGGGGTGGAGGTTTTGCCAAAAAAAAGGGAAAAAAAATTGTGCTCAGATGTGTCACATTAATGTTGAAAAGAGGAGACCATCTTCACCAAAGGGCTGCTAAGTGAGATTGAGAGCAGTAAATATTCATCATGCTGAAATAATAATGTGCAAAAAGAACAAAACTAAGACTGTGATGCCTGACATCACAAAGTTTAGCACAAGACAATTACTCTTAAGAATAGCCAAAACCAAATGTAATATGAACTGAAGTATGAATGTCTTGAACTGACTTACAGTGAGCAAGTTTAAAATGTTGAATATGCATGATACTGTATATTTGAAAACCAAAAAGCAACGTCATGAATATTATTAAGTTAAAAAGGTTTTAGAGTTGGCAAATTGTTGAGTTAGTATTTTGATTCAGTTTCTGGCAAGTGATTCATAAATGTGATTCAATTTGTGACTCATTTGTATCATCATTAAAAAATAATCAAAGAAGCCTCCATGCAGCATTTTTCATATATTCTATATATTTTAACAGGTCAATATTTGTATTCAGCAAAGACATTAAATTGCTCAAAAGTGGCAGACATTTACAATAAAACTCCAGTCATTTTGTGTGTATGCGTGTGTGTGTGTGTGTGTGTGTGTGTGTGTGTGTGTGTGTGTGTGTGTATATGTGTATATATATATATATATATATATATATATATATATATATATATATATATATATATATATATATATATATATATATATATATATACACACACAATTTGTAATCTATGAATTACATGATGTGCCGATTAATTAATCTAATAAATCGCACATCAAATTCGGCTGAGAAATGTATCTTTTAAAGAATTTAAAGACCCCTAAAAGATAATTTAAAGTCATTATTGAGTTAAATGAAAAAAAGCATTAAATAGACATTACAATTAGTTAGAAGTAGTTTTAGACATTAAAAGTTTACATTTATTACAATTATTAAATGGATTAAATGTATTTAATTTATTACAAATAAACTTTTAGGCTACAACAGCCATGATTTTTTTTTTTTTTTTTTTTTTTCAAGCTGCATCTGGATTGGTATTTAGATATATTTACAGACCAAAACATTCTCTCTTTTTGTATGCTCCACAAAAGAAAGAAAGCAGCACCGCTTTAAGTCGAACACACCTACTGGCTCTCTTTATGGATAGGCCATTGAATCGTTGGTTCACCCGATTAATTTGCTCAAAATGCGGATTCATTCAGAAATAAAACACCGCAGTGTGTTGCTCGGAGATGCGCAACAGTTCTGCTCTGGCTTTAGGTAATATTTTCTTTGCAAAAACTAAGCAAAGACGTCTGTTGTCTTTTGTGTGTAAAATATTAACAATACACAACTTCTTATTGAACTGTTGTATAAAATCCATATCACATTTGTGTGATATTGCTTCACTATCATATCTTATCGTATAGGTCTATATATGATACAAACTCATTCAGGGGAATTCTTTTTTTGCCCTGATATTTTTTATTTTAGGGGCATTCTATAGGCTACATCACACAGTTTTTGCACACAGTTTTTGCCCTGCATCATGTTCATCACCTGTATGAACTGTATGAAATGTAAGATGAACTATATAGTTCTGGGACGGGTGCATTAAATGCGTTAAATAATTTTAATGCATAACTACTTAAAATTTCCATTAATTCCATACATTTTCCATAACTAATGTAAACGTGTTAAATCGTCATCCCTATTATATAAACACTATATTGCCAAAAGTATTGGGACACCCCTCAAAATCATTGAATTCAGGTGTTCCAATAACTTCCATGGTCACAGGGGTATAAAACCAAAGCACCTAAACATGCAGACTGCTTCTACAAACATTTGTGAAAGAATGGGTTGCTCTCAGGAGCTCAGTGAATTCAAGCATGGTAATGTAATAAATTGCCACCTGTCCATTAAGTGAAATTTCCTCACTACTAAATATTCTACGGCCAACTGTTAGTGGTATTATAACAAAGTGGAAGCAATAGTTAGTTAGTGGAAACAACAGCAATTCAGCCACGAAGTGGTAGGCCACGTAAAATCACAGAGTGGGGTCAGTGCATGCTGAGGCGCACAGTGCGCCAAAGTCGCCAACTTTTTTTTGTACAGTCAATAGCTACAGACCTCCAAACTTAGTGTGGCCTTCAGATTAGCTCAAGAACAGTACATAGAGAGCTTCATGGAATGGGTTTCCATGGTTGAGCAGCTGCATCCAAGCCTTACAACACCAAGTGCAATGCAAAGTGTCGGATGCAGTGGTGTAAAGCACACCGCCACTGGACTCTAGAGCAGTGGAGACGTGTTCTCTGGAATGACCAATCACGCTTCTTTGTCTGGCAATCCGATGGACGAGTCTGGGTTTGGCGGTTGCCAGGAGAACGGTACTAGCCTGACTGCATTGTGCCACATGTAAAGTTTGGTGGAGGGGGGATGATGGTGTGGGGTTGCATTTCAGGAGTTGGGCTTGGCCCCTTAGTTCCAGTGAAAGGAACTCTTAATGGTTCTGCAAACCAAGACATTTTGGACAATTTCATGCTCCCAACTTTTTGGGAACAGTTTGGGGATGGCCCCTTCCTGTTCCAACATGACTACGCACCAGTGCACAAAGCAAGGTCCATAAAGACATGAATGAGTAAATTTGGTGTGGAGGAACTTGACTGGCCTGCACAGAGTCCTAACCTCAACCCGATAGAACACCTGAGATGGGGTGAGATGGTGGAACTGATATGTAAAAGGTTGCTGGTTCGATCCCAGCGGTCACCAACAGTGTATCCTTGAGCAAGGCACTTAACTCCATGTTGCTCCAGGGGGATTGTCCCTCTAATAAGGGCACTGTAAGTCGCTTTGGAAAAAAGCATAAATATAAATACAAATATAAACACCTTTGGGATTAATTAAAGCAGAGACTGTGAGCCTGGCCTTCTCGTCCAACATCAGTGCCTGACCTCACAAATGCGCTTCTAGAAGAATGGTAAAAAAATTCCCATAAACACACTGCTTAACCTTGTAGAAAGCCTTCCCAGAAGAGTTGAAGATGTTATTGCTGCAAAGAGTGGGCCAACTCTGTATTAAGCCCTACGATGTCATTAAAGTTTATGTGCATGTAAAGGCAGGCGTCCCAAAAATGTAGGCAATATAGTGTATAACACAGACTCCTAAATTAAAAATCAAATATTCTATTGGAATGAGAATCAGCATAATGTATCACACTGTACAATCGTTTTGTGGAAAAGCTACAGAGTCTACTTTTGGAGAGTCGAATGTAGCATGCTGAGGCCAGTACAGCGTAACGCCTTGTCTCTGCGTTCTGCCACTGCACCCCTGGGGCTGGAGGGGGGATGAGGAATGTTCATTAGGGCAGACAGCCCAACACAGGGAGGAGGGCAGAGCAGATAGTGGCAATCGATGGGACAGGGTAATTAAAGAGCTGTGTGTTGGAGGAAAGGCGGGTCAGTACCGGTAAATAAAGTAGACTCAGAGCCACACAGACTACAGCAGTGACACTACAAGAGCTGCAGCGATCACTAACACACGGTCACACACACAAGATCACACTCACACATATAGATAAAATATTTATAGCAGCATGGTTATGAAGCTTCTTTTTTGTCATTTTCCTGCCACTGCAAAAATGCTATTTGCACAATTAGCTTTCATCCAAAAAATAAAATACCATTATCTTTTACTCGTCCACATGTCATTCCAAACCTATAAGACTTTCAATATATTTTTTTAACAAATCCTGAGAGGTTTCTGCCCCACTATTGAAAGTCCATTCCACCAAAACTATGATGGGTTAAAAAGTTCATAAAAAGATTGTAAAAGAAATTCATATGAACCAAGCTGTTTTTTTTTTTATCAATGGTAAAAGGAAGTTTGAATGTGTTTGCTTGATGCACAAGAACCAATAAGGCTTATTATTATTTTGATGTGCGTTAAAACTGAAAAAAAATTTAATTAAATTAAAAAATTAAAACTGTTCATCATATAAAGCAATCATTTAAAACAAGCATGACAGCGACACACGGCTCAAGATCAGCGGAGCTATTATTAATGCCACAGACGACCGCTTCCGCTTCTTCCGGTCATGTGTACGTGGGGTAACGCAGCACTGTTTTATAATTCGATACATTTGAGTGTGTTGAAAGTTATGTTATAATGCTACTCTGTGCGTTCACTTGGTGGCTACTATGCAACACTTGTTGCACACTGCAGTAAACTAGATCAATATTAGGCATGGTAAAACATGGTATGTGCAGTAAATCAGGAAAACGAGATTTAAAGGTCCCGTTCTTCATGTTTTTTTGAAGCTTTGATTGTGTTTACAGTGTGCAATATAACATGTGTTCATGTTTCGCGTGTAAAAAAAAACAGTATTTTTAACACAATTTACTTATCTGTACACCGCTGTTTTCACTGTCCTAAAAACGGGCTGACGAGTTCCTTGTTCTATGAAGTCCCTCCTTCAGAAATACGTAACGAGTTCTGATTGTGCCAGCGGTTCCCGTGTTGGGATTTGACCGCAGCTTAGCGAACGCGTCACGGTTCCTGTGTTGTGATTCGACAGCAGCTTAGCGCACGTGGAAAGGTCACGCCTCTTAACGGGGTGATGTATGCGCTCAATGATCTCTACAGCGTCCCTGGGAAAGCCAAACAAAGGTGATTTGACTCCGGGATGAAAATAACAGCGTCTCGACGACATGGCGACAAACACACTCAAACGCAACACTTCCTTTTCTCCACGTGGGACAGCAACAAGACCACGCCCCCTTTTTCCGCGTATTCTTGTGGGCGGAGGTTAGTCTGTTCTACTGTTCTACTGACGTCATTTATGAAGGAAGTACCAGGATGTAGTCCAAGCCAGCCGTTCGCTGTAGGCTTTGAAAGGGAACTTCTGTTAAATAAAATATCTCGCTTGGCATTGAACTTTGAGCTTTATAATTTTACAGGTATTATTTATGCTCTAACAGCAACATTACACACTAACTAAAGTTTGAACAGTGGGATCACGAAGAACGGGACCTTTAAACAATAAGACTAACTGTGTTGAGCTATATAATAATGATTCGTTTTCTGTCGATGAATGTATCCAAACAGCTGCTCACCTGTCTAATTAAACAAATAATATATTAAAGCGTCTTGAGTGTTTCCATGGTTTCCACAAAATAAAATCAGAAATCGAGGGTAACGGGAGTATGATGTCATTGATACGCTACACGCAATGACATGGTCCATGTCCTGATTAAAATTGCTTATTTCTCTGGATTTAAACATTCTTGGGAACATTTGGGATAATGCAAGTAAACAGGTCAACAAAATATATAACATTGTTCTAGAGGTTTTGGGATATTTTAATCCAAAAATCTTACATATTGTGCCTTTAATTCTGCTCGGTGTTCCACTATACACAAAGTATTTGTATTCTTAACATTTAACTCAATATTAAAAAGGAATAGTTCACCCAAAAATGTAAATGAATCAATGACAAATAAGAAAAATAAGACTTTTTTTGTCAGATAAAAAAAATTATAATTTTAAGCAAAAGAGTTTTAAAATGCATTTTTATGTCCAAAAAATGTATGGTGTTGATTCATATTGGTTTTACAGCTTTTAAGACAGCATTAATTAATTATTAAACAAGATTTCTGATTTTACCACCCAGAAAATGTCAGGTGGTGCGACCATATATTCATTTAAAATAATATACATATACAACATACATATGAATCATTGTAAAATGCATATCACATTGTATATTCCCTTTCCCTTTTCTATGTAGGCTATTGCCTTTTTAGTCCAATTCATACAAACGGACACTTTTCTATTTGTTCAGAAAACAATTTTGCATAAGGAGTTATGTTTTTGTTGTTGTTGTTTTTTAATGTATTTGTATACATTATATGATAGTTTACATTTATATTTCTTACTTCATTTTGCAATTGCAGTGGGAATTGATACTTTTAAATGTAAATTTGCAGGTCGCACCACCTGACATTTTAGGTCTTTGAAACACCACAACTCAAAAAGTCAGTTGAATTTCAAAAAAATTAAATGAGTGTCTTATAAAGGAAATATTGTAGATCAATTTGATATGTGACATGTATTTATTAAAAAATCATGAATTCGGACACAAAATGTCATGTCATTGACCCAAATACTGTCCTAATTTACCCACAGTTTTTCAAAATATCCTAACGTGTGGAACCACTGTCCACAACTGAATCAAGTTCAACTGAATTATTGAATTGAATTATTAAAAACTAACAAATTATGTTGTTTAATAAGTGAGTAAATTAAACCGAAAGGTTCAACTGAGTCCATTGAGTACAAACTCTACATGTATTTGTGCATATACAGCCACACTTTTTAAAGTAATATTCTAAGCAATGTATGAGATTAGAATAGAACACATTAAACGAGACCACCACCAGGAGAATGACAGCCCAACATTTTTTCACAGAGATTTCATAACATGCGTCTTGGTTGAAACCCTTTCTACACGGCCTGCTACTGCACATCCTGTAATCCTCTCTTGAGCCCGGCACTCGCTCAGCCATACTTTGATCATCTGAAATGCAAAAAAAGACCCCACTCAAAGCCTGTCATTATTGTTTCCCCTCAACAACGGGTGGTTTATTAACTTCTTCTAACCCATTGGAAGTCATTTTCCAGCTCTTTTCTGCCAAACAGAGAGATGAAAAGTTTAGACGAGGACAGTAAAAAAACAATAAGACTAAATCCTTCACAGTGTGCTTGTTATACGCAGTTGATTTAATCTAGCCTTTTTGAAAAAAGTATTCTCCTGATTATCCATAATCTAAGTGTTACGCAACAAGGACAAAAACACATGCTTGTTTCTCCTTAAATAGCTTTTTAATTGAAAATATTGATGAATAATTAACACAAGACTGATTCTGTTTACCATAAGGAAGTGTCAATCACAATGAAGGTTAATGGCTGTTGTAGAATGAATATTCGAATGTCATCTAATTAGACATATTGTGTGCGTGTAGGTGTGACCTTTAATATAAATAGACCTTTCCTCCGTAGTGAAGGAACACCGCAGCATAAAGAGATGCAAAACAACTCATTTCAATCGTGACAAAGCAATGTAATGACGTGACAAGCGAGAAAGGTATAAAAACATCCATGTTTCTCTTTGAAGACTCCCACCATTCATGTCTAAAGAGGTAATGCCGGCATAACTCTACTCAAAAAGTGAGACTTATCATGCCTTTGATGGTTTGAAAAAGAGGACATAATTGAGTCCTGAAGTGCAGAGACTTCCCTGTAATTGCAAATTAATTCAGTCTACTTAAATTCAGTTCCCTTAGGATAGAGAACATACACACACAAAAATCAATTAATTTAATTTAACGAGATAAGGTACAGATTGTTTATCAGAATTGCACTTGGCAAATTCAGAGTTTAATGAAGTTATCCTGCATGTGTATGATGTATATTTTAAAGTTGGCCACTGAAATGGAATGCGTTATGGTTATGTCACCTCTGTTTATTCTAAGTAAGATATCACACACACAAAGTCTCTTGATTCAAATACAGCTAAAATACACTTGCTAATGAGCCAAATTGCTCGTGGGATGCAGGTTGGTGGCTGGATGCCTATAGTTAACATCCGACAGCAGCTGGGGTAGATGTGCTTCCAGTTTAAAAGACTCCCATGCAAGCAAATGGGTTTTGCAGGCACCGAGAAACTTTAGAAATAAAGTGATTTTCTTAACTGGTCTGATACCGTTTCTTGTTTGATACGTGCTCTCTTCACACAAGGCTTGTCATGTATGCAATTTAAGACTCAGGCCTCAGAGACCACCTTTACAGCCCATCCTTTCTAGTATTGAACTCTTTGAATGATTAATTGATTCAGTCTGCTAACACCAATGTAAAAAAAATTAATTGGGAAAATTTGTGAAAATTGATCATTACATATTGGCCCAATAAAGGACTTTCAAATAATTATCCCCATGCAAAAAGATGTATTGTACTAATCATAGCTTAAGGTCTTCACTCAAAATTAAAATTGTATATTCACTGAACATATTTAATTGTGCTCAGTCAATCTATGAAGTCGAAGTGAAAAATCCATGTTGGGTGAACAAGTCCTACGTCCGAAAAACGGTATACGCATGCGAAAAATGCGCTTGAGGAAAACCGTTCGTGTGGAGATTTCAAATGCGGAGCGCGAGCAGACTGCTGAGCCAAACGGTGCTGAAGACCGAAACAAACATTCCCAAGAGAATAGAGAGATATTCATCGTCACAAGACGTTGGTGAGTATTGAGCACTGAAATTATTCTCCGGAGTTTTGCTTCATGACCCTGTATGTGAGATGGTGGTCCAGTGGGTTAAACCATGGAACTGACACGCAGAAGGTTGCTGGTTCGATCCTAGCGGTCACCACCAGTGTGTCCTTGAGCAAGGCACTTTACTCCATGTTGCTCTGGGGAGATTGTCCCTGTAATAAGGGCACTGTAAGTCGCTTTGGATAAAAGCGTCTGCCAAATGCATAAATGTAAATGTAAATGAAGTTTATTTTGTATAATCATGAGTTCATGCATTCATTGGTTTCATGAGTGTGTTCTCGTTTACTACATAATTGTCTAACGGTAGCCATTAGTTTTATTTTCCTCATGTCTTAGCCTATATGTCTAAAATAATAGGTAATAAGTAAATTAAGTAATTAAGTGATATATGCGGCATGCGACCGTTGAACACGGTGCTGTTAGATTGCATTTGGAGTCGGCCTCTTTCAGGGCTTGAGTTATTGCCTTTTAATATCAAACACGTCAAGCTCGTGATTTTCTTATTCATCCATTCATTCGTCTCATCCTCATTATATAATGAAGAACTTCTGTTCTGTCATTTGCCAGATGTGATGCAGGGAAACTTTGCCATTAATGTTAGTTTTTATTTTTATTTGCAGGTTTTTAGCCTATGCAGTGCTGCGTTTTCTTCATCCCATTAAGACATCCTGTTATGCAGAAGACTTCTTGAATATTCAGAGTTTTTCCTTATTGAAAATAAGGTATTTTCACCAAATATCCTGTGTTGGAATTTACTTGTTAATAAAGTAATGTGATAAAATGTCAACCCTGTTGTCTGTGTTCTGTATTTTGCTTAATATATTTATGTTTTTAGTAATTTTTGTCTTTTGGGACAGTGAGAAATAAACAATTGTTACTACAATTTAAAATATTTAATTGGACCAGTTTCACTGTAAAACATTTCTCCAATTCAAAGTTTTCTAGTGACTGATCACATCTAAATTTTTTAGTTGGCCAAATTGAAAAATTTAGATGTGATCGGTCACTAGAAAATTTTTAATTGGAGAGGCCTGACATTTTTTACAGTGTTGGTAAATTAAAATTTTCCATTGGCTCAACATATTATGTTAAGACTGTTGCCACAATGGATAAAATTCAATTCACAGAAATTCAATTTGGCCAATTGAAAAATTTAGATGTGATCGCTCACTAGAAAATTTTAAATTGGAGAGGCCTTAAATTTTCTACAGTGAAGGAAGGGAGAAAGTTAGAAGAGAGGATTGATATAAGGATTAAGAAGGCGAAAAGAGGTAGAGAAAGAGAATGTGATCAACCAGAAGTAAAATGCAATCATTTAAAGAGATAGTTCACCCTAAAATGAAAATTAAATCATAAATTATTCGCCCTGGTGTTGTTCTAATGCACTTCTTTCTTTTATTGACCACAAAAGGATATTTTTTTTACACTCATTCATATAATGGCAGGGAATAGTGACCAGCATCAAGCTTTATAAAAAAAAAAGACTCCGAAAAGTATCACAGAATGATCCCAATGCGATATGCGTCATATAGTCCAAATTTTCTTGAAGTATACGATATTAAATTTTATGTATTATTTAATGCCAGGGTGAGTGATTTATGACTTAATTTTCATCTTAGGGTGAACTATCCTTTTAAATCATGGCGACACTGAAGAGATGTTCCTGCTTAAATGGACAGTTCACCCACAAATTAAAATCATGTCATCATTTACTCGCCCTAATGTTGTTCCAAACCTGTATGACTCTCTCTTTCTTCTTTGGAACGCAAAAGTAGTAGTTTTGAAAACTGTTCAATCTGTTCTCCTCCATACAAATCAAAGTAAATGGGGATCAGGGACAGTCAAGATCCAAAAAGACACCATAAAAATGTCAGGAAAGTAGTCCATATGACTCATACTATATCGCTTTGCTTTAATTTGGATGCATTTTAAAGATCTAGCCTACACTTTTATTACTGAAATGCTGGAAAGTATTTACAAGAATAATCTTTTATTACCGCTCAAAAGAGAAAGAGAAAAAACCGAGTAAACATTTGAAATGGGCCGTTATTACAGCAGTAATTAACATTATATACATTAAATTAGCAGCATTATGTTTACATCATGTAAATAAGAGGCTGTATTAACTTATTCCGCTCATTTCCACATTTTTAAAATGACATCTTATCTTCCTATTTTTTAAACAGGAGATTTAAATAATCAATAATTTCCTATTATTAAATTAAATATGAATTTATTCTTATTATTCCAAGCCGACATTTTATTTACAGCAGACGTAGTGCGTTCCAGGTTCGTATGATCACAAAACTCGCTCCTCCATTGCGAATAAATTGCCATCCGAATGCACGAGTTTTATCACTGAGGTGTAGGGCTGGGTATCGTTCAAAAATCCGATACCTTGACTTCGATACCGGTTCCTGAACGATACTTTTTTTCGATACCAAATTTATTTTTCTGTTTTAACAAGATTTCATTACCTCAAAAAAACCTTTGGTTTTATTGTTTCAGTTTGTTGACTTTTTTTTTTACAGACTTAAAGACTCATATAGCCTATAGGGTAGTCCTGGGGGGCGGAATATATGCCTCAAGCTCAAGCGCAAACATAAAGCTTGCCGCAAAGCACTGGCAAAAGTAGCCTGTTTATAAATGTAAAAATATCAAGGAGACATTCATTTTAATTGTTTATTAATAAACTACTGTTTTCTGAGTCTGTGTTGCGCTGCAAAGATTAAGTTGACGATGCTGACTCGTCATCTCTGCAGTAGACTCGCGCGTGCACCTATAGAGGGAAACACCTATAAAGTTGTTACTGTAATAAACAGTCGGTAGTGTAAATAATAAAGTGAAGGCAGATGTGAGGTAGGAGAGTTAGCAGTTTATGAGGGAAGTGGATCAACGGGGGTTTGAGTTCAGTAAAGAGACAGCTCTGGGGAAAAAACTGTTCTTAAGTCTACTGGTTCTGCTCCGGAGGATCCTGAAACGCCTGCCGGAGGGCAGGAGAGAAAACAGTCTGTGGGCTGGGTGAGAGGAGTCCTTGAGGATGCTGCGAGCTCGATGCAGACAGCGTTTCCTCTGGATGTGCTCGATGGCAGGTAGTGGAGTCCCTGTGATGCGCTGGGCAGTTTTCACCACCCGCTGCAGTGCCTTGCGCTCCGCAACAGAGCAGCTCCCATACCATACTGCCACACAGTTGGTCAGGATGCTTTCTATTGCGCAGCGGTAGAAGTTCACCAGGATAGCCGAGGAGAGCTGATTCTTCCTCAGTGTCCTCAGGAAGAAGAGGCGCTGGTGAGCCTTCTTGACCAGGCTGGAGGTGTTGGTCGTCCACGACATGTCCGCCGAGATGTGGATCCCCAGGAACTTGAAACACGCTCAACGGCCATTCCATTGATGTGGATGGTGTCGTGTGTGCCTCTTGACTCTTTCCTGAAGTCCACGATGAGCTCCTTCGTTTTGGTGGTGTTGAGGAGCAGGTTATTATCAGCGCACCATGTGGCCAGGTGCTGGATCTCCTCCCTGTAGGCAGTCTCATCGTTGTTGCTGATGAGACCAATCACCATAGTGTCGTCCGCAAACTTGACGATGGAATTAGATCCATACACAGGCTTGCAGTCGGAGGTGAAGAGGGAGTAGAGAAACGGGCTTAGCACACAGCCCTGTGGTACACCAGTGTTGAGTGTGATGGACGTGGAGCAGGTGGATCCTGATCGAACATTCTGGGGTCTGTCAGTTAGGAAGTCCAAAATCCAGTTACACATTGAAGTGTTGATGCCCAGGTCTCCAAGTTTGGCTATTAACTTGGATGAGTGCCTTGCAGACTTCTGTGGAGGAGAGTGTGATTGGTGGGTGGTCAGCTGAGGGTTTGAGCTTGGTTGCAGTTTCTCTGTTGTCTCTTTCAAAACGAGCATAAAAGTAATTTAGCTCGTTCAGGAAGTTGACATCAGTGGCTGCGGGGGTGGAGTGGGTGGGTTTGTAATCACTGATGGCCTGAATGCCCTGCCACATGCGTCGAGGGTCAGCGTTGGAAAAGTGTCCCTCTATCTTTAGCTTGTAGCAGTGCTTGGCCTTTTTGATGCCCCTCTTCAGGTTTGCTCTGGATGTGCTGTAGGCTTGTGCATCACCTGATCTGAAGGCAGTATTGCGTAACTTCAGCAGGAGTCGCACTTCCCTGTTCATCCAAGGCTTCTGATTTGGGTATGTGGTGATCTGTTTCTGGGTTGTAACACTGTCAATGGTGGTATTGATATGATCCAGTACAGAGGAGGTGAATGAGTCTATGTCCGTGTGAGCGCCACTGGTGGCTTGAGAAGCAAACATACTCCAGTCTGTGTGTAGAAACCTTTCCTGGAGTGTGGAATCTGCCCCCGCAGGCCACACCTTGATGATCTTCACTGATGGCTTCACACGGTTGATGAGGGATGCATATTTGGGTGTTAGAAACAAAGAGACGTGGTCTGACTGTCCCAGGTGGGGGAGGGGTGTTGTAACGTAAGCTCCCGCCATGTTTGTGTAAACATGATCTAAGGTTTTGTTTCCTCTGGTGTGGCAGGAAACATGCTGGTGAAACTTGGGTAGCACTGACTTTAAGTTTGAGTGATTAAAGTCACCTGCAACAATAAACGCAGCTTCCGGGTGATCAGTCTGTTGTTTACTGATGGCTGCGTGAAGTTCTTTCATAGCAAGCTTAGCATCAGCATCCGGAGGAATATAGGCCGCAGCGATAATGGTGGAAGTGAACTCCCGCGGTAGATAAAACGGTCAACGGTAAAAATTGAACCATGAGAAACTCCAGGTTAGCTGAACAATGACTCCCAACAATAGCAGAGTTTGTGCACCAAGCTTTGTTAATATAAATGCACAATCCACCCCCTCTACTCTTCCCGGAGCCATCTAATGTTCTATCTGCCCGGAGTGTGTGGCATCCCGCTAGCTCAATAGCGGTGTCCGGTACTCCGCTGTTTAACCAGGTTTCCGTGAATATTAGGACGTTACAGTTCAAAAGTTTCTTACTGTGTGTGATGCTGAGTCGAATCTCCTCCATTTTGTTCACTAGCGATCGTACATTAGCAAGGAAAATGCTGGGTAAAGAGAGCCGGTTCGGTGATAGCATTAGCTTAGCACGCCGACCTCCGCGCTTCCCACGCCTTTGTTTACGATCACACCGCCGCCTTCTAGCACTTCCGCCCGGCCGGGTAGAGCGCACAGCCTCGGGTGACCTAGCGATCTCAGGAAGGAGTCGAAGATTGTCCATAAAACTGTCGGAAATTCGCAAACCAATATCCAAAAGCTCACAACGGGTGTACGATGTAAAGGCACAACTGTTCTGTACGAACAGACCCGAGATGAACAAGAAAAATACAGCAAAATTGCAGAATCTGGAGAGAACCTGAGCCTCGCGATCTACTCGCGCCGCCATCTTGGTTACATCTATGTGGGTTGGGACACTTACCCCTTATTTACACTGCACACGGCTCCGACAAGGTTTTGTTCAGTCCTTGTTCCATGGCGTGGCCGGTATTAACAGTAGGATTGACTAGAGTGGACGCGATCAGCTCTATTGGCCGTGTCGGAGCCGTAATGCGGTGCAGACGGGGTTACACACTACAGCCTCACGTGCGAGCAGCGTCCCTGGGAGTAACCGCCATAAAATTATTTTTTGCCACCACAGCCAATCGTGCTGCATGCTTATTGGCTCACTGACGTTGACAAGATTAACCCCTTAGGTATCTAAATTTACGGACGTCCACAAGAGAAACAATTACCGTCCGAATAGAGCTCTAAATATTAAAACCCATTAAAATTGTTTAAATCCCAGACACTAAAAATCTCATGACCCTTTATTGTATAGAAAAGAGTAGCTTGGACATTCAACTTTTGAAGAAGTCTGAAACAATATGATTTATTGGTATTTAAAGTTGATTTTTATAAAGTACTTTTTGTAAAATGTTTGTTAAAGTCGGCATGAAATGGAAACTCCCCATATCTATTTTCCAAATGAGTGTTATTGATCTTTTTTTTACATGTATGTTTCATTTTCTTTAGTTTTAGTTTAGTTTCATTGGACTTCTCCAATCATTTGATTTCATCCTTATAAACTCTGTCCTTTTCTTACAATCGCATTCAGATCTTCCTCCATCCAACCAAAAACTGATGGATGAAACCAATGATGGATAGAACCAACCATATATTTAAAAATTTTCTTTTTGGATAATCAGTTTCACTCAGATGTACGTCATAATAATAATTTAAAAAAAAAACTTCGGTTTCATGGTGACTTTAAATATATATATATTTTTAATTACCTAGCATTATAAAATATTTTTAAAAGACATAGCCATACAAATATTATAAAACAAATATTATGAATAAATTATATTAAATAAGCATTTGCACTTATTTGTCACTCCAATTAAAGAATGACCCAGATAATGCGTGTTCCACCGAAAAACGAACAAAATAACGTTTCACTAACACAAGGGTGGTGACTAAATAATGACAGAACATTCTGTTTTGGGTGAACTATCCCTTTAAATTAAGCATTGACAAAAATACAAGACAGAAATAGCTGAGCAGCTTAAGAATAGATTTCGCCATTCCAACCACACACACACAAAAAAAAAAACCTAGGAGGAGCATGTTTCACTTTACACATTCCCGATCGACAGCCTCATCCAAAGCGAAACCAAAGAAAAGCAGGCCCATTCGATACGTCTGTGAAGAGACAAAATGAAACAGTGAGAAAATGCCGGAAATTATAGGGAGGGGAAAAAAACACAACCAGGGTAAACAAGACGTCCTCACATATTTCTGGCAACACCGCAGAGAAGCTAATCTCTATTGAGACCCGTTGTCACGCTGACAGAGAGAAAAGCAGAGGCGATTGATCTGATCCGCTCTCATTAAAAGCCGAGCGGCAGATTTCCTCTGAGCTTTGGTCCCTACAGTGCAGCATGGGTCAGCCATTAGAGCCGGAGCTGCAAACAGAGGGAGAAATATTAAAAGCTTACAGGCAGCTTTAACACAGTGGGAACTGGCCGTGCTGAGGTACTAAGGGGGCTGACAAGGAGAGAAAAGCGGCATTAAGCCTCATTTTGGGGCTCATGTTTGCAGAGGCGCATCAGCATGAAACGGTGTGAGAAATGGAAGTGGCACAAACTGCAAAATCCACTCATCATGACATGAATAAATAAAAACGGTGTTTTCACAAGTAAGATGATGGCTCACTCACAAAGTATTCTTTTAAAAGAAAAGAATAGGGAAAAAAACTGAAAGGACCTCTCTCTCATTTTCATTTTCTGTGGAAAATGTCAAAATATATTGCCTCGGGGATTTCACCCAAACCCATAAACACTCCTGCTGTAAACAATCCGCAGCGGATGGCTCCTAAGTACACACACCTTAGGTGGATTCTGTGGTATGACAGTTTCCTGACAGCAAATTGTCTTTATCACAAGCATGTTTGGATTTTAAAGCCCTTGTTTGCATTAAGCATTAATGAGAACTGCAATGCATAATGTTACGCTAATATTTGAGAGTGACTTTCGAGCAACTCAATGATGTAAACAGGCTGGTAGGAAAAAGATATCACAATATCTGCCTGACGGAGGTCAGCTGCAGCCTGCACTTTGATTTAGCTCACATTAAATGTTATAGACCTTCGATATCCGATCATTTGTCCTGAATCAGTGGAGCTAATCAAAGTTAATAAGGCCCACAGGATGGACAGGAAGCTGCATGTGTGTGGTTGAAGGAAGCGTGGGTGGTTTGTTTGCGCTACATAATAATATCTCATTTCATGTGAGTTACTTCACCGTTTGTGATATATGGTGTGGATCACACACTGTGAATGTCATCTTTTGAGTTCTTTTTCATTTGTTTTCCGACCCCTATTGCTTTTTAAAATGTGTAAAGGTATCGAGGAGGCAAGCAGAATAAATGTTTCATATCTTCAATAACCACCACATTATATCCTTCATATCTACAAAATTGTATTCCTGTCCATGGACGTAATTATCCTATGACAATTAGCCAAAGTGCACTGAACTATGGGATTAATGGCTCTCTCTTACCTATTAGATCTGTTTCGGGAACACTGCGACCGCTCACATCGTGCGTCAGTCACCTTGAACGGACTAAAACACACATGCCCCGAACAACACACTCAAAAACCACTCAAAACGTGATGCCTGGTGTGCCAATGCTTTTGTGAACTGTCTTTTACGCATTTTCTTTCTGTCAGAGCTGCATTCTTTGGCTTGGTTTTTATTTGATTATTTATTTAATGATTGAGTAATGAAGGAATCATGAATAAGGTTCTCCCGTGAACATTCACATCATTTGAAATGTATGTACGGCCGCTGCGGCGGTCTGACACGCAGCCAATCTGGAAAGCAGACAGGAAAGGTGATTGAAATTCATTGCTTTTGTATGTGTCATTTGTTACCAGATCAGATCTCGCATGCCAATTCTAACACGAGCTGGGCTTTTTCAACCCTCCAATTAAATAAAGGCACAGTAAGAAACTATTGCTTTTTGGTAGGCTGGCCGGTGTGTCTGCAGCAGGTGGGGGAGACGGGGGGGAGGAGGTTAAGTGTTGTTTTGTTTGATGGCAGATGACAGGTTAAAAGTGTAAAAAAAAAAAAAAAAAAATATTCTACCTTGTGCTGAGAAATTTCAATGGCTCTGTGGCAAAAACTTCACTATTAAATAAGCTCTAAAAGTCTCTGTGTGGCCATTTGTAGCTTGGATACTTAGAAAATGATGTGCTTTAAGCCCATACCCAGCTGTTATACATTATGTCTGTGCCCAGATTTGGAAAATACATTTTGGATACATACTTACATATTATCCAAATGACTATAAACAGGCCCCTAGACTACATCTAAAGTGTGATGAAATGAAGAGTTTGGTTGCAAAACGCGATAAACGCCATTTTTTGACATTTGCATTTTATTATTGGAAATAAATGTTCAGATGTACCTTAATCTACGTGTGAATTGCTGCCATTAATAAGATTTAAAAATGTATATTTTAAGCCTACTACAAAATGTATTTTTTCACAAAACGCGATATCCGCCAGCCCAGTTTCTTTACAAAGTGCGATATAACGGAACGTTCTGGATGCTGCGCGTCGTGCGCGAGCTCAGGATGTCACGCGAGGAGAGAGTCACCGCCGGTGAAGTGCTCCGAGTTTGCTCAGTGATTTAACGATAATATCAAAACAAATAACATATTTTTAAAAAGAGGATTCAATAGGCTAACTAAAAAACGTTTATCATTGAATTGTTTATACTGTAGGCGAGCTGTCAGTCACGTAGGTTACGTCACTGATCAACAGCTGTCTGTCAGTCAGAGAATCAAAGCTTCAGAGTCAGTAACGTTATGGATTTCGATGACGGATTGGAGCCGGTCATTCCAGCTGCTGTTGGGAGAAAGAGGAAGGCATCTAAAGAAAATCATCAAAGGGAGAAGACCAAACGGGCAAGGCATTCAGGGGAGGGAAAACATCCAAAGATTAACTGTGGTCATCGTGCGACTGCGAGTAATGGTGTCATGCCGACAAACTAAACTCTACTCAGAATCTTATTATTATTAATCAATCTTTGTATATACTATTCCATATTTTTATGATGTATTGTTTTTTTAACCAATTTAAGATGTTTGACAATGTTAAGATAAATATGTTGCATTTTGGCATGGTTTTTGACTTATTTATGAACTATTTATGGACATAAAATTAAATAAAAAATATCCTGGATTTGAAGAATATTGTGTCCCTGGCCTTCACTGAGCTCAAGTAATAGTTTAATGTACAAAAAAAATGTGAATGAACTTGACTGTTGATGTCAAATAATAATGGCAAATAACCAATTTGCTCAAAATGGATATATCGCGTTTTGCAACCAAACTCTTCAAATATTAAATGTGCAACAATCATTTAAATCCTGGTTGGGAAAGTTTTGTGTGCATTGTCAGCCATAATCTCTTTAGAGCTCCTAAACGCAGCAACGGGCACAGCACAAGACATGAATGTCCAATAAGCAAACAAATGACTCTTACAAAAAAAAAAAAATTAATTAGTCAAAAAGATTCAAGAAACACTTTCAAACTCACTTGTGAATTTAAGGTTTGAATCAGACTTGTTCAGTTCTGTTGCTGTTACTGGATCCACAGCTGGCACTTGGTAAATTCTACATGGAAAAGTTAGTTCAGGCAAGAATAAAAAAAACAAAAACAATGTACATTCTATATTAGTACTCAATTAAAGCTTAAATTTCAACATTATAAAGCTTAAATTTCAACATTATAAAATTAAGTAAAACCTACTCAACTTTTCTGATATTGGTGTACCCATCATGCACTGGAGCAAGGTTGATTTTTCACTGTTTCCCAGCTGTATTTAAACGGTTTTACCATTGCTTTTTTAGTTTCAAAGCCATTTTGTGACATCTTAAATTCATTTTCATCTCAAAATGGCACATTCATACTCAAAAAAGATCCATCAAATGTTACAGTAATAGTATTGAGTTTGGGTACTACGTTACTTCTATTATGTAAATTGTTTGAATAAAAAGTATTGCAAAGTAAATTTCAACTAAGTAGAAATTACTCAAACTTTTACTGGTCAAGTAAAAGTTACTTATTATCTTTGTTTACTTAACGTTAAGTATATATTACTTGATTAATATGAAACAGTTACTTAAACCTGCATGCAAAAGCTTAGTAAATTAAGTACATTTTTTCTTATTTTATTTTTTTCAGTGTACTCTAACTCTTTCCCCGCCAAACACGGAATTTTCCGTTATTTGTGAGAAATCGCTTCCCTGCCAAACACAGAATTTTCGGTGTTTCCGTGTTTTCACTGTTATACGCTAAGGGGCACTATTACGCATCTTCTGAATGAGTACAGAATCTCTTGATCAAAACACAGGAAAAGAAAACAAGCGATCGTATGCAAGCAGATGCATATGTAAAATAACGTGATCATCAACATTAAACATCATATAAATCAAACCTGCCTAAAGTTACTGAATGAAATGTTGACCCAGGATGAGCTATAGGACTGTGCAAGCATTTTAATCAATGATCAATGTTTTTCTTTTCTTTTTTTCTGCTTCTTTCTTTTGATATATGGCATGCTCAGATATTCATACAACAAAATATTCTATGGGCTATAATTTATTTGTGAAAATTATCAAAAACCCTGGTGGTGGCTGGCAACTTTTTTTTTTAAAACACTGGCGTGGAAAGAGTTAAGGTTCTTGAAGCTGTACATCAGACTAACTATTTGACAGGTTGTTAAAAGAGATACACAGCAGCATTTTAATATATATATTTTTTTCTATATAAAGTTAATAATGGATTAAAATTCAAAAAAGTTATTATGGTAACACTTTAGTTCTCACTATTAAGTTGCTCAGCATGCATATTACTAGAATATTGGTTGTTTATTAGTACTTATAAAGCACATACTTATAAAAACATATTAATGCCTTATTCTGCATGACCATATTCTCTCTTAATCCTACCCAATACATATACTTAACAACTACCCTAGTAACTATTAATAAGCAGTAATTAGGAGTTAATTGGGGAAAAAATAATAGTTCATAGTAATTACCTAGATTTACACTAGGAAACTACCTTAGTTTAAATAACTTAAATCATTGTAGTCTAGCACTGATAAATATTTGAAGGAAAACAATTTTCAAATTCAAAGCATTACTCTCAAGGCAAACAGTAAGCTAATTCTTTATATATGCTAAAACCAGGTAAGCGACACAATTAGACAGAGTTTTGTGTCGAGTTGAGCAGCAGGGTCTAAGCCCCAGAGGACCCCTCTATGATTGCAGGAGTAATTGTAGACGTCCCACTGTAAGGTGGTAATTAAAGCAGATGAGGAGATTTTCACATTAAGGCAATCTGAAATTGCTGACGGGTCACTGGGCTAACACAGCACGAGAGGCAATCCTTTATCCTTTATCTCCGAGCTGCACACAGCGAAAACGCCAGGCAGGGTTCAGTTAAAATAAACCAGTCTGTAATTATGTCCATCTGGGTAAGGTGTGATTGGGATATTAAAAATAACTGAAGTGTGATTTTTGGTTATATCAAAGGGTAGGTCCCCCCACAGCTCTCCCTAACGTTATGAACACCTGAGCGGTTTTCTTTTCTCTGAGATTTTCTTTATGGATTTGGATGGGGTGCTTGAAACTGCACCTGCTCTGCAAAAGCTTTGTGAGACAAGCAAACCTCAAGAGCTGCTTGCTTTCTCTCTGTAATGCTAATAAGATCAAATACGAATCATGTGTAAGCAGGCGAATTTCTACACAAAGCACAATTGGAATTGCTAGGTTTAAAAAAAAATGCTGGTTAGCAAATATACCAAATATCATTCAAAATAACATCAAAATAAATTCCAAAATAAAATCTCAAATATGTATTTTTCATCAGCAACATCACATCCATAGTTACAAAAAGAGGGAGCCAATGGAAGCTAAATAAATAAACATATATATTAAATAATAAAAAATTAAAATTTAAAAAAAAATTATAATTTGTGACAATTTGTTGGTAAAACCCAAAATAAAATCTCAGTACAGGCTAAATGTCTCATGCTTGTCACGTCGGAGGCCAAAGACAAAGATATTGCCACTGATCTGAGAGCAAAAACTGAAAGCTGCAATCAATCAAACAAGAGTTAATGTCCTTCCTGTGTCTTTTATAAAAAAATAAAAAAAAAAACTGTATGTTGTTTCAGCCTGAAAAATCACCACTGAAAGTACTACACGTTGGTTAATTAAGTAATAGAAAATGAGGTGAAAAGAAACCCATAATACAGTAGCACAAGCAAAATTGCATTCAGTCCAATATTGAGTGATTCAGCAGTTTAAAGAGCCAGGTATTAAGTGAGGATCACATTTTCTTGTCCTTGATTTTTTTTTTTTTTTTATTATAAAAAAATTCCCTCCTTCTATACACAAAGTGATTACATTTGGCTGACATTGTTACAGTATTTTGTCATGCACTGAAATTGAATTCTGTATATTAACCCCTGGCATATCTTAAAATATGTCAGTGCCCTTTCGTTTTGTCTCAAGATGCACACCAGTAATTTTTTTTTTCTAAGGCACATTTAAAAAACCCACTTAAAGGGTCATGAAACCCTAAAACAAATTTTCTGTCTTTTTAACAGAATTATGTGTTGAACATCATAGAAGACTATGTTTCGTGATTTCATCGACGCGATTCATCCACACTGTGAATGTAACCGCTCTTTAAAAACTGCAACAGCGTGTTCATATATATATATTCGATGCAGAGAACAAATTGCGAATGGCTGTGCATAAACCATGTGTATAGTGTGTTACGTGTAACTTAAAGGGTTAGTAGTGTGTTACGTGTAACTTAAAGGGTTAGTTCACCAAAAATGAAAATTCTTACCCTCATGTCGTTCGACACTCGTAAGTTCATCTTCGGAACACAAATGAAGATATTTTGGTTGAAATCCAATGGCTCAGAAAGGCCTCCATTGGCACAATGCACTGTACACTCTCAAGACCCATAAAAGGTACTAAAGACGTCGTTACAAACATCTCACTACAGTGGTTCTACAATAACTTTATAAAGCGACAAGAATAGTTTTTGGGCGCCAAAAAAAACGACTTATATCGTGATGACCGATTTCAAAACAAAGCATCATGAAGCTTCAAAGCGTTGTGAATCAGCGAGTCGAATCATGATTCGGATCGCGTGTAAAAACCGCCAAACTGCTGAAATCACGCGACTTTGGCGTTCCAAACCGCTGAATCAACTCACTGATTCATAACGCTTCGAAGCTTCATGATGACTAACAGGCTAACAATGCCTGGTTGGGCAAAACAAGATTTAAAAAAAAAAACATGCATATTTTCATGTCTTCAGTGGTGCAGTCAGCAAAGTGTAAGACTTAAAGGGTTAGTTCACCCAAAAATGAAAATTCGGTCTTTGACTAACAAGGATGTTTTCAGCTCTGAAATTTACAGGATATTCTTATATTACCATGACCTTATATATCAAAAATATTAATTTCTCAATTCATGACCCCTTTAATAATTTTTATAAATATAATAATTTACACTATGTTATTACTGCATCCTGTTAATGTACAACAATATTGAGGGGCAAATAGCATGTATCTGTCAAAATAAAGTATACATTGCATGTAATTGCTATTTACACATATTGCAAAGAACTGCTACTTTTACATTGTGTAAATAGAATATACTTAGTATGCTATTTCACTTAGTAAATAGCATCTACAGCTATTTGCACTTAATGGAAATATCATCTATAGCTAAGAATACTGTATGTTATTTTCACTTAGTGTAAATATAATCTAGTTGCTATATACACTTGGCAAATTGCCGCTGCCAAATAAAAATATCATTATTTAACATACCAAACGTACAAAAATCCTATTTTAATAATTGTTTTCACAAATTTTTTCTAAGTTTATAATTATTTGTGTATAATTAAATTATGCTTATTGGGGTTATATGAATCTCTTGATTTGAATTAATATTTATTCTACTTCCTTAAATTCAAAATTCCGATTTCTTTGCAACTACAATTCAAAATCAAGAAGTTGAATTGGAAGTATTCTCAATTCAATTCTAAATAGCACACAAACCTGTTATCTATTTACATTAGCCCTCGTGTCCTTCCAAAACCAGAATACTGAAATGCACGTTAAAACACAGAGGAAATGTTTACAGTCACGCTCACATCGCTCATGACCCTGAGTTTAGTCCCTTATTATAAAATATCCCTGCTGGCACATTTTCCAATGACTCTTATTCTGATTGCTTCCTTCTTGGCCTCTCTCTCTCTCGCTCGCTCTCTCCATTTTCGGTCTCCCCATGTCCTTTCTAGGATGACAAGAGTTCATTGAGCCTAAGGCTGCATGCTACTTTAATAACAAGTACATAAACATTGACGTGCACCTTTATCTTTTGTGTCACCATCTCTTATTCTGTGTGTCTGTGATTCAGACCAATACAAGCACAATGTCATCCACAAGCGCAAGTCCTTTAGAGTCGCTATGTCTATGGCTTTTTATTTGTCAAATACTATTGTTACTTGCCTGCTATAGATCATGAAAAGTCATCAACTATGTTAAATACGCATTTGTTAAAAGAATACACATACGATATTGTGTTTAACTTTTTAGACATCAAAAGTCTTTTTTTGTCCAAAGTAACTTCATAACTACAAACTTGCCATGTTGAAGTCTCTATGACCGCATTTACATTACATGGTTCAAGTCACCCAATTACATTTTTTCCTCCCATGCAGAACAGATCAGATATGACCCACGAACATGTAATCAGGAAAAAAATTTAATTGAATTCTGATATTTTCCAATCGGTTTCATCATTCAGGCCTCATTCATACATGGAAATAAATCTGATATTATGCGTGATGAGTTATTATGCGGATGCGTGCATTTGCGTCTGCCATGTAAGCGGACGGATCGGGTTCTCCCCTGTCAATGCGAGTCGTATACCATTGAAAAAGCAATGGTGGTGAATGACGTCAACTCAGGTGGACACCAACAGCGATCACATTTCAATGCCCAGGGTGCAACAAGGGCTCTCCTCTTTTTTTCTCTGCCTTAAGAGACCAATGTTTTGCATACCTCTAAATATGGTGCGAAAAGCAAAAGATTGTATTATCATTTTGTCTGTGTCCATTGCAGACGTTTTTACTTCCTTTTCGGCCTAAGCTTTACCGGGTCAGTACGGCCCTGTCCCAGATGGCACCCTAAATGCTTGCAGTCTTCCCACAAGTCCGCACTTTCATGATGTAATGCAGCTTTGACTGTCGGGAAGACGTCCGCTGCGGAGCTCGCATCAGTGCAGGCTCAGCAAAAGTGCGAATCGAGGGTATATATATATCAACCGCAAGGGGGGATGCTCACGAACACCCTTCTGAGACCTAAAATGACAAATGGGACACTCTACGGTCTTGTCAGACTTACTATGGCTGCCACGTGCGCGTGTCTGTTAAGTCCACAAGTCCGAAAGTATATATGAAGTGTGCCATTTGGGATAGGGCCTACATCTTCCTTTGGGTTGTTTTGCCAAGTATATGGTGTAAATGCAGATATTGGATATGGGTCACATTTAAAAGATAATGTAAGCTGGACGTAAAAAAAATCAGATTATAGTCAAAAAACTTGAATTGGGCATCAAGACCTGCAGTGTAAATGCAGCCTATTTTGATGATAAACTGCTTGACACTGATCTCGGAGATCACTTTCATACCCTTTTACACTTGGTATTAATCTGTCATTTGAGGGCTGACATATGTAACATCATATAAAGTGTTCTTATCAGGAGCTGTGTTCCGTATACATTCATTCTCTTCACTTACTTGTTCCTCACATAGTGAACTATATAGTAAATTCTGACAGTAAATGAGTAAGCAGTAGGGGTGTGACGGGATCCTTAGCTCATGAGACGAGACAAGACACGAGATTGGGTTCACAAGATTTTTACACAGTATTTTTAAGAAATCCTCAATGCTGAAATACATGACTAAAAAAATTGCTTGCAGGTGCATTTTACTTTTTATTTTTATTATTTATTTTTATTGTTCAACAGTCAAAATTTCAAAGTACATCACCAGAGCATTCAGTAATCATCTTTGCAATAACACATTCAGCCACTAGTCACCATCAATCGAATACAATCGTAACAAAATCACATGGAAATTAAACAGTTGTTACTCAGTCCTACTTATTCAAACCATTTTTATATGTTGCCAAAAATTATCCCATGTTTTTTTTGGGGGTTTTTTCTCCCTCACTGTGCAGTCTACCTAACATGTTCTCATATGAAACAATTTCAATCATCCCATTAATCCAACCTTTCAAGTCTAGGGCGTTGGGGCATTTCCAATTGTGTAAAATCATCCTGGCAGCTGTAATACAGAAGGCATAGACGTGGTTCAACAGGTAAATTAGATCCCATCCACTCTTCCATTACTCCCAGAATTGTACACCAGAATGGGTGAACTAAGGAACATTCCCAAATCATATGTAAATAAGCAGGTGCATTTGAAAGGTTTTAACTCATCATCTTGTAATGAATGTCATTTCAGTTCTACTTTCTGATTTTGAATTATCATACGCAGTAAAAGACAACAATACTCAAGCACTGTAAAAACTTTTGCCACAAACTCAACTGACTGGCTTCTTTCCTGTATGATTTTCTCTTCAGACCTTAGAACTGCACATGATTTATGAGCTTCTACAACTTTTGACCTACTAACTGAACTCCTTTCCACAAATTGCAAACAATAAGTGCAACCATAATCAAAGTGCTATCACAATACTGAAAGTGCAAATAGAGACCAAATGTTTCTTCAAGTATGATACAGAGCTGAGATATGGTTACAACTACACAGTACAAATACATATTTGCATGCCCTTTAGGTAGTCGCTTTCAAACAGCGGTAACGTATTGAAACTGCGTTTGAATGAGCGCTCAGGTTTACTTTCACTTTCAATTTTGCGATCGTGTGTACTCTGTGAATACTAGATAAGACATTTGTCTGACGCTTCTGTTGCGCAATGAATGCTCCACCATGCCCATCACTGTCCTGTCAGTCTTCTCATCACGTGATCAGAGATCAGTGCTGCGCACTATGTACGGCTCGGACAGCTCGTGTTGAATGAGCTGATGAAATTATCCAACTGAATTAAATTGTTTTTATTTCTATTCAAATCAAAATGAAAGTGGAGGCGTAATGTAAACATAGCGGTGGCATATTCTATCTTAACTTCACCCCCATGCTCCGTCATGACAATATGACGCGAGACCGCTTTTCACCTCAATGAGAAATCTCATCACATTTTAATCTTGTGAGATCTCGTGGCACGAGCAAGCAGCTTTGGAAAAAGTATGCAGTGGCCAAAGAGTTTGCAGCTCAACCTTTAAATACTCGGTCAGCATTTGCTGTAGCAGTTGCAGCGTACTTTCAGAAACTCTCCACCTTCCCAAACTCCACCTGTATAGAGCTGCTAAGGGTAATTGCAATATTGTACAGCAGCAGCATGTCTTACTTGCTCACATCAGCGTGTCAGTGTATGCACTGGCAGTAGCAAGTCCTGTACAACAGCAGCAGCGTAGCACATATCCATTACTAAAAAAAATTAATATGAATACAATTTCAAAATATTAATAAATACTTGCATACTATATAAAAAATACTAAAATTACACAGGAGCAGAAGTAAAATTTTCATCACATTGCATTAACTACACTGCCTGATCAAACATGCGATTTCATCACTTACAAAATGACAGTCAGTTCTAATAATTTCTGCATTTTTAACTTTAAAAAAACAAACTAAGAATTGGAGCTCCAAATTGTTGTCTTACCACAATCACAATTATAAAAGCTATTATTTCATCCTACAGGTTTTGTGGGTTTAGAGTTACATATTTAGTACATGTCTCTATAGAGCTTGTATAGGAGATCCACAAATTAACTTTAAATATTCAATGACTATTTATAAGTTGCTCTAATTTAAAGTGGATTTAAATGGGGTTTTAAAAAAGCCCACAGTTTATAGTGAATTGTACTTTTACCTCATTAGCATAAATAAATTTACTACCATTATGTAACAGGAGTTTAACATTACTGTAGCTTAAAAACGATATAATGAAACATTGATTTATGACCAAAAATAGAAATAACTTAGTGATTTTTCATTGGTAGCATTTGGAGTTACACCCAGCCAGTCTAAAAAAACAATCAACACACATGGTGGGAATTCTGTTGCTGACATGAAAGGCTACTTCTTTTCTCTGTGCTGTGCAATGTTAAAATCACTAATGATGTCAACAGAATTTCAAGTGCTCAAAATAGTTTTTTTTTGTTTTACAAGATTAATAGTTTTTGTTGATGTGCATACTCCAAATGTATGGTTTGTTTTTGGTACTCCACACAAATTGGTGTCATTATTGAAGCACTATAAATCAGGAAAAAAAATGAAATGAGTAAGCTACTGTTTTGTAATAAGCATCAATGTTAAAGTTGTGATATGTGCCCTATAGTTTTCAAACTTAATGCTTTCACACTTTCACACCTGGTGTGTTCACATTGCATACAAAACCAGTTAAGTTATGCACAGATGATTATTCTCTTCTTGCTTTTTCGATGGTAATGAGCTGCATAGAAAAAAAAGGTCTCATGCACATCAAAATCTGAACAGAAAAGCATTTTCAGTGAATACCTATTTAAATTATGTTCCATTCCTCTCACAAAGCTATTATATGGCTTTAAAAGATTCAGAGTATAGTCACGTGGACTAGTTTCATAGTACTTTTTGGTCTTAACAATGTAGATTACTATTCCTTTTATATGGCAAAGAGAAACTTGACTATTTTGCTAAATCACAAATTTTGAGTTCATCAGAATAAAAACAAAAAGTTTGATGATTTTCCTCCACCAAATGCCGTCCTGACTAAACCTTTATTTTTCAATTAACTGATTCCTTAAGAATATTCAATATACAGAATTCTGGCATTGGCATTCTAAATTAGCATAAACATTAACTCTTAAGGCACTATCATACACCTGGCAAAAGTGTTTTTTGCTAGTTTCATCCCGACGCAGTTATTATTTTCATGTCCAGTCCCACGTTGTTTAAATGGCAAATGCACTCGTGCCCATCTGTTCGCCCATAAGCATGCTGGTCTGAAAACAAGGTGTGTTCAGGCACATCTATTTTGAGGCAACTGAAAACGACTGCACCATTGACCAACTGAAACCTGATCAAATTTTTTTTAGTTATTTTAAAAGCGCGTTAGTAATATGCACGGGTCCACAACGCACGTACACTCTGCTCATTACACACACAGGGAGGCACAGCAGCACACAAACATTATTAAATATTAAAAATAAAAGGATTCCTCTCTGGAGAAGCTTTCAGTCTTTCTGATCACAAATTCCACCATGTAAATAGCAATCCGCCATGGTGTAAGCACAACTGGCAATGAGAGATGAGACACTGATTGGTTTATTTCACATTACACTCAAAACACACCCATTACTCATTAAGAGAATAGGGGCAACCTTTTAAGACCAAGCAATGGGTGCGGCGATTACTTTTTCTGTCATTGAACTAGCAAAAGTGGATTCGGACACACCCTAAGTGCGCTTTAGACCATGCACTTAGATTGTTCAAATAGTACCCTCAGTGTAGTTTGACAAACACTATGTTTATCTATTTCTCATAAGTAAGACAGGACAACACACATATTCACCAAACTAAAACAATGAAATCATAAGAGACTCTAAATATAGAACTCATCAGGTACTTTCTGTCTTAAGGTTCATTCATTTACACCTGGTTGAGATGTGTCAGCCACTTCAGAACTCTCAGTTCGAGGTCATGGTTTGATTTGCTGTCATGCTAACAAACTGCAATATCATGTCACCCAAGTGTAGGTGAAAAAAAATTATTTTCATAAGTTTTCATAACTGTTAATTAGCAGCTCCAAGATAACAGAAAATATTTTTTTCTGAAAATAAGGTTTTCTGGCTGATTTGCACTATACTTACACTGGATTTACCCACCCACAAAACTTTGTATTGATTGAGTAAGGACTGTTTGGAATCAGACAAATAATTGGAGGGTGAATTAAGTACTTATGTAAATTATAATTTTTTTTTCATTATGTTGCACATAAAACACTTTCCATGGTAGCATATGAGTGAAAGTTATATTGTGGATTCCTATTGTGAATACGGTATTAAATCAATATTTTTGACATGCTTCCAGCAAAAATATCAAAAAACTTTTATATAATCAGATTAAAATAATACTCAAGTATATTAAGTCGAAGTTGATTTTTTTTTGTCCCCACTGGCATAAGAAAGCAAGACATAAATACTGATAATACTTAGAAAGTCACTAATCTTCAAATCTTGTCAAGAAAACCAAATTTGCTGAAACCCTGCAATCCTACAAAACTGAGAAACGCCAACAAACACTCTTCTGAATAAAATAGACAGACTTCCTATGTGGCCAGAATTTCCTATGTGAATTATTCTTTAATAATTTGTGATCATTCGTCTAAAAGCCGTGATGAAGAATTCCCCCTCATTTGGTCTCCTGAAGACGGCCCCAAAGATTTATTAAAACATGCTATAAAAAGAGTCCAAGTAAAAATAACTGACACTGATATCATTTCTCACCTAGCCCGGCTGCAGACCACCTCAGGGATCAACGAGTGTTAGATAGAGAGATAGAGATAGAGGAAGAAATAGATAGATAGATAGATAGATAGATAGATAGATAGATAGATAGATAGATAGATAGATAGATAGATAGATAGATAGATAGATAGATAGATAGATAGATAGATAGATAGATAGATAGATAGATAGATAGATAGATAGATAGATAGATAGATAGATAGATAGATAGATAGATAGATAGATAGATAGATAGATAGATAGATAGATAGATAGATAGATAGATAGATAGATAGATAGATAGATAGATAGATAGATAGATAGATAGATAGATAGATAGATAGATAGATAGATAGATAGATAGATAGATAGATAGATAGATAGATAGATAGATAGATAGATAGATAGATAGATAGATAGATAGATAGATAGATAGATAGATAGATAGATAGATAGATAGATAGATAGATAGATAGATAGATAGATAGATAGATAGATAGATAGATAGATAGATAGATAGATAGATAGATAGATAGATAGATAGATAGATAGATTGATAGATAGATGATAGATAGATGATAGATAGATGATAGATAGATAGAAGATAGATAGATAGATAGATAGATAGATAGATAGATAGATAGATAGATAGATAGATAGATAGATAGATAGATAGATAGATAGATAGATAGATAGATAGATAGATAGATAGATAGATAGATAGATAGATAGATAGATAGATAGATAGATAGATAGATAGATAGATAGATAGATAGAGACTCAAAACTTTAGTGCACGGTATTGCAACAAAAACCAGCAGCAGTAATATCTTCATCTCTAAATAACTTCATCATATTGTATTATAAACTTTGAATATGACATTTGCACACACTGTAAAAAAAAATCCCTGTATAATTTACGGTAAAAAAACGGCAGCTGTGGCTGCCAGAACTTTACCGTAAAAAATATACGGCAGTAACGTTTTAGGTTTTTAGGGACAGCACCATATAATTTAAAGGTTTATAATGTAATAATTACGGTTAAAAAACGTTTTATTTTACAGTTCAAAACCGTATAATTTAAAGGTTTATAATGTAATAATTATGTTTACACTGTAAACAATTTACGGTAAAAAAACATATTTCATTAACTGAAATAATGTTAAATTACCAACCTATTGAAATACTAATATCTGTTATGTTTGATATATATGGACAACCACCAATCACAGTGATGATGAGAATCACGTGATGAATCAAAGCTCATCAAAAGCAGCTTTTAAGAGGACAATACTAATATATAGAAGGTGCTCAGTGTCATTCACACAAACACTAAACACCATCATGGTAAAACACATGAAATTTAAAAAATGCAATAAACATTAATTTAACAACATCAGATGTAACATAAAACCATAATGTACATAACTAATTAGAAAAAAACAAAGAAGAAACATAGTTATTGCAATGAAAATACATCAGATGTGAAGTGTCACGCAGGGAATTCTGGGAATGTCAATTTATGGGTTTTCACTTTTTCACTTCCAAAAACTGTAAATGTAACGGCATTTTATTGTAAAATTAAATGAAACGTAAGGTTAGATCTATTACAGTTCTATACCGTATATAGTACGGAAACTTTCTGTTAACCAAGTAACTGTTTTTCACCGTAGCATTTTTACAGTAAAATACCGTTAAAATCACAATAATTTTTTACAGTGCATGAGTGATTCTATAATTTGAGATACATTTTGCATTTCAAAAACTGTTCACTAACAGAAATTATTTTCAGTATCTTATTGAAAAAAGATTACATTTTAATAACTCAGTGCTTGCCAAATACAAGTTACTTCCTCTTTATACTTTTAACGAAAAAGTAATTTCTTTATAGTATTGTTTGTCATCTCTTACAGACAAATTAGAGAATTTGTAGATATAACATAACATTGGTAACACAGCTTTTGACGGTAACAATATTGATTTTAAAATCGGAAACAAACCACGCCCTCTGTTCCGCTCATTTAGTATTCAGTTTCTCTCGGAAATACGTCAAATCACTGAAATAAAGTCGGTTGCAACTTCCGGTTCACTGGGACTTTAAACTTTTTAGCCAGCTCCTCTTGCTAGCATAAATGCTAAGAGCACATAGCACTTATCAAATCAAGATTAAAAGAATTTTAAACAACCCACTGTGTGATCAGATAAATTATGTTTTCCTTTTGATATTGTGCAATTTTGACATTTTACAAAACAACTCCTGCTATAACTTTTTAGATAAAAATATTTTTTTCAGTGCTTCAGTTCAGATCTTATGACATCAGAGAGAAAGTGACATCATTTCCTGTACCTTACATAGTTGTGGGAAATAATTCCACCAATTTAAAGGGAAAGTATGGTACGGTAACAGAATTGATGCAAGATTTATGGACACATTTTTTATAAGATAAAGAATTTAATTTTAAACAATTTAATGTTTTAGAATTAGGAAAACAACTATTTAGGGCTTTTATAAATAAAATAAATGAAATATTACCAAAAGAAAAGTTAAATAAAATATTTTGATTACACGATACATGATGGACAAATTTGGACAACAAGAAATCATGATTTTCAGCTATATAAGACAGTTTTTAGTTTTTACAGAAAATATTATATTGTTATGGCCTGTAACATTTTGTGATCCACGAAAATGAGTAAAAAATTATTAAAATTATTAAAAAAATAACCATTTGAAAAAAACTGAAAAAAATGATGACTTTGGACACCAAATGTACCTGCAAATAGATTTGTACCCACATACATTTTAAACAGTATGTTATTGAATATCTTACGTTTATGCCATACTGTATTACTTAAATATATTCCTTATTCATTTGTCATGCATTTTCTGTAAAGCTGCTTTGAAACGATATGTATTGTGAAAAGTGCTGTACAAATAAATATGAATTGAATTATATAAAGACATACAGCCTTAAAGCCATTCAGACGATTAAACTGTCTGTGATGAGTAAACTTTGACATTTAGAGCTAATTTTCAAAAATACCAAACACAAACTAATAACTCATTTAAATTCTGAAAAATAAACAAGGGTTAATAAATGATTGTGGCAGGAGAGGGACCAGATTGTTGTGGATTAGTGAACCAAATGAAGTGGCATTATGGGAAATATTAAAACAACACAGAGGACTGATATGCAGAATTCCCTTATGCTCTGATGACATCCTTATTACCATAGCAACACCATAAAGTCTGGGCTTTAAGTTATTTGTTCATATAAAGTTGCTGACCCTGACTCTTTTCACACAGCTCCAATAAATCCTCAGCACAAGAATCTGGACAGTTAAAGAAAGTTGATCATAAACAAGTTCCACCCATTCTTTCCATTAAGCATCTAAAAGCATTTTTAAAAATATTATTGTAAAGGTTTTCCCTTATTTAACAAGATTACAGGCCACGAATATCTTAGAAAAAGAATTTTACATGAAAACAGGAGAATAAGAGTATGACCAGTCATGGTTCTGGTAGTGATATAAAATGGTGTTTTGATAGAAGCACGCTTATGATAACAATTAGGGAGTACAAAAACTGTGTAATGAAAATGATGCATTTTTGGATGCTGTGCCCATACTTTTTTTGTCATCGTAGCAGTATATTAGCTTCTTATTACCAAAAAAGCCACAAAACGCCAAAAAGACAGCTTAGGACATAAACCTCTGCTATGGCAAAGCCACAGGCAATGACCTCAACACATCATCGCTTCAGCAGAAAATAATGCAACCTGCACTGCATCTGTGAGTCAAGGTCCAAAGAGTTGGCAGGGCAGATCATTTGTTTTCCCCCACACCACAGTTATGACCTCTTGAAGAACTGCTTTCGAAGAAGAGAATCACAACAGTAAAAACAGAAACCTCCACGAATCAAGACCAGGGTCTTCTCATTAACAACTGAACGACATACTTTCTAAATGGTCAGTGCTAGGGCTGTGCGATATTGAAGAAAAATGCGATATCCTTGTTAAATAATGCGATATTCGATATGCGATAAGATATTGCTTTAAATGTGTAAAATCTATTTCTTTCCACAATCGATATCTTTCACTTAAAGCATAACCGACTGTGTTTACATGAATACTCATCAAGACATTTGACATAACTGTGTGTGTATTTGACAGTTCGAGTGTGTAACAAGACGCGAAAAAAAGAACGGCTTGTGTGCACGTTTCGGTGTGTGTGTGTCAGACAGCAGACAGCGCGAGACTGCAAGGAGCTGTTTTTTGCAAGTTATTGCGTTTAATAACTCTTTTTGACGTCAAGCAAGTCACATAAGTAACAGTCGTGTGCCCAGTCTATTCTCTGCTATATGCATCAATCTAAAATGTACACTTTTCACAATGTTGAAGTTGCCTATTAAAATCATTCAGATATTGCGTACCCTTGCGATATGCATATTGCGATATACATTTGCGATATTTCGATAATTTCAATATATTGCGCAGCTAGTCAGTGCTGCACTTAAAATCTCTGCAGGTGACACTGGGAATTTTACTACAACAGCCAAATGAGTTACTGTAGTGTACATGATTTCTTAAGATGAAGAAACAAGTCAAGCAGCAGCACTGCGGATGTTGGATTAAAATATCCAAAGAACACTAGAACAATGCTATATATTTTGTTGACTTGTTTACTCATATTATCCCAAATGTTTCTAAGAATGTTTAAATCCAGAGAAATAAGCACTTTTAACCAGGACATGGACCGCGTCTGTGTGTCACCTATCAATGACGTCATACCCACCTTACCCTCGATTTCCAGTTTTATTTTCTTGAAACCATGGAAACACCAAAGACACTCCAATATATTGTGTTTTATTAGACAGGTGAGCAACTGTTTGGACACGTTCATCAACAGAAAGCTAATCATTGTTATATAGTTCAACTACATAATCCTTTTTTTTATTTACCGCAAGTACCATGTTTTACCATACCTAATATCGATCTAGTTCACTGCAGTGAGCAACAAGATTATCATAGTAGCCGCCAAGTGAATGCACAGAGTAGCATTATAACATAACTTTCAACACACTCAAATGTATCTAATGATAAAACAGCGCTGCGTTACCCCACATACGCATGACTGGAAGCAGTGGAAGTGGTCGTCTGCGGCATTAATAATAGCTCCACTGATCTTGAGGGGCATGTCGCGCTTGTCCCTCTCATTAGCAATCGCTCCAGTGGCCTCATTATACATTAGCTCATCCATGAATATGATTTCTGCCCGAGTCCTGTCAGATTCTTTTCCACCGCTGTAGACGTGAAGACAACAACTCCCTTGATTCCACGAAATCAAGGCGTCGTCAAGCTACGCCTTTGTTTTGAATAAGCGACCTCTGGCGGCGAAAATTACATATTGTGCCTTTTTTTTTAAAATTACATTTTATCTTCTGATATTTTTTTTTCTATGAAAACATACAGATCCAAATGAAAGGAAATCTATTTTAAATGCATTTGTCACGTTTTTTAGGCCAAAACATTTTTTGTCACATACAGCAAACATCTCCTCGCTATCCGCTAGCTGCCTGTCCCCTGAACACACTGTAAAAACTCTGTAGTCCGCCTAAGCTCCACAAACTCCAGCCAATAGCCAACAAGAATAATTTGGGGGTGGAAATAATTCTTGTCGGCTATTGGCTGGAGCACTGTTTGTTGTGCTTCATGGTTCAGGGGACAGGCAGCTAGCGGATAGCGAGGAGATGTTTGCTGTATGTGACAAAAAATGTTTTGGCCTAAAAAACACGTGATATCGCTTAGAGCACCTTTAATATTCAGCAATATTACTGATTTGACTGCACTGACGCTATTGGATGAGAACTAAACTTAACTGGGTGATGACATTCAGCAGAGCTGCTTTTTTAGCTGAATTGAACTCATTTCATGATTGATGAACTTTACACATTATTGAACCGAAATGAATCAACAGGTAACTGATTTCAACTGAATAATGATTTATAATTATTAATAATTTACCATTGTCTTTTTAGATCTGCTTTACAGCAGAATTCTGTTTGCATCATTGAATCGTTATTTCCCTGTTGATCACTGTAAAGCTGCTTTGAAACAATGGTATAAAGCGCTATATAAATAAAGGTGACTTGACGTGGTGGAGAGGGACTCACTTGCCCTATAGCTTTATCTTGGATATGGTTCACCCTCTGCTTATGATAAAAACACAGTTTATGCTAGTTTTACTATTATTAAAAGAGAATGGTTCAAGGTGTGAAAATAGCTCTATACCTTCAGGGAACATGTCCAAATCAACAAAGGAAACATCTCTGTGAATCACAGCCCAGCAGCCATTATCTGACACCTGTGTCTCTATGTAGTAAATTCACTCTGTTCCCTGCTGTATTCAGCATGGCAACAACAATAGGTTCCTGCCAGGAAATCATACTTAAGATTTGACTTAATAGAGAAAATTTGGTTATTTTTCATTGCATACAGCCTTGGGTTTTTTTTTTTTTATCCAAAAGCTATCAGTATCATTTCACAAAAAGAAAACAAAAAAGCACTTTGACACTTGTAAAACCATCATATGACAATAAACCTAAACTCAGTTGTAGTGCTTTTTAAACCTGCATGTCTTAAAACATTTATATAGAAGATGAAGCAAGTCAAGATGAAACAATGTCTGAATCAATCAGACAGTAAAGTAGAAACTCTCAGCCAGAAGCCAAAAGTCAGCGTGCGCAGTATAGATCACAAAAATGCTCAGTTTAAGTTTGAAAAATTAGATGCAGCTAATCATTGACAATATGAAGAATACAGCAGGTACTGTGTGTGTTAGCTGTGGAAGCAAAAACCAATGATGGTAAGACTTCATAATGGAAATATAAGTTGAAGAGGGGGGACACCTCAACTAATTTATTCCGAACCATGGGGATTTCAAGCTCGCTTTGCAAGCTAATGATTTTAAAAAGGCTCAATTAGTGAAACCTGACAGGCAGGGCAGGTATCATTTGTCACAATGGTAGAAAGAGACTTTTTGAGGTTAGACGTTTCAAAAGTTATTTTGAAAGTGTCACTTGCTTGTCCAGACAAGGGTGTCATTTTTACTCCCATGCTAATCAATGTTTTTTTTTTTTTACTAGATTACATTTGCATAGAAATTATTATATGGATATTGGGAAGATTCTTTGTCAAAGTAACCCATCAGTTAACATTTTACCGAACTGAAAAAGAGTGTGCTGTGAATGTCAAGACAGAATATGCTATATTAGAAGACAATGTGTATTGGACTTTTCTTTCCATCAGTGTCGCTCAATCAGTTATATCAGTTATGATACAGTGATGATCATTCACACTAAAGCCTCACATACTATAATATTCATGCTCAGTATGTTTAACACGAACAAGACGAATTTCTCTACTCATACAAAACTTAAATGAACAACATTTTAATGAATGAATTGTATGAACAAGACTGATCTGTCATACAATTGCAGTTAAAGTTACGCTCCAAAAATGACTAAACCCCCCCTTAACTATTTCTTTAAGCATAGGGTAAAAAGGGGATATAGGCACACCATAAAGGGTTAGTTCACCCAAAAATGAAAATTGTGTCATTAATTACTTACCCTCATGTCATTCGACACCCGTAAGATCTCCGTTGAGCTTCGAAGCGTTATGAATCAGCGAGTCGAATCATGATTCAGATCACGTGACTTTTGAGATCCAAACCGCTGAATCGACTCACTGATTCATAACGCTTCTAAGCTTTATGATGCAGTGTTTTGAAATCGGTCATCACTATACAAGTCGTTATTTAGGGTTTTTTTGCGCACAAAAACTATTCTCGTCGCTTTATACAGTTATTGTAGAACCACTGAAGTGAGATGGACTTTGTAACGACTTGAGAGTGTGCATCGTGCCAATGGAGGCCTTTCTGAGCCACCGTTTTCCACCAAAAATTCTTCATTTGTGTTCCGAAGATGAACGGAGGTATTACGGTTGTCGAACGACATGAGGGTAAGTAATTAATGACAGAGCAAAGGCACAAAGTATTGATACAAATATTTAAGTTTTGCATTATGTCTAAGTTAATACTTGTTCAAAGCAAATCACTTTAACAAAGTTTGTATTGTGTGTGTGTGTGTGTGTGTGTGTGTGTGTGTGTGTGTGTGTGTGTGTGTGTGTGTGTGTGTGTGTGTGTGTGTGTGTGTGTGTGTGTGTGTGTGTGTGTGTGTGTGTGTGTGTGTTGTGTTTTATTAATTGTATTATTATGATTCATATAATATTTTTAAAATATGATGTTTCATTAAATATGTTGAATATTGCCATCTCAATTTTACCATGTCATGTCAACAAATGGAAAAGTCAGCCAGCTATTTATTATCATGTTAATTATTGTGCCTTTAGTTTAGCCCATATACCATACTTTTACATATTCTTCCGTCATTAAAAAAAACAGTTGCTTTAATTACCTTTGTTTCAAAATAAATTCAATAATCTATTAATTTGCTACCTAAATCTAAATTTTTAAAAGCATTAAATATTAGATATTATTAGCACAGAATAAATTTTACACGTTAATTTTTGTGCCATCTAGTGGTTAAGAGGAAAATAAAATCAAATGCGCCTTTTACCCCGGTGCGACTTTAGCTCTGTTGTACCCTTACATTTGCATAAAACTGCCACCTTATAGACTACAATACTTACTAGGCTAAACAATGAGAAATATCCTTTGTGCCAGTTTAAGTTTACGGCTGAGCAGGGACTGCACAAACATCTGCTTTAGACAGGCAGGTCACTGATTCCAAGGCATGGGGCTTTGTTCTCTGTGGCAGTGTTAAAAACACATTTGTGACAGCTCAGATTAAGTTGGAGCCAAGGATGTTCAAAGAGAGACTGATAATGAAAGTAACCTCCAGACCGCTGACTCTGTGAACCCCCTGCTGTAACACGGCCACTATCTCCACTTCCCAAGCAGGCTTCCATGCTCAGCGCCTCTTCGGGGGAGGCCTGCTCCTCTGACACTGCAAAGCGAACCGGATACGAGTTTGAGAAAATAGGATGGCTCCGTCGTGCCCAAAATAGAACGAAAATAAAATGTCAGATGGAGTCAGAGTGTTTCGGTAGAACTTAATTTGTGTGTCAGTTTATCAGCTGCTGTTTATGACCTGCTGACTACAGTTGATGACAGAACAAGTAACCAGGTTTGCACAACCAAACAAAACATGGCAAAGATGCAGCAGACCTCGAAGCAAAGTGAATCCACAGAGACAAAAGAGTAGAGCACCATCCAGTCATTTTTCAGTAGACTCGTAATGATGGCAGCCAACGTTAGGGAGAGTGCAGGGTCAAAGCATTGTGGAGTGAGAGCCAGACCCTTCCCAAGGTCAGTCTTGCTCAATACATCACACCACCTCACTCTGTGGCCTCCACAGGCCGACACACCATGGCCACATACACGCATCATTGAAACACTTCTTGCCAAAACAAATCACCCTGAGGGCATCCCAACCAGATCATTCCTCTCAGCTCAGGGACTCCATGTAATCATCATTTAGTTATGCAAATAGGAAATAATTGCAAACCAAATATCGTAAATTATCATTTGTGTTTTCTGTGTTGGTACAATTGTGAATTTTAATTCATGTAACAACAATTAAACAAATCTGAATATTGCCAATAAAATTTACTATAAAAGCACCATCCCATGTGTACAAGAGAACAAATTTGTCACTTCTGGGGAAAATGGCACAAATGCCATTGTGGATCATTTATTAAATGCAAAACAGTATGGTTATGGTTTAGTGCACGCAGACAAAACACAGTGAAATTGACAAACTGGACAATGTTTGCTAGTTATCAGCAGCAAATGTCTGGGAGTGACAGAATGTCAGACATTTCTGGGAGGTCATAGCAGCCAATCATTTTGATGACAGGCTTTGGCATTTCAGAATGCCTAGATCAAGGTTTTCTTGTATGTATGAATGACTTGCTGAGACAAAGTCACATGATTTGCTTCTAGGAATTTCAATTATAATGAAAGTATACAAATTTAAAGATTAAATAAAAATAAAAATATTCAATTTTTTTTTATAAAAATGTCTTAAAGACAGTAATTATAGCCACTAGAGGTTGCATACTCAAAAAAAAAAAAAAATAGACGTAGCTTGATGATGCTGTGAAGGAGTGTGGAATAATGGGAGTTGTTGTCTTCACCTCCCCTGCAGATGGATATAAATCTGACAGGACTCACAAATCATGTTCATGGATAAGGTAATGAAATAAAATTATGTAAGATCACTTTATCCATTTTATTTCAAGTAAACAAAATATATAACACTGTGTTGTTGGATATTTTAAATGCAAAAATCTTACAAAATGCAGTATGCCTTTAATGTAGGTAAATGAAAATTACGCAATTTTTATGCATCATACAATTTAACTTGGTGTTAATTTATTAGAAGAAATTCATATCACCCTCGATGTAAAATGCTGTAAAATATTTCTCATTTCATTAAACTTATTCAGTAACTTTTCTAACAATTTTAAACTTATATTAAAGTGTTTTAAATCCATATTCCAGAAACTGAATTTTACTCTTGGCATTTCCATCTAGCATTTTATTTTTATATACAATAATAACAAAAATTTGCATAAAAATATGTGGATGGCAACTATGATAGATGGATGTTTATGCTGAACACAGAGGGGTCAATAGAGGTGATCTTAAAAGAGAAAAAATTATGGAAGAGCTAAAATGACCAACATACTATATGTCTCTCTGTGGGATACTGCTTCCCTGTATTTTTTCCCAGACCGGTCCATTGTTTTCTCTGAAGGTAACTTTTGCACAATAAATGTATCTGCTGATTTGAGTCGACCTACTTTTTTGCAGATTACACTCTAAAAGAAGATTTTCCTTTTATATAACCCAACAACACATACAAATATTTAATATATTCTTTTCCTCCTCTCCATGCCGTTCTTCTAATTTAGGGCCTCTGTGTTTGTCTTTAATCACGATAATAATAATACAGTATAACAATGCGGCAACAACGGCGCCATCCAGGTGTTCAGTAGAAGTGATTAATGTTTTCTATAAGGTCGCAACAAAAGCTTGTTTCAGCTGTGGCACCTTTTTCCAGGAAAATGTCTTACTGAAGCAGCCCCAGCTTCCCGGCATCCACCTCAGCAGTTCACGAGCGTCCACTCTTCAGATTTCCAGCTGAAACCCAATGTGGAGTCAGTTTCCTTAGAGACATCTAACAGCTTTTTGCATTAGGACAGAGGGGTAACCACAAATGCCACAAACTGTCACTGACACCATTATGAAACTCGGCCCCTTATGCATGAAGTAATACACACATAGCAGACACGTTCAGAGTGCGCACACACACATCCAACACACACCCTCCCCAAACCCGGGCCATTTATTATTAATACAAGAAATCATTAAAGAATCCTAATTGGTGATGTGCTCGCGGAGTCTCCGAGGTGTGCGTGGTTCTGTCAGAACTGATCTCCCAGTCTTCCATTCTATGATAAGATGGCAGGACACCCTGCTTTCATGTGCTCCTCCTGTTGACTGCAAAAGATGTAATTTAAATCTTCCTATCCTTCTCCTCCCCATCCCAGCCTGATTAGCGCAAACCAGCTCCCAGACTGGCAGATGCTAATTCAGGAGCCCTCGCCTGGGGAACGTTGCTATTAGTGGCAGGTAGCACGCCGATGCGAGATACGAAAACCTCCAGACGACTCGACCCGGCTGTCAATCACAGAACGGATGTCAGTAGTTCAGCATGGCTAATGATACCTCACCAAAGCGATGGAGAAACGAAGACAGGAGTCGGGAGATAAAACTACAGGAAAGATGAAGAACGATGTGAAAATGTAATCAGACGAGCGCTAATAGCAGGGTGACCAAAGATACCACTGGCTCTCTGGACTCCTAATGAGTCGGCGCCCAGAGCAAGAGACCAGGGTGTGCTGTAAGACAACCTCTGCTGTCTAATTTCTCTCTCATTATGTCAGAAACTTCCTGTCTGTTTCAAAAACTCACACTAATGGTTTAAAATAACATCAATGACGTCTGTCCCACCAGCCCCCATCTGCAAAATATAGGCTAACAAATGCGTTTGACTGTACAGAATCAGCAGCGACCGTACCGTTGCCCTGTCAGACAACACAGGCAGGCTGAGATTTCAAAGAGCTTATCATTACCCAGGAATCTTAGCGATGTCTGGTTTGACAAAAGCAATCATGGTGACAGCCCATAGCAATGTCTGACAGGGCTCTCCGCAAACCCAAAGTGTGACTGAACCATTCGGACACTGATTATGCAGGCGCAGCACTGCTTCCAGCACCTGTCAAACCAGCTGCATGCTGTCCAGAGGTAAAGAATTGCCTCTAGTCATTTAAACCACTATTAAAAAGATTACATATAGCTACACCTCCAGCCAAAGGCATCATAAACCTTTTTTTTTTTTTTGAGGTGGCCCTCAGGTTGAATGGGCACGACTCTTCCTCTTCTAGCCATTCACACACATGAATGCTAGTTGACCTGCTTGCAACTGCGCTAATTCAAAGCCAGTTCATTACATCCGAGTCTCATCATCATCATCATCATCTTCTGCCGCTGGTCTCCCTCTGGTAAAAGCTATTTAAATGAGTCCCATTGGTCACTTGTTAAAAATGAGGTTCCTGAAGCCCAGTTGTACATGATTGATGGCAGACAGAAGTAGCGTAGTGTAGCGTAGCTGGTGTACGTAGTGTTGGGAAAACTACCTTGAAACTGTAAAACTGCAAGCTATATATAGTGGACAAAACGTAGTTAGCTACACTACAAACTCATAATAACAAAAACTAGCCAACTACACTGAAACTCCTGAAGGGGGCAATATATATTTAAATATATCTAATATAACAATAAGTGTTTTTGAATAAATAAATCAAAATTAGGGTAGCTGTAACATCAAATTTGAACTGAAATTTACACCAAAACCACTAAAATAAAGGGATTACCAATCTGAGGAAAAGTTGAATTGCAATTTTTCTGATAAAAATTGTGATTGTGATTAAGAAAAATATTTTTTGCATGGAAGGTTTGTGCTTGCTTATAGGGCTGTACAATCTGGCCCGGAATTGTGTGATTATATACCAATATGACTATAATAATGATTATTATTATGATAAATCATGCAGCACACATTTCATTGAACTGCAAACTTTGATACTTGCACTAAGCCATATTGCGATTTTGGTTTTATTCTGACTAATTGTCCAGCCCAAACTAAAGGTCTAAAGAACTAAATATTCTGCTATACATTTTTTTTTTACACAATTCCATGTAGGGTCTTGTTTTTTAATTTATACGTTTACCAAAACTGTCTGAACGTTCAAACACTACATAGCATTTAAGATGACCGATTCACTAAAATGAATTGAACATTCCAGTGCTACAAATAAAAGCAAGAGACACGAGAGTGTGTTTGATTATCTCAACTTACTTGGAAGTGAAACATAATAGCATTACATAAAGGCATTTTAGCATTTTATTGTGCTACGCTCTAAAAAAAAAAGGTTCTATATGGCACCAAAAATGGTTCTTCGTCGTAATCATAGGGGAACCACTTTTGGTGCTATATAGCACCATATCTTAACATGTTCTGTATATGGTAGCGGTGCTATATAGCACCTTAGCGGTGCTATATAGCACCTTAGTCAAAGAACCGGTGAAGAACCTCTGAAGAACCGCTGAAGAACCACTGAAGCACCAAAATTGGTGCTATGTAGCACTTAAAAAGGTTCCCCTATGATTACGAGCCAAGAACCATTTTTGGTGCCATATAGAACCTTTTTTTTTTAGAGTGTATACTGCTAATCAAAGCTGTAATAACTACAGGTGTAACGATATATTGTTATTCAATATATCACGATACAAAAATGTGACGATATGAATCGTTGATGTAAACTATATGATTCGCGATAAAGAGTTTTTTTATCCAAGGCTCAACTTACTGTATTTATATGGTATAATTCACCCAAAAATGTAAATTCTGTCATCATGTGTAGCTACTCACCCTCATGTCGTTTCGTTTAACTTCCAAACAAAATGAAGATATTTTTTGTGAAATCTGAGCGATTTCTGTCCCTCCATTTAAAGTCCATTCCTCGCAAACTTAAAAAAAAAAAAAGTTAAAAAAAGTAAATGCAGAAATTTACATTTTTGGATTAGCTAAAAATGTACAGTTTGGGAATAGTCATTTTGACATACTTTCTTGCGATTCTAACTGTGATAGATTGTATTGATCATCTGAAGCGCACGCGTTGCTGCTTTCCTCAAAGTGAAACCGTAAACATCATTTCAATTACCAGATCACATTTCGTTTTAGTTTTATGATTATTTAAGGCATTTCGATGGTTTATTCTTAGCTATAGTTTATTCATAGCGGGAGAGGCGGATCATAGTGAGGACCGGGAGAGTCTGTGTGTGGCTAAAGATCCAATGCCTGCATTTACGTGAGGGTAAAAAATAAAGTTTACAGAGTTTCAATGACATTACTACATTAAACGACTATATATAATGTTGAATATAAATGTATAACAATCATAGACTGTAAAAAAATATGGACGTAGCGTCTGTGACGTCACCCATAAGATTCTGATGAGCAGTTTTGAAGTGCAAAGTAGGGACGAAATGGCCGTTGCCATCTTGGCAGAGCGTCACTCCCGGATAACAGAAAATTGGCAAAAAGGCGGGACGTGGGCGGAGCTGAAGTGACGCGATGAACAGACAGCAGATAAATGGCTATCCACCTATCACTTGAAGTGGCCACACCCTTAATTATGCAGAACTTTAATGCTTTATATAATGTAAACGAATGAGTCATAAAAAAATTCACCCCCCTCACAGTTGTCATGAAGGGCAAAATTAGCCGTATAGACAAAAACCACAATTTGTACCAGGCTGTAAACATGTTTTACACACACAGACTTTTGCTGTAAAGTTGGGCATTTTAACATGGGGCTCAATGAGATTTTGCTCCCTTCTGGAGCCTGTCCCTAGCGACCAGTCGTTGAATTGCAGTATATGTCACTTCCGTATTGGCCTCAGGAGAAACTGCGGGAGGTTGCCGCATGATAACAATGCAATGGGGGAATATTTGTGGGTCCTGATAATAATACAATAATAATCATATAATTTTATTAATAAAAAATATATATATATATATATTTTGGCTTAAAATATTGCGATAAATATCGTATCGTGAGTTCAGTATCGCGGTTTGTATCGAATCGTGGCACAAGTGTATTGTTACAACCATGCTAAACAATTTAGTTAAGTTAGTATAGTTGGTTTAGTTAACCAACATGGTTTGCGTGTGTATGCATCACTCTGTAAGATTTAGTTGCGGGTCATCAAAGCTGGTGGTGATTTGCATCAACACATTTTCCCTTGAAACGGAGCAATCACAAGCATCACAATAGCACGTGTACAGCCTCCCAGTCCCAGGAGACAACACTGAGTTTCATCCTATTTGCACCCAAAGTGTCAGCATAACACCGAGGCTGACAGTTCCATTTCTCCATCTCCCTGCGGTCGGCTCACAGTGCAGCAGGCCACGGAGGCTTCTGATGTGGGTGCAAGCCTCCGAAATGCCTGGAGTAAGGTTTGTAATTAGCCACTTGCTCTGTGGGGCTGATAGAGGAGAGGCGAGGCATGGCGAGAGGGTTTGCTTGCATGAGTGTGTATGTGTTAGAGCATGTGTTTAATGCTAGGCATGTGTGACCGTGGGTAACAGCCTGGTTTGGGGAGGCGAGAGGAGAGATTGAGTGCGCTGCGATGGTGCCTGGTGTGTCAGTTCTGTTGGTGAGAAGGGCGCCTCGGGCTCTGCTGGTGATTGCTTTGATGTGAAATGATTTCACTGTACCCGCCGGTGGAGTCCACAGACCGTAGGCGCATTTTGATGCCACCAGGCCCTCGCTTAAATGGGCTTGCTAATGTTAACTCGCACACCCGACACGCACACCTCTATAACAGAAACTGAGCTAAGTGAGAACACAGCTGCTGTTCTGATCATCAGGTAATGTCCCTTTAGGACAGACCCGGGCCATCACCTTGAGAGGTGCAAATGAAACAAACGGCGATGAAGGGTGGGATACATGCGTAAATGCTATGAGCTCAATGACACCGTCTTCTAAAAGATATCAACCGTCATATCCGTAGTCCGTCTACCTCAGGGATCTTTTAACTTTACTGAACCTCTACCCAGACTATCAACCAACATATTTCAAAAAATAAGAAAAGAAAAAGCTAGATTTAGCTGGCGACGCTTTATAAAATAACTAAAAATTTAAGAAAAATCTGTAACACTTGACAAGGTTCAATCTAATAACATTAGTTAATGCAATAGCATTAACAATGAACAATTTTTTACAGCACTTATTCAACCTGAGTAATGTTCATTTATAAAATTCTCGGCCTAGACTAGCCTACTACTACATTTTCAAGGACCAGAAAGGTAGGAAAGACATCGTTAAAATTGTCCATGTGACTCCAGTGGTTCAAACTTAATTTTATAAAGCGACGAGAATACTTTTTGAGCGCAAAAACAAACAAAAATAACAACTTTATTCAACAATTTCATTCAAGCCTGTGCCAGTCTCCTACGAGGTTTACATTGTAAATACACTGCAGCTCCCGCATCATCATCATCACATGCATGCGTCGTGGTGCTCACGTGAACAGCATCGGCTGCCGTAGAACTCGAAAGTGCTGCATTGTTTACAGGCTAGAACGAAATTGTTGAATAAAGTCGTTATTTTTGTTTGTTTTTGCGGACAAAGTATTCTCGACGCTTAATAAAATTAAGTTTGAACCACTGGAGTCACATCTTTCCTACCTTTCTGGTCCTTTGAAGTGTAGTAGTAGTCTGGAACTAATTTTTTTATAAATGAAAGGTCTTTTCTACCTTTCTGGACCTTGAAAGTGTTAGCCTAATTAAATATCTGTCTATGGAGGGATCAGAGAGCTCTCCGATTTCATAAAAAATATCTTAATTTGTGTTCCGAAGATGAATGAAGGTCTTATGGGTTGGGAACGACATGAGGGTGAGAATAAAACCATTTTTATGGGGGGGTGAACTGACTAACCCTAATAGTGTTAATAGTACATTAACTTAAAATTAACTTTAAGTAGAAATTAACATTAACCATGATTTCTGTAAAAGTATTCATTGTTGAGAAAAATGTCATTTTTATTTCATTATTAAAGGGTTAGTTCACCCAAAAATGAAAATTATGTCATTAATTACTCTCTTACCCTCCTGTCGTTCGACACCCGTAAGACATTCATTCATCTTCGGAACACAAATGAAGATATTTTTGTTGAAAGCTGAGGCTGAGAAAGGCCTCAGATAGGCCTCCATAGGGATTCAGTACATTTACACTCACAAGACCCATAAAAGGCACTAAAAACGTTGTTACAAAGTCCATCTCACTACAGTGGCTCTACAATAATTTTATGAAGCGACGGCAATAGTTTTTGAGCGAAAAAAAATATCAAAATAATGACTTTATTCCACAAGTTCTTGTCTTCCTTGTCTGTCTCTGCCGTGAACTCACGAAGCACCACGGCGCATGCGCGAGAATATCACGCAGAACTGCCGTTCGGACACGTGACCCAGAAGCGAGGAGATTTGTTTACAACGAGCAGAGGAAGACGTGCCGTATCTAAGCTGTTGAACTCTACATTGATCGTGCTTTAGGTCTCGGCGCAGAGCTCAAAATGGGACTAAAGTGTGCATTTCATGGATTCCAGAACGCCGGTTCTACGTCATATTCTCGCGCATGCGTCGTGGTGCTTCGTGAGTTCACGGCAGAGACAGACAAGGAAGACAAGAACTTGTGGAATAAAGTCGTTATTTTGATATTTTTTTTCGCTCAAAAACTATTGCCGTCGCTTCATAAAATTATTGTAGAGCCACTGTAGTGAGATGGACTTTGTAACAACGTTTTTAGTGCCTTTTATGGGTCTTGTGAGTGTAAATGTACTGAATCCCTGTGGAGGCCTATCTGAGGCCTTTCTCAGCCTCAGCTTTCAACAAAAATATCTTCATTTGTGTTCCGAAGATGAACGAATGTCTTACGGGTGTCGAACGACAGGAGGGTGAGTAATTAATGACATAATTTTCATTTTTGGGTGAACTAACCCTTTAAGTGTTAACTTTTGCATTAACACACAGACACTTAAGAAGAACCATAAAGTACAGTACCGTAAAGTAGATTGGAAGCAGAGGTCATCAAACTGGGGTCCAGGAACGCCATCATTTCAGCAACATTGACAACAAACGCATTTATAAAGTTACAAACCTATTTTAATGTTAAAAAAGAAAATATATATATTTTTAAATCATGTTCTTTTGAACGTTTTATTCATCAAAGAATCCCCCCAAAAAAAAAAATCCTCAACAAAAAAAGGGTAGGTTAATGATTTTTTTTATTTAATTTTAATTAATGAATGCTATTTATTTTATTTATTTAAATTAATAATATTTATTTATATTCTAATATATATATATATATATATATATATATATATATATATATATATATATATATATATATATATATATATATATATATACACACATATACATACACATGTAGTTTTGTATTTATATGTATTTATATGTAGTTTTTTTTTTTTTTTAGCTTGCTCACTTCAGTTGGCCCTATTCCCTTTGTTATGTTGTTAAAGCATACAAAAAAAGGTGATCACAGGCTTAAAGATACACTGGTGTGTTTCGATATGAGGAAGCCAGTAGCTAATTTTCTAACTAATTATATGGTCAAGTCACCCAGGTGTGTGAGCATATGTGCAATGTGCTTATGTTTTGGTCTGTGTTTGTGGATGGGCTGTGCTACTGAAGCACCTTGACTAAGGTGGAGGTCTCTAGCAAACCGCCAGCATCTGCTGCAACACCACCCTGCCCAGACACCATGAGTGAAGGTGCAAGTATAGCCATCAATTAGATTTTAACAAATGACTTTCTAAGTGCATTACCTAGCAGCTGCTAAATCGGTCAACCCCTCCCTTTCCCCATCTCGGAAGGGACAGCAGAGAAAAAAGGGAGATAAGAGCAGAACTTTTTTTTCACGTCTTTTCCATAGTGTTTTGTTCCACATCACGGCCAGCTGCTTGTAAAGTCAGCTATGGCTAGGGGCGGCGAGCGGTGGATCGAGAGGGGGGGACCTAACTGCATCTCTGGGGGCCGAAACCGGAGGTAGGGACACAGAGACACGTACTAGAGACCATGTCCACCCCAGGCTAAGGCCATAAAGGTCACTCGCTTTCTCCCTTCCTTCTCGGTCTTCGTTTAAAGGGATAGTTTCACCCAAAAATGTAAATTCTGTCATCATTTACTCGCCCTCATGTCATTAATCTTCATTCAAATGACTTTCTTCTGCATCATGAGTATCATAAAACTACACATTACAAGCAGTGTTAATAATTACACCAAAATGAATAATGAAAATGCTCATTAAAAAAGGGTTTTTATGATTTTGTCAGCAATGGAGATGAAACGTAAAACATGCATCATGATGATAAATTATGTTTTATAAACAAGGTTCGGGAGAAGCACGTTCAGATAATTGACACAGGTGGAGAGCACACAACTACCGGTAATCAACAATAGAGGTATAAATACACGCAGCAGTGCTACCTCCGTTTGTTGACAGTTATCAGCAACCCTTCCACCACCCCTTCGCCACACCTTTTAACTCTAAAACCACTCACATATACAGGGGGTACTCTGGGTTCGGGCCTAATTCCGCCCGGACAGCATGCCAAATACACATTGAATTACTCTCTATAAATTATATGTAAGTGCGAACTCGTGAAACTGAATTAAAACATGCTACTGAGCTAAACACCAATCAAGCATAACAATTTGACAAGTGAAGTGAATAACACTGCATCACGGTACATGTTAGGGTCAGATATATTAGACCGCAAGTTAACATTTTGTCCTCAAAGTTGATGTCTTAGAAGCAGGAAAAATGGGCTAGTGTAAGGAGTAGAGCGAGTTTAACAAGGGCAAAATTGTGATGGCTGTGACAGCTCACAAAACTGCAGCTCTTATCAGGTGTTCCCAATCTGCAGTGGTCAGTCAGTATCTATCAAAAGTGGTCCAAGGAAGGAACAGTGGTGAATCGGCGACGGTCATGGGCGGCAAAGGCTCATTGATGCAAGTGGGGAGAGAAGGCTGGACCATGTAGTCAGATCAAAGACGACGAGCTACTGGAGCTCAAATTGCTCAAGAAGTTAATGCTGGTTCAGATAGAAAGGTGTCAGAATATACAGTGCATTGCAGTTTGTTGTGTATGAGGCTGCATAGCCGCAGACCAGTCAGGGTGCCCATGCTGACCCCTGTCCACTGCCGAAAACACCAACAGTGGGTACATGAGCATCAGAACTGGACCACAGAGCAATGGAAGAAGGTGGCCTGTTCTGATGAATCACGTTTTCTTTTACATCACGTAGATGGCAGGGTGTGTGTGCGTCGCTTACCTGGGTGTAGTAAAGCTCCGTGTGGGAAGAAGGAGGCGGGAACCGGCGGACGTTCAAACAAAGTTTTAATTAAACAAACACAAAATAAAATGTCGGCGACAGCCCCTCGCGGACGACTGCCGCCTATACACAAACAAACACAAAATGAAAATAAAAAGCTGCAGCCCCTCACGGACGACTGCAGCATACACATAACAGAACATAAATAAAACTCAACATAAAATCCAGGCCTGGTCCGCTCTCGTCCCTCACTGTCGTCGCTCCTCCTTTATACTCCCTCACTCCTCCGCGAGGGCCGAGATCGCTGCGGCTCGCAGCTGGCGCTCATCATCCCTGATGAGCGCCGCCTCGTCCCGCCCTCACGGTCCCTCGGCCTCGCTGCTCGCCACACTGGGGAACACATGGCACCAGGATGCACTATGGGAAGAAGGCAAGCCGGCGGAGGCAGTGTGATGCTTTGGCCAATGTTCTGCTGGGAAACCTTGTGTCCTGCCATCCATGTGGATGTTACTTTGACACGTACCACCAACCTAAGCATTGTTGCAGACCATGTACACCCTTTCATGGAAACGGTATTGCCTGGTGGCTGTGGTCGGGATAATGCGCCCTGCCACAAAACAAAAATGGTTCAGGAATGGTTTGAGGAGCACAACATTGAGTTTGAGTTGTTGACTTGGCCTCCAAATTCCCCAGATCTCAATCCAATCGAGCATCTGTGGGATGTGCAGAACAAACTAGTCAGATCCATGGAGGCCACACATCGCAACTCACAGGACTTAAAGGATCTGCTGCTAACATCTTGGTGCCAGATACCACAGCACACCTTCAGGAGTCTAGTGGAGTCCATGCCTCGATGGGTCAGGGCTGTTTTGGCAGAAAAAGGGGGACCAACACAATGTTATGTGTTATGCCTTATCGGTGTATAACAACCATCCTGCACCTCATTTTTGAAGAAGAAAATGAACACTGCAAAACTGAATCGCTTTGCTAGCAGGTTAATTAACTCACCCAAACAAATCATGTATATTATTCAAATATAGTAAAATTAAAAATCAAATTAAAAATCTTTCACTGAAGTCGACTTACAAAAGTTAAATGCTAGTCAAAACGTGCTCTTTTCATAACAACAACCTACTAAAAACCATTTACATCTATGAATAACTAAAGCATAAACAATTTATAAAATTGCATTAAAATAGTGTACTAATTTTAATAAACAGACCAAAATTTAAGTTAAGAAAATTTTGACATCCACCCTAACTCAACTTAGCATGTGCATTATACAGTAGCTCATAGGAAAGCAGAAAATGATTCTCTTTTAAATGAAATATTTTAAATTAATCAAAAGTCTATTGAAAAACTGTCTGAAAGACTAGTTCTGAAATACGATTAATTTTTCGATTCAATTTTAACAACCTGGTCACAGTGGTTCTCTCACACAGAACATATGAAGACTTACAAGTTATCACAGCCTCACTTTACCCCCCGAGAAGAACAACACAAGCCAATTCTTCTTCTCTTAGTCAATTCATTTAAAGCGTATTCACACAAACGCTGCCTTTCAGAGCCATATATAACTTCTCATCTTTCACTGTGTGGTACCTCTCCATTTCTCTTGGAACATTACAGTTTGACACCGGCAAAAGTTCAACTGCTTTCCCTTTATCACAAGTTTCTGAGTCACACACTACTTTCAGTCATGGCAATATAGCAGGAGTGATTCAGCCAAAATGACATGTTGTCATTAGCTTCCAGAGCAGACACACAAAGCCCAGTGGTGATAACTGCTGCTGTTAAGGCTATATTTTTTTGTCTTGTTATCGTCTTTGAATGATTTCACCAAAATGTTTTTTGTGCCATTAATGGCACTGTAGGAAGCACTTAAAAGCTTGCCAAGTATAAAAATGTGACATTCAGAACTGAACTCCAACCTCTGAAAGCTTCCTTTTTTACTCTATAAGATAGACACTCTGTGACTGAGACTTTGCTATTTGTTTGCACGACGAACAGCAAGAACGCATGAGATGTTTCAAAAACACAACAAACTTGCCATGCAGACCTGGGTTGTCATGGTTTTATCCCAGCAAAGAGCTTCCTGCATGGCGTATTATTTCTCATCTCTCCCAGACACAAATTAAAACAAGATTCAGCAAGCGTCTAAAAGGATGAAACTAAGCTGAATGAAATAGTCTTACTCCGAATCTGATTGACTGCACTGCATTTGCTTCACATGAGGTATAAATGATAATAAATACAGTTTTTCCTTCAATGGCTCAGACACTAAAATTAATTCTATTAGCCACACAAATCATAAACAATAACACCATTTTCTCAAAAGAAGACTTAAAATTACAATATTTACACTATATGTGTGTAACACAACAGTTATAAATCTGTTAAACCTTTTTTTAACTCTAAACACAAACATACATTTTACAGTGTGCTCATACACTCACCTAAAGGATTATTAGGAACACCTGTTCAATTTCTCATTAATGCAATTATCTAATCAACCAATCACATGGCAGTTGCTTCAATGCATTTAGGGGTGTGGTCCTGGTCAAGACAATCTCCTGAACTCCAAACTGAATGTCAGAATGGGAAAGAAATGTGATTTAAGAAATTTTGAGTGTGGCATGGTTGTTGGTGCCAGACGGGCCGGTCTGAGTATTTCACAATCTGCTCAGTTACTGGGATTTTCACGCACAACCATTTCTAGGGTTTACAAAGAATGGTGTGAAAAGGGAAAAACATCCAGTATGCGGCAGTCCTGTGGGCGAAAATGCCTTGTTGATGCTAGAGGTCAGAGGAGAATGGGCCGACTGATTCAAGCTGATAGAAGAGCAGCTTTGACTGAAATAACCACTCGTTACAACCGAGGTATGCAGCAAAGCATTTGTGAAGCCACAACACGCACAACCTTGAGGCGGATGGGCTACAACAGCAGAAGACCCCACCGGGTACCACTCATCTCCACTACAAATAGGAAAAAGAGGCTACAATTTGCACAAGCTCACCAAAATTGGACAGTTGAAGACTGGAAAAATGCCTGGTCTGATGAGTCTCGATTTCTGTTGAGACATTCAGATGGTAGAGTCAGAATTTGGCGTAAACATAATGAGAACATGGATCCATCAAGCCTTGTTACCACTGTGCAGACTGGTGGTGGTGTAATGGTGTGGGGGATGTTTTCTTGGCACACTTTAGGCCCCTTAGTGCCAATTGGGCATTGTTTAAATGCCACGGCCTACCTGAGCATTGTTTCTGACCATGTCCATCCCTTTATGACCACCATGTACCCATCCTCTGATGGCTACTTCCAGCAGGATAATGCACCATGTCAATCATTTCAAATTGGTTTCTTGAACATGACAATGAGTTCACTGTACTAAAATGGCCCCCACAGTCACCAGATCTCAACCCAATAGAGCATCTGTGGGATGTGGTGGAATGGGAGCTTCGTGCCCTGGATGTGCATCCCACAAATCTCCATCAACTGCAAGATGCTATCCTATCAATATGGGCCAACATTTCTAAAGAATGCTTTCAGCATCTTGTTGAATCAATGCCACGTAGAATTAAGGCAGTTCTGAAGGCGAAAGGGGGTCAAACACAGTATTAGTATGGTGTTCCTAATAATCCTTTAGGTGAGTGTATAGACTTGCATTACAAATTTCACAATTTCATTGCAACCTGCATGGTTAACACACGGTACAAACGTAAGTGAGACCACAGAAGTGTTTATTAATTCAAACAATGCAGAAGTGCTTAAGTTAGCAGAATAGTGACATAAGGAGTCTGGATAGGTGAAATTGGAGGTTCACAACATAGCGCAACTATTCTCGTTGCTGTTCAAAATGTATAGAAGCAATTGATAATCTGATTAATTGTATAGTAAATGGTCATAGTCATGTTGTTGTTGTCAAAGTATGTAAAGACTTTGCATGACCTTGTAGTTGCTTGAATAGAGTGTTTAATCTTGTTTGGTTTGTACGAGCAAGTTTTCACTTTGTGGTTATTAACTATAGAAGTCTTTTAAGTAAAAGCAAACATTTCTGAGTGATAAGTCAATATTAGGGCTAGACTTGATTTTATTCATTTGGATATGACTGAATCTTGAAAACAAAGTGGGTGTTGTAAGAATAAAGGAAGAAAATCCGTTTTGCCAAAACAATGACTAAATATACATTTAGCTATTTGATAAGAGAAAGGGAATGTCGTTTTAGAAGACAAACAAGTTATTACATTTTGATGAAATATTGCAAAGCCAAATGCTTTATCAATTTTTTCTTTGGAATAATACCAGGAATGTACTATCGATCTACGGTATATATTTGTCTGTCTATGTATACGTCTAGGCTGGCAATGGGATGTGACGTTTAAACACATTTTTAACCATGCATGTAACTGGCCTTTGATCTCTGACTGAATACAAGGCCAGCGATATGATTCCAATCCCCATGTTGACGTGTTGTTCAGGAATTATATGTGCCACGCCCCCAGGCATCTTCCACTGACAAGCCGTCTTTTACTTCTTCTCTCCACTATTCGCATAAATAATAAAAATAAATAAATAAACACCAGTCACATACAAATCACAAATTCTCTAAATAATAAACATCTCATCTCTGGATTGAAGGCTGGCTCAAACATGAGATTCTATGGAGAGCCACTTATTCGGTGAGCGAGTTCGCAGATCCTTCATGCTAGACTTACACACCCCAGCTTTTGTTTACTGATAGAATTAGTGTGGAAATTAATTTCCACTGCACAGGCAGTGTGGCCTCACCTTTGAGTCTGTATTGTTGTTTGGAATGTGATAAAGCAGAATATAATTAAATAATTTATAGTGCAATTTTTTCTCTTACAATTATAAGCCTTCATTTTGTTACTTTAACTCACAAACTTTTTCATTACAATTTTGTGATGCATAAGCCTCAGGCGTCAAACACATCAGGATTGGTGGTTAAATAATTAGATGGTGGCCCACATTACGTACATTACAATTTTAGGACATGCTTCATGCTGTCCAATTAGCCAAAAATATGACATTCAACAGCACCCTGCTCCTCCATGCTCACCTGTCTTCAGGGTGATGAATCATCCTTCCTGTCCTGACTTTAAATAAATTTATATATTATATATATATATATATATATATGAGAACAGTTTTCTACCTGTTTAGCACTGGGTGAGAAATCATGAGGTCTTGAGCTGTCTACCTAAACTGCTAAAAAAAAAAAGCAAATATACTTTTGAACACAAATGCTCAGTTTAAACTCAGATATGTGGAATTGAAATAAAGGTTTTGACAGGCTTTTCCCAGTGAGGTGTTATTTCTGTCACTGGCTGGCTTCTTTGGTCATTTGGGGTTGGTTTTTAATGCCTGTGCAGAGTTCATTAAGAAAAACACTAATGGAGAAGCCATTATTGAAGAGCAGAGTTTTAAAGAGACCGCAGAGACTATGGCATAGCGGTTTTAGATGACTTACTTTGGCTGTACATACAAGACACAAGAAGCAAACTAAATATTCTAAGGATGGAAGCAATAAGTGCTTTTATTGTTTAATTCAGATGGAGAATATTATAATTTATACAACATTTCTTTCCGGTTCTCGATTCTGATTGGCTGAGAGCCTTTTTCAGCCATGCAATATTCTACCAGTATCACCAGGGGAACAGTTTCACCGTTTGTATCACTTACAGCATTTCTCTCACAGCAAGTGACCTGGCGGACGAGCAAACACTATACATTTACAAATAACTTCAAGTTTCAAACTGTTGTTGTGTCAAGGAATGTAGATTTAAGAGTTTTTTAGTCGAGAATGTAGTTATTTAGACCTCAAATATGCGACTTATATATAATTTTAGTGCCTATTTTTAACAATTTGTTTGGATTTACGGAGATATGAGTTACAGGTTCATCAGAGGCCGTTATGTATTGCCGAGAACAGCTTCATCTTGGCCAGTCCATCAGGAATTTGCTGCAGGATCTTATGTAGATAGTGTTTAAACATGAGGTATAATTCATTTTGGGGTTATCAAACTTCTTTGGTCTTATTAATATATTACTTGTTCCTGAGAAAATAGATTTGGCTAAGGGCAAAGTTAAGTTTCGTAATTTTATATTTTTATTTAACTTAAATCCTGCTGTACCATTACAAGCGCTGCTTTTGTACTTTTGACTGAACTGTTTGCTTTATTTCCTATTGTACAAGCTTCTATACTTTTATAATGGCTAATATTGTTTACTTAAATAGTATTTTTCAATTAAATGATTTTATATAAACAAAATGTCATATTTGGTATTGAGGTATTGAGATTGTAATTTCAACTTCAGTGAAAGTTAGCTACCTTACATCATTAGACGGCAACAAGACTTTTATAAAGAAAGGGATTAAAAAAAGGTTATAAACGGCGCAACTTACAAATGCATTGACTAGCACTCTCTTGGGAAATCCCCTTAACTGTTAACTCTTTCCCCGCCAAACACAGAATTTTCCGTTATTTGTGAGAAAACGCTTCCCCGCCAAACACGGAAGTTTCCGGGTTTCCGTGTTTTCACTGTTATAGGCTAGCGGGCGCTATTACGCATCTTCTGAATGAGTACAGAATCTCCTGATCAAAACACAGACGAAGAAGTCGCAAAAAAAGCGATCGTATGTAAGCAGCAGATGCATATGTAAAATAACGTGATCATCAACATTAAACATCATATAAATCAAAACTGCCTAATGTTACTGAATGAAATGTCGACCCAGGACGAGCTAAAGGACTGTGCAAGCAGTATAGAGTGTTGATGGATTTGATCTACTCCATCTGTGTTTGATCATCGCTCTGAATCTGATCTGGATGTAGTCTTTGACAAAAACTTGATTTTCTCAGCTTTTTGATCAAAATGTTGCTTTTTTTATGAAACTCACCCATATTTAAGTGTTGATAAAAAAGGAATGCATGAAGCTAGAATAAAACGGTTTAAAAGCATAGGGTTCTGCTCTTTCTTTTGATATATGGCATGCTTAGATGTTCATACAACAAAATATTCTATGGGCCATAACATTTTTGTGAAAATGATCAAAAACCCTGGCGGTGGCTGGCAAAAAAAAAATGTAAACGCTGGCGGGGAAAAAGTTAAAAGGACAAAGACAAAGATATAGCTTTCCATTCAAACAGATTTTGTGATTATAAATACAAGATTGACATGAAGAATATCAACTAGATGCAGGCAATGCACTCGCTTAGTCGATCTCTCTCTCATAATACTCTACATAAGACAATAAGCTTCAATGAAGCAACCCCTTGTTCCTTCATTGGTAGTTCTAAAGTGACGTTTTAGAATTAGTAATGGAGGCTTGGGCTCAACTAAAAGAAGATTTTAAAGACACTCCATTGTTGTTTCTTATTTACACACTTGTGCCGTCGAACTGTTGTATGAACACAATATCACACTCGTAGCCATGCTGATATAGAGCGATGGCTACTCGTGTGATATTGGTTATTTATACAACGGTTAGTTCCGTTGGTTAGGTACTCATTTTGTTGGGGGGGGGGGGGGGGGGGACAAAGAAAAAAGTAAATGTAATACTAAGCCTAAAATGCTAATTAACATGTTTATTGAACATTGTTTTAAAAAGCTTATAATCAGACTTGCAAACCCTATTGCTTTAAATACCAGCAATTTCATTATCAGATATTTGAAACAACAGTTTTTTTTTTTATAATATTATATATCATTATAGATTACAGAATACAAATATACATTTTTAATTATCAGTCAAGTGATCCAAAAACACAAATCAGCATATATTTTGAAAAATACAAATCAAAAGTCAACAAGCTGTAATCCCTCTTTTAAACTTTTAATCACTTTTTTAAACTTGTTTCTGAGAGTCAAACCATAAAAAAGTTGAATAAAAGCGCTTTTTGTTAGTATGAGTAATATTATTAACCCATTTAAGCCCACCGGCAACTATAGTTGCCACATTATAGTTGCGATTTTCATAGCCTATATTTAATAAGATTATGGAGAAAAAAAAAGCCCTTTATAAAAGGTAAAAATATCAAAGATATGCAGATTTAAATATGTCAAAGCTGATTGAACATTGTTGAGAACGTTTCTTCAGAATAAATTATATCTACAACACACACAAAGAAAAAAATCCGGACAAGCACATGGACAGGCTTAATATCGAGGAGAAAAAAAAGTGGCTGGTAAAAAGTCACTGTGGCAGGTGGTCAAAAAAGTTAATTTCAGGCCCTGGTCGCCGCACATTCAAATACGATTTTCAAGAAAAAAAAACTAAAACCTGGGGAAAATAAATGCAGAACATGTTCACATAGGACACTATTAACATGACTATATGCATGAAAACATTCAGAAAGATTTGGGCACAAATGGGTTAATAAAATTAATTATTATTGTTACTATTTTATTAATAATAATAACCATAATAATATACAAATAAATTACAACAACAACTAAAAACAGTAATTTAATGACTCAAATTAACTGCCATTTTTACTGAATGCTGCTTCATCCACTTATTTTCATTAGGTCTCAAATGATTTCATCTCAAAATGTAAGACTCAGGAGTCTGTGTGAAACAGTTGTTGTGTGAAACATGCACAAATGCACCGAAGTGTCTGTGATTTTACAGAGCTGTAGTCAATACAGAGACCATTTTCAAAACATAAGCGCACTGAATGCACTCCATCACCTTGGTTACACATCAGCTTTGTCCACTGACTGGGGGAAGTGAGACTTAAAATTGAGCACATTAAAAACAGTCTTGAAAAAACCACATCCTGAGAAGACAGGAAGGATCACAGACTTTTAAAAAAATGTGGCAAAAAAAAGAAAAGAAACCAAGATATATGTTAATTTAATTAAAATGACAAAAGGTGCAATTTCTTGAATGAGTCATAAAGTTTATGATGCAGAAGCTGTACAGAAGTGGTCAACACATGGGATGATTTGGGCTGTCACTCCAAATGTGTGTGGCTGCTACCCCTTTTGGCACTCTGAGGAATAACACACAAAACTAGAGAGAACAACCCCTTATGCTTCCCCTGACTCCTGTGACTCCTGTAGCCTCAAACAGGCTACATGCCTTCCTCCCCTCTCTTCTTGCATGGCTCTTACAACCCCTCTTGCGTCCCCCACAGAGAGCAGCTTAGGTCATTACACTGTGCTGTCAAAACCTGTGACTGCTCTGTGTCAGAGGAACAGGGATAAGAAAGCACAGCCTTAATTTCTTCTGCCTCCTTATTCCCCCGCCCAAAGTTGACCTCTCACCGTGTTTTGAAGCTACTTTCACAGTTGGTTCCATAAAGGCAAAGGGGGTTCACGGAAGACACGGATACGGACAACAGGTCAGGATCTGGATTCATACAGCAATCTTGTAATGATTACCAAAACATTCCCAGCTTGTTTATATACTGAAAAAAAAATATTGTTTATATATATATAAACAACTCAATGTGTGAAATATGGCCTAGTGGTTAGCACAAGCTTGCAATCTAACTCATATACAACCAGCATCATTTCCACAATTCAATTCCACCTTCATTATATTGCCATCCTTTCTTTTAGGAATGCATAATATTGGCAGGACTGTTTCTGACCATTTTGCAACAGAAAATGAAATAAAGGTATAATTATATGATTATGATTAGAGATCTATTACTGATCTTTGGATTTCCACATATGAATGGAACGGTTTTTCATGCAGTGCTGCCAAGTCTCCTAGCCTGGATGCCAGTCTCCTAGCCTGGATGCCAGCCGAAATTAGCCCCGCCCACAACATTTGAGGTCGGGAAGTTCGGACTTGACTTGATCCGTTGTGGAGCAACTATGCTCGAACCAGAGCTGTTCGGACCAATCAAATTGTCAGGGCGGGCTTTATACGATGATGGACAGATGATCAGCAGTAATGTAATCATCCACGTCACCAAAGAGAGCTTGGGTTGAATTTGTTTACTAAACGGAGAACTTGTTCGTATGCATTCACCTTTACTATTTCTCACAAAAAAGATGATTGTGTTGGTAAGTACTCCGTGTATCCTTAAATTATTTTTACAAGACTGTTTACATTCATCTTCTTCTACTTCTTCCATGTGCGTGCAGTTGAGTTCTATTGACAACTATGCGTCACTCAACACATCACTTACTCCGTTGCTCTGAATGGTTGTAGGTCTATCCAATTGAGTGCAGAGGCATTTTCTTTCCTGGTTCCGTTGAAACACGCCCCCATAATCACAGCCTAATGGAACATATTCTGACTAGAATCTGAGTATGACGACGTCAGACTACAAGTCTCCGGTTTTTAAGCAGAATTTGTATATTTTTACGTTGTTGCCGTGCATAAGCGTAAATCACGGGGTTGGGTGTGGGGGGGGGGGGTTCAAGACCCACCCCATTTGAGGATTGTCCCCCCTAAAAATATAATTAAAAACCAAATTGTATATTGTAAAAAATATAATTATATATATACTTAAAATAATTGTTTAAGTAGTAAAACAATACAAATGCAAATGGGGCAAAATGCGTTTGAGTTTTTTTAGAAACACTTAGAAACATTTTGAGTCCCCTGTCTCTTGCCTCACAGTGGTTTGGTCCACCACACACCTCACCTATACAAGTCTGGTGGGACAGAAAAAAGTTCTTCAGTAGTTGTGGAACTTCAGTAGTCTGTTAAGGCCATTTTATTCACTTTGAAGTGATTCTTTTCTCTTTAACACAGACGATGCAGAGTTATTAATAACTTAGCAATGACAAAAATGATGACAACCGAAGTCCAATATTTTTTAGCGATTATTGTTGGTAACTTGTTGTAAGTCACCCACTACAACTAACACGGCGATAAGCCAATGTGTGAACTGATATTAGGTGTGTTGGGTTTTGATCAATGCTATGTGAAAGAAACAAGATCATTTAATAATTATATTACTGCGTGGTGAACCTATGATTACTCAACAACTAATTGCTCCAACACCACTCAGACGTACAAATTTAGTGGAGAATTCGGCCGCCTGATGGAGAAAATCACATTGGGCAATTTTTGGGCTACTTTTGTTGCACAGACTGTTGTCAAGTTTTCTGGACAAATGCTGTCATTCACATCAAAATTATAGGCTATATAATTTTGAAATATACACTAAATATTTGTCTTTCTAATAACATTTGAAAAATTCCATCCATTCAGCCACTTGAATGTACTCAATATGAGAATTATTTGCTAAAATATAATTTGATAACACTGTTGAATGTAATATTTAGCAAATCATCTTATCGGTATTGGCCAAAACTTTAATATCAGTGCATCCATATACTTTCGCTATATTACAATAAATAATTTCGGATATAAGCATTGGTGAAATTGAAGTAAAATACAAGTTACAGGTTTCAAGTATGAACTATATTAATAGTATTATTATACTATATTAATAGGACTATAGAAGTGAAATGCAGAGGAGTCGAGAGTATTTTTGTGTTTATTACTCTTTTCTATCATCACTGTTAACAAAGGCAGCTGCAAAAAAATGACAAAAAAAAACAAATAGTGAAACCCCTGAATTATTGCCTAGTTTCCAGTAAAGAAAAAAAAAACTATATAGTGATTAATTACAGAACTTCTTGTAACAGAAGATATGACCCTTCCAAACTGCCATCTGAGCAACAGTTGCAATTTATCAAGGTTACGTGTGGAGAGTCCTTATAAATTGGCAGTTTCTCATTAAGTGTAATGTCAGCCCACTCAACAGGTGTGCAGACATAAAATGAGTCCAACAGAATGGCAGGCTTTCCTGTGCAAGAATAAGAGCCAAGAGTAGGAGCACATCATAGAAGGATACACACTAATGACAGGAGTCAGAATATATCATCTCTTAACTGTCTGCCAAGGTCTGTCATTGTCTACCGGCCCCGCAGAATCTACCAGCCCACTGCAATCACTGGATGAATGGAGTAAGAAGGAGACAGAGTGTAAACATGCCGGAGCGGAACCGAGGGTGAAACCGCATCTGTCAGGAAAACTTTTAATGAGGGTTTAAATGCAATGGCACTCACGTCTTTCAAGAGGGGGATGGAGGAACCTGCAGAGATTTGATTAAAAAGGATGGATAAAATAATAATTTAGCCACTCCCATGTTGTTGGCTTTCTTTCTTGAACAAGATATTTTGAAAAATGTCTTGGTGATACAATAATAAAGGGGTTCAGTGTTGTTTGAAGCACAACGTTCTTCAGAATATCTTCTTTTGTGTTCCACAGAAAAACACTTCATTTAAAGCTTTTATAAAGAGTTTGGTGAAAATGCCAGCCAATTGAGTTAGTGCAAATCAGACATTTTCCTTCCTCTTCCATCATTACAAAAAGGCACATGTGAAATCTTTTCCATTTAGCCGTTTGAAGGCAACATCTTGGGTAAGATCAAGATGTTATCATCATGCCTGCACTTTATATTAGTTAACTTAAAATACGCCCGGGCGCTTATAAGTTTGAACCAGCTTTCTAACAAAGGCCTTGGAATGTGAGTGTTTTCATGCAAAATACTTTTCTGAAAGCCCTATAAATAGTTCAGAGAGGATTATGCTCGACTCTCTGCAGTTTTCAGCCAATGGAGGATGATTCAGGCAGAACTCCTTCAGTATTGTAAATGCCAGCAGTCTAATGCTCCCTTATGTCCTGCAGTTTCCGTTGCCCTGTGCTAATCCGAGTTTGGACTCAAAATACACGTCTGCCTGTTCCAGAAATTCTGCAATTGAAAAAGATAAGAAAAAGAAAAGGGATATGATCTCGTAAGTGCAACGTATGATATAGGTAAAAGCACACTATCAGGCTAATCAAGTTCATTTCTAGTCATGACGTGATGAGTCATGTAGAAGTTGGCTAGTCGGCTGGACAGTTAAGAACATCCAGCTGTGCCTCTTCCATTATGGCACCTGGCAGCCACTGTGTCATGCCTCCGTCTGTTGGTAGTGCCAGGCTCCCTCTTCTCGCCCAGTGCTATGAGGTACAGACTGCACAGGCCTGAGAATCCTGGCCCGAGGCCTGTCTCTCCCCACCCTCCCTGCCGGTTCCCTTTATTATCTCATGGTATTCCTGTATTTGCCCTCTTCTCTTTAAAGGACTGCATTACTTCCACCTCCACAAACTTGTCAAAACCAATTTGCTCCCCTATTATCCCCTGAACTGATTTCGCAGTGACCTCCTCTCTCTCCCCCACTTGCTCAACCCTTTCTCCTCAACCCACTGCATCTCTCAACTGAAACCCCAACACGACCTGTGCTCCAACTAAACCGAACACCCCCCTCCCCCTCAAGCCTTCCCACACTTCCTGAGTTGATCTTTACCTGCACAGCGTCCGTCTTCATCACTCACTAAACTCCTTTTATCTGGCTTTACTCTACAGCCCTTATCCTTCAAGTCCTACTCTGGAACACAAAATAAAGGAAGAGGAAAACAACAGATGCAGAGAGCAGGGAAACACACTGAACCTCCATAAAGGCAAAGGGAACATAATATACTTGACAGACTATGATGGAAAGGCAGCTCTGTCACCCCTTTATGGCCTCCCCTTCCGCCTCCCTTCAATTAACGTCTCACCAGTGACAACATGGAGGATCTTCATTAGGGGAGAATGCTCAATTATATCAGTTGATATTCGTTTCCAAAACTAATTATCCCAGTTGCATGGCATGGCTGACTGAGCCTGCCCCTGCCCCAGGGCGCAGCGGTTACTGATGTGACCTGGCTTCAGTTTGGAGTTTGGGTCCACTCCATCCATGCCTTTTCTACTCTGAAGTGTATAAAAGTGGCAAAATGCATCCCCTACATTTAATTCTCACTTTTCGACAGGTTTAGTCTAGCAAAAACACACACAAGCATATTAGCAGACTCTGATTGGCAGGTTTGCTTAGCACTTATGTAGTCGTTTTCATTCTTTTGAACACCAGTGTTATTGTGTGTGTGCGCGTGTGTGTATCGAAGACAATCATTTTTTAAAAACTGAATAAAAAATACAAACTAATATCTGTGAAAAACTGAAACTGAAATTAAACCTTAAGCATTTTCATGTCTCCTAAACCAACTAAAGTCTAATAAAAATTTGCATAAATTAATTGTAGTTTTTAGTGAATTAATTTGGGAGCCCTAAACTTCTAAACAAAAAAAATGCAGAGTTTAAAATAATGCAGAGTTTAACTGTTTTACAAAAAAGTATATATATCTATATTTATATATATATATACACACACACACACACAATATATTTACGGTCACATTTAGCATCAACATTCGGTGTGGCCCAGAGGGAGATGGATGAGGAAAAAGAACCTAGAATTTCTGCTGATGAGGGATCATGCGTGTTATTTAAGGCAAATAAGCACTTTTTTTGCTCCTGTTTATTTATGATTTCTCATAAATTATTTCTATGAACAAATCTGATTACACTTACAAGAATAAATCCTAAGAAATATTCCACTTAAATGTAGTTTCTGAGAAAACCCAATCGATTTAATCAGCTTTCTGTGAAATCTCTGAAACACAGCAGCTCATCTCACGTGCATCAGACATACCATCCTGCATAGAACACTAATCTGAAATAATTATCACCAGTAAAACCATATAATTAAATCTTTCAGTCACTGGTCTAAATCTTCAGTCGAAATGTCCTAGGCTGAAAAAACCTGCTCTGACAGGGAAGAAAGCAGTTAATTGTGGAAACAGAGTAAGTCGTCTACAGTGACAAATGATTAATCACAGTCTAAAGTGTGAAACAACATGTGAGAAAAAAAACTCAAATTTAATTAGACTTCCATTTCACCATGCTAAACGAATCTATAGATGGCATGTTAGATAAAAAAAAATAGGCCTTGTACACCTTGCAATAACTAGATCAAAATGTGGCATTCATTAAAACTTATTCACACAAACTTTGCAGATGGCTTGTTTGCCAGGTGCAAAATTTCCTCTTGAATCAATTATAAAAAAAATATGTTTCAGTCTCAACTGTAAAGTTTATAACCTTGTGTCTCTTTTGTGCGTTTGCTCACTTGCTAGCTGTATTAGCTCACAGAACAAACAATTTAGGTTCATTTCAAAGTAGCTGAGGCCAGACTGATTATGCACAACTCTCCAATTCCTACTCTCCCTCCCTTTCCCAATCCCTGTTTCGGAGCTTACCCCCTCTGCCCCTCTTCTATCAAGCCTCTGTGCCCTCCTCCTTCCCTGGTTCCGCAGTCCGGAGGTAGATCACTTTAATTCTGCTTCATGGATTTTTTTCAAAAAGAACCTGAGACCCGGAGACCCCAGAACCAGTGACCGCGGACTGAACCCAGCCCAGCCAGCCGGGCTCCGCGCACTCGTAAACACAGCCATCATCTCACATTCTCCCTTTTCCACCCCACACATTTGTTCCCTCACGATCGGGCTCAGAGATTATTTGATGTGGACCACTAAAGTACGGGCACCCGCTATGTTTGTGGGACATCTGAATATGACACACTTGACCCATGCTGCTGTGTCAGTACCCTATATGGTGAATGCATGGAGAGAAGAGGAAAAACTGTCAAATTAATTGACCAAATTCTCTACATTCTGATGTAATACCTGGCTTTCACTAGACCAGCTCAATGGGCTCTTTCTTCAAAACACTTAGCTGCAAATGGGTCAATGACGTGCAAGAGTGTCAACAATAAAGAAAAGAAAAAAATCTTTTAAAAATCTAGCTGAAAATAGTAGTCATGGCAAATTCTTAGATATGCACTATTTGTATTCACATTGCTTTTATATGGTTTGAAAAGCTTTTTATAGCATTTTCATTTTAAATTTAATGACTCCTAAAATGTCATATGGTGTAACTGTGAATGCGTACAATTCATCATTATTAACATTATTAATATTTACCCAAAAAAATATACTCCTCAATAGAGTAAAACAAAATAAAGCCCAAACTCAAATGAAATTAAAAATTAAGTTATTCATCATCTTTTTAAGATTCTGGAAGCCTGCAAAATGCAATTATGAGAACCTAACATCACATAGTTTGTGAGTGGACCAAAATATAACGTGCAATGTGTGCTGGAAAGACTTTCTAGGAGATCAAAAATGACCATCGTCTGGTTTCCAGCATCCCAATAAATGACACTTGGCTTAAGGCTTGCCATAGTGAAAATGGGATTTACAGTAATAGTGTCCCTAGGTGGAAATGGATTAGACTTGAGCAGCTACCTAGGGATGATCAAATGAGCAATTCCTTCTATAGATGGTCACCATAGCAATGACCTTTAAACACGCCACTGATGGCAACCAGTAGCATATTTTAATAAAAATGATAAGACATTTTTTTGGGATATCCTTTTCCCTATAAGCTTAAATGAACCTCTCTGGTTTACTATGATAAAATGCAGTGCAAGTTAAGAAAATATTAGTCAATAGACATTCGAAGAACGGAGAATGGAGGAAAACTCCCATACTACCCATTCAAGGAACCAAACCATACCCAACCTTTCAAGCTTTGTAATCTGCAGATCTACTCCCCATGCTAAGGTCTTGCTGAAAGTGAGAATGAAATCTCCAAATAAAGCTGATGAGGTCTGATGAGAACTGACACAAGCAAAGCAGAGCACCCAGTGGAACGGCCCTGGAGCATCACAGTTTGGGGTCATTCTTTATCCCCCTCTGGGTCAGCTTGTTCACACTATCACACCTGTCTGTCAAAAGAAAGACTTACAAGCCTCAGCAGAGGGAACGAGAAGAGAGAAGGTTTACGCAATGCAAAAGTGGAGAGAAATAAAAGATAAGTACTGTTGTATCGGAAATGACAACAGGCAGAAAGGTTTAAGTTGCACCTTAAATAACCTCATGTCCGACTTTGACTTAATGACCAACATGATTTTAAGACTCTGAACGAAAACCTCCAAGGAACCAGGATCTTTATCTTCATACAACAGGCAAATTAATTTGATAAAGGAATAGTTCACCCAAAAATGAAAATTACCCCATGATATACTCACCCTCAAGCCATCATAGGTGTATGAGACATTCTTCTTTCCGACAATACAATCGAAGTTATATTAAAAAATGTCCTGGCTAATCCAAGCTTTATAATGGCAGTGAATGACAGGCCAAAATTTGAAGCCCAAAAAAGTACATCCATCCATTATAAAAGAAATCCATACGACTCCAGGGGGTTAATAAAGGCCTTCTGAATCGAAGGGTTTGTGTAAGAAACAATTCCATATTTAAAACTTTATAAAGTAAAATATCTAGCTTTCCGGCTTTTCCAGACCGCCTTCCGTATTCAACTTACGAAGAAAGTGTAGCGCCTCTCGCAATTCAAAATGCGCTACGTCCAACGTCATCGTCGTACCAGTTACACTTTTTCCTAAACTAGATATTTTACTTTATAAAGTTTTAAATATGGATATTTTTCTTACACAAACCCATCGATTCACTTCAGAAGGCCTTTATTAACTCCCTGGAGCCATATGGATTACTTTTATAATGGATGGATGCATTTTTTGTTCTTCAAATTGTGGCCTGCCATTATTAGCTAATGCTTGATTAGCCAGGCCATTTTTATATAACTCTGATTGCATTTGTCTGAAAGAAGAATGTCATATACACCTGGCAATTTACATTTTTGGGTGAACTATCCCTTTAAATCTCATCTCTGTCTCAAAAAACACAACAAACAAACATGTACTACTCTTTTGTGTTAGATATCATACCACGTCATAAAAATGTACAATTAATTAAAATCACAAAGATTCTGGAAGCTTCTTGCACATTTTGAAATACATGTCTATCATTTAGCCTACTTGTAAAAATATAGGCTAATAGTAACTATTTGACGGAAACTATGACTACTGGGATAAATATTTGATAAGTAAGATTCCTAAATACTTTTGACATGCTTAAAACGATATATGGTTCATCAAATTGATGGATCAACAAAAAGAAACAAGGATTAGCGTTAATCATAAACCAACAACTCTCAAATTCACAACACATGCACGGGCAAGGCCTTCACGCCGCCACAACTGTGACGCTTTAGGCGATTATTCGAAAACTTAAAATTTGCGTGAGATTATGTTGAAAACTTTAAAAGAATCTGTCCGCCACACGTGCCTACCTTGGCCAGGTGGTCAGGTCAACAGCGTCCCGTCGTTTAACTGCTTGATTATTGTTGACTTGTTAATTTACAGCGGCACCTTGTGTTAAACAGAGGTAAAGCACTCAAGGGCGTCGAGGGAAACACTTCGTTTTGAATATATTTAAAATAATAATAAGACGCATTTCACCTTCCTGATAGTAGGCCTATTTATTCATATATTTAAAATAAAACATTAAAAGGAAAAAGCAGTGTTTATTTACAATCAAGCACAAAAGCAAAACAGGCCAGAGAGTGTATTCTTCCATGTTATCTTCAGGTTCATTTCCATGTATGGAGAGACATGAAAATTGAATTACACACATTAATTTACAACATTTTTGAGACTCATCTCAAAACATCTCTTTCTTCTTGCTCTCTTAGTACATAATACTAAAGCGACTTTTAAATGAATTGTTCACCCAAACATAAAAATTCTCTCATAATTTACTCAATTACACAATTGGAGTTATTTACCAGAATGTTAAAGCAGTTCTGTTGCTTACAAAACAATGAAAATGGATGTTGACCAGGGACATCTATCCTCAAAAACAGCATTTAACATTCTAATACAGGTATAGGCTATAGCTTATTTTGTGAATCAAACAAACAAGGTTTGGAATAATATGATGATAATAATATAAGTCCATTTAGATTCATTTGGCCTAAATAATCAAAGGCTTCCAGCTTTATTGAATTCCTAGAAAGTCTGAAACAATAATAAATACATTTGCTTTATGTAGAAATGTGACAATATCTGTGTATGTGAAGTTCTGTGTGTGAGTGCTTTATGCTCAACCTCATATGCATTGCAATCACAATTCCATGGCAGACTTGGAGACATTTCAACAATCACACAGTATACAGAGTTCCGTCAAGTTCCACAATGGTAATGGATTTTAATAGCCAGGTCAGTTCGGTAACATTAGTTTGTCAGCAGAAGCCAGCCGAATAACAGAAGGCTCAGAAGGAAGCTGAAGCCTGTGCTGTTTCTGGTGGCGTGTCCAGCCACATTGCAGTCATCGGAGTAGCAGCAGTGAACTTTGACCCCTGGAGCTCTGTAGCCCTGGCTGTTAGCCTGGCTGCAGAAGGATTTGTACGAGCACGACTTCATTACGCCACCTACCAAAGACAAGACCGGTATGAGAGCGTGATTACATATTAATGTGCTTTGATCCTCATAAGGAAGCTGTAGACCTCCTGCTATTTCTAAGCTGGTGCCAGACAGAGCAGTCTGTCTTCCTTAAACACCAACCTGATTCCAATGCCTCCCCTTAAAACACACACACACACACACACACACACAGAGTGGTTAATGATTTTTTCTAAAGATTTATCCCTCTGTGATTCATCACCTACATCCAAGGAAATAAAAAAAATGTTCTCGCCCTCTTTCCATCCATGGAGGAAGATTAACTATTAACTCTGTACCCATTAAACTTACTACCATGTCCCCGAACAACAGCACATGCATCCGAGTAGCTCGGACACATTTTGGAGCCCTGGCGATTACAGTCTTCATCTGTAGAGCCCATGCAGGTGTAGCACCGCAGCGCCTCACCTAAAGAGAGACAAAGGGGAAGAATGCAGCTGAATATGAATTTTCCTCAACAACAAAAAAGGCCTATAGTGTAAATACTGATCCATCAATATTTATCACTTTTATTAATCAGCATTTTTGTATTGTTAAATATCAATTTGTACTTGAAAAAAAAAAATTATTACTATTAAATAATTTATTTAGGTTTTTTATTGCTTATTTTATTTAATATATTTATTTATTTCTTAATAGGGTAGTAAAAAATACATACATTAGATACATAGAAAAATAGATACATTCTCTAAAAACAAGTCTTAATATTTTGTGTAGTGCTGGGCAATCGATTAATCACATCCAAAATAAAAGTTTATGTCTACATAATATATGTGTGTGTACTGTATATAATTATTATGTATATATAAATACACAAACGTGCATGTATATATTTAAGAAATAATTGCACATATATATATATATATATATATATATATATATATATATATATATATATATATATATATATATATATATATATATATATATATACAATTATATATACAGTATATACATGTAAATATTTCTTAAATATATACATGCATGTGTGTGTGTTTATATAAACATAATTATACACAGTACACACACACACATATATTATGTAAACACTGTTTTGGGTGCGATTAATTGCGATTAATCTGTTGCCCATCACTAATTTTATGCAATTTATGCAAATGTTCAATACCTCCACACAATTTATTTTATTTTTATCTTTGTAACACTTTTATCATGTTGCAAGTCATGTCAAAATGTTCCACATATGAACTATGGCTCAATGCAAAGTATCAATGACAATAATGCCTAGGCCACGGCTCCAACTATCAAGGCAAATCTCCCCGGTGGCATAATCATTTGCATTTGACCGAACAAGGCTTCATACACTTTATGGCATTTTCATTTTGAATGTGGAAAAGGAAAAATGTCACTCTACTTTACAATGACATACACAGATAATGATGTGATCTCAATTTCCACAAAATCCAGCAGCTTTAAGACCGCAGCAAATATGCAATCAACAAGAGATCAATAAAAAGAGATACATTTTTTTTAATCTAAAATCACTGCTCTATGAAGTCTATAAACAGAACATTGACATTTCATCTTAAGTCATCTCTTTGCTTCAACACTCAAAGGAAATCAACAGAAGTCACAAGCAGAGAAACATGTCAGTGTTTTTAAATGTCTTGTAAGCAGTATATGAAAAGGCCTTTTTCATGTGTTTCTTTGCTATCATCTCCTAAAAGTGCTTTCTTTTAAACAAACATCCTTTAAAGTTCAAACCAACAGGATCAGACAGGTAAACTCTATGCCGGCGTGACTGTAACACCTTCAAACACAGACATTGCTTTTTAAAGTATCTGTTATGTGTGTCTTAGCACTTTTAGTTCACCCTAAAGACATCCTTCTGCTGCATCTGAGTCCCTCTGATAACAAAACCTTCAGTTCACAGGACAGACTCAAAGTTATTTACTGGCAGGCTATTCGGGCTGTTTGAAATTAACTTTTTAAAGTGCTTCTTTCTAAGCATTCATCTAAAAAGTCATCCTTCCTCTCCCAAAATGTACATTAAACTCTTACTTCCTGTCTGTTGAGTTATAAACACCACCATTTACAAATCATTACTGTTGCCAACGTCGATAATGATTGAATGATTTCTGAAAGATCATGTGACACTGAAGACTGGATTCAACTTCGCCGTAACAGGATTTTTTTTCCCTAGAGCAACATTTATGTTAGAAATGTACAAAACACCCCATTGAATCCTGTACCTGGACTCGTCCATGATGTCACGTAAGTCACTAAAGGTATTATTCATCGTCCTTCAAAAAGTACACGCACACACATATGAACATTTGAGATAAATCACTGGTTTGGAACTAATGCTGTCATCTCCTTTATTTGCCTGCACCGAAAACCTTCCGACAGAGGTTAGGAATAAGGATGTTACATATCATCTGCACACAACATCCATAACAAGAAAGAACGAGCAAATCGTCAGTTACTGTATGTCTCACCTCAAATATATCCAGACAGTTTTCTATTACAGCACAATCCTACTGGCAGTTGGTTGAGAATTGTTCAGCTGTCATTTCTCAAATATGTCCGGATAGTTTGGACTTTATAAAAGGAAGTGCAAGAAAAATGTCCAATAATATTACCTCCATATACATTTAATATTAGCTTCAATGTGTAATTTTAGTTTCCTTTTTTTTTTTTTTTTAAAGCAGCTTTTACTATACTCAATTAAGCACTTAGCTCTAAAACTTCCGCAGCAGATGCACGTAATGTAATGTTTTGCTGCCCATTATTATTGAATGCATTGTTGTTTTGGACAGAATTCCATGGTAAAGTGAGATATTCACTCTTTTTTGGTCCTGCAATCTAAGAAAAATTACGCCACCGGACTTGCAAACTCTTTTTAGCCCTCAATCTGTTCAAGGGATTGATTTGCACCAATTATTTTCTGTTAGTCATTTAACACCTTCCTCAAGGCCAACAAGATATTCTCAGGCAAAAGGACACTTGAAAAGGAAGAAATTGGAGAATCATTAAAAATTGAAACGCCTAGACAGAGAAGTCTAGGCTGAATAAGGATATGTACAGTAAGTGAGTGTGGCACACAGAGTAACTGAGAAGACCAGAGCAAAAACTCTTAAAACAGCAGAAAAAGCAATAACAGAGAAGTAGTACTCACTGTGAGCAGCGAGGAGGATGAGGCCCAGGCCCAACAGCAGGGAGAAATGGACCGCTCTCATGTCGCTGGTGGTCTATGGTTAGCACAATGAAAAGGAGGTTGTTTGCTCTTAAAACCCCTGAGCTTAAGCCCTGCTTTTGGAGAGCTAATACCCAACAGCAATGAGGACACACAGATTAGCCTGTCCACTGAGGCCTGTGCTTCGGTCTTAAGATCTACACGGATCCTCACCATCTTGACTAATCAGAGAAGAGGGATCGCTTACTGTGCTTCACCCATAACATTATTGCATGCGAGCCAGGGGTCCGATACTCCTTCCGGATTTCATTCAGCTAATGCCTTCATGTACAGTACTAGTTTATCAGTGACCAAACTCGCATCATTTCCCTTTGTGACACAGCTGAACAGCGATCACAGCCAATCAAACATTTGATGCAAAGGCTATTTGAATACGGGCATGTGATAAGGATAATTATCAGCTTATAATTATATAACCTTCTAATTTTGTAACTTCTACCATTTTACTTAGTTGTTCTTCCTACAATTACTTCCTGTTTTGTATTACTTATTTTATATTTAATTTCATGACAAAATGATTTATTGTATATAATAAATATAGTGATAACACTTTACAATAAGATTTAATTTGTTAACATTAGTTAAGTACATTAGTTAGGCATTTATTTATCTCAGTTAATGTTAATCTCGGCATTTACTAATACCTTATTAAAATCAAAAGTTGTACCTGTTAACATTATTTAATGAACCTGAACTAACCTAAACTAACAATGAACAGTTGTATTTTTATTAATTAATGTTAAAGGGATAGTTCACCCAAAAATGAAAATTGTCATCATTTACTCACCCTCAAGTTGTTTCAAACCTTTATTAGTTTATTTATTCTGCTGAACACAAAAGAAGATATTTTGAAGAATGTTTGTAACCATGCAGAGACAGCAACAATTGACTACCATATAGGGAAAAAATACTATGGTAGTCAATGGTTGCTCTCTTTGCTTGGTTACAAACATTCTTCAAAATATCCTCTTTTGTGTTCAGCAGAACAAATAAACTAATACAGGTTTGAAACAACTTGAGGGTGAGTAAATGATGACAATTTTCATTTTTGGGTGAACTAGCCCTTTAACAAAGATTATTAAGAACGGTAATGAATGTATTGCTCATTGTTAGTTCATATTAGTTAATGCATTAACTAACCTTATCTAATGGAAACTTATTGTAAATCCATTATTGTGATCTATCTAAATACATTTTGGTATAGATTTTTTTCACTAGGGTATCTATCTGTCCGTCCGTCCGTCCATCCATCCATCCACTAAAATGTATTTGAAAAACATTTATTTTATGCTAAGTATACTACAGATACATTTACATATTTATGTACTTAATATAAATACACTACAATTACTTTTAGTATACTAAATTGGTATAGTTAAAGTATAAATTGGTATAGTTGGTATAGCTAAATTGGAAAAAACTAATTTTGTACTTAATACACTTTAGTTATCCAGAAATAGTGTTGAGGTCCAACTAAAGATATACTTAAGTATATTTGATTGTGCTAAAGTGGAACTATTGCAAGTATAATTTAAATATCTTGCATTTAAAGACTGCTATTATACAGAGATCATACTATCCTTTCTAATAGTGATATTAAAACTCATTTAAGGCTTAATATTAAGAAATGTGCATTGTGCACATCTATCTTTCTAATCTATCTACACACACACACACACACACACACACACACACACGTTAGTATGTTTGCGACATCACCTATAACATTAAGCATCGGTTTCTGTCCATGTTCCAAAAACATTTCCATTGTTTGGGTTTATAAATTCAACTTTTTTTCCTCACTCACAGACAGTTTGGTTCTGTGCCAGCATGTAATTGCCACTAATATAGCCTGTCTGGTGTAATTTTAAGGCCCATCTGCCAGCTAACTAATGCATCTTTTTATGCACATACGTAGGATCATGTCAGCAAGATTCATTGTTTGTTCATTAACAACATTATTGCTTTCTTAAAATGCCCTAGTGGGAGGCTAAAAACGTATGCTGAATGAATAAATGTAAATATTATTGCATCAAACATCCTGCCTTTCCATTTTGTATACTGACTTTGTGTCTATGCAATTTGGGTCAGATGAACAGAAGAGCTGTATTGCCATCTTTTATTGCACTTTGTAAGCATGTCCTGTATAAATGACAGAGCTTCTGCTCTGCGTCAGCTATAACAGGACTGAGACAAAACCATTCAGATTAAATAAACTCAGAACCACTGACAGTAACAAGTGGGTTCATTTATATATCAAAATAAAATCCCAAAAAAAAAAAAAATCAAACATCAGTGTTGCTAGAAGACAACAAAAACAAATGAACAACAAGTATCTACAAAGATACACAAGGAAGCAGATCAAACTAGCAGTATCAAAATCTGCAGTCGTGTTCCTTTACTATATTCAAGTCATTTTTATATTTACAAACCCGTCAAGGCCTACAACATGCATTTTTAATTCATGATCATGAATACCACTTTGTGACAACTGAATGATTAATTCATCTATTTTATATTATATATATATTCTCTGGTCATTTCTGTTTTCGAGTTAAGAAGAGGGTACAACAGGAATCAGTTTAACAGTCGACTCCATCAGCGGTTGTCATGGCATCGACACTCATAACTTCAGACTCACTATAAACACATACTCTCTGTGTGTTTGTTTGTGTGTGTGTGTGTGTGCGTGCGCGCGCGTGTGTGTGTGTGTGTGTGTGTGTGTGTGTGTGTGTGTGTGTGTGTGTGTGTGTGTGTGTGAGCTATACAGACTCTCAAAAAAAGTCTCTACTAATGGGGAGTACTTTCACAAGACCCTCAACATAGGTAAGTTGGTGTACATTAATATGTCAAAATGAAGAGAAAATAATTACAGCCAGAATCTAGTGTGTCCTCCCAGTCGTAGGGACCCAGTCGTAGGGACAGTTTATGTGAAGACGTCAGTAGTGAGAGATCCTTTTCTTTGATTGGTTCATTGTTCTGTCCATTTGAAAATGGAAAAACAATACCGTACCCTTTAATCTTGCTTCTCTGTCTTTACACTGTTGTCCAGTCATTGTTCTTGTGTCTCTTTGTGGAGAGAACTCTGTCGAATGGACGGCTAGCTCTTCCCCATCTTGGCAATCAATTCATCACAAATTTTGGTCAGTTCCTCGATCTCTTTGTTCTGTAAAAAGATAAAACATAATTTTAAAATTGTCTTCTATCTTTTCAGCATCATTACTCCAGTCTTCAGTGTCACATGATCCTTTATATTTCATTTTAATATCCTGATTTGCTGCTCAAGAAACATTTATTATTTTGATCAATGTTAAAAAACAATTGCTTAATGCAGTATTTTTGTGGAAACCATCATACTTTTTCAGGATTCTTTGATGAATAGAAAATTAGAAATTAGAAAGTATTTTATAACTTTACTATCACTTTTGATCAATTTAAGGCATCCTAGCTGAATAGAAGATTTTTGAATATTATTTGCAACATTTTCATGTATTTAAATAAAATATTTAACTTTGTGCATCAAAACCACTCATTTCCTGGTAAAAAATTTTACTTGAATTTCAGTCAACAAATTTGCGACAGCTGAATGTAAAATTTTTGACAAGCCAAACATGTCAGTCTCTGAGAAACATGTAATTTATTTAAGCCACAAAACAAATTAATTATGTAAAGTAAGTGTAATGAACTATGCAAAACCATTTAGAAAGCCTCCAGCATGTTTTATAATTACCCAAAAATCAAACATAGTTCAATCCTCACACTATCCCGTCCGTCAAAAACGTAGGCTAGCTGTCGGTTGGGATATTAGAACTAAAACATGGACATACTGTAACACACTCATGGGAATCAATCACTTCACTGAATACTTGCTGGAGATATAAATAATTATTATCTTTCAAATCCACATCATATAAATATCACAACATCGATTTCTGTCAAAAAATAATGTGCACAATACACTGTAAAATTTACGAGAAGCAGAGGTCCAGCGAATGCACGCATTTCCTGGAAAACCCACAGTACCAGAAGTTTTGACTATGTTATCGCTTTCTGAGAAGAGGGAGAAAATGGCGGCTGAACGGCTTCAAATTGCTGTCTATCAGAGACGATAATTTACCTAATACATAGCGCACGTGAGTATAAATTTGTTCTTTACTCGCTGAAATAGAGTCGTATTGATCAGTAAACTAAGTGAGATGCTAAAGAGAATAAATCAATTCAATTGAAAAACTTTGTTCAACATGTATTGGTTTCTGGCGGAAACAGGAAGTTGTACATTATATTTTGACGGACATTCTTTATGTACGAATGCCGCATTCTGATTCTGAAACTGATTTTTATATTTTCAATAATTTTCTATTCTTGACTGATCTTTTTTCAAAATGTAGACTAACTGTTAAATGAGTGATCTTGAAATGAGTCCATGTTGTTGTCCAATTTGACTCTCACATGCTGATGTAATATATTATAAACTTACCAGGTGATTTTTATAAAAAAGTTTGATTACTATCCTCTCATTAAGGCAATTATCAAAGTCTGATAAATGTTTAATTTCCCAATAAAAGATTATACATTTTTACATGATTTGTTACATTTAATTACCCCTTTGCAGATTTTCAGCCATTATATATACAGTGAGGGAAATAAGTATTTGAACACGCTGCTATTTTGCAAGTTCTCCCACTTAGAAATCATTGAGGGGTCTGAAATTGTCATCGTAGGTGCATGTCCACTGTGAGCGACATAATCTTAAATAAAAAAAATCCAGAAATCACAATGTATAATTTTTTAACTATTTATTTGTTTGATACAGCTGCAAATAAGTATTTGAACACCTGAGACAATCAATGTTAATATTTGGTACAGTAGCCTTTGTTTGCAATTACAGAGGTCAAACGTTTCCTGTAGTTTTTCACCAGGTTTGCACACACTGCAGGAGGGATTTTGGCCCACTCCTCCACACAGGTCTTCTCTAGATCAGTCAGGTTTCTGGCCTGTCGCTGAGAAACACAGAGTTTGAGCTCCCTCCAAAGATTCTCTATTGGGTTTAGGTCTGGAGACTGGCTAGGCCACGCCAGAACCTTGATATGCTTCTTACAGAGCCACTCCTTGGTTATCCTGGCTGTGTGTTTCGGGTCATTGTCATGTTGGAAGACCCAGCCTCGACCCATCTTCAATGCTCTAACTGAGGGAAGGAGGTTGTTCCCCAAAATCTCGCAATACATGGCCCTGGTCATCCTCTCCTTAATACAGTGCAGTCGTCCTGTCCCATGTGCAGAAAAACACCCCCAAAAATGCTACCACCCCCATGCTTCACAGTAGGGATGGTGTTCTTGGGATGGTACTCATCATTCTTCTTACTCCAAACACGTTTAGTGGAATTATGACCAAAAAGTTCTATTTTGGTCTCATCTGACCACATGACTTTCTCCCATGACTCCTCTGGATCATCCAAATGGTCATTGGCAAACTTAAGACGGGCCTTGACATGTGCTGGTTTAAGCAGGGGAACCTTCCGTGCCATGCATGATTTCAAACCATGACGTCTTAGTGTATTACCAACAGTAACCTTGGAAACGGTGGTCCCAGCTCTTTTCAGGTCATTGACCAGCTCCTCCCGTGTAGTTCTGGGCTGATTTCTCACCTTTCTTAGGATCATTGAGAAACCACGAGGTGAGATCTTGCATGGAGCCCCAGTCCGAGGGAGATTGACAGTCATGTTTAGCTTCTTCCATTTTCTAATGATTGCTCCAACAGTGGACCTTTTTTCACCAAGCTGCTTGGCAATTTCCCCGTAGCCCTTTCCAGCCTTGTGGAGGTGTACAATTTTGTCTCTAGTGTCTTTGGACAGCTCTTTGGTCTTGGCCATGTTAGTAGTTGGATTCTTACTGATTGTATGGGGTGGACAGGTGTATTTATACAGCTAACGACCTCAAACAGGTGCATCTAATTTAGGATAATAAATGGAGTGGAGGTGGACATTTTAAAGGCAAACTTAACAGGTCTTTGAGGGTCAGAATTCTAGCTGATAGACAGGTGTTCAAATACTTATTTGCAGCTGTATCGCACAAATAAATAGTTAAAAAACATATATTGTGATTTCTGGATTTTTAAAAAAATATTATCTCTCTCACAGTGGACATGCACCTACGATGACAATTTCAGACCCCTCCATGATTTCCAAGTGGGAGAACTTGCAAAATTGCAGGGTGTTCAAATACTTATTTTCCTCACTGTTTATATATATATATATATATATATATATATATATATATATATATATATATATATATATATATATATATATATATATATATATATATATATATATATATATATATATATATATATATATATATATATATATATAAAATCAACTAAATGTTTTAACAACAAAAAACTATAGGTAATTTTTAGGCTTGCAAGATATGACTTCAGCAGATAAACATGTGGATTTGTGAGTGTGAGCAAACCTTTTGTTCCAGTGTGCGCTCCAGTGAGTCCACCTTCATCTGTTCTTTCCTCAGACTGGCCTGATGCGCTGCCTGCTCCTGCTTGGCTTTGGCTCTCACCTGAGCGATGTCAGCATTCGCCCTGCGGGTTCCACATGGTCAAAGACATGCCATCATTACATATTTCTAAGGACTCTTAAAGAACATTGTTCCAGGCAACATAGTTCCTGAAAAAAGCAAAGCATGTTTAAAATATATGCATGGACTACATGTGAAAGCTCTGTACTTACTTATCCAGTTTCTCCTCAGCGTGGATCTTCAATGCCTGGTATCGCTGCTCCTCCTTACGGACACGAGACAGGTACTCCTGCGCACATTTCTTCAGCACATCCTCATTCTGATGGGGGAAAAAATGTGAGTTAATGACTGATAATGATTAATAATGAGCTACACAGCTTATTGGATAATGTTAACGAACAACAATAAGCCGTGTTTCCAGGAACTTTCCCCAGGAACTAGGAACTTTGGGGTGGTACTCTGTGTTTTTTGACCGCAGGGATCAGGGTCTAAATTAAGTTCCGGGTAAACATTTCCGCGTTATATTTCCCTGCTCACAAGGCTTTTTTGCCTAATCTTCACGGTACTTTAGACCGCAATGGAAACACAGACAGCAATAGGTCTGGGGGGAAAAAGCTCCTGGAACAAATTGATCTGGGTAATTTCGGTGCAATTTAGGGCTATAGTAACTTAGGCATTGTTTTAGCAGTCGTGCTTTCGGCTTGGCTCCATTTTGATATGCAATGACCACAATCTATTATCAAATCAAGTCCTGACCTACATTCTTTGCTCAGAAATACATCACAATAAAGAATAGAAATGCACAATGACTTTAACCTTTCACAATCTCAGTGCAAAATAACTCACTTTGCGGAAGCCTTCCAAAACATCTTTCATCTTCTCGTAGCGCCGGAACATGTCAGCAAGAGATTTCTCCACAGAGTTGAGATCAGCTAAAGCCTGGTCTTTCTCCAGGATCAACTGTTGGATAGTGTGATGAGACAAAGTCTTCTCTCTCTGTTCACCCTCTGAGACATACACACAAAGACAAAAATCCATTATAGGTTTATAATATTATACAACACACAAACACACAATATACTCAAACAGATGTGCAAATGTGCCTTTGGATGCGGCAGAGTACTTCAGAAGTTATGCTCTACACCACTATGTCTACATTAATAATGACAAATGAAAAATGCAGATTTCGACCCATCGCTGTGATGCATGCAGACAACACTCACACACTCACACTCACTCACACACACACACACACACACACACACACACACACACACACACACACACACACACACACACACACACACACACACACACACACACACACACACACACACACACACACACACACACACACACAATGATGGGCAAGCCACTGAAACACGGTGAGAGATGAGAAGACCTTTGAAATACTTACTTGGTACAAGCATTTTAATGAACTGGTTTAAAGAACAACTGATTCACGGATTAAAGGGATGGTTCCCCCAAAAAATGAAACATTTTTCATCAGTGACTCACCCTCAATTTGTTCCAAACCTGAAGTTTCTTTCTTCTGTTGAACACAAAATAAGAATTTTTAAAGAATGTTTGTAATCAATGGTAGCCATTGACTTCCATAGTAGAAAAAAATACTGTGGAAGTCAATGGCTGCATCAACTGTTTGGTTACCAACATTTTTAAAAATATCTTCTTTTGTGTTCAACAGAAGAAAGAAACTAATACAGCTTTGGAACAACATGAGGCATGAAATTTTAATTTTTGGGTGAACTATCCCTTTATACCGATTCATCGCTCAGTTGTGTCATCATATGTTTCTAATCAATTATATTTAAAAATATTCTAGTTTTATTAGTTTAGTTTCAATGTACACTACCATTTAAAATTTTAGGGTGAGTATTTTTTGTTTTGTTTTAATAAAATAAATTAATACTGTGCCTTTATTCAGAAAGTACATCAAATACATCAGATTCAAATGATTTCTATTTCATAATAAAAGCTGTTCTTTTGAACTTTCTATTCATAAAAAAATCTTTAAAGAATATTAAACAGCACAACCGAAGAAAAAAAGATTTACGCAATTCAGTTAATAGTAAAATTCCATCAAATTGAATTGAATATTCCTTACATTTTTTAACTGAATAACTGATTAAGGATTGTTCAATTATTCAATTAAAATATGCAATGATTATTCACAATCAATCTTAAAAAAAGGCATAATTCTTTTTTTTTTCTTTCTTTTTTTTGTGTATTCGGCTGTTTGAAGAGGGTAATACGTGATTCACGCAAATGACACGGCGCAAGTTGAGCGTTTCGGCCGTAATAAGAAATGTTACTGTGGTAACTACTTTTTTTCTAAATGGTAGCTTGACTGTACTTAGGCTACTTTAAATTACGATGAGCTTAAACTTTGGAAAAGTACAGTATCAAAGTAGCTTCCCCAACACTGATGAGCTGGCGATGGAAGATGTTTGAGAATAGGCCTACAAAAAGACCTGAAGAGCAAAAACAGATGATGCTAAAAGTAGAGACACAATATCAGGCTATAGAAAGAGAAAACTCTCCTTTTCCGTCACTATCAGATGTGGTGGATTCAACACAAACAAAGAAAATAAAGAGTTGCTGTTACTTACCAGGCATGCCTGAGTGATTAATCAAATATTTATGAGGGACAGAGGGAGCAAAACAGAAAGAAGGGACGGCATTAAGTCAAGCCAGCAGGGTGGGACATGTGAGAGAAAAGCGTGTCTCAAACATGGGAAAATTTCGAAATTGATGAAAGTGTAAAGGAAGAAAGATGATGAAAACCATAAAAGTGGCTAAGAAAAATGAACCAAGGAAAAATCAAATTATGTAGACGGTAGATGAAGAAAATAGTGAACATGAAATCAAGTGGAATATCAAGGATGGTTTTTTTTATCACGAAGAATGAAAAAGGGAATGAAAATATTTTTTCTTTGTGCAGAGAGAGAAAAGCATGTCAAGGTTAAACCAGACACCCAAGATCACAATCTGAATATGTAAGAACGCGCACAGCCTACAGTATTTGCATGGACGTAAATACTGAAGAGGCAAAGAAATTTGATTAATGTGCCAGTAAGTAGGTGAGGCCTGGTAAGGAGCATGTTTAAGCAGAAGCATGTTTAAGTCTTTGGAGTCAAGTTAAATATACAGGCAGACATGAAGGTTTGTGCTTATAACTGACCAGTGTTTGGGTCCAGAGGAACGAAAGATTTGTCTGCAAATTAAATGAGAAATTAACAAATATTGATTGTATATGTGTGTTGGAGTGGCATGACTGGGAAAGGGCTGTATATGTTCATTTATAGTATTGTAGCAGAAGAAAATCACAGATAAATAGAACCAAAAAAACATAAGTGAGAAATTCCTAGGAGAAGATGAAATCGTATTGACTCACCGATCATCTCTGCAATGGTCTTCTCATACTCCATTACTATCCTCCTGTGAAGAAAAAGCAAAAAAGTTAATATTCAAAGATGCATTTAAACTACGATCAGATCCTTTTAAGAATATTGTTTCCTTAAAAAGCTCTAAATAAATCAAATAGGCTGTGTGACTTTTGTAACTTCAAAACCTTACATGTGACTTTTGTGACTTCAATAAATGTATAAATCTATAGCGTATTTCTTTTTTTTTCTTCTTTTTTTTTATCAAGTATCCAGAGGAATAAAATAGGATTGATGTACACTAACATTCATAAATTTTGGGTCAGTAATTTTTTAAAAATAGAATTGAATGTCTACCCAACAAGGATGCATTAAATTGGTCAACAGTGACAGTAAAGACTTTTTTACATTGTTACGAAAAAAAATTATACTTGCCATAAATGCTATTCTTTTAAACAAAAATGTCTCATGGTTTCCACAAAAATATTAAGCTTCAGCTGTTTTCAACACTGATAATAAGAATAAATGTTTTCTGAGCACTAGATCAACATATTAGATTATGATTTCTGAAGGAAATACATATATTAAAACAGAAAATAGTTATTTTAAATTGTTATAATGTTACACAATATTATTGTTTTTATTGTATTTGTGATAAAACAAATGCAGCCTGTTGAGCATAAGAGACTTCTTTTAAATAAATGTAAAAAATTTACCAACCCCAAACTTTTGAACTGTAGTGTAGTCCAGATGATCCAATCACAAGTGGTAAGCATTAAATACAAATGTAAGCAGGATCCAAAATGTTTTGTGATCTGATCACTGAAACCACATATAGAGGTAGTTGCTTTAAAAAAAATGTAGTTGGGCGTCATACAGATACTTTGCTAAAATAACTCACTGTATAGAAGGGGGAAAGTTATGCCATTTTTTTCTCAATTTCTTTCTGTTTGTTTTGTTGTTGTTTTTTAACACTGACGTAGTGAGTGACGCATGTATTCATGAGACCCTCAGAGTCAGAGACCCTCCCCTTGAAATCCGATCACAAGTGGTCACAGTAGATTCCTTTGTGATTGGATCACCCTAGACGGATCGTAATACCAGGTTAAAACAGGATTTAGAACCGCCTTTGAGCGTGTCCCACATTGGATGTCAAACAATCAAAGTTAGTCTTTTTTCTGTTTGCATGCAGAATCCACTCTGTCCCAGATGTTAGTAAAAGAAAGGATTGGTTGACAAAGTAAATGCAAATTAACAGCACTGACAACAATACATGCGGAGATAATAATCAAGGTAGATTACATGAAAGGTCAGGAAATTGGCATTTGTTATGTCATGCGTTTGAATACTAGAGTTCGGCTGGCAGAAAGACTTGCTTGGTGAAAAGCAGGTTGCTGGCACAGTAAGCAGATGGATTAGCTACATCTTCCCTTAGCCTCTTAGGCCTTCCTTATCCTGAGCCCAATCAGGCTAATGAACTAAGCTCCATTCTTATCCACACTAACAAGGCCCAGTCCAGCTGGCTGTAATCCTCAACCCTCCCCGATTACCTTGTTCTCTTTACCCCTTGAAAACAAAAGGACAGCTTTAAAACATTTAAAGCATTCTGAATTAGATAACACTGTATGTTTCATGTGATAAAGATATGACTGTCAACTCATTTAACCTCTCAGTTATGATCTTCTAACGCAAAAACTAATATAAACCACCTTAAAATGGCATTTAATTGAGTGACAAGACAGTTACATGTGTTTTCCAGATGGTTGACAACCAAATTAAATATCTTTTGTCTATTCCCTCTCTTCTTCTGCCTCCACGTCTGGCACATCTGACACATTAAGGCCTTCTTTAATTGGCTTTCTACTTACGCTCAACTTCAAAAAACATTAGGAAAGAGATAAACAGATTGAGAGGTGGTCTGAGGTTGATGCGTGCGAGCCTTGCCAGGTTTAATGCTCAGAGATTTTAAATGATGCAGCCTGATCATTTGGATCTGAGGGGTGTCATATCAGCTACGGAACATAAGTAGTGAATGAACGTTTTGGACAGTTTTATTTATTGGAAGAGTATTGAGAGGACAGGAAGTGATGGGAGAGGGGCGGGGGTAGGAATGGGGTCGGGAAATGACGCAAGCTTCACTCGTCACAGCTCACAAGGGCACAGGAATCTTTGTTCTGTGAGAACACCCACCTCATCTCCTCCACCTCCCGTCTACTCTCCTCATATTTTCTCTTCCACTCCATGGCTTCTTTCTCTTTCAAAACGACCTGAAATAAGAATAGCATCACACACATGAGCTTTTCACACTTATGTTAAACCAGTGTCATTCTGGGTTACCGCAAAAACCCGGGTTATCCTTTGCCATGTTTCAAACTGTAAAAATACTCTTATTTGCATGTGTATGAGGTTAATAAACACTGATTGGTGTTCTCTTCCGTGTTGTAAAGTACAGCCAAGTGAAATGGGTTATCAAAAAAAAAGAAAACAATTCAGGGACTTGAATCTACTCTCTCATCACTCCAGTTAATCAACATAAACTTCCCTCCGACTCTGAAACTAAGCACAGCATTCTGTGACTGTACAGAGCTAATGAATATTTAATAAGCAGTTTATGATTGGTTGTCATCTTAGCACTGCATCATTTCACACTTTTCAACTTTAACAATTCCTAAAATGAAAATACTAAGATTTTCCTCCCACAATATAGTCTATTTATTGTGGTGTGGTGTCAAGCAATGGGTGAGCATATACCTCTTCTCGGGCAATGCCCAGAGAGTGGTCCAAGTCACGTGGCAGATGAGGGCTTTCCCCTTCAATGTATCCTGCTCGGGAATAGAGGGAGCTCTTCGAAACGCCACTGTCCCCCGGTGAGGCAATTTCTCTCTGATGCCAAGGAGAGAGTTGTGGAGAAAGCATTAAAAACCTGTGAATTTATTTATGTACAAAAATATTCATTTCACACATCCTGGAGGGAAGCAGCGCATCATCTACAGGGTCTACTCAGCAAAGCCATAATGCCATGGAGAGCAGGCTCTTTGTTCGGCTTTCAAAAGCGTCCAGCAGTTTGCGATAGGCCTGCTGCATACAGCTGGGATGTTATGATTGACAATCCCCAATGTGAGATGGGTGTGAAAAGCTGTTTGTCATGAAAAGTTTGCGGCTTTGACCGAATCCGGGTAAGGGAGGGAATGCTGTGTCAGATGAGAACTGCAGGAGTACAGGTTGTTTGGTTATTGGAGATAAAAGTTGATGATCCATTTTGAATCAATGACAAAGAAAATATCCTTTAAAAAAAGTATGTATCGGGGTAGTTAATGCAACAGCCACTACAAGAACAAAAGTACGTAAAGGACAATTCAAAAGATAAACAGACATGTTTTACAAATTTCCACTTTCAAATGTAAATGTACTGTAATTTAATCGACTAATAATTGACTTCTGAAAACTAAATCAGATTTTTTTTTAAATTAACATCACAATAAAATGTTTATATGTACCATTTTCAGAAGGTAATTGTATCCTCTTTATAGCCAGTGATGGGGTGTTGTTACTGAATAATCATCATGTTTAGCCCTTAAACCCACTTGCTGATTAAAGCTGATTAATTCTTCCTAGCAAAGCTGGATTGGGAGATTAAATGAGTTTGACTCTTATACGAGGTAGGGGGCCGTGTGTTAGGGTACAAATACAGAATGCCCATCACATAATGTTTTGTCTGAAAGAAGCATTTATGCCTAATAACATTTATTGAGCATTACTGGGCTGCACTCAGATCATGGAGGGGGCACATACAGTATAACACACGGGAGGTACAAACTGAGATTACAAACCTGAAACAAAATGTTGAAATTATACTGGTGTTGGAGTGTTGATCTTGTGGTCTTGGATCTCTTATGATTATATACACCGATCAGGCATAACATTATGACAGGTGAAGTGAATAACACTGATTGTCATCACGACACCTGTTAGTGGGTGGGATATTTGAGCGGGTTTGACAAGGGCCACATTGTGATGGTTAGACGACTGGGTTAGAGCATCTCAAAAACTGCAGCTCTTGTGGGGTGTTTCTGGTCTGCAGTGGTCAGTATCGATCAAAAGTGGTCCATTGAAGGAACAGTGGTGAACCAGGTCATGGGCGGACAAGGCTCATTGATGCAAGTGGGAAGCGAAGGCTGGCCAGTGTGGTCCGATCAAACAGACAAGCTTATGTAGCTCAAATTGCTCAAGAAGTTAATGCTGGTTCTGATAGAAAGGTGTCAGAATACACAGTGCATTGCAGTTTGTTGTGTATGGGGCTGCATAGCTGCAGATCAGTCAGGGTGCTCATGCTGACCCCTGTCCACCGCCGAAAACACCAACAGTGGGTACGTGAGAATCAGAACTGGACCACAGAGTAATGAAAGAAGGTGGCCTGGCCTGATGAATCACGTTCTCTTTTACATCACATCGATGGCCGGGTGCGTGTGCGTCGCTTACCTGGGGAACACATGGCACCAGGATGCAATATGGAAAGTTTGAGGTGTTGGCTTGGCCTCCAAATTCCCTAGATCTCAATTCAATTGAGCATCTGTGGGATGTGTTGATCAAACAAGTCCGATCCATGGAGGCCCATTCTCGTAACTTACAGGACTTAAACGATCTGCTGCTAACATCTTGGTGCTAGATACCACAGCACACCTTCAGGGGTCTACTGGAGTCCATGCCTCGATGGGTCAGGGATGTTTTGGCAGCAAAAGGGGGACCAACACAATATTAGTAAGGTGGTCATAATGTTATGTCTGATCGGGGTACATTAAACATGGTCTGGAGGGGCCCAGTTTTGATCAATTTTCCCCAAAAATCTAATTCTGCACTGCATAATCTTATCTAGAAACTCCCTTAATGTGTGATCCAGCCCAAGAGAAAAGCATGTTGGTCATTACCAATCATAAACACAGTCATGGGTGATAAATAAGGCAGAGGAATAACTCTAAATGTAAATGAGAAACAAAAGCTTTCTAATTGAATATTGACAAGACAGTTCAGTACAGCAGTGGGGTTGTGATAAAGTCCTGTCATCTTCAGAGCAGCTGTGCATGTATTTGCATGAATGAAAAATGATCACTAATGACAAGAAAAGGTATAAAAAAAGAGAATGTGGAGAATGTGCTGAGGCAGCATGTGAAATGTGTCTGTGGGACTATTTCAGGAAGAGCGTTATCTAATAATGTATGTTAAAATACTGAATATTTTAAGAAGATCATCAATTCAGGCTAGTCATCACTAAACCTCATTACTCCATAATTCAGCTATATAATACAGTGTCACTCTTTTTATATATGAAAGTACTCCATAATCCTAAAATGTATCAGTTCTATGCCAAAAATACTTTTGATACATTAAAGCTCAATTCTATTTTGGAAGAAGAAGTCCAGAGGTTATTCGGGGGCAGAAACTATACCTGTGGAATGCGGGACGTCCTGTGACAGAGTTTGCTATCTGTCTGTGTGGATTTTCCTGCAGGTTTCTATAAAAATAACCACACTAGTTTTGACAGAGTGAGACAAAACTATTTAGAAAAACAGCTATGAGATCTATACAATGTTATGTGGGTACTTGATAGTCATTTTAAATGTGTTTAGAAAATGAGTTAGAGTTGATGTTTTTTAAATATGTATGTGACTGACTTTTTTTAGATTCTAATTTGAGGTTAGATTTTGCTTTTCCTTGTTAAAAAAGGAAATGGTCAAGAGAAACACACTCATGATTTCTTGGTTTGTCCACTACCGTTCAAAAGTTTGGTCAAAGTTTTTTAATGTTTTGAAAATAAATCTTATGCTCAACAAGGCTGCATTCATTTGATTAAAATACAGTAAAATGGTAATATTATGAAATATGATTACAGTTACTTCAGTCTTCAGTGTCACATGATCCTCAATTTCAAAACTGCAGATTTGCTGCTCAAGAAACATTTATTATTACATTATTCATGTTGAAAATATTAAGTGTTGCTTAATATTTTGGTAGAAACCTTTGCATTATTTTTTCAGGTTTATTTGATGAATAGAAATGTCAAAAGCACAGCATTTATTTGAAATGTAAATCATTTGTAACAATGTAAAAGTTTTACTGTCACTTTTAATCAATTCAATGCATATTTGCTGAATAAAAGTAGTATACAAAAATAAAAAAAATCTAAACACACTTAAAACAGGGCAATTTAATTCATAATTTAAATGTATTTCGTTTTAAGAATGTTTAGATTAAAAAACAAAAACACTGACTAAGAAAACGATTTTTTGCAGTGAGCAGAGAGGACAGGAAAAGGATGAGATGCTTTTGTCTGTAGACCTATTTTTCTGACTAATGGTGGTTTAGTCTAATGTTACAGGGACATTGGGATTAGAATATATGGACTAGACCTAGTTAGACTTTAGAGGGGTTGTTTTCTGTCCGTCTTACTTTAGCCATGTGGGAACCGTTGAGATTCCAGCGGCGTGGGCTGGGCTTCTTGAGGCGAGACTGTGAAGTGTGCAAGACAACATCATGAAAATGGAGCGGGAAGAATATGAGGCGTCGTGTTAGAGGGGTTGTGATATGCATGTGTGCGTGTTTGTGTATACCAGATTAGTCTGTTCATTCCATTTCCTGTACAAATGCTGAGACTGTGGTGACAGTCGCTCATCCAACATGACTGGAAGCAGCTCTGAGCTAAGCTTTAGGTGAAGCCACGCCAGTGGCCTCAGACCAGGCATACAGATGATCCGTATGTCCATTGTATTCCAATGAGTTAGTGTAAATTAGTAACGATCGAAACCAGGAACCAGCATGAATGTGACAAGGAATTCAGCTTACAACTTTTTGCTTAGGAAAAGCATATAAATGATGAAATCTACAAATCATTCATATTTGAAGTAATAAATAATAGTCTATATAGAGCATTAGTTTCCAAGTCACATTGACCTTCATTTCTATGGATCTCCTGTCCAGGCGAACATGCAGGATTGTCACAAAGCCCTGGGAGAAACACACCTCTTTTTGTGCAAAAGGGTGCTGGATTGGGAAAAAGGAGCACCAATCGAGGGACAGGAGCTGGGTTAGATGGCACGTCCACAGTATGGTGAGGTAGTTTATGGGTAGGTACTCACACTCATACCCAAGGGTGCAGTCAGGGGGCTCAGTTCAGAAGGGAGTATATTACATACACACACACACAAACGTGCTTGCACACACACAGGTGCGGGCTGGTTCAGCGCAGTACCTGAGGGGACACAGTGGACAAAGTAGGGCTCTGAGAGATGCTTTTGGCTACCTGTAGAGCCTCTATCCTCAGGGCTGCGAGCACCAGCTCCTCCTGGGCCACAAGGGAGGGTGGGGGGAGGAAAGGGGGAGTGACCCATGGAGTGGGGGCAGGGGCAAGGAGGAAAAGAGGGGTTAGAGTTGTACTGGCCTCACTCAATACTAAACCTGAGGGTGGAAAACGTACATGTACTGCACATACACACAGACACTCATACAGATTTTACTGTGAATGTTGTGAATGTGGTGAAATCCATCCATCGTTTCCTAAAAGTTAATTTTTGGAATGTATTTTTAAAGGGATAGTTCACCCAAAATACAAACAAAAGCTATTTAGCAGATTATCTGAAGAGCTGTTCTCTTCCATATAATAATAGTGAATGAGAGCCTGAGGCTTATAAGCTCCATAAAGACAAAAAGGCACAATAACAGCAACAAAAAGGTAGTCTATATGACTTATATCATGTGACTATAGAAGACTTGAAGCCACCATTAAAATGTTATGTTTTTGAAATAAGTCTCACCAAGGCAGCATTTATTTGATCAAAAAATACAGTAAAAACAGTAATATTGTGAAATATGAATACAATTTAAAATAACTCTTTTCTATTTTAATGTATTTCAAATTTAATAAAATAGAATATATTTTGTAACAATTTAACTTTCCTGTCACTTTTCATCAATTTAACGCACCTGAATAAAAGTAATCTTTGTCATTTTGGAGCTTAACAATCCCAGTTCCCATTTACATACAGGTTTGTATGTATACAGGGTTTTTTTTTTTCTTTTCGGTTTAACTATTCCTTTAACATCTCCTGAATCCAGCAATAGGGGCCAAACAAAACTGAGAGGCAAAACAGGGCAGACAAGGTACATGAAAGACTGGAGGGACAAACAAACACAGTGAAACACAGCTTAGTGAAGACACGCACACACTCATACACACATAGCAGCAAAGTTCCAGGGGAGAAGAGATAGTGGGCAGGTAGGTTTCTCTCTACACACCTGCAGTTTCTGAGCGAAGGCAGTGGGGTTGGTCTCTGCCAGATCAGGCTCCAGGTAGCTGAGAGGGGCAGGTGAATCAGACAGCCTGTCTAAGAGGGGCAAATCTGAGGGGTCCATGGGGCCCTGGATGGGGGACTGTGTTGGGAGTGAGAGCAGAAGAGGGACAAGAGGAGTAGGAAGTGCCTGGGTGTCAGTGAGGAGGTGCAAGCTCGTATTTAGCCTAGTGCATCATAACACTTCTATGATGGGTTTACAGAATAAACAATCTGCAGTACTGCAGTATGAATAAATAATCTGCAGTACTGATTCTGGTGAGGAGATCCTGATTAATATAAGCTGCACGCTTAGCAAAATAATGTTATCTTAAAGGGACAGTTCAAACAAAACTAAAAGTTCTGCCATTATTTACTATTGTTGTAAATCGAAAACAAATGATTATAGAAAAGTGGACCGTGTGCATTCCTCACACTGTCTCCTTTTGTGTTCTACTGAAAAAATAACAGCATATGAGTTTGGAATAACATGAGGTTAAGTAAATAATGTCAGAATTGATTAATTTTTTTATTTAGGATGCACTGTCCCTTTAAGATTGAAAAGTAACAAAGTAAAAATAAACCCATCTTCACACATTTTTGTGGTGTAATTCATGCATTTTGACTGTACGAAAACACATTCTCGGAACTCATGAAAAAACCACACTCTTGAAGGCGCCGACTCTATCTTTCAGTGCTTGATTGGTTTGCACTCACCACTCCATCTCTCTCGTTGCTCTGCGTTCGACTCTGAGACTGACTGTCTCTCTTTCTGCTTTTCTCCGAGGCCATGGGGTCACGAGCACCACGAGGTGGCAGCACAGGTGATTTCCCCTGTGAGATCTGAGCCTCCATCTCCTCAAAGCTCCTGTAATGTGTCAGACCAATACAATTAAACACATATACTGCCAAAGAGGATACATTGTTTTCAACCCATTAAAATTTAGTTTTGCGGCTCTACAGCCATCTATATGAGAGTGTACTTCTAAAAACAGAAAAACTTGCAGATAAATAGAAATAAATATATGCCTTGAAAATAATCTCTATAGCAGTTGCTCAATAGCTGACTAAATGGCTGTGACTTTTTGCTTATCAAGTCATTCATTGCATATTTAAGTAATATATGATTGTATATGTGTGTGTGGACAAAATGTCCCCACAAGGACAAGTATTTCGGATATTGCCATCCTTGTGGGGACATTTTGTCCACACACACATAAAAATTATACTACAGGCTGTTTTTTGAAAATCTTAAAGTGCATAAAGTTTTCTGTGATTGGTAGGTTTTTGGGGAAGGGTTAGGGGATAGAATATACAGTTTGTACAGTATAAAAATAATTAAGTCATAGAAAGTCCCCATTAAACATGAAAACCCAACGTGTGTGTGTTCAGTTTACCCGGTGCAGGGGGAGTTGGGCTCTGAATCGTGCAAGTTGGAGGTCTTCTTTGGACTGTCTGTCACAGAGTCCAGTTTCAGATAAAGTGATGGTTTCTTCACTGAGAGAGGCTGTAAATAAATACATATGCATTCACATTAATACAAAGGTCTGTAATCTAACATTAGTTTGGTGTTTGTCACACACGCTTGGTTTTTTTTGGGAAATGGCCCTAAGTTTGGTACATCTAAGGGTCAGGTAGATACTTACAGGTGCAGAGGAGCCAATCTTTTCCATGTATTCAATCTCATAGTCTGTAACTGCAGAGAAGACACCAGAGAAAATTAGAGATATATAGCAGGTTAAATGTTTTATAAAGGTTAAATTAGGAAATGAAAATAATATAAGGCTTCCAAAGAATATTCTTTCTATGTTGACCATCAGTTAACAGACTGACAAAACTATCATGAGAGTGGCACTATAATTCATCTGCTTCTGTACCAATGACCCAGTTATATTCAGGCAGAGACTGCCCCAGGGCCCAAACGATTCCCTGTAGGTCAAAGGCTAATAAAACAGGTCAGAGTGGGGTCATTTTGGGTTGCAGCCAAACTTGGATCACGTGGGAAATAATCTGATGGGTGAATATCACCAAAACTTTTCTTATATTATTATTAACTTATAATATTATTATTATTTTTAGGATCATTACTATTATTTTGCATTTTGACATTGTTTTCAAGAAAATTCATGAAAAAAATGTTCCCACCAAATTATCATTAGTACAATGAATCCAGACATTTTACTTTTTTTAACTACTGTTATTTTCAATGTAAATTCTTATTAAATTGTCATTACCACAATACAGTAGGGTTTTATTACTGTAATAAAATAATTTATTCAAATTACATTATTATATTATAAAAAAGCTTTGCATCATGTATATATACAGTATATATATATATATATATATATATATATATATATGTATGTGTGTATGGATGTATATATATATATATATATATATATATATATGTGTGTATGTGTATGTGTATGGATATATATTTTTATATATATATATATATATATATATATATATATATATATGTATGGATATATATATATATATGTATGGATATATATTTATATATATATATATATATATATATATATATATATATATATATATATATATATATATATATATATATATATATATATATATATATATATATATATATATATATATATATATATATATATATATACACACTGTGTGTGTATATATGATAAGTATTGGGATGTCACTATGCAAAAAAATATATATTTGAGCATAATACAATTGATAATAAATTGAATATAACTTGACTGGTTTTGTGAGATTTACTCTCATATTATTTTGAAATCAGTACTGTACTGACGGTCTCATTCTTTCAAAATATCTATGTAAAGTAATGTAGGACCATGGACACAATCCTTGACTCATAATTTGAAATAATGTAGTGACACAATAAGAGACTCTGTCCCCTCTCTCACCGTCACTCTGTGCAGGTAAACTGTTCTCGTTGACAAAAGCTGTGAAGTCTGTCGGCTGCGGGAAGTCTTGGGGGTCAGAGGTTAGCTCCACCTCCACATCATGTCTGGTCCATTTCTGATTGGTGGAGGAAGCCAGTTTCTCCTCATCTGTGGCGTGATCTTGTGAAGGGTCAAGATTGGCATCGGGCGAGTGCTCCTGCAGGTGATGATGCGTGTGTGAAGGTGTGGGCGAGAGTGGAGAACACACAGGACAACACTGTTATGATATGAGGTGACAGCGAAGGGAAGAAACAAATAATCTTCAGAATGAACGTCTGAAGTGACTGTGTACTGTAGGTGAATGTGCGCTCCTTAACTTACTTGTGCAGATGGCTCTGTAATCTGAGTCCTCTTTGGAGACTTCTTCACTCTGAAAGTGTTGCTGTTTAAGAAAACACAACATAAGTTATGTTGTCAGTTATTAAAATATCAATTTGGAATAAAAGACATAATTTATCATGTTTCCATCTACTGTGCTGTCCAACCAATTGGCATTTAAACTGTGTGCACACCAACCACCCTATTTATTATACACAGCAGTTTATTTTTTGACAGATACCGTACAGATAACATTCTATTGTTTAAAAGTTTTAGTTTAATAATACATACCTGTTGTGTTGTTCTGATACATGTTTTAGAAAACCTTTTGACAAATGCAAGTATCGTGTAATTTAACCAGTAAATGATGTTGCTTATTATTAAGAATTAAATCTCATCAGTTAAGATTTTAACAGTGCACAATGAAATTGATTATTCATGGTTTACATATGAATGTTATATTGTGCAGTTTGGGTTTTTTAGTGAAATGTGTTTTAATAGTGAACATTTTCTTTTTTGCTAATGCAATTTTTATGCCATGTTTTTTTTCTACTCACAATTCGAACCACGGCAGGAAATTAAAGACACACAGCTACTAGTAAATGAATTGGAAATATGTCTCGCAGACGCATGATGGTTATGCAGTAAATATTTGTGGTTTTGAATAAGGAAATGGATACTCTGCCTAAACACATTCACAGTTAATATTAATCCCTGTAGCCCTTAATAAATTGCTCAATTACCTAAGAAAATGACACATGTAACAACATAACAGACTCATATCTGATCCTATTCTGTTGCTGTTGTTGATCTTGGTCCCATTTCATACTGTAAGTGTGATGTAAATATTTCATTTCAGCAGCATTGTTGAAACTCGTACTTTAAAATCTGAAAAGACATCTGTGTTGAAAACAACCTTGAATTGTGTAAGAATGGCGGAGGAAAAATCTGCAACTGAGCAATATACTGTACATTAGATGAATTAATCTAAAACAGGTGCAAAGGATCCAGCAAACTCCCCTTCTAAAGGTAATATTACTTTTAACTGCTTCCAAATAGCTGCATTAATGTATCAGTGTGTTCAGGGGGTCTTACACAAGACAAGAATGTCTTGCTCAAGGGCACAATAAAGATTCCCATGGCAACTTTCCACTTACAGTTTCTGCTTACACATAATAAAACCTGCACTGTTTATTATCCACCAGCGTGTTAACCACTAGGCCAAGCTAAGGAGGGAAGATCTCTAAAGTAAGAAAAATCTCATAAAAAATGTCTGGATAAGGAATTCATTCAGAGGTGTAGAGATAAGATGTCAACCTTCACGCCTAATTCATTGGAAAAAGTGTAGTCAACAAAGCTCAAATTAAATGATGTGTAAAATGTAAGCCAATAAGACTAAATGTTCCAGCCTTGTGCACATTTGCACATCTGAACTCTTCCTCTGCCCATGTTCTTGGAATCGACTGCACTTATTGGGGGCTCCACTAGATGGAAACACATTCTCATTGGATAATATCAGACATGGAGCAGAGGAAGAACTGATTAAGAATGATGTGAAATCAGTCATATGTATCAAATTAAATGATTAAAACAATTGATGGGCTCATGAGTTAAAAAAAAAATGTTAAAATGACATTTTATGTTAAGCTATATTATTACTGATGTTGATTTTCTTCCATCTCTCTACTTACAAGAAACAACACAGAGAAGAGACATTGCTGGACTTCCTGTGATACATGAGATCAACAGACAGACATGTGACAGAGGCTGAAAAACAACAAGTACTAACACCCACTCACATACACATATGTATCTGACCATTCAGAAATATACACACTTTTTTTACTAGAATTACACACAGCGCTCTACACTGAATGAATGGCACACATTATGATTCATAATAAGTGCAGACTTACGATTTAAGAGGCTTCTTCTTGTTTTTGGCAGGTTTGTTCTGGTTGTGATCCTCTAACTCCACAATGTTATCATTGTCATTCTCGTTATCATTGTTGGACTGGTCAAAAGTGGCAGCTTTCGTTGGCGGGTTCTCCATATTGTTAGACGATTTGAAGGGATCGATTGAATCATCAAAGGAGTCGGGATCAAAGCTGTAGGATCCTTTGGGCAGTCGAGGAGAGTTCGGGACACCACTGCTTGAAGAAAATGGATTAAAGTTAGGGTCATCCCACTTGCTGGGGTCAAATTTATACGACGCCGTGGGGATCGGGATATCATCATTGTCATTTGAAAGTGCTGGGACATGTGAATTGTCAAGTTGTTCTGTCTGGGGTGGAGGGGCCTTCTTAATCCCCAGTTTTGGCTTTCGGATGGGCATCTTGGCCCCTGGTTTCTTGCCGAGGATTTTGGGAGGAGGAGTACTGCGCGGCACCTCTCCACTATCCTCTGAATAGTCAAACTCCAGTCTGACTGGTTGACGCTTGGCGATTGGTTGTTCCTCAATGTTAAGTGGTTGCTCTTTTTCAGGTGAAGGGGCACGGGGCTCCTCTACAGCAACAGGGGTGCCTGAAACCAATGTAAAATCCGCTTTCCTGCCTAAGACCGGCGAGTTTGCCACTTTACTGCCTCCTGTACAGAATGGGTCAATGTTCTCAAAGTTGTCCGGATCCCATTTGTAGGAGGCACTGGGAGGAATAGGAGACTCCTCGTCTGGGACAGTGGGAGCCTCGGGAACTGGATCAGGAAGTTCCGGTTGGAGTTGAATTGATATTGAGGCAGTAGTGGTCTCCTCAACCAAAGGTGGAGGACTCTCAACTCGAGACTTTACTCTGTTTCTCCGTAGGGTACCAGCAGGACTAGGACAAGGGCTGGGAGAAGAACTAGGCCTCTCTTGGGTTTGCAAGGGACTTTCGGGAGGTGGTTTCCCTCTCTTTTTCTCTTCCGGTGTGCTGCTAGAAGACACAGTTTTGGGAGAGGAACGCTCTGGGTTTGAGTTCTGTCTGGAAAGAGGCTTCTTCTTTAGTGAACCTGGACGGGGTTTCTTCACTCTACGAAGGGTTCCCGGAGCGCTCTCTGTTCCTATGCTAAATGACTCTGTTCGTGGGTGAATGGGTTTGTCAGAGGTTCCTTCTGAGGATTTGTCTACTGGGCTCTCTAACTCACCAGACTGTAGGCTTAGAGAGCGGGTGAGAGGTGTTCTGCTTGATGGTCCAGACCCAAAATTTGATTCTGGTAAGGGGTCATTTGCGATTAAGTGATCTAGGTTGTAGGCGCCGCTAGCAGCTATTGGTTTGTCCTCATCAAAGACTATAGATTGAGAGCGTCTTGGAGGTGGAAGTACTGATGGGTCTTGATCTTCACTGGCAGAGATGTCAGCAGTGGAAGCTGTGAAGATGGAGAATGACATGTTACTTGATATTTAAATAAAAAAAATAGATCATGATTTGAAGAAGCAGATAACAGCATAGTGCTCACAGATGTATTGGTATTATTTTAAGTTAAAGAACTGAAGAATGCAGAAGTAAAAAGTGATCAATTGAGTGTTAAATTGACAGGAAACCTGTTGCCTTAAAATTATACATTACTTAATTTTTTTCAATTACACGTGAAGTTTATTACTTAATCATTTTAAAGCAATGGGTTTCCTCACTTTTTTAGGTTAAGTCAACAAATCCGTTTTTAGAGAGTACAGAATCCGTTTGTTGGTTAGTTTAGCTTTTTTTTTTTATAGATCATCTTTCTTGAAAATACCTTCAACAGCAATGCATTGCATTTCCACTAGAGGGAGTACGAGTGAAGTGCTTGATAACAAAGACTACTGTACTCCAGTCAGAGAATAATTTAAGTAAAAAGGCAGTCTTTTCTTGGTTTAAATTTTTTTTTTTGGCCGGGGATAAACCAAAACAAGAAAATAAAACAAAATAAAACACTGGGAAAAAGTCACAAAGAGAAACGGAATTGAAATACTAAATATAGAATAAAGATTTTAATTGGACTGCCATCGCTTTGTTTCCAAAAAAGCACAAACTGACATCTAAAATGTGCATATAACATATTCTTGATATAGTTTATATTTCTAGCTATATTTACTTAGATAATCTTCTGGTGTTTTTCATAACATGTCTTGGGTTCTAAAGTTAAGAATTGTAAATTCTGTTGCTGTACACTCTCTGCTAATTAACACTGTCCTTTTTCATTTATAATAAAAATTACAACATTTGTTCACAACAAGAAACAAACTCTATTTTCTATGTCCTGCAATCTAAGCTTTGCCTTAAGCATTTCAATGCCTAGTAAACCCTGAAGCTATTCAGACAATAAATTAAACTATTTGACTCTACATAAGAAGATTGTGGTGTGAATTGTGATGGAATGAAGATCTAAACGTACCTGTGTGTTCTGGGGACAATGCCTCTGAGCTGGTGCAGGCGGGCTCTGTTGGGGGCACTGGTGGGGAAGGAGACTTCACAGGGGTGGTGGACTCAGGGGTTTCGAATGCTCCGTCTGAGTCTGAGCTCCTACAGAAGAGACAATGAGACAGAAGAAAGTCTGAATATAGCCTATTGAATTACGCGTTGATTTAATAATCTCATAGAAGTATAAATATCATGTCTGCTTTGTTTCCATACAAAGAAGTTGCATATCCAATCCAACACTGATACAGCAAACAAGCAACATCCATTTATGAGGTAACAAATCACAGATTAACTTTACATAACAGGATCAAATACATTCAGATACACCTATAGTGTGTTAACTAATGATTCATTGTGTGCCTTATAAACAAACACGTATGTCTAGTAGGCCCTGGTGGATATTTACAGATGCAAATCTGAACCTGCAGCTAGGAGACCAATAACAGCATCTCAAACACATTATTACACTCAGCCATGGTGTCCATTTTCTCTCTCGTTCACTATATTCTTTCATTATTTGATTTGAACCGACTAAGTATCACAGTGAAGGTGTTTTTTTTCAAAGTCTATTAACAGATTTTATTGCAATTTCAGTAAAGACTGATGATGCCCATGTTGCTTATTTGGCCAATACAACAAAATGTCGGTTTGTGAAAAAAATTCTTAGGGCATGGCATCAGTGTATAATATACAAATCTGACACAGTACGTGATCGCATAGGCGAACACATCTGTACAAATAAAGCAACAGTCCAAATATGGCAACAAAGGCGCAGCCTCAGACAGATGTGCAGACCCCCACCCAGTCTAACCGCATTAGTCCCTGTCCTCTCCCTGCTGTTACCACAAGCTCACCTCTGCCTGCCGTGTATCATGTAATCGTGTCTGGAGGTCCAGCTGAGGCTGCGGAGGAGCCCTAGGGCTGGGTCTGCCCCATCCTCTCCGGATGTCCCTCCCAGCAGAGTGTCCCAGCCCCAGCGAGCCCACTGCAGCGGAGACAGAGCCTGCCACGCGCTCACTGCCATATCTGCCACCGATCACAGGCTCACGGTCACTCATGCACGTTCCTCATTCCTAATGCAGAATCCTGAAATCTGGCGCACCTTGGTTCTATGGCTTTGTGAGCTATGTCCCCTTCTCCCTTTTATCCAACCCTCCCTTTTATAAAAATCGTATGTTCTTTCTCTCTGGTATCTTGCTGAAGGTGGGCTTTATCCAAATGAAACCCGTTGCAGATACTCGCCACTTGCAGACTCACTACTTGGCGCTCTCTCTCTCTCTCTCTCTCTCTCTCTCTCTCTCTCTCTCTCTCTCTCTCCAACATCCTCAGACACGTTCTCCCTCCCCCACGTTTAAGAGAGAAGCAGACTTCTCACTCTGGCTGCTGTAGTATAAAGGGAAAAATACTGTTTTTCTTTCTATATCATGATATTTTTTTGTATTATTCCTCATTTCGGTTTCTTTTTTTCTCTCTATCAGAGCTGAAATTCCCTGCCAGTCTCTCCTACTTTACTGTAATGCAAGTATAGACAATCAGAGAGGACAAAAACTTATAACTTAACTGTTTCCATTTAATTTCATAATTGGTTTCTCTGTCTGAACTGATATTCCCTATTCGTATCAATAGCAAGGACTTTGGCTGCAGTCATACACTCAGTTTTGCTGCATCAAACACTGATGAATGTATCGATGCCTTCACTTCAGTGCAGAGAACACACCCATTCCCTGCTGAAAAGACCAACATGTGTTTTTGATGCTGGTCCATGGGATGCTAATCAGAGATCTTAACCAGCAGGACAATCTAGACCAGCAGCAAATCAAATGTCAAAACTGTAGTGGTCTTCCATGGTGCTAAATCATATTTCCATATTTATGCTAAATCAGTCAATCTTCAAAATGATTTAAAAACTGTAATTAGAGATTTAAATTTAAATGACAAAACATGCAAACATTTTTTAACACATATGCCCCTAATGTGAATTTGAGATACGCATCCAGCAGTTTATTAGCAAAATAAGAGATTTACTCTTCATAACCTCAGCAGAATGACTGAAAGGACGGACTCATTCCCTTTCCTGACCTGATCAGCACACACAATGTCAACAAAAGAGGATGAGGTGTACATGTCGATCACATAATTTAATGAAAAATGCCACTCATAGAGGTTGACCAATTCATCAGTTTTGCAGATTAATCGGCACCGATAGTTGATTGGTGAAACAATCGATTATCTGCAAAAATCCATGCCGATAGTTCCGGGTTGTGTTCATTGCTGAGAAGGGTCCGTTGTTATTATACAGTACCAGAGCGGCCTCTAGAGGCAGAATCACTGATGCCTCGTGTTGTTTGTTTTGACACGTGAGGATGCTGACACATCAGATGCGCCTTTAAAACACTGACAACGAAAAGGTATGTATACAGTATACTACAGTACATGTTGCCATATCATTATACAATAATTAATTTGACTAGATGCTGTATAAAGGTCTGTTCACACCGGGATGATTTTCGCGCGTTTATCGCCGACGTTTAACGCCTCGTGACTAAACAAAGGGCGCCAATGTGAGTGTGCACACCAAAACGCCAGGCATAAAAGCGTCATTTTAAAAAAAAAACGCCTCAGGTTCGTTTTTTTTATTTTGACGCGGCGCGTTAAAAACTGGCCAACCAATGAGATCAGCGCTTTTGTTCACGTGCCTGGAGCTGCTGAAGTGACAGTAAAACACGACTTGGTGGCGCTCAAGACAAAACGGAGACAAAGACAAAGAAGAAGATGAGCTGCTAATGCTGCCTGCCAGTTAGCAAAAAGTGTGTGAATGGTTTTGCCATAGACATAATATATCTATGGTTTTGGCAAGCACATAAATACGGTCTCTCTTTTTCTTCTGTGTGACAAGTGAGTGTCAGAAGCGTAAAGTGTCGCAGCACCACCTTGTGTACCGGGAGCGCTATCTACGGAATGTGCACGTTCACTCGGCGCATCGCCAGTGAAAATTGCTTGGGTGTGAATACTCAAGACACGCCGAAAAACGTCACGAAAAATGCCGGTGATAAGCGTGCACAATATTTGTCCAGGTGTGTACAGGCCTTTACAATGTGAAAAAAATGTTTAATGTCACAATTGTTACCATCTATATGCATTCGTTTATATCCAGCTGGTCACTTATGAATTCATAATCCGGCATTGTTGCATTTTTTTTCAAGCTATTAACATGAGAAAGAAAATGTATATGTTCATGCAGCCGACAGAAACATAAGCCTATAAATAAATCCGATTTCAGTTCTTTTTTTTTTATCATCACTGCAATACATATTTTGTTATTTTGATTAGATAATCATCAAGGTCATTCTAAAATAGAGGCAAATAAATGTGAGACTATACATACAATATACATTTACATAACTTCAATGCTCTGGCCTTTGTGTAGATAATTAAAGATGGCCATCTTTAAGCCTGACTGTTTGGATTTATATGGAAGGGCAACACTTTAAATAAGATTCCATTTGTTTTCTATTGTCTCTATACATTCTATACAATAACTAAGGTTAATAAATGCTGTAGACGTATTGCTCATTGTTAGTCTGTTAATTTCAATATTTATACATTCATTTTTAAATTTGTATTTTATCTGTTAACCATAGTTAATGCACTATGAACTAACATGAATGATCATGGTACAATTGTATTGCTCAAATATTAATACATGCTGTAAAAATTTATATTGCATAATGCATATAGATCATGTAAGCTAGCAAAAGTTAACAAATGGGACTTCAAAAGTGTTACCTATGAAATAATGTATATGTTTCTAGGTTTTAGCTAAAGAAATGTACATTTGACATGTAATATTTTAATGTTTAAATTATTCTCAGATGGCAAAGGCTTTGAAGAAAGTACCAGCGTGGGAGTATTTTACTGAAGAATCCGCATACTTATTTCATTAAGCATATTTTCATGTTTCTCTCTCTCTGAGAAGAGAGAGAGAGAGAGAGAGAGAGAGAGAGAGAGAGAGAGAGAGAGAGAGAGAGAGAGAGAGAGAGAGAGAGAGAGAGAGAGAGAGAGAGAGAGAGAGAGAGAGAGAGAGAGAGAGAGAGAGAGAGAGAGAGAGAGAGAGAGAGAGAGAGAGAGAGAGAGAGAGAGAGAGTGTAACGTTCAGTTTTACTTGGAGTGTTATGCTTGTTTTTATCCAGTAAGCCTATCAATTTGAAAAACTATTGGTTGATTAATTTGATTAATTTGATTAATCGGTTATCGGCAAGTACGGTCCAACCAACCTAGTTATCGGTATTACAATAATATTCTAATTTAAGTATTATCTCTATACAGATCAAACCCAAAATGATTGGAATGGGTAATGCTCTAATTTGAATAAAGATGGAGAGCAATACAAAAAGTATACTTCTTACGAGTGTTGCAATATAATGTTTAGATTACAATATAGATTTGCGTTCAAAAATAATATAATTAATATTACATTCAATATCATTCAAAGACAAATGGCATGGAGTGCATTTCAAAAGTATTCCAGTCTAATTTTACAGCAGTGTGTTAATGACATTCGATGAGATAATTATCAGTTAATGAGCATTTCAGCCCATGTAGTGATGTTTCCACAAATCTGGCAAGGACACTGTTGCCATGGTGACAGTGCTCTCTAGACATGTGCTCCTATGCGCTAGACAACGCACACACTGGCAACTTGCATTAAATCCTGGACAAAGCCTCAAATTTCCTTCTCTTTCGCATAGATCCACACATGCACAGGAAGTCTATTAGCGTACATAAAACCCATTTATTTCCTGGTATGGGAAAATAAAACACTGATTTATTTCTGAAATGTCTGCTGAGGAAATTAGGTGGAACACTGTATCATCAAGCTTATGTTCCTCTCGGGGGCTTTAAAAAAAAATGGGTTTTCCAAGTCCTATTTCAAACTTTCCTTTATTTAAGAAAAAAATAAATAAATGTGTAAATTTTTATTAATGCCACTCGGGAGTATTTGAAAATTGCTAGTTGTAAATTGTAAATACAGTAAATTAAAATAATCAGAATCTGCAAATCTTCAGGACCAAATATCTACTAAACAAGTAAACATCTGCAATAAACATTATAAGTTCAAATATATTGTGAAAGGCTAAAGGAGACAGAAGAGGCAAGTCATTTCAGGTGAGTTTGTCTGCTTGGAGACAGTCAGGCTTGTCTGGCACAGAACAGCACTGCTGGGTTTAGCCACAGACACTGCTGCGAGCACGACAACCCACAATGCTGTTTTAACAAAGCTAACCTGAACGAAAGGACGGCTATTAGGGGGATAGAGAGCAGAGTGATCAAGAAATTGCTCCATAAACACTGCTAAAATATATCAACACATCACTAACAATAGGCCTGCATTAAATCATACTATGTACATCTAAAATCCACATTATAAGCTTAACCATAATTAAAATGATCTTGATAAGAAAATAAAAGAACCTAGGCTATTGGTTAAAAAAAGGTTGTGATGTGCTCATTTTTATGCCAGAGGGTACAAAATGTACTAGAGACTGAGGTACTGGCACAGGTTGACCAAAAGAGGGAGACAAATGAAACCGTAACAGAGGGAGGAAGAGACTGGCTGTGCTCCAAATGGAATACTATAGCACATTGTGTACTGGTGTGTGCATGCTATATCCAACATAGGCCCTGTTTCCAACCCCTAGAAGTCCCTTAAAGGGATAGCTCACCTAAAAAATTAAATTCTGTCATTTACTCACACTCAAGTTGTTCCAAACCTGTATAATTTCTTTGTTCTGCTGAACACAAATGAAAATATTTTGCAGAATGTTGGTAACCAAACCATTGACTACCATAGTAGGAAATAAATACTATGGTAGTAAATGGGCGGGGGCCCGATATCTGCATGGTTATAAACATTCTTCCAAATATCTCCCTTTGTGTACAGCAGAACAAAGACATTTATACGGGTTTGTAACAATTTTAGAGTACGTAAATTATGACAGAATCTTTATTTTGGGGTGAACTATCCCTTTAAGTAAACTTCAATATATTTTAATTCAAAATCAGGAATGCATATCTACATATCTCAAAATTACCACTGGACATCATATAATACAGGCATTCGAGTCATAATCCCTGGCAGCTCGATTTACAGTAACTCTCTCAGTCTGGATAAATCATTGATTCAGTTCAAGATGCGATATGATGCGTAATTCACCCAAACATTAAAATTTGGTCATCATTTACTCACTCAAGTTGTTCTAAACCTGCATGAATTTATTTCTTCTGCTGAACACAAAAGATGATATTTTGAAGAATGGGTAATCAAACAGTTAATGGGCACAATTGAGCAGAAGATAAGAAATTCATACAAGTTTGGAACAACTTGAGGGTGATTAAATAATTTGGGTGAAATATACCTTTAAATCAAGCTAATAAAGACTATATATCAATATATATCATATATTAAGTCAGAAATCCTGCAGTACCATTAAACGGTTCATAAAAACTACAGGACCAAGGTTCCTCAGTAAAGAACTGCTTCCTCTCTGGAGGGATGCAGTGATGTACCAGCTTTCACCACCATGCTCTCAATATTTGATGTGCGCTAGATCTCCTGCAGCACTGAGTTTATTTCTCTGAGAGGATTTAAGGAATGATGAGAGACAGGGAGAACTGGTCATAAGCATCACCAAATGGGACGTCTCAAAGCTGAATCACCACACTGCTCATTTTGACACTAGGCTGTCAAAAGACAGGGTGAATGTCTAATGGACCCATCACATACTGGTGGGACAGAAGGACACATGATCACCGGATGACAGCCCCATTTAACATGTCACGATACTGCATGAATGGCAAAATGATCCTTACAACACAACAGCACAATCTAGATAACTAGGAAGTCACTGAAGTGGTGGTTGGCCAATAGTACAGCACATGACCAAACAGGTACAGCATGTGCCAGTCAAACAGTTGTGTATAGAAAAATGAAAAGGGTGGTAAACCACGATTTCACTTTTCTAACTTTAGCTAGTGTGTAATGTTGCTGTTTGAGCATAAACAAAATCTGCAAAGTTACAACGTTCAAAGTTTAAAGCAAAGGGAGATATTTGCTTTTAAATAAATCAATTTCTAAGGACTACAGCAAACGGCCGGTAGGGACTACTACACATTCCTCCAGGGTTGCTGACATCACCAGCCCCAATATTTACATAAACCCCTCCTCCGAGAATATTAAATAAGGGGGGGCGAGGCCATTTTGTATCGCAGCAGGGAAGCGTTGTTGTGGTATAGTTAGTAGGCTGGAGTGTTGTTGCTAATGCCGACGAAATGCTGTTATCTTCATCCAGGTCTACTTTGTTCAGCCTTACTAGGGACGGGGGTGCGTTTATATGCATGCGTGTATGAGAGGGGAACACGGTCGCATTTGCAGCAGATATATGCTGCCCATCATAAATCAAAGCACGAGACAGACAGGGGTCGGAGGAGAAGACCGGAAAACGTGACATAATGGACAATATTCGTCTGTATTTGCAATACACGAGGCGGGCGCGTGCGGCTCCCGCTGCACATTTCACGGAGGAAAGCTTCCACAATCTTCGCGAGTTCAATGCAGGATTCTTACAACGGCTTGTCCTGAAAGATGGATTTAAAAACAGAAGCTGTTTACGGGCCACAACCTATAAGTATGATTTATTTTCCGTCGATGTGTTTTCCTGTAATAGTTCGTATTGTTAATTGTACGTTGTAGCAAGGAAGTAAACAGATGACAACGCTCATTTGGCTCTGCAAACCAGTTTGTTAAATGCTCATTCATACTTAACGTTATCTGACAAACACCTAACGTTACAAACTGTTTTAAATCTCAACAGCGAACTTGGCATTAATGTAAATTATTCTTTGATTAGAGCTTTTATGTATTGTTTATCTACAGGCATGCTAAACATGGTTCTGTGTTTGATTTGGATACAATAGTAAAGCCAATGTTTAGTGTTCGTTCTTGCGACAGATATTTGGCAAATCGCTCTAAAAATACAAAAGTAACGGTGCCATTCAGTAGCGATCACTATAGATCCGCAGTCTTTACTCTTGAGGACTGAACAGGTTCTGCTCGATCATCTTCACTAAAATTGTCTGGGTCTGATTCGGGCTCAAATTGGTATGGTTTTATTGACGCCATTGTACTACCCAAAGCACAGAGGCTACCGGTAAAGGTAAGGGGCGTGACGTTTCCGACAAACGTGCACTAGGCGGTTAGCGAATCACAACACACTGGAAACCATCAGAACGTTTTTACAAGGAGGGACAGAGCAGTGTAGAATAAAGGTAAAATATATGAAAAATAATGCATTTTTTTAAAAACAAAGCATGAACACATGTTACAGTGCACCCCACAAACACAATCAAGCCTTCGAAAGAATGTGCTTTACCACCCCTTTAAAACAAGCTACTAGAGCCTTTATGCCGTTCGTGAAAGAAAGTGCAGGTCAGATGGTTACAGCCTTCACAGAGTTGAATGCTTAGCAGTGCATGAAATCTCCTTCAGTCTACATGTTTCCCAGTAGAACTGAATGTCATCGCATGGTATGGCTTCAGTGGTCTAAAGTGAGTAAGTACTAGTGACATTGAATTCAAGACTAGATATAGTGCTTTCCATTAAATGACCGAGAATGACAGTAATGACTGTTGAAAATTCAGCTTTGCCATCACAGGAATAAATTACTCATAATATATATACTAAAATAGAAATGATAGAAATAGAAAACAGTTTTTAAATTGTAATTATATATATATAAATGATGACTCCCTAACTCATGCTTTTTCTTCCATCAGGTTGCACTCCTGATGAGCTACTGGCAGGTCAATGAAACAAATCTAATAGTATAAAGCTTTTAGAGTTGAGGTTCAAACTCCCACGTAAACTAAGCAGGTACTGTTATGTAAGAATTCTCAAAAGGGGGTTGCATAAGCCAAACTTTAGACGCTAAAAGCTATGTTAGTCATGGCTGAATGAGCAGCACTGTATGGTGCTACAATACTTGTACTTAAAGCACAGGCCTCAGAGCAGGTTCAGACTTTCTTATCATCCCCAGCCGTGTTGCCTAGAGCAACAAATTCCAGGCTTTTTTGCACAAAGGTCAGTAAAAACAATAAAATAGCCATTGTGACCAAGAAGATTAGGATAAAATGTAGTAGAATGTCTTTTATACATTACAATATGCTTTATAAACAAAGACACATTTGGTTTATATACACTTTCAAAGGAATAGTTTGCTTTAAAAATGTATTTTGTGTCCCCATTTACTCACCCATGTTTTTCTAAATCTTTATGGCATTCGTGTAATTTCTTCTGTAGGACACAAAATGAACGGAATATCTGAACTGCTCTTTTCTTTACATTAAAAGTGTGGACCAGGAGCTGTCAAGCTCCAAAAAGGACTGAAAAAGCACAATAAAAGCATCATAAAACTATAGTCCATATAACTTAGTTAAAGTCTACTGAAGCAAAATGAAGGCTTATTGTGGGCGGACTGAAATTTAAGTAATTATTTGTCAAGTTTTTCCAATTTGGCCTTGAAAAACTTGTCAGAGAGCTGTGGTCAACATTTACATTCATTATATTGAAAAGAGCAGCTTAAACACACTACTAAATATCTTGATTTATATTCCACAGAAGAAAGAAGAAATTTGTTTTGTTTTTTAATGATGACAGAATGTTCATTTTTGGGTGCATTATTCTTTTAGATTTACAACATGCTTTTACCACAAACCAACAAGGGGTATAGAACCCCACTCCACCTACACAAAATTGTCTATTTTGCCATTCTGCTCTTCTGAAAGTCTACAACATAAATAGCCTCTCGCTCTCTCTCTCTCTCTCTCTCTCTCTCTCTCTCTCTCTCTCTCTCTCTCTCTCCCCACCCCCTTTTCTCCAACACATCTCAGTGTTCTATTTCAGCACCATCTCTCTCATGCTCTCGGTGCAGCAGCATTAGCCTCCATCCCCCACAAAAACACACATCTCTCCCTTATTAAATACAGCCATTACTCCCCCATCCAGACGTCTGCAAAGCCCGCCAGACTGGAACGCACACATCAATATGTAGCCTTACTACCACCAACAAAATGTAAATAAACATCATGTCCGATTGTGACATCACAAAAACAATAACAATCCCCTCCTCCTTTGTGCGATTGGCGTTTCTCTGACAAACATTACTGAATGGTTATTTGTCTTCTCTTTCCACAAGCTAAAAATAATACTTGTATGCATTCAACTGAGAATCAAACCAGGTGAGCAAACCAGGTACTAGAACAACAACACCACCAGCGACGACAATGAGGTTGTCAAGAACCCCCTTCTCTTCTCCTCTGGTTCTTACTCACATGCTCTCGGGACGCTCCTGAGAGGGACAGGGGGGCTGTCCGTTCTCAGCGGACTCCACTGCTCCCATCCTCTGCTATATGATCTCCACAGGCACCCGTCTCCCTCCTCCTCCCCCCAACCTGCGCCTCCTGTTCCTCCACGTCTCTCGACCTGAGGGCCCTTGGGCTGGCGTCAGACACGCTGCTTTGCTGCAGTAGATCCGGAGCAGATGGCATCAGGGGCATACGGGTGACCCACACTCAGCATCTCTTCCTTTCGTTCTTTCTGACTCCTTCTCCGTCCCTGTCTACATTGCATTAGGAAGAGGCTGTATCTCTCTCTGTATCCTTGACAACAATAGAACAGAACTGCTAAGCCTTATGGGTAGAGATGTGGAAGGATGTGAAGACGAGTGAGCAAGAAGGGAGGGAATAAGCGATGCTCCTGCTCTCTAGCAACTCCGTCTTCTCATTGGATTGTTGTGGTGTTTGGCAAAGCGGCTGCTGGTTTTCTCCATAACCCCTCCCACTCCAACTCTCTCTCTCTCTCTCGCTCTCTCTCTCTCTCTCTCTCTATACCTCCCCAGGGACCGGAGTGCTTTAAAAGATGAGCAGCTTTTCCCTGTCGATCGGAGCTCTCTTGTGGCTGATCAGTGCAGCGAATACAAACAATAGCCGACCCCACGCCAAGCCAAAAGACACAGGTCTCTTTTTCCCACATTGTGACACAGAAACAGAGGTATGCGGTCACTCCTGTCTTTTGTTATGAAGCACCTTTCTCTGTTTCTCAGTGTTCCTATTATTTTGTTATTGCCCTAAATCAGATTACCATCCCTCCCCTGTCAAAATACAGTTCTCTAAAGAAAGTTAACCCTGATGTTCTCTTTCGGGTCTTCCAAACCTGTATGACTTTATTCTTCAGAACAGAATATATTTTAAATAGAGTTGGGTCCAAACAACTTTGGAACCCATTGACTTTAGATCACAAAACATCAAAACAAGAAATACGTTTTGATATGTTGTTCAATTCTTCATGATTTCTCATAATCAAATGAAAAATGTATTACAGTATGAACAGAATTTCAGCATGATAACACGCATCACACATTAAAAATGTTACCTTACTTCTGTACATAAAAATGCAATTAATTTTCACAGGCTAGATTCTCTGATTCTCAACTTTAAATGCCTGTCAAATGGGTTCTGATGGGTTCAAAGAAACATTAAAATACTTGCCCATCACAAAATCGACAGAGTGTGTATCTAATAGTAACATCCAATAAATCAACAAATAGAGCATAAATTAACTGCATGCGGACTTGATTTACTACTGCTCTCTCAAAGGTTTCAGATTTTTCTATTTGCTCAGGTCAAAGTTGTGATTTATCAACCCCTCTGAGAACAGAAAGGGGTAATGATAAAAAAAACAAAAAACAGCCATCAGTCCTCATGTTCTCAAATGAATGAAACAGATATATTCAAAAATGGATATGTTGTGAAAGGGTTTGTTAGAGTGATCTGGAAAATGAAATGAGAACGAAAATGACAATGAGCATGAAAATGAAAGACAACTCAAAGAAAAGAGTTTATCAGCCTGAAGGGGAGTAGCAGCGATTCATACAAGTCGAGCTAATCCATATTGATTTACAGCATGAGACAGCAGCAGTTGTGGGAAATTGGGGCATTGGTGGGGGGATCTGAAACATGAGGATTATAAATCTATTGTTCACTCATGAGAAAGCAGAACAAAGAGATTTTCGCACAGATCTGCCTATTCACTTACAGAGCCTGAGGACTGGAAGTTGGGAGTTGGGAAGGTCTTCATGCCCCAAAGTTAACCAGAGTTTTGTTGTGCTCCTGGATTTGTAAACGACATGAATATGAACCTCTGAAGTAACAAATATTAGCAAAATTTTGATGAACCTGAAACTCTAAGCTTGGGGCCTTTTTCTGAAAAGGGAAAGTTGGGCAGTGACTCTTCAATGAAAAAAGGGAGAAATAATGTAAAAAGCTGTACAAAAATATAACTACTATAATAAAATAAGAGATAAATGAGTGCATAAAGCAGCACTGTCCAACACTGTGTCAAACTATTAATTATTGTAACAAATAAGTCATAAAATATTTTTAATGAACTATTTATTTGAATGCATTTCTGCATTATTTGATGTCAAAAATGTTTAAAAACTCAATTTCAATAAATAGTATGTTAATATATTATCAACATACAAAAACAAAACCTGGAATACTTGCATTCTCTTCAAATCCACTGCACACCAAAACACTTTTTAATTTTTTTTAATAATCAGAGAAAGAAAAAACTTCCACCAGTGAACAAAGGGTGCACATCCCTTGAAGGTGTTCAACAAAATCTTCTAAATGCATAATTTGTTTTCATCTCAGCAGAAACCAGGGGATACTTTTCTAATTTTCAAGAGCAAGAGTGATGAAAGAATACAGCCGAGTAGATGATAAATTACAACAACAGCAGAGGGGGGTTTTAAAGATTTGTCACCAGTTTAATGTCTGTCTGTTTCATTCAGCTAGAAGACAGAATGACATTAAATAGCTCATTATTTTACAATAAAAGACATCTACAAAAAAGCTGTCAGAGAGCGTATGTAGTGTGTACTGACAACTTCATCCTATGCTCAAGACAGGAAACTGAAAATGAAATTTTTAAGCGGTGCAGCCACTGAAAGATATTGGAAAGGCAGTATTTTTTAAAGATTCATAACATGGGCTTTTAGTATCTAGGTTGAACTTGCAGCATCAAGTACAGGAACAAAGAGACAAATTTAGTTATTTTTGGTCTTGGAAACATATTCATATTTGCTATGACTATCACACATTTAAAGGGGTAAATTTTTTTATACTGTTGTCTGAGGTCAACTTATGCCGTTTGCGTGGTTTTTATATTCAAAAACATCATAATGAATAAGTAATTGGCTATTTTCTGCCTTGGTTTTGAGGCTCTCTGAAAAACGCTCGGTTTGGATGGGCATGCCGCACTGAAGACTTGGAAATAAACGCAGGCGGCTAGGATTGGATAAGATTTGCATATTTAATGAGCTTCAGCTCCCCTCGGTACATGTGGAAATTGTTTTGAAAGTGTCTGGAGAAACGCTCACAGGGCTAAAAAAATATCTTTATGAAAAGATCAAACACAAAGATTCATCTCTCATCCACCCGCGATTGATTGGAATGTTATTTTTGTATTACTTGGTCGGCCCGATCAGTCAATATAACCGCAAACCACACACACACACACACACACACGTTTTAATCTCAATATGTCTGCAAATCCTGTCTCGACCTGTATCTTGTTTACAATCGATTCTGCTGTGAAATGAAGCGAACGAACGTGCAATGTCTTAGGCACGTGAGCTGGAACCGGCATGTGTATTGCTCGGTAGCACGATCCGTTTAGCTCCACGAGTCGGTGGGCGGGCTTGAGGTGGCACTGCATTCTATGACATCAGTGGTTGACATATTCAGAGATCTCTCGTTTTCTGGGCCTGGTGCAAATAAAAGCTTTTCTTTGACTAACTAAAAGTTTCAAGCTCCGAAACGCACAGGATATTCTTATATCACGATTAACTTTTATATATCAAAGGCTCAAAGGAAAGTTGATTTCTCAATTCATCACCCCTTTAAATCTGCCACCAGTGTAACATATTGAATATATTGAGCTTGATATATTGAACTGATATATTGAGTTACATTTTGCCATGACAAAATGTGTAAATGTTTACCTAAACGTGTTTTAAAAAACGGAACTATGTTTAAATACTGGAAACTCATACACTAAATCATACATACTACAAATGACCTTTAAAAGAGAAAGACAAAAGGCTGAAAAGATAAAGAAGGAACGCCCTTGGTAGTATTTTCATTCCCCTAATGGAAGTTTTATGTTGAGATGCATCAAGCTGGCGCCTCAGGACATCAGTTTTATTGTTGCTGGATGGTGGGGGACTTCTGAAAGAAATCTCATTATGCAAATTTTAAGATTTGGTGCAGAGAAGAGTGAAAAGCAGATTCATTGTTTGTGCATATTTGTGTATGCACACTTAGTATAACATAGATCTGTTTGTCACTCCTGATTTAACAGGGGTCTTGTATGAATTAGACAGTAGAGCTGCACAATGAATCGAATTTCTAATCGTGATTACAATTACGGATGCCACAATTACAAAAACGTTCAAATCACGCAGTTGCAAAATAAAGTTCACTTACAATATTCAGCACGCTTAAGATGTGTTTTTTTCCCCCTTCTTTTACAGGTTAAGGTTTTTTTTTCAATTGTTCTAATTTTAGTTTTTGTATAACATTATAATACCATGCATATTTTTCCTTTTTTTATTTAAGAAAGAAATCAACCAATGGATAGTTGACATTTGAGGCTTAATAAAAAAAGTTATTCAGGAAGAATGTTTTCAGCTTATTTTCATATAAAATATAGCATGCAGTTGCTTCAAACAATGGTATAAAGATATTCAAAACATCATTCAATGTAAATTGTGATCATTGTAATTAATAATCGTAAATGTTAATAAATGTATTTAATAACTATTTTTAATTGTAATTAAAAATAAGAGTGCGTATTAGTACTGATATGCACTTTGCTTTCCGTTTTGGGTAGATATGATGCAAAGGTGTACCTTTGCTCTAGTTACAGTGCAGGACCGTTTATATCAAAACTGTAAGCTACAGTATATGCCACAGTATACGCCTGTTCTGATGCGTGTTCTTCAAACTGTGCTGCAGTGGGCAGCAGAGCTCAGGTCCAGTGCAGAAAGAAACGCATGCACATACATGATCGCCCTCTGCTGTCTGATAGAAAAAATGCAAGCTGAGCTCATCGCCTGTCAACGTGGCTGAGTCATCCTGGTCTCTATCCAAACACTGCTAGGTTCCAGATAGATGAATAAACTTTTATGCCAATGTACACAAATGGAAATGAGTCATCTACAATAGTAGCAATGCGCTGACTTTATGTCAATAATTATATCTTAAAGCAACAGCCTATCTCAATTCGAGCAGCCGAGTCTGTAGCAATTTTCAAAAAATAGTTAAAGACATGTCTCTTCCAGCAGCACCTGACCAATCAAGAATAGCACTTAACATTCTATTCATTTTCTGTCTGTCTAATTTATTTTAAAAAAAATTAAAAAAATCTGTCCTGTGTGTTATGTGTTAGATTAACTGAGACTTGTTACAGCACTTGCATACTGTACCCTTTGACTGTTCTAGTTGCTTCTATTGCTCTCATTTGTAAGTCGCTTTGGATAAAAGCGTCTGCTAAATGACTAAATGTAAATGTAACAGATTTTTATGCAAATGTTATAATGAAAATATGCAATGAAGCGTCATTGCATTAGATAACAAAATAAAAAGGTGGAAAATAAGAACCCTTTTCAAGCAAAACATTTCAGTTTTAAATAATTGTTTTTAGGTACTAAAATAATAGATATACTCTTCAAAATTAAGTATTTGGACACTTTCTGAGTCTGACTGTCAAATTTTAGTGGAATATATCCATGTATTCTATGTGCTGAACTACACCTGTGATTACTCTGCTAAGACATCTGTGTGAACTTGAAGGGAATTGACTTCAGCCACTAAAAATCACCTTAAAGGGACAGTTTGCCCAAAAATAAAAATGACCGCATGATTTACTCACCCTCAAGCCATCCTAGGTGTATATGACATTCTTCTTTCATACGAATACCATCAGAGTTATATTAAAAATGTCCTGGCTAATCAAGCATTATAATGGCAGCATCCATCCATTATAAGTAATCCATTCGGCTCTGGGGAGTTAATAAAGGCCTTCTGAAGTGAATCGATGGGTTTGTGTAAGAAAAATATCCATATTTAACACCTTCCGTATTGAACTTACAGAAAAAACATAACTAGCACAACGTATGACATCAGACGTAGCATAAGCATTTTGAACTGCGAGAGGCGTTACACTTTCTTCATAAATTGAATACAGAAAGCGGTCCGCCGGCAGCTAGATATTTAATTTTATAAAGTTTTAAATATAGATATTTTTCTTACACAAACCCATATATTCACTTCAAATGGCCTTTATTAACCCACAGAGCCGTATGGATTACTTTTATAATGGATGGATGCACTTTTTAGGCTCCAAAATTTTGGGCTGCCATTCACTGCCATTATTATGCTTGGATTTTCCAGGACATTTTTTAATATAACTCCTATTGTATTCTTCTGAAAGATGAATGTCATATACACCTAGGATGGCTTGAGGGTAAATTATGGGATCATTTTCATTTATGGGAGAACTATCGCTTTAAGGGCAGTTAAATAAAAGTGTCTACAATTGAGAAAAGAACCATTTGCTTGCAGATGCCACTTGGTTTTACATTTTGTTTACTGATGTAATAACTTTTATACATTTTAAGAATGATTAAAGTGTCCAAATATTTTTTAGAGCCACTGTATTCTGCATATAAAGTGCTATGAAGATGCATACAAAGCCTAGTGCCAATAGTCTTTATGGTAAATTAATTTCTGAGCGCTACATTAATATTAATATTAATTAATACAGACACGGGAAACGCAGGGTGCATTCATTGAGGTACCCAGTGTACAGTTCTGTACATCCTGTGTGTGGCACAAATCCCTCAGGATCATCACTGCTATTATTATCAGCACAATCAACAAAACCCTCCAGACTCACAGTGATGTTACTGATATATAAAGTCAGATGAATTTACATAAATCTAATCTAACTTCTTATCACATGTGAATAGTCATTCCCAAACAGGAAGGGCATAACTGGTAAATATACACATACATATATACACAGTGAGGGAAATAAGTATTTGAACACCCTGCTATTTTGCAAGTTCTCCCACTTAGAAATCATGGAGGGGTCTGAAATTGTCATCGTAGGTGCATGTCCACTGTGAGAGACATAATCTAAAAAGAAAATCCAGAAATCACAATGTATGATTTTTTAACTATTTATTTGTATGATACAGCTGCAAATAAGTATTTGAACACCTGAGAAAATCAATGTTAATATTTGGTACAGTAGCCTTTGTTTGCAATTACAGAGGTCAAACGTTTCCTGTAGTTTTTCACCAGGTTTGCACACACTGCAGGAGGGATTTTGGCCCACTCCTCCACACAGATCTTCTCTAGATCAGTCAGGTTTCTGGCCTGTCGCTGAGAAACACGGAGTTTGAGCTCCCTCCAAAGATTCTCTATTGGGTTTAGGTCTGGAGACTGGCTAGGCCACGCCAGAACATTGATATGCTTCTTACAGAGCCACTCCTTGGTTATCCTGGCTGTGTGCTTCGGGTCATTGTCATGTTGGAAGACCCAGCCTCGACCCATCTTCAATGCTCTAACTGAGGTTGTTCCCCAAAATCTCGCAATACATGGCCCCAGTCATCCTCTCCTTAATACAGTGCAGTCTACCTGTCCCATTTGCAGAAAAACACCCCCAAAGCATGAAGCTACCACCCCCATGCTTCACAGTAGGGGTGGTGTTCTTGGGATGGTATTCATCATTCTTCTTACTCCAAACACGTTTAGTGGAATTATGACCAAAAAGTTCTATTTTGGTCTCATCTGACCACATGACTTTCTCCCATGACACCTCTGGATCATCCAAATGGTCATTGGCAAACTTAAGACGGGCCTTGACATGTGCTGGTTTAAGCAGGGGAACCTTCCGTGCCATGCATGATTTCAAACCATGACGTCTTAGTGTATTACCAACAGTAACCTTGGAAACAGTGGTCCCAGCTCTTTTCAGGTCATTAACCAGCTCCTCCCGTGTAGTTCTGGGCTGATTTCTCACCTTTCTTAGGATCATTGAGACCCCACAAGGTGAGATCTTGCATGGAGCCCCAGTCCGAGGGAGATTGACAGTCATGTTTAGCGTCTTCCATTTTCTAATGATTGCTCCAACAGTGGACCTTTTTTCACCAAGCTGCTTGGCAATTTCCCCGTAGCCCTTTCCAGCCTTGTGGAGGTATACAATTTTGTCTCTAGTGTCTTTGGACAGCTCTTTGGTCTTGGCCATGTTAGTAGTTGGATTCTTACTGATTGTATGGGGTGGACAGGTGTCTTTATGCAGCTAACGACCTCAAACAGGTGCATCTAATTTAGGATAATACATGGAGTGGAGGTGGACATTTTAAAGGCAGACTAACAGGTCTTTGAGGGTCAGAATTCTAGCTGATAAACAGGTGTTCAAATACTTATTTGCAGCTGTATCACACAAATAAATAGTAAAAAAATCATATATTGTGATTTCTGGATTTTATTTTTATGTCTCTCACAGTGGACATGCACCTACGATGACAATTTCAGACCCCTCAATGATTTCCATGAGTGGGAGAACTTGCAAAATAGCAGGGTGTTCAAATACTTATTTTCCTCACTGTATATATATATATATATATATATCAGGGTTTCCGTTGTCCGGTAATTACCGGACATTGGCCGGGAAAAAAATTAAATGTCCGAAAAAATTAAATCTTTTCGGTCAAATTGTCAGATTAAAATCTGACAAATTGTCAGATTAAAACCTGACAAATTGTCAGATTAAAACTGCCTAGTAACCGGCCCCGCCGGTTCTGCAAGAATATGCAGAACCAGCGATCAGAAGGATTGTTTGCCATTTTACAAGCCTTGAGTCTGCGGACACCGCTCCTCTTATCGATACCGTAAGCCTGCGACGTGATGCCCTCGCTGTCATGACAGCGCTCCGTGGCTATGGAGGATTGCATTTCTCCACAGCCTGCGAAGTCCTCATATGTGATTTCAGCGAAATGTATCCAGAGTGGACCAAGCTCGCCAAAATAGCCTGTGTAATCCCTGTCTCGAGTGTTCCTGCAGAGAGGGGGTTCTCACTGCAGAATCGGATCAAGACAAAGCAGCGAAGTCGCCTTGCGGAGAACAAGGTTACGCGGCTTATGCGCATTGCAAGTTGTGGAGAGACACTGGGAACTTTTGATTTTAAGTTGGCAGCTGCACAATTCAGCACTGCAAAAAAGCGTAAAAAGTAGCCAAAAATGACGCGAGACAATGTTATAAGCCTAGTCATTTGTTTGTTCAAGTTCATTTGACAAGGAGTCATTTCACACGGTGGCCAATTTAAATGTTACCAACTAAATGAGACACTGAGTTTATAATTAAATTTGCTTGAGTAAAAACAATGCTATATTCGGATATTTTATGTGGGGAAGGGGGGTTGGTTTGTTAAACTATGAAATGTGAAACCATAGTAAAAAAAATTGGTTGATTGACGCCAATCGGACGTTCATGTTTTTTTCCCGTCTATTTGAAAGTTAGGCTAATAAACATGTTGCATATACGGCCTGATTATGTCATTTTTTTAAGTTACATAAACTGCTTTCAGTTTTCCTCAACTTGAATAATTAAGAGGCGATATTTGACCGGCATATCATCAAAATGTCCGGAAAACGAAACCTCTGCCGGTCACTTTGACCGGCACCATTTTTTTCTAGCGGAAACTCTGATATATATATATATATATATATATATATATATATATATATATATATATATATATATATATATATATATATATATATATATATATATATATACATCTCCATGCCAATAACCACAAAGCAAAACTAATACAAACTGAATTAGAGTGAAACAACAGCTCTAAACTTTTGGCACTCACACTCTTTTAAAGAAGAAAACACACTAGGTAAATTATTATATCCTACCTTGCTGAAGGTTCAGAGTGCTGCAGTTGGATTTGAGGAGGCAGAGGGGCAGCAGGGGGAGTCTCGGATAGATCAGAAGGAGCAGGAGGAAAGGTCTGGGGCTCAGGGGGTGCCCTGTCCGGAGGGGTAGGGGGTGGTGTGGGGAACTCGACTGTGTCCTGTAGCAGGTGGGCAGGGAGGGCAGGGGCAATGCTGTGCTGTGGTGGGGGTGATGAGGGAGAGGGAACAGGCTCACTCCACTCAGCAGCTTTTATCAGAGGGAACCTGAACAACACACACATTTACAAACATTAACACCACAAATACACATGCAAACACACACAGGGCAGGGTAAGGAGAGAAGAAGTGTCACCTATAAAATGGTTCACGTAAGAACCATTATTATAGTACAATAGCATCAATAAGATGATCTCACATCTCAGACACCAACGAAGCAAGATTTATAAAAAAAATTTAAAAAAGAAATATATATATATATATATATATATACACACAATAAAAAAAAATTTTTTTTTAACTTTTATTAAACAAGGATGCATTCATTTAATCAAAATTAACAGTAAATAAATGTTTAATGATACAAAAGATTTCTATTTCAAATCTGTTTATTTTAATATCTTTATCTTGATGAACTTTCTATTCATCAAATAATCCTGGAAAAAATGTATATCAGTTTAGGGTTAGGGTTAGGGTGAGGGTGATATTAAGCAGCACAACTGTTTTCAGTGTGACACTAAAGACTGGAGTAATGGCAGCTGAAAATTCATCTTTGTCATCATGGGGATAAGCTACATTTTGAAAATATAATAAAATAGAAAGGTATTTTAAACTGCAATAATATTTCACAATATCACTTTTACTGTATGTCTAGAAAAAATATATAATAATAATAAATATATATATTTATATATTTATTTATATAATAATTATAATGATCATATTTATCATAATTATAGATATAGAGAGAGAATCGTTCATAGTATACAATAATGAATCACATAATGTTATTATATCACTCCTACCAAATCACCCTACTGCACTCTTGGCAGGGAAAAATGGCAGTAGCTGAGCAATATCACAAACAAAATCTAATCCAACAGGCAGAGCAGCAGACAGCCTTTCAGCTGCTCCCATCAAGGGGTGTGCCTCATGTCACATACTAAAAATATAACTTACTCCAACACACTGCCTAAACAACTGCACATAGCTATCCTTTTAGTAACAGTTGTAGACAGTTAGCAGAATTGCCCTCTAATCAGGCCTACTCTATGTACTAATCAAAGTATTATGATCATCTCCTTCTTTTGCTTTAGCCGGATAGTGGGATATTGCATGTTAGACATGATAACCACAAACCACAACTTTAATGTACACAACAAGGTTTCTAATGCACCAGACTTAATAGCACAAACACACAATCTAATCTCCCAGGAGCAGCTGTGTCCATAGGAATGAGTCCAGACAGGGTTTTAATAGCAAACAGACTGCAGAAAATAAAGGCAGCAGGGGGGAGCTGGTGTTTTACCAGCCATAAAAATAACAGCGTCACTACTGTTAGCGTAGCTGCCATACAGCCTTACAGTCTTATATGCAAACACTCCATCAAACTGACTGACAGCAATATTAAAGGCATAATTAGACATGTACAGCGTGGTTAGGTTTGAGCTAAGGGGCTATGTCACACTGTTCTCTTTTAATAATTGCAATTGTTAGAGCCTAATGTCTATTATTAGGGGCTATTGTTTTATAATGTGCAATTGTTAAACATTTTGACTAGGTGCCTCTTTTCAATGCTTCCCTAAAATAATTGTTTCATTAACTCAAAATAATGGCCAACACTTGTTGCCTTGGTAACTGTTGCTTAGCTTTTGAAGTTTCCAAGACAACCCCTACCCTCTCTCTCTCTCTCTCTCTCTCTCTCTCTCTCTCTCGGGAGCTATTGCATCCACACAGAAACATTTATTCACTAAGATGTAAAATTACAAGTGGATTTAAAATAGATTGAATTGAATCCTCAAATGTGGAATAAGGAACAATCCATCCAAATTACATGGAACAGTTTGGAAATTACATATTCCGCTGCCCTACATAAAATGTGTGAAAATTGGAAAAACAGAATCCTGTTATATGTGACCTATTTGGTAACTTTGTGGTAGGCACTATAAAAATTAGCATGCGCTCTCAAATAAAGTTAAACTTACATTCTAATTCAATACAAATGCAGTCAGCTGGACATTATAATCATTTTAATACATTGCTTTTTTCATTCAACTGTTGAGGCTCTAGTAGCAAGACACTATAAGAAATGCAGGTTCTATTACTACAGAAAAAAAACAAGCTCTCTAGTTTTCTCTGAAGGGTATAGAGTTTTAACTTTTTTTATTAAAACTGGCAGAGTTATCTTAACAAGATAATATTAGCTTGTAGATGTGGAAAGTTGGTTGCTAGCCTAAAACATCCTAAAACATTCAGGCTATAGCTGTGCACTGTAATTCCTTTATATACAAACCCTCAAAAGCCACAAACACCATCAAAATACCATCTTTGAGCATCCTAAAATTAAATAAAGTAAATTCACATGCCACAAACGACATGTATTATAGCATTTTATCGGCTCAAGTCTAAAAGCAGGTCTAGCAGTGACACAAGGTCTTTACAGATGTTTATCTCACATTACCAAGAGCAAAGGTATCTTAACTGCAACCATAAAGTCCTGTGTAATCTGCTTCATTCCTTACAATAACGGAATTTAACCTTCTGTCAACACAGAGCAAATCATTATCATCAGTTGTCTGACGCTGTCAAAACAAAGCTTGAGCAAGCCAGCAAATTTGAAAGTCAAAAAGAGAGAGAGACTTCACAACACTTCCTTCCCCCCCGTCTTCCTACTGTCCCTCCCCCCATACATCCAATGACATCATCACAAGCCCTCTGTAATTAGCATCGCTCCAAATACCCATAAGGCTGTATTTTCCAGCAACTTCCACTATTAGTCAAATCAAAAGAGAAAAACATAATTTTAAACAGCAAAGGACAGTATAGAACTCACCCGAGATCAGCACCCAAAGTAAAGTGTGGCTATTCTTTTAGGCAAGCCACTCAAAATTCCTCAGGCAGCCACTTTACACTCCCTCTCTCTTTCATTTCTCCCCCTCACTCCCCTTTCTCTCAGTCTCTTGTCTGTCTGTCTGTCTGTCTGTCTATCTATCTTCTCACACTGAGTAATATTCTCAACTGGAGCTGCCCTGAACGATGGCTTTTGTTCCAGACAGACAGACCTCTTGGTATGACCTCATGTGAGGGCGTTGGTGCAAATAGCAAACACATATGCATGCTTTAGCAAGACATGTGCACGCACACACACATACTGACAGATACAGGCAAAATTGCTTTATTCCACACATCTGTGACATGTAACAAAGAGTGGGGCGCTCACGGATACTGGGGCAAATGCACACTGTTAGAGTTTGTCTCTCTTCTTTCCCCTCATTTCCACTCCCTATCACTTTGTCCACCACTCTCTCTTTCCTTTTATCTTTCTGTCACTCTGGCTCCCACGTGTCTTTCTAAATGAGGTGCCAGGCTAAAATCTTTGACTGACAAGCACCAAGTGCTCCACTTTCATCTGTTATGGCTGCTGCAACAGAGCAGATATAGAATGAAGAGAGGGAGTGGGGGGTAAAAACTAAATGAGACAGAACTAGAAAAGTCACCTGAAGGTAGCTAAGTGCGATGCTCACTGATGTTAAACCTGTTCTTTAAAGAGAATTCAACAAATAGGTCTTGAACACCCACATAGCAATATGGTTAAGTTAAGCAATGAAATAGACAAAATCCATCACACAATATCCAATTTGGTCCATCCAGAAAAACATCAAACACAAACATTTAAAACAAAAAACAAAAAGTGATGCCCCCAAATGCACGGCATGACCCTTCTATCAATAATGTTATTAACTGGACCTAAACAGAATTATTTTTGCATCCTGAAATAGTCATCATTCAAAGGAGATTTCTGTGTGGTTTGTAGCAGTTGATTCAATGAAACCAAATGAAAGTGCATAATGGTTATTTATGAGGCCTCACCTGCAGTCTTCTTGTTCTTCTGGCTGCTCAGTAATAGGGGGTAAATTCTTCTCAGGCGCAGGGGGGAAACTCTCCTCGGGCACAGGGGAGAAACTTTCTTCAGGTGCAGGGGGGAAATTCTCCTCCGGCGCAGGGGGGAAACTTTCTTCAGGCGCAGGGGGGAAACTTTCTTCAGGCGCAGGGGGGAAACTTTCTTCAGGCGCAGGGGGGAAACTTTCTTCAGGCGCAGGGGGGAAACTTTCTTCAGGCGCAGGGGGGAAACTCTCCGCAGGCGCAGGGGGGAAACTCTCCTCAGGCGCAGGGGGGAAACTCTCCTCAGGCGCAGGGGGGAAACTCTCCTCAGGCGCAGGGGGGAAACTCTCCTCAGGTGCAGGGGGGAAACTCTCCTCAGGCGCAGGGGGGAAACTCTCCTTAGGCGCAGGGGGGAAAATCTCCTCAGGAGCAGGGGGAAAAAATTCCTCAGTTGGGGTTTGGAATTCTAGTTCAGCCTGAGGCGAACTGAGGGTCTCAAATGGTCTGGAAAGAAAAATAGAAAGAGCAGATTAATAAATTATGCTTACTGTTTGTCTCAATTCAAACGTCTTATCGCCTGTATGCATGCAAGTGTACGTGTCGCGCTCAAATATGAGAAGCCCAGTGTGTGTTTGTGCGTGGGTATGAAAGGAGTCTTTCTTGCCCTAAAGGGCACGAGCTGATGTCACTGTTGAGGTCACTCTCAGGAGATAATGGGCGTTAGCACTTGTACTTGGATCCATTTTTACACAAAACATCATACAATCATAAAACATGTTGATATTCAAGGCCAGGTTCATTGTTCTTAATAAATAATTCAATATGTATCTGTGCGTGTGTGTCAATGAAAACACAACATTTCTTTTGACATTGCTGTGAGTGCAACAAAGTCACTTTCCCTCACGGTCTCTCATTTTAAAAAACAACCACATCAATTGTAAAAGTACCTGTTTTCTGTAGCTCCACATGTAGTCTCATCTCTGTGCTCTGGAATGATCTGAGACATGGAGGCTGCCTCCTTCAGAGCTCTGAGCCAATCAGAACTTTCAGAAGAGTTGACTGACCTCTCAGGTACAAAGGCTACACTTAGACCATGTCTGTCTGAACTGTCTTTAACCTGTGATACCTGTACTGTTCCTGGGTCTGAAGCCAGCAACACGTTTGCAGCTTCTGACACCTTGATGACTTCCTCCTCACTAGCTTCACTGTAAACATTCTGTATTGCCTTTTCAGTTAGAAGTGATTCTATGTCTCCACAATAGCTATCTGCTATGTCAGGATTTAGCTTGCTGCTACTTTTAGATGTATCTGTGGCTGTTTCAAATAAAGTTTGAATAAAAGACTTGGTAGGCTGCTGACTAGACTGTTGATTGACTGTGAGAAGGGGCTGGAGGGTATCCTGGGGGTCAGTCACCAAGTACACAGCAGTCTCAGGGTATGACAATGACATAGCCTTTTTCATTTCAATCAGTGTCTCCTCAGTGACTTCTTCTATTGGTTTGTCTACATTACTGACTATTTCTTCATCAGGGAAAGATAAAGAGTGCTCCTCCAACTTGCTTTGCTTTTCTTTGGATATGCTTTCTTTGGATATGCTTTCGTTCACTACAGACTCTGAAGACTTAGGGTCAGCCCTTTTGGACATTTCTGTGCATTCTTCTTCAATAGAGATATTCTCTTCTTCATCCTCTATCTGTTTACTTATCTCTTCTTGAATTCCTTCTGGTTGTTGTCTGTAATTTAAAACGGTGTCTTCTGCTTTCATACTACTTATTGTGTTTTCAATGCCTGAACAAGTTCTTACATGTAACTGTGTGAGCTGCTGTTCAGAACACTGTGCATCCTGCTCCTCTGTGTTTTGGGTAGCGACTGGGAATTGCTCTGGCAAATGCTTATTAAGCTGCTCTATTCTCCAGGCAGCTGTCTCAGATTGGTGAGTGGAATTAGGTGCGTTGGACTCTACTGCATCTTTAGAGGCATGATCCACACTTATCTCTTTTTCCTCTTTAATACTTTCCTGGAGCACAGAGGCAGAAAAAATGGATGTGGTGGAGAGCTGCCCATCAGTGGGCTGAAAACTTAACTTTTTCGCTTCCTGTTGGGAAGGTCCTGCAGTAGACATCTGTGCATCATCACTCATTGAATTAGGTCTGATCTCAGTGTTTCCAAAGTCTCTAGGGGTAACAGAACCAAAATAGGTCTCATTTGTTTTTAGCCCTGCTTCATGGTGTGAGAGGCTGGGAATCACAGAGAACCCACTTGATTGGTTTATAAGAAGTTCTGAGCCTTCCTTGGTGTCAAGGATTTCATCCCACACATTTCCATGCTCGTCCACACTACTCTGTGATTTGGTACATTCTGCATGTTTACTCACACTTTCCTGTGATGCTGAGATGTAAGGCTCTTTTGCCTCTGTAGACTCTATAACCTGTATGACTTCTGATGTTTCAGAAGCTGACAATACCGTTACAGACAAGTTGGGAGGTGACTGTGTTTGAATTTCACTTGAAGTATTTTCAACACAAACAGGAAAATTCCCACCTCTAAGATCTATTGTTTGTATACTCAGCTCTTTATTCTGTGGACATACATTGTGCACAGCAGCATCTTTGTCATTGCCCCCCACCAGTATGGCACTGTCTAGTGTGCTGCTTGGGGAACTATGAGCCTCTGCACTACAATACACCATCACTTTCTCTTGTGTATCAATTGCCTCAGCATCTGCAAGATTATGGGTCTCAGCATTTTCTAAACCATTGTTTTTACCCACACTTAACACTGCTTCTGTGGCATTCATAAACTTCTGTTGCTCTTGGGATTGTGAAAATGCCAAATCTGACTGGCTCAAGGCCCTTGGATCTTGTGTGTGGTCTCTTTCAGGAAAAGCATTCACCACTGCAGACAGGGTCTGATCAATGACTGGAAGAGATTTTTCAGTTGGTGCACCTCTACAACCCACAGCCTCTTCTATAATCCCTTTGGAGGTTAAACCAGGCTTAGGCAAAAGACTAAACTGCAGTTTTTCTCTTGGAATGGTTTCATTTAATAATCTTTCTTCTGCTGATAGCTTGAAGAGATTTATTAATGTTTGGTTATCTTCTTGTGTTTGATCAATATTTTCTTTTTCAGCAGTCTTTTCCTGTTCTTCAGAGGTATTTGTCCTTTCTTTGCTGTCCTTTTCTGTAATGGATTTTACATTGTGCCTCTCATTTTCTTTCACACACTCCTTGTTTTGCCCTCCTCCAATCACCTGCCTGAATCCTTCGGATACATCTTTATCAATTCTTACATTGCCTAAAGACACATGTTGAACAGGTTCTTCAGTCAGAAATGTATTGAGGTTGTGCATCTGGAGGGAATCACATTTGATGTCATCATTAGGACTTTGTGCTGTCAAAGCAGATTGAGAATGAAGTATCTCATCAGCACAAGATGCTTCAGAGGTATTTGTTTCTACTCTGCTGTCCTTCTGCTCTCTAAATGCCATTTCTTCTTGTTTCTTTCTTTCATCCTGAATCCCATTTTTCTGTTCATTTCCTTCTTCCTGAGAGGCACTAGTTTCATTTTTTGCACTGGATCTTTCTTCAGTTTCCTTCACGCACTCTTTGTTCTGCTCTTCACCTTTCACCAGCTTGAATCTTTCGTGTGTTGTAACATTTGTAGGTACATTGTATAAATCATTTTCATGTTTAGAATGTCCTTCTCCATTCCATTTTTGACCAATATCCAATTCTGCAGTGCCCTTAGATGCTTCATTCTCTTTTATCTTTGCATTTCCAACAATATCTGGGTTTTTTGAGACTAGCGGTGAACAACCTGCCTGTTCTGGTCTGTCAGTTGTGAGCAGAAGAGGCCCAGATGATGCTGCGATTTCCTGTGTGGAGACACCAACAGTGTAGGGCAGATCATCTGCATTTTGTTTCCTTAACATGTCTTCATTTGCATCTGATTGTTGATTGATTTTGTCTGCAATATTATTTACAACCTCTGTGTCAGACGCACACACACGGTTCACAATGCAATGCTCCCCGGTTCCTGCTACAGTAATATCACAGTCATTAATGGACTCAGAGTGACTCAGCATCGGGCCTGGAGCCTTTAGTACAATGACAGACACATCTCTGGCATCACTGTTAGTGCATTGTTTGCTGGTTGAGGAAAGAGCACTTTGTGCTGGTACTATAGCTTCCGCTGCAGGAAGAGAGGGGACTGTTGTGTCTCCAGCATCTGCTGCATCACTTTTCATTATTTCACAAATAAATTGTGATTCTGTCTGATAGGGAAGCACATCTGCACACTTATCTGCTTTTGACAGGAGTGGCATCTCTGAGGTTGTAGTAGGCTGCTCGGTGTTGGATGTCATGTCTGGTTGAGTGCAAGGACACATGCTGTCTGTGTCTGTGGCTGCTGCTGGAGACATGGAGCTGGTTTTTACCAGCGACTCCTCGTGTGTGTATTTTTCTGGCTTTGACTCATGCTCTCGACTGTCATTCACAAGATTCTTTGAATTACCTGGACATGTTAATTCTATAGCACCTGCTTCAGGTAAACCACATCCATTTGATTTATGAGTCTCTTCATTCAGCCATTCCTTGCTGCCAAGTGGTACTTCTATATGTGTCTGTTCAACTTCTTCAGACACAGCAATATCAGCCTGCTCACTATTCACGTTACGAGCCTCTTGTAGAGAAACATCCTGTAGTAAAACACTATTCTTCTCAGTGGAGGCTGACTCATCTGTATAATTTGGACTGATCTGAGTAACATTCAAATACTCTTTATATTCTTGGTTCTGTTTAATTGCTTCAGTTTCTTCCAGAATATCATTAACCACATCCTTTGTTTCACTGGTGGCCTCACCTGCAGCTGACAGTGATGAAAATATAACAGGATTTTTCTTGTTAACATCAGTTTCATCTGTCACTTTTCTACTTTCTTCACAACCACCCATATTTGCATTAACAATTTCTTCAAGTTTTACAGAAGTCTCACCCTGCTCTTGAGATGTGCTGGTCGTTTCTCTGCAGTCCATTGACTCTTTATATGTAATTTCCACTTGTTCCACTTTTTCTCGCTGCTTCCCATTTCTTTCCTCTTTACCTCCTTCCTCAAAAGCAGCAGGTTCTTTTCTTGCACTGGATTTTTCCTTTTCTATTTCTGGTTTGTTGATGGTGAGAAAACCTTTAAAGTTGAAGCTAGTCTCTTTTACTGGATGTCGTAGACTTTCAAATACCATCAGCGGAGGCAGAGAGGCACATTCAGTCATTTGGCCTTTCAATCCTGTATCCTTTTGGTCCTCAATAGAGCTCTGCATACCTTTTGGAGACATACGCCCTTCCACTTTTGTACAACTTTCAGTGATATCCCTCATGTTCACTTGTAGCTTAGTTGATTGAGCTGTGTCTTCACTTGAAGGAGTTGTTTCTTGGTTTTGTTGCTGTGTTTCTGTCTTGATGAATGTGTCACAGTTGTTGGTTCTAGTTTGTGAAGAGCTCTGTACCTGTTGATTGTTGGCTTGTGCAGCGAGACATTCGTTTTCCGAAGAAACCGCTGGTAGAAATGATCGATCACTGCCTAGCAATTCTGCTTCTGATGCACTTGGGCTTGGATTCAGATTAGCCTCTTCCTCTCTCTGCGCTTCTGTCTCTGTAGAATTTATGTGAGAAAGAGGAGGGGGTGGGCTGATGGAGACGCAGTCGTTTATTCTGTTGATGGCCAGAGAAAACAGGGCTGTGCCTGCTGTGACAGGAAGGATGAGGTCACTCTCGTCTTGTGTCGCCGCTAGTGATGCTGTGATGCAGCGGGATGGACACGTCTCGGTTGCTGTCTCTGTCTGTGACACCTTGCCGGCATGTGCTGTGTTCTGTGCTTCTGTGTTCTCTCCTTCGCTTGTCTCTTTCCCCTCCTTGTCACGCTCTCCTTTTCTCTTCTTTGATCGGGAACTCTCCCCCTTCCACTCACATGTTCCAAGGACGGCTGAAGAGGAATAGGTGACCAGAGCTTTGTCCTCTGTGCCGACCGTGCCTGTATCCTTGTTTCCGGCTGAGGAGAGTACGACCGGCAGACCCCCTCCCTTCTCCTCACTCTCTGTCGAGTTGTGTGGAATTTTGTTGCCACAGCTCTCCTCAGTCGCCTCCTCTTTCTGAACAGGTGACCAATTAATCTTTGGAAAAATTACTGTGGTGCATTGTTGTCCCTGTTCAGCTGTAATTTCAGTTAATGTTCCCAGTGAGCTTGGAGACTCGTCCGCTTCCAGCACTGCCGATTCTCTCTCTGTTGCTTGTAATATTATTGAGTCTGCATCATTTCTCTTCTCCTCTCCCTCGCTTTCTATCATTTCTGGCATCGTGGGTGTTGTTTGTAGCAATGTGGAGGCAGCAGACTCTGCTGAAGCCTGTTCAAGGGCACTCTCTTCCTCCTCCTCTTCGGCACCGGTTCGGCTCAGAGAGTGTGAATTCCCCCACAGTGCTGCGTGTGTGCCATCTCCACTGCCTAAAGGAGGTCCATTTTCCGGCTCCAGTGAACATGTCTCTAAGTCATATCTCCCTTCGGGCTCATGTTCAGAGGCTGTTTTAGCTTGGCAGAAATCAATCACAACAGCAGATGCATGAGACACATTTTTCTCATGTTTTACTTCCCCTGTCGTACAGTGGTTGTGGTGTATGGTTTCACCTTCTGATATTGATTTGTAGGGTCCATCTGTCTGATCCTGGTCATCATGTTGCTCAGGCCCCTGTGGAGAGTGCAGTATCAGGGCAGTTGGAGCCTCAGCCAGGGAAAAATGAGCTTGGTGAGCCTCGGGTTCTGGAGGTGGGGAGCAGATCAATTGTTTACCCTCAGGACTCAGCTGTTCTGGGAGTCCTAATTCCAGTCTTTGATGCTCAAGGCTTGAGCCTACTTTTGTGTTTGTTTCTATCTCTTCACTTCTCTGCTGCTGTGTCCCTGACTCCACCTGTTTTTGTGTGTTTGGTTGTTCGCTTATTTTAGCTTCTGAATGTAACGTGTGACCAGCATGTTTATCCGTATGTGGGGATTGGCATGCCAGTAAATCACTAATTAACTGGCTATGCATCTCTATTTTCATTCTGTTTGAATTCTGAATCATCTGTGTGGCTTTTTCAGAACTGATGGCTTCTTCGATCACAGGATTTAACTCTTGATTTACTCCGGTTTCTCTCTGGGTTGTAACATTTATTTTGTTTTCATCTTGTGTGCTCTCACGTTCCAGGGTGTATTTTGAAGAGCAGATGTCTTGTATTGATTGATCATGGGTAAGTATTTCTTTTGCTGCATCAATCTCTGATGTCGTTTGTGTACCTGTCCATATGCTATGTGTTGTTTGTTGACCAGCTATGTTTTCAGCCGTGTCTATTTTTGTCTCTATCTTTGAATTTGTTTGCTTTTCTGTCTCTGACAGCTGGCTAGCTTCCTCATTGTGGTTTTCGGATATATCCTTGATGTTTTTGACATCCTTATCTCCAGCTGTACACGTAGTTTGCTTTTTTCCTAGAACATAATCTCTGAAGTGAAACACCCCATCTTCACCTGCTGAGGAGTCATTTTTGTATGCTCTGTTTCTATGGCAACCTCCATGATATTTGACAGGTTTTTGTGAAGATGAACCAAAATCCTTTATGTCTTCAGACTTCTCAGTTTGTTCATTTTTCTCGTCACTTTCAGGCAGGGCTAAAGAGAAACACCTGCCCAGATCACATGCAGTCCATGTGTCTGCATGGGAGGTTATGCCAAGAGCGGTCATTTCATCCTCACATTCCTTTAAAGCTTCCTGGAGTTCATAATCCACCTGGGCAGCCAAAGGATTGAGGGATGGAACATCTTGCTGAGGTGTGCTAGACAAGTGGTTCTGGGTTGGCGATGCGGTCTCAGTAGAAATACGGTCACCATCAAAGCTAACAGCGTTCACCAAAAAAAGAGACATTAGGATAAATCTGCTCTGAGATGCATTCAGTTGTTCATTCCATACCAAGCCAAAGCACTCCACTCCACCTCATGCCAGAGACAGAATAAGAGTTCATGCATGGGCACAACTAAACACACACACACACACACACACACAGCAAAACATTTGTATCTTAAAAATAGGCAAATTTACTTGAGAAGCAAAATTGCATAAGATAAGAATATTTTTCGAATTAAGCTTATATTTCTTATCAAAATAGCATCTTGTTTTTAAACATAAAATGTTGTGAATTAATTTATTGAAAAAGCGTTTTTATCATAAGCAATTTTGCTTCTCAAGTAAATGGATCTTATTTTAAGTATTTCGATAATAAGTTGATTATAAAAAAAATATTGCTTAATAAAATGACTTTTTCAGTGCACACATCAAAAAAACACTTTTTCATAAACCACTTTATTTCTTCATTTCAACTTTATAAATCACTTGCAATCATGTGCAATTTTCATTGAGATTATAATCAAGATGCTGAAATCTTTTTGTAATTTTGAAAAGCTGAAATAAGGGTGTTCGCTGAGTAAAAGCTTTTATAGAAGTCATAGCCTGCCCTAAAGTCTTATACTTGGCAGAAAAATGCTGTTTTATATCAAGGTTAATGCATCAATGCTTTTAGTGTAGCGCAATTAGTGTAATTGGCTACCTATACGTATGATAGAAGAGCACCAGCCAAAAAAAACAACAAAATGCTTCCAACAACCTTATTACGGCAGACATTATACAGCATGGTGAATCACTGTGACTACATCACAATTCAAGAGCTGAAACAGTCAGTGACTAACATCCCAATAAAGTAGCTACAGCTGATCTAATATGACAACGATGCTTCCTCCACACTGCCTGTCTCACCTAGTGTTCTTCTCTGTGTGCCTGCAGGGGCATTAACAAAACAGAGACAGCATAGCTAACACATTTGTGCCTGTCATTTTACACTAAAAATCTATCAATCACCTTCACCTCAAATGGAAACAAATGAGGGAGCAGATCCTCATGTGTTTTTCTATTGGACCACAGTGGTCATGTGATCAGGCAGCTTGCTGAGAAGACAACAGGCCTTTTTCTTTTCTCAGTAAATGATTATGACTGGAAGCTGACACTCCCATTCAGAGGAGGCCTGAAAAAAAAGTTTATAACGCTTCTCTGGCATAAGTGGAAAGTCAGACAGCTGTACTGCAGTTTAAGTTACGGCAATTATGCTTGTATATGCTAAATACCTGAGGCCTTTTGGCATACTGTATGTCTGCATGAATTATAGAACTGCAGCCACTCCCTACTGCACTGTCAGGCAGCATTTCAATACCCACAATCCTCTGCCCTTTGCCTAAGCATTTCTATAGCCCTTCCAGCATAAAAATATGTTGCAAAAAATAATATTAATAAAAATATAAATAGTAAAAACATAAACAGTTTACTCTGACATGATACACCATATTTAGCTGAGAGAAAGTATGAATGGAGATCTCATCTCTCTGCAATTGCAACTAGATTTGTTCATGTGTTGATAACTTTCTCAACAAGACAAAATAATTAACACACGCACAAAACGACCACAAATATACACATTCAAACATAGCTCCCGGTTAAGGAGGATATCTCTCACGCTGTACATCGATCAAGTGTGGTAAACCATTTTTTTTTTACCTCATGCTATAGTGTTAAAGAGTCATTTCAGCTGTCCAATCAAAATCAACACTAGTTTAGTTCACAGCAAACCAGCTCAACCAACAGTAAAGCCAAACATATTCAAAATACCACCAACCCAGTAAGCACAGCTATTAGTGTAAATGTTTGTTAAAAGGGTTTTTTTTTTTTAGACAAAATACACCAAACAACAAGTTTTTTTTTTTTTTGGTCAAACATTTTTAATCCAATGTATTTAAACTAAAATGTAAACAAGTTTTGTGCTTACTGGGAGGAAACTCCATTTACACAGCACACATCAATTGCCACAGCCAGAACACAAAATGGAGCAAAAGAGATCTCACCAAAATCTATTACATCCATGAAAACATGAACAAACTTTGGACAAATTGTAAATGTCTATCTATTATGCCATAGCAGACTGGTATCTCTCTGTCTCCATTTTCATTATTCCACTGTTACCTCTTCATGAGGCCCATTACTGGTGGACTGGCCTCCATGTAGTGCTCTAGGCCTGCCAGCAGAGGGTTGGCAGTGCCACCCAGTGCCACAGTCTCATTCTTCATCTCACCCAAGCCCACCTGCTCACATCTATACACACACATACACAAATAAATGCCCTTTAATATGATCCTCAGTGATAAGTAACACCGGGCTCATTATTTGGAAGAATAAATTACTAATAGAGATTTAAAAGAAATTAAAGAAGCCAGGTTTTATCAAAATACAAACATCATACTAACAGGCTGCGCGTGATGCATTGTGCATTGTATTTGCAATAAATTCATAACTTTCATAATTTATTTAGATTTTTTTTTTTTATTCAAGTCATAAAATAAACGTTAAAGTCCTGTAAAAAGAGATTTCTACACAAACGCTTGCTGTATTCATTAATATGAACTGTTGTTAAAATCACCCTAATACACTACAGAGAACATTTAACAGAAAATATGTATAAATGATATAATTCATAATGTAAAATATGAATGTCTGCAAACAAGCCTTTCATTTTCATTAGCATTACATCCATAAAATCATGTAAAATAAAAGTCACTGGAGTGTGTCTTGGCTGTACCACCTTAACAGCTGTCAAGGTTTGCGGCTCTTTTGTAGGCCTGCCAATTGTCCATTCAGTCAAGTTTTCCATAGGAATGAGTCAGAGATTAATGGAAATTCACTCAGTGTTTATTCATCCAAGCATGTATAAGGAAGGATCTTGATAGAATAAGTCCTGTGTTTTGTTTTGCTCTTATTGTGAAACATAGCAAGACATAAAATTGTGGGCGAGTGTCAGAGTCCAATCTGATCTGTGGCTTCCAGTTTCAAGGCTGATATGAACTTGCGTTATTCTTTACGTCCTCAACTCCCAGGTGAGCTCACAATTTAATGGCATCTTAAAAAGATAGTTCACCATTTACTCACCCTAATGCAATTTCAAACCTGCATGAGACAATTTTCAAAATATTAAAAGTCATTCAAATTTGGAACAATATGAGGGTGAGTAAACAATGAAAGAAATTTCATTTTCAGATGAACCATCTCTTTAATTACACTAGACACATTCTTCTAACTCTTTAATTTTGTCTCTAGAATGCAAAAAAGCATTTTATTTACCAGACACATGTATGCAAAAACATAACTGAAAGGCAGAAAAATTTGCATGAAACGTGAACAACTTTTCAAAAGAATCAGCCATCCTGTTCAAACTTGCCCCTTGATAAGTGTCTGATGACAGGTCTACTCCTCAACAAAATTCTCGAGGAATTGAGTGTGTGTGAGAAAGAAAGAAATTGTTGAGACTTACCCAAGTGAGGTTCCCCAGGTGAGATTGAGCTCAGTGCTGAGGTCGAGGTCTATGCTAGGCAGCAGATCATGAGGAAAGTCTAGATCCTCTTTATCCTCCTCTTCCTGTCTTTGTGGCTTTTCTTCCTCGTCAGCAAACACCTGTGACTCCGAAGTGACTGAATCAGTGTGGACAGATCCGTTCTCTGCAGCGGCAGACTTTTCCTTCAGTGGGCTCACCTTGTCAGTGTGTGTTGCGGCCTAAGAGATGCAATAAAAGTAGTTAGAGCGCAGACCGGCGCAATCTGTTTTTAATCAGCGTTTATCTGAGATCTGTAAATCACTTAGACCAGCTGCACACACCTAAAATGGCCTACTTGCCACTTGGTTAACAAGTTAGTTGTTCAAAGTAAACCGAGATTACGTTTCTTTAAACATACAGGACTTGACTTTTAACATAAAAAGAAAACACACCCACCATGTCAATAAAATGCTGAGGTGATTCTAGACTACACACCCTGATCATTTATCATCGTGCCATCTGTACTTTTATAGAAATCGTAAAAATAAACATGTTTTCAATGAATCCCACATATCAGCACGGCCTTGAGGATCAGTTCAGACATGCTCATTTGCTCTCAGTTCAAACGTGCCCAAACACTGGAAAACCATGCAAAAACATATGCTTGTAAAGTAAAAAGGTTCCTGGTCAACTTTCACAGAATTCATTCACTTACTGTTTCTTTAAAAATGAGGCAAAATAAAGTGATTGTTCTGACTTTACTGGTTTTACTACTATTCTTTCCAAACGAAATAAGATTCATTCAACTGAACTACAAGATTAAATGCATTCTGAAGCATTTTGTAAAGGGTCAAAAAATGTATAAATAAATCAATGAAAATTACTATACATGCAGTATTTATTTACATATAGCCTAGGATTTAAATTTATAATTCATTTTTCATACTGCTAGACTATTTAATGAATCTACACAAAGGTAAGTAATACTTATTTAAGTAATTACACAGCAAAAAAGTTTCTGCTGTAAATTAAAGGGATACTTCAGTGCTGGGAAGATGAATGTGTATTTAAACTGGGTCATTTATGTAGTAGAAATGTAAAAATTTTTTAATTTGGTGCCTTCTAGACTGAGAAAAGACAGAAAATGTATTTTTGTTTCATGTGGATGAAAGACAACAACTCCCAGAATGCACTTGCTTCGCTGCCCAACGAGGTCACTCCCAAAGCCTCGGCTACTGGTTACCACTTGCCCACCGCGGCACCACCCCACCGTCGTTTTGATTTTCATAGTAATACAATCATTTTGTTCAGTTAGAGAAGAAACACTACAATTAATTCTCGGTTTATGTCCAGTCTGGCACGTTTTCAATTCATGCCTATGGAAGCTTAACTTTCATAAGAATTAATTGAAAAGTTGAAACACTCACTTTGCTCCGCACGGCTCCGTTTTTAATGCCCGATCCGAGCGTCCGTGTGCATTTACATTCTGTGAGTGAGATCCCTCCCCTATGGGTGGGTTGATAACATGCAGAACTAGCTCCTTCTACTGGCTGTAGTCTCTAGCCTCTGGCCAAAAAATCTTTTTTTCAGAAATGGCCAAAAAAAAAGGATTTTTTTCAGAAATAAAATGCATAAGTCTCTCGTCTCAGGGGGACATGAAGGGGGAAAGTACTAGAGATGTTCCGATACCGATTCCTGGGCTCAGGGTATCGGCCGATACCGAGTACTGATCCGATACCTGGGTGTGTATCTGTATATACAGCTATACTACTAGCCCTGTATGAATTAGAGCCCTGCATTTCTGCCCGAGCTCGACGGGCCCCGACTTGTTTACGCCCCTAGGGCCGGCCTTGGGCCAATTTTCCCATGATACCTCAAACGCGGGCCGGGCTTCGGACCTTTTTAGGCTTTTCCTTCATTTTATATTTTAGACATTCAATAATTAAAAGAAACAATGAAATATGCTGCGCTGGTGGAAACAACATGGGACCATGATATCACGAGTCCGCAACTGTCAAGACTGACTCGCACAGTGTTTAGAGGACGGCGCTATGCAACACGCATCGCCGCAAATGAGTAAAGCAAGAACTGCCACAAGTGAAACTAAAATAAACTAAGTCTTAGATGCTCAAAAACACAACCATCTTCATTGAAACTAATGAGACTAAAGGCTCTTACCGGTGTTTAGGTCGCTCGTTCTCATAATGCGCTCTTTGATGTTGAAATGAGCTGATGAATAAAATGCTCATATCGGTTGCTTTCGTTGACATGAACTCCGTTAAATGTGCATATAGCGCGGGAATTGAAGATCGGATTTATATTAATTTCGTGGAGAGGTAGGTAAGACAACCAGCATGTTGTTGTTTTTTTATTATTATTTGTTTAGATTGTGTAGCCCGTTTCATTTGCAAGCGCCGTTGCGATCTGCCTTCCTCATCTTGTCAAAAATGCCTTTTTACTGTGATGGTGGTGATAGTAGGCTAAACGTTTAAACGATGCTTTAAGTGTTTTATATGGATTTTATAAGCAAGACAAGTCAAGTGTTGATTTCAGAGGCTAAAGCGTTGGGTTAACTTACTGTCGGCCGCTGGCCGCTTGGTCATCACTTTAAATAACAAAAACTTTAATTTAACAAGCAACAAAATGCTTCAAACATTTTTCTAAATGAACTTACAAACTTATAAACTTATAACTTATAAACAAACAAAACGAAATATAACTACTTTGACATTAAAAACAAAACTGAACTATTTTAATGGCTGCAACTAATGTGTAATAGGGAGAATTTAAAAAAAACACAGGCTCCAGTCGGACTCGGGCTGATAATTTTGATGAGCTGTCGGACACGGGCCGGGCTAGGGCCTCAGTGTCTCGGGCCAGGGCCGGGCTAGGGCCTAGTTTTGAGGCCCGTGCAGGGCTCTAGTATGAATAGCTAGAATTATTTTATGGTGTGCTTCAGACTTATCCCTTAATAAAACATGAACAAATACATACAGTGAACTACTGTATTTATTACAGTATTTTTATTATCTGATATGCATTTGACAGTAATATTATTTATTTTTCTTAAGCGAAAAGTAACTTCAAATGCAGCCACAAATCTAACCCTGCAAACTGAAAAAGGTATTTTAGTTGTATAATATAACTGTATAAAAAACAGTGCAACAAATAAATGTAGGAATATAAAATATATATATATAAATCAGAAAATAATCTCTTTACAACAAAACAAGTGAAAAAAAAGCAACCATTTAGGCATTATTATTTTTAGTAGAGACATATTATTATTACATAGAGACGTAGCTAAATCTAGAGCAGTAGCCTAATATATTCTGTCAATATAAAATGTTTTAAACCAAACTTTTATTTTGATGGGTTGTCGTGAAGATATTTCAGTGTCTGTGTTCCTTATATGACAGTTTTCCCAAATGAAACGGTAAATTCTCATGAAGTGACAGTTTATGCGTTCGTGTCCTCATATAGTGACCATAGACTGTGAATATGGATGTAGAGAAACTGGGGGAGGTTGCCGCTTGATAGTGACCATACACTGTAAAAAAAATATGGTCGTCCGTGACGTCACCCATAGGATTCTGATGAGCGGTTTTGAAGCGCAAAGTATGGACTAGAGGGCCGTTGCCATCTTGGCAGCGCATCATCACGCGTCACTCCTGGATAACAGAAAATGGGCAAAAAGGCGGGACGTGGGCGGAGCTGAAGTGACGCGATGACTAACAGACAGCAGATAAATGGCTATCCACCTGTCACCCGAAGTGGCCACAACCTTAATTATGCAGAACTTTAATGCTTTATATAATGTAAACGAATGAGTTATAAAAAAATTCACCCCCTCCCAGTTGTCATGAAGGGCAAAATATAGCCGTATAGACCAAAACCACAATTTGTACCAGTTTTCTTTTGCTGTAAAGTTGGGCATTTTAACATGGGGCTCAATTAGGTTCTGTTCCCTTCTGGAGCCTGTCCCTAGCGGCCAGTCGATGAATTGCAGTATATGTCACTTACGTATTGGCTTCAAGAGATACTGCGGGAGGTTGCCACTTGATAGTGACATATGGCAGAGATTACAAAGACAGCGAGCGAGTGCCACACGAGAGTGGGTGCCCGCCATCCACAAAGAGACGAAATCCTGCTAAACAGCCAGTAAACAGCGGACATAGCCTATTGCTAACGCGTTTTCATTTCTTCTTCGCTGCTCTAAACAGTGGTTCCTTGTGGCACAGCACTTCCTGCATTTGCAATGCATTCTGAGCACCGAAGAAGAACTGCACAGTGGTTAGGCAAAGCTTGTGGTCATAACTAGGTCTTGTTTAAGAAAATGGTATCGGATCGGTACATGGGTTCAAGTACTCGCCGATACCACAAAATTTTTTGGCATCGGTGATATTTCCGATACTAGTATAGGAATCGGAAGAACTCTAGAAAGTACCATAATTTGAAAATACTACCGGGTTTCTACTGATACAAAGCTTAAAGGGTTAGTTCACCCAAAATTGAAAATAAAGTCAGTAATTACTCACCCTCATGTTGTTCCAACCATGTAAGACCTTCGTTCATCTTCGGAACATAATTTAGTATATTTTTGATGAAATCTGAGAGCTGTCTCACTCCTCCATAGGCTTTCAGAGGGAAACTTGAAATGAGCCCAGAATAGTAAGTAAAAACGTCATTTAAGGAGTCCAAATGACTACAGTGGCTCTGTATTAAGTCTATCATGCGACGAAAATACTTTTTGAGCGGAAAAACAACAAAAATAACGACTTTATCACACTATTATTGTTGTTCAATTTGAGTGCCACGACGCATGCGCGAGAACTGAGATTAGTAGTAGTAGAAGAAGAACGCCGTAATCTCAGAAAATACTTTTTGAGCGGAAAAACAACAAAAATAACGACTTTATCCCACTATTATTGTTGTTTAATTTGAGCCTCTGACGAGAGTTCGCGGGAGTGCCACGACGCATGCGCGAGAACTGAGATTAGTAGTAGTAGAAGAAGAACGCCGTAATCTCAGAAAATACTTTTTGAGCGGAAAAACAACAAAAATAACGACTTTATCCCACTATTATTGTTGTTCAATTTGAGCCTGAGATTACGGCGTTCTTCTTCTACTACTACTAATCTCAGTTCTTGCGCATGCGTTGTGGCACTCCCGCGAACTCTCGTCAGAGGCTCAAATTGAACAACAATAATAGTGGGATAAAGTCGTTATTTTTGTTGTTTTTCCGCTCAAAAAGTATTTTCGTCGCATGATAGACTTAATACAGAGCCACTGTAGTCATTTGGACTCCTTAAATGACGTTTTTACTTACTATTCTGGGCCATCAAGTTTCAGTCCCTCTGAAAGCCTATGGAGGAGTGAGACAGCTCTCAGATTTCATCCAAAATATACTAAATTATGTTCCGAAGATGAACAAAGGTCTTACATGATTGGAACAACATGAGGGTGAGTAATTACTGACTTTATTTTCAATTTTGGGTGAACTAACCCTTTAATGCTAAATCGCTGAAGTAACCCTTTAAGTACAATCAACGTAGATGTTTAAGTCATTTCAACTTAAATTACATTAAACTGATTTAAAACAATGAGTTGAATCTTGTATAACTTGTAATAAAAAATTAATTGCTTATTAAAATTAGTTAGTGAGTTAATGAGTTAAAGTGTAAAAACACGTCATAACTTATTGATCATATAATTGTTTACCGTGTACTTAAATTACTTCATTAAGTGATTACTTAAAGTACTTCCCTTTACATGTTCAAAGAAATCTCCCTCTCTCACGTTATATAATCAAATAATTATAAAACTCTGATTTTGGAGTAAGAGAGAATCTTATCCCTCCAAAACACAGACACACACTCATTTTACTCATACACACACTCATTGATCAACAGATTCACAGGCAAGTCTTTGTGCAGCAAAAGAGGATCATGTTGCAGGCTCTCTGGAATACAGGTCACATTAAAGATGCATTACACAGAAGCCCCACATCCATTACCCATTGATTTGATCATCTTTGACTCCAGTACACACATCATATGCACTCGATATACACGTGCATTCCCACCTCTGCTGTAGGTTATGTGTTATACTCTCTTTTAGAGCTTCAAGACATGAGTGAATTCATGCATTGATCTACATTCCCAGGCCTTTGTGAGCACAAACATCACTCAATTTGAATCAGGTGAGTATCAAATGAAACTCCCAGATCTAAGTCCACACAAACTCTAGGTTTTGGATTTCATTCGCTTATTCAGGATTTTTAATGTGTACGCCAAACCTGGAATAAACACAAGGGTTTCAAATATCAGCAACATTTTGTAGTGACGGGCGGCTGGATTTTCAACAGAAAACAGCAAAATCTCTGAAGAACAGGATGCACTTCACACAACGGTGAACAATCACTGTACTGTATCCCTAAATCAGCCTCCCTCAGCCCATCAAATAAAAATGACCCAGTGTCTGCTATCCTATTGCAAAATTCCTGTCATCAAGCTGAGAATCTGTTTACACATACTCAAACAGCAAAAAATGCATTATTATGTAATTTTTAATGTACAAATTAAGCCACATTTTATTATGCAATGGAGTTACATAAGTCTGGGACCACTATTATTAAAAATGCTTCACTATTTATTTTAATTTTACTTTTTTTGCAATAAACTACATTATCATAAAACAATTTGAGTGAAATTTTATTAAGGCACAATATGTAAGGCACTTGATGACACTTGATTTGACACTTGTTGCTCACTGCAGTAAACTAGATCAATATTAGGCATGGCAAAACGTGGTACTCGCTGTAAATCAAGAAAACGAGATTTAATTTAAACAATAAGACTAACTGTGTTTTTTAATTAGTTTTCTGTTGATGAATGTGTCCAAACAGTTGCTCACCTGTCTAATAAAACATATTTAACTGTATATTAAAGTGTCTTTGGTGTTTCAATGAAAAAACTGAAATCGAGGGTAATGCGAGTATGATGTCATTGATAGACGATGCACGGACACGGTCCATGTCCTGGTTAAAATTCCATATTTCTCTGGATTTAAACATTCTTGAAAACATTTGGGATAATGTAAGTACACAAGTCAACAAAATATATAACATTGTTCTAGTGGTTTTTGAATATTTTACTCCAAAATTCTTACATATTGTGCCTTTAACTGAAAAGTTCACATGAATTTGAAATAAGCATCTTGTGCTACAATGGGGGGAAAAAAAATGTACAAAAGGGGTTAAATGGGTCAGTAATATCATAAATCTGCACACATAGCATTACTGACCTATAAATTGTAAATAAATAATAGTTACACTTTAAAATCCTAAAACTTTGTTTCCAGTTTTAAATTAGTTTATAAATCAAACACTAGATTTTGAATCATACACATTAACTTGTTAACATTTTGTTGTGCTATAATGCAACAATTTAAATCATGAGCCAAATACATAATTCAAATAATTGAATCATAAAAAAATGACTTTTTCCCCCTTCATTTTATCATCAAAGTTTTGTTCATGTTATTAAAGACCACATTAATTCACACCTACACTTGGGTTTAGTAGAATACCACACTTTTTCTGTTTATGATCTTGTTTCTCACGGTTGGTTTTCAAGTTCCACAGCTTCCTGTTTCCTGTATATGTTGTGAACTTGTATCTAAACCCTAAAAAAACTTAATTGAGCACACACACACAGTAACTAAACTAAAATAAAAATCACACTCACTGAGCTACTGTGCTTAAAATTGTAAAGCTGCATTGGGGCATCTCTTACCCAGATCTGAAATAGGCAACAACAAAAAAGGGGCCACTGTCTGTCCTATCGTTGTCCTTTGACCTACAGCATGAGTGGTCCTGAAAAGCAGACCCCATATGGTCTCTTTTGCCCTGCCCCTTTAACAGTCCACATTGTCCTCCACTACAGTAAATCCCTGGTTAACTACCATGTACCCAGGCTGTGCAGGGTTACTGGTTGTCATGGCAATCATATAAGCCCAACACAGCAGACTGACCTCTAAATAGTTGTGGGATACACACACTACCCATAAATTATATGAAATGCAGTCCAGTTTTGAATTAGTATATAAAATAGACCAAAGTATTATCCCTCTTCAGGAAGCACACATTACTGTACTCAGTTAACACATAAAACAATCCAATACAATTATTACACTGCAAATTACCTCATAATACGTCTTTTTCACTTGTTAAGTATCTAAAAAATTATTTTTTAAAAATTTACTGCCAGTCTCTCTGATGTATCCTCTCTGAAGTCCTGATATCTCATGCAGCACAAACTGCAACATTGTAAAAGTAGGCTCTTGTTTTAAGGATTTGAGAGATTATATAGAAATGCTTGAGAATATGGGGATTTTACAGTGTAAAACGCCACTAAATAAACAAGTCACTAAAGAAACCACTAAATAATTCCCAAACTCACCTTCTCTGAGGAGGGACACACACTTTGCACGAGAGTGCTGCGGCTTCACAGTGCAGCACTCCTGCGCTCAACTTCACGGGAGCGCGAGCGGAGACGTGTGCGTGTTTGGTTCAGCCGGTTAAAGACATAAACATGCTGCAACACATGCTGCCTGTCCTGTCTCCTCCCCAGACTCCTGACTCAGCTCCCTTCACCTCTCCTGTTATAGATCCATGCCCTTCAGAGGAAAACTCTGCTAGTCCCTGGAAGTGTGAGACTGTTCCTCCTGAGAAGAAGCAGTACTACGAAATCTCAGACTAGGAGGACACTCACAGAACAACTTGAGTAGTGATCCCTCCCCCTTCTCCGGGTAACTCGTTCAACATGACGCTTCTGCCCTCTGATCCCTCCCTCTCGAACTACCTCCTGCTTCTGATGTCTGCTGCTGTTCTGTCACTTCCTGCTGGGGGACTGCACTCTGATGCACACGCTGCAGGTGAATACTGGGAAATGGGCCAAAGATCAAGCTCAAAAATTATATTTTATTCTTGTTATGCTATGTCCTCGTATGTGGACACCGAGACTAAAATTACATGAAGTTACATATATAGGCAACAAAAAAAATCATTCACCAAACAATCTTCCGGTTTTTTTTTTTAACCAAACTTTGTTTAAAGATGATTTTCAAGTATGTTATGAAAGATATAACTGAATTAATTGATATACCATTTTACTTTATGCAATATGTGAGTAAAATGGCCATACAGATAAGGGTTTTCCCATTCAATGCAAAGTATCTATACACTCTCTAATTTGCATATTAATGTGTTCTTGAAGCAACATGTAATGAAAAAAGAAGTGTAATATGGGAGTAGTTTGCAACATTTTCATAATAATATATATTTTATGTAATTTATTTCCCTATTCACTTTGTGTCTCCCAAAACGCCGGATAAAACATGCTTTAAGTCCCGGTGTCCTCTATTGAAATCAATGCCCTGTTTTGTAACAGAAAGTCATATTTTGATTAGAAACCCCATAACATTTTACTGAGATGTTGATTTATAACAAACATTTTGAAAATGAGTCCGATTTAGATGATAATTACAAAATATTATAATATTTCCAAAAGAGTGCTACATTTGATAATTTAATCATTTTTAAAGACCAAGGAGAAGTTGTTGCCCTGGTGAAACCTCAAAACAAATGGTATCTCTGAAAATCCCTTTACAGGACATCCAGACTTAAAACTGTAGAAATTCACTCAAATATAATGTCCTCGTATGAGGACAGTGGCACCCAGGAGGTTAAAAATATTATTTACTCACAATTTGACCTGATAAAATATTTTAAGAGCTTGGTATAAGTAGAAAAATGTATATTTAAAATTAACATTTTTATTTTTATTCCCAAAAAGGTTTCATTTTAGTTGTTTTAGCGTGTTTTAATACTTGTTTTCTATCATTTTAAGTCATCTTGAGGCCTCCTAGTGGGCCCCAGGCCCCTGGTGAGAAGGATTGCATACACGGACATTCAGTCCTGCAAAGCACATACTGCTCATTTCCCTGATAAAAAAATCTTTATAACAGCCTAAGCAGGTTTTAGGGTGGTTTTATAATTGTTTTAGGCAGAGATGGCAAACGTATCCTTCACTCAAGTAGAAATACAGATCATATTTAAAAAGACTAAAGTGTAAAAGTTGAAGTATGGACTACTCTTTTTTTACTCAAGTTAAAGTAATGAAGTATGGGCTTTTGACAGTAAAAGTAGCCATTACGACTACCTGTTTTAGTGTCACGCTGGTAATTGGACCTCACATATTAATACATAAATACAAAAGAACTTACATTTCATATTTTGTTAGCTAATGAATATATCCGGGCTGAACAACCACTATGTAGAACAGGGCTGGACTGGGACAAAATTTCAGGCCTGGAAATCTCACATTCATCCAGGCCATCCCATACATGCTTTAGGGCACTATTCAGCTGGTCAGCTATGGGAGACAAGTTGGCCATCCATAACCAGCTAGACAAGATGAGCACCGTCTTGGCTATGCTGGGAGACATCTTAAACTTGCTGGTTTAAATGAACTTAAGCTGATTTAAGTGGGTTAAGCAAACTATTAAACTAAATTCTCTGCAAATCCATGTTAACTGCTGCTATGTTCTCACTAAATATTTTGTTATACTGGGCTGTTTCTCAACCAAAGTTACTTTAGAAATGCCATGCACACTCCCAGTGCAACTTCACACACACATGCTGAAACCCTCCAGCACCTCATTTACCATGTCAGACTGTGTTTCTTCTGGAGGAAATAGCACCACGTTGTCTGGAGCGCCCTCCTGTGGCAGAGACATATAGGTGTAATGCAAACGGAGAGATGGAATCAAGTTATGGAGATAGGAACAGTCTTAGGAGAAATGTATAGCAGAGTTGACTATATATACCTCAGTCAGTCTACGGTGCTGTTGTTTTTGGAAGTTTACCAAGAGTACTTAATGTTCGTTCTGGGAACCTACCAAACTGGTTGGAGTCATCCATGAAAAAGCACAGTAGGTTGATCCTATTAAGATAAACCCTGAATTCCAAGTTGACTATAGCCTTTTCAATAGCATAACATCGCCCAAACCACAATTATGAATGCATAAATTACTTTTATCATCACATCAGCAGCAAAAGGTCATGCGTGCGATAGATTTAAATTTACACTAAGTGCAAATAGCCCGCCTTGTTGGCAGAGGCTATTTACACTGACGTCTGGTTGTGCTAGACAAAATGAAAACATTGTTAACAGTAGTAATAGTGTATAAGGATAAGGAGCATGATAGAAATTTGATGCAAATCGATGTAAATTCAAGTCCATCTTTTGCTGAACTTGCTCTCCCATCACATATCAGATTGCAAAGGCTTTTTTTTTTTTTTAAATAAAGAAAATATTCGAAAAGTTTAAATAAAGTGTTTATCAGTTAGGGGTATAGGTATAGGGAGGGCTGTATTGCCCCAAGGCAGCATCCATTTAATAATTTTAATAAATAGCCTATAATCATTTACACTGTTTTTATTAAGTGATGTTTTATTAACAAATTTCGGGAGGAGCACGTTCAGATAATTAAACCTAATTAAACACAAGTGGAGCACATTAAGCTAATCAATTTAAATCAACGATAAGAGGTGTATATATACAGCAGATTTATCTTCTTTCATTGACCGTTTTTATTTTAGCATCCCATCTCCTCACTTTGATTTGAATAAACTCTTATTGGACGTCAACACAATCCATAATACAATACAGTCTAGTTTTAGACTATCTCAATCATGGGGGGGGGGGGGGGGGGTGGTGGGTACTCTGGGTTCGGGCCAAAATACAGAGCCGGAGTCCAGCATGCCAAATACGCATAATCTTTACTCTATTTAATTGGATGTAGGTAAGTGTGAACTTGTGAAATACCATTTAATGTACAACAACACTGGTGCAAAAAGTATGTCACTATTTGTAAGTATAAATAGCATCTAACTACTATTTACACTTATTGCAAAGAAAATACTGCTATTTTTACATATAGTGTAAATAGAATCTATTGCTATTTTTACTTAGTGTAAATAGCCGCTGCTTTTCAATTATGGGGATCATTGTTGGAGAAGCTACTTTGAAACGGTAGCTATAAGCTACAAACTAATCATAATTTTAAGCTACTGTTTTCTACTAGGTAAAAAGTAATAAAAATATGTTTTTATTAATTAAAAAAATATATAGCCTACTATAAATAACTACATCAGAGTTAGTATAGGCTAGTTATTATAGTATAGTATATAACAAACTAAAACCACAAAGATGTTGTTTGAAATAAAATAAACATGATTAAAAAATAATTTAACTAAACGCATTCCAGCTAGATTTGCAAAATTAAAAGAAAGTAATTAAAAACGACAAAAACACATTGCCAAAATTTAAATGCAAATATAAAACATATATAAAATAAAAACATAATAATTAATGCACTTCATGGTGTGTGTGTTTTTTTTTTTTTTAATCAATATAAAAAGGCCTATGCCTACTAGATTATAGGCTACTATTCAAATCGTTGTTTTAAAAAAGTTAGGTAAAAAGTAATCTAAAAGTAATCAAAAAGTAGATTAACAAGATATTGTAAAAGTGTAATGTAGACAACGTTACTAACAACGATTTTTTAATGTAATTTGTATTCAGTAATAGACTCTTTTTTTTTACGTGGACAGTTTGGTTTGAACGAACCGAATCAGTAGAATGAAACACGGGGCTACATGAGAGAGGGGGAGGGGGCTGTTTAGAACGAACCGATTCACTTGAATGAATCGGACATTCCAGCGATTCATGTGCGAGAGAGAACCGTTTAGAATGAACCAATTCACTTGAATTAATTAAACTTTCCAACGCATAAGATAAAGGACCATTGAGGTGAGCGAATTTGATTATGTCATCTGCTCAGACATAAAAACAGCGATGCAGCGGTTGGTCACGCGACACCAGGCTATTCGTTGGAAAATGTAACTCATTACTGGAAAAGCTGCACGTTGAAAGCAGTCAAAATTAGGTCATGCTACTGCAAAAAAAATTGTTAATTTAGTAGCCTCTCTACTTTTAGGGATTGGAACAGCATAGAAAAAAAATCCCCCACAAAATGAGTAGCCTACACTGACCATCTGCACTCTTTCAAAACTAAATTCAGTCAGAATGTTTGACAACACAATGAAAACAGCAGCGCATGATTTTTACCACAGCACTGACTTTCTGGCTCTGTCTGTGCTGTTATCTCAAGCACAGCATGTCACAGGCAGTATGTATGTCAGTTCAGTTGGTGTGGGAATGCTAACAGATGTCACAAAGTCATAACAGCTCTAAAAGCAAGTCTAGATTCAATGCACACAAGCGTTGTATAGTTCAAGCCTGGGAAGCATTTCAGAAGAGACAAACACTGCGGTGCTGAGCCAGGTAACATGTCCCGAAACCATCTTACCGGAAGCTCTGAAGTGCTGTTCTCATTGCCCATCTTGTTGAGCGGGGCTGGCAGGGGACACCTTCACATCAGACCGAGACCAGAGAGACTGAGAGACCAATGTGAAGAAAGCAAACACCGTCAAGGAATTACAAACACTATTTCCTCATCAGACATCCAGGGAAACACTGGGCTTTGAGCGATCAGGGAGAGTGAAATATGTGTGCAAGTATGTGTCATGTGTTGAGATTAAGAGGCTCTGATGAAAGCAGAACAAAGTGCAGAGATGCTGTCCAGTAATAAAAAAATAAAAATAAAAATCTGAATGCTAAAAAACCCCCGGAATATTAATATAGTCATGACTTTCAGGCAGTTAGAATTTAACAATTATACAATAATTTGTACAAAGACTATCACATAAAGGCCTGAATGAATCAAACAACCTGTATAGATAATCATAATCTCAATTTTTGCGTTATGGGGGATGCGTTATGGTTTCCACAAAAATATAAAGTGAAGTAATGGCTGCTAAAAATTCAGCTTTACAGTTAGGCTATTTTAAATTGTAATAATATTTCACACAATATCTTTTTTTTATTTGATAATTATTTTTTATCAAATAAATGCAACCTTGGTGAGCATAAGAGACTTAAAGGTGCACTATGTAACTTTTCGATTGTTAATAAGATGAAGGCAACACCACACGACTCGCAAGCAGCGTGACGTTTATTATGCCACGTCGCCAGTGCCATTTCCGCTTTTCCAGGTCATGAGTATGAGGTAATGCAGCTCTGTTTATCATATTAGATACATTTGGGTGTGTTGAAATTATGACGTTACTCTGTGCGTTCGCTCGGCGGCTGCTATGACACTTGTTGCACACTGCAGTACGAGTAAAACGTTTCTGCAAAATAAAACCGGAAACCGAGGGTAACACAGATATGACGCAATCGACAGGCAACTCCCTCACAGGTCCCGGTTCCCTGGTTAAAATAGCAATTTTCTCCCAATTTACAAATAGTTGGAAACATTTGGGATACTGTAAGCACTTTTTTTTTTTTTTTTTTTTTTACATAGTGCACCTTTAAAAATTCAAAAAAGATTAAACAAGATAAACGATTTCAAAAATTGTGCCGACCCCAAACATTTGAATTGTATATATAAAAATCACAAAAAAAATTCCTGGTGAAATAAGAAAAACTAACATTATATACTGTATATTCACAATCACTGTATTTTCATGATCGTTACTTGTCTGCAATTTTGAGAAGGACATTTTAATAGCATCCTTGATTTAAAGTTCATTATTTAAAAAATGGTGCGTTTGATTAATATCCATAAATTGTTTCAAACTGTCCGTTTTCACGGTGCCACATTAATAGAGTGATATTTTCTGGCCCATTGCACATCTGGCTTGAGTTGCTCACTGTGTGAAGGTTAGCGAGAGTGAGTGGAGGAGTGTGTCTTATTAGCCCATAAAAAAAGCCCTTCTAGATGGGTCTAACAGAGCTCTGGCCAGAACCCCTTTTAAGAACACCACAAGCTCATTATAAACATAAATCAGCTTCTTGGAGCATTTCGCACACACTGTTGACCTGCAGCCAGCACTCTGCAGAAAGCTCTAGGGTCCATCAGTCAAGCTGTCGTCCCCTCAAACAACCACAACTAGCATGCGCTAATGTGAAGAAACTCAGTACACGGGATCCCATCTATCCAAACCTTCTGTAACACTCCATCTAGTGCTGTGTATTTAACTCCATAAGCATTCATTGAGGATTGAGGGCGTGATCTCAATTTTAGACAGCAGAAATACTAGTCCTAGGTGTATAATATTAAATTAGGTCAGATGGTTTTGTCATATGGCATTGGCACAAGAGAAGATCAGTGGCATGTTGCGTGGCACAGTTTTAGTTCTTGAGTGGGAGTCTGATTTTGACCCATTAGCTGTGTTAGTGGGTTAATCTGGTGCTATAAGCTCATCATTTGACAGATTGAGCTAGTAGATGCGTGTGATTGAGGGTTTGGAGATTACTGTCAAAAGTAGCTGCTCTCGGTCTCCCCCTGCTGTGAGTCATTACTCTGCAAATCTTGGGTTGTGAAATTTAGACATGCTTTGAGAACTTAAGACAGTATAACACAGACTTGATGGTGTCTATCCTGACTAAAGGTCCATGATCGGCAATACATATAGTAGGTGTAGAGTGGGATGTGTTTGGAAGGAAGTTTATAGAATTATAGCCTTTAAAATGTAATGTGAAATCTAATATCAAATAATTGTGTGTAGCATTTTCAAAACATAAAACAATGGTGTCAAACAGTGATCCAGATCACCTGGAAGAGTTGATAAAGACTCCTGCGCTTCTGAAGTGTTTGTGTGTCCATGTGACTCTGGGTGATCAGTGCCTGCGCTCTACATTCTGTCAAACCTGAATACGAAACTTGTTATAAATAGATGCTGTTCCTGTCTGTCATTCGTTATTTAAGTCTTCCCGTCCAGCCATGAGCCGTGCACCGGTTTCCCTTGCAAACAAACTGTGCTGTGTAATAAATAGGCCTATACAATGATTTCCATGCAAATAATGTCTAAAGAGTCAAGTTTAGATTTGGCCGGGCTTTCAGAAACAACCAATCAATAAGATAAACAAGAGAGAAGACAAATGACGGCAGTGCTTTGAGCACTGTAATTCCATCCTTACTTATGTTTGTTTCATCCAACATAATATAAACCAAAAAAAAATAGACTTCGTATTTTTCACATACACACACAAATGTAAATATTACCCACATGCAGACCCATATCTCCCTCTAATAATTAAACATCAGTACCTTCCTTTAGCATGGCTGAATCACTTGCAAGCACTACATGACTCATGAATGTCTGCTGACATAGGAACACCCCTCAAGCAGAACAGAACATGTCCTCTCTAATCCTGCACTTCTGGCTTATCATTGAAAGGGGAAAAAATTGATTTCCTATTTAATACCATTTAACCCTTGTGCGTCAATTAAAAAAAGTTACACATAGGTCCATGGAGGACAAAAAAGTCATAAAATTTGAAGCTTGAGAGCACAGACTTAAGTTTGGTCTCGATTAAAGAAGACCCGTGGCAGATTATTGTTTTTAAAAAGTGAAATGAAAATGATTTATGAACATTATTATATATTTTATGAAACATGTTGAACTCTAAAGTTGCTAGAAAATCAAAGACAAATCTAAATGAGTTGTGTTCCAAATTTGAGGTTGATATCTCAAAAAATGAGCTTTCAGTAAAATTTTATTTGGGCAAAATTGTCCCCATTAAATGCCAACAAAGCTCCACTGGGACACACCTGGATTTGCAGAACAGCTGAGTTTTTCTCTCTCAAATATTACATACACAAACACACACAATTTTTTTATTACACACATACAAACCATACTCTGACATCCATACCAAATTACCAACACACCCACACAAATATAGCTGCATAATTTATCCAATTGGCTCTATAATATGCAGAAGCAGAAAACAGGAATAAAGCAAGAATTTTCTATAGGCCAAACCTGAGAAAAGGGCACCATTTGGTAAAAAATATATTTAAAAAAAATTGCCAACAGAATGCAAGCCTATTAACAAATACTGCATCATTTTAAATGGCCCTAGGAATACAAATTGCAGCTTTAATGAGTTTCAATGGGGACATTTTTGTCCTTAAGGTCCTGAATGGAACTATTTTGTGTTGCTAGAGTAAAATAGAGTTATTAAAAGGAAATAGTAAAATTCCAATAAAAATACAAACTTGTTTCAAAAGTTATGCAGTTGGCATTAACACAGGCATAAAATTGAAAAAGACAAAAATGTCCATAAGGACAAGGGCTAAATTAATAATTTGATATGATGCACTTATTGTGTACATGCATGTTATTACATTGTACTCATGGTCTATTCACCTGCATTTAATTACAACTGTAATTCATTTCTTTAATTACATCTATAATTACACTGCCGACCCTTCCCTTACCCCTTAACCTACCCATACCACTAAACATGTGCCTAAACTTATCCTTATCCCACTTCAATAGCAGCAAATGTGTTTTGCAAAAGTACATTGTGCCTAACCTTTTTAGTAAATAAGGTTAAAGTAGTAGTTAAATGCACCTAACATAAAGTGCCACAATGTTAATAATAATACAACCTTAAAACAAAAGAAATATAATTAATTTAAATGGGCATTTATATGTTTTTCATATAACAATATGATCAATGAAGCCAGAGTGTAACAGTGCACCAAAACCTAAAGTGAACGAAAGGAAAGTGATACTAAAGATTGGTCACACTTTAATAGTGAGGTCCAATTCTCACTATTAACTATGACTTTTGCCTCAATAAACTCCTAATTACTTCTTATTAATAGTTAATAAGGTAGTTGTTAATTTTAGGTATTGGACAGGATTAAGGGATGTAGAATATGCATGAGACATTATCAAGCTTTATAAGTACTAATAAACAGCCAATATAATATATAGTGAGAATTGGACTAAAATGTTACCTAAAGATTTATTATACGTTAGTATAATTAAAATCATGCCAGGGCAGTAAATCGCCTCATTTGAATTAGTTATGGTCATTGTGTTAAATTCAAAAGTAATAACAGAAAAGTCAAGTCGAATTCACTCACCCAGCTCACAGAGGCATTAGCAGTACACTTATCCAAGCGAGTTAATGTAGAGTTTTAGGTTGTGTTCATTGCAGCTACACCACACAGTAAACAAACTAGCCCCCTCTTGAGACAACTGGCACATTGGGTTGCTATATCTGCACAGAGTATGAGCAGGCAAGAGGGCAAATACAGGCAAATGCAGACCGTGGGGGTCTGACGGGGTAGAGATGACAGAGTCAGCTGGACGGTGCATGGGCCTTGGTAACACTTGTAAACAAACACAATATCATAAACTTAGCAGAAAGGATTGTGCCCTTCCCATAACCCCCTTAGCCTGTCAACAGGGCCCCAAAGCAATTACACAGCACTTTTCTCTGAGCTGTATCCTCCATCTCTTTCTTAAAGGTGCACATAGTCATTTTTTCCCTCATTGAAAATAGTTTTTTTAATTAATTAAAAGACTGGAAGACTTCAACCATATCAATAGCCTAATTAAAGACAGGTCACCTAACATTGGGATCTTGCTTTCTCAGTAACCTTCATATTATCAGACATTTTGAGATGATGCTCTGTTTACACTGAATGCGTTTCTACTTCTGGAGGTCGACAAGTCACTGTACTGTTGGTTACCACAGGAGTTCCCAAATGTCAAAGGTGTGCTGCTGTGTAAATAGCCATATATTTTTCTACCAAATTACTTTTATTTGTGTAACCAAAAGTATAGTGTCGAATTGATCCAGTGATGTAAAATATTTTTAACTTTAATATAACTCAATGAAGCACATTTTTGCAATGTACAGTAAATTAGTGGAAAAAGTTAATAGGGCACAGGAATATAACTTATCAAACCAGTGTTTTCAGCCCTTTCCGCCATCCTCCAAAATGACTATTTACAGCTGTTCTTGCTAAACTCCCAGACTGTTATCTTCCCATCAAATTCAAACTTCAATTCAACCACACAGCTGGTTCCCATTAGAAAACCATATAATGCATGACAATACATATATGCATTATTTATGTATTACTCATTGTCTGCTACCTGTTATCCCGTTTACACACAAACACAACATACACTCCACTTATTCACTATTTAATCACTCTTACCTTTTGCTACATAAAAATACAAAACCATACCCGTACCTTTTAAAAGCATAAAGAAAACATTAATAAAATAATGTCAATATAATACATAATTTTTAACACCCCTTCTCCTCCCTGATGTCATTAAACAATATTAAAACATTAAGATTATTATTCAAGTATTAAAATAAAGTGACTAACCAAACATGCCTATCAAAACATGACATGAGTATAACATGACTGTAGTGCAAAATCACTTAAGAGATATTAATAAATTAAGACAATCATAGCTGATATATCATTCAGTTATGTATAATTAAGCATTCACTTAACAGATATTGAATGCACAAATATAGGAATCAATACAATCAAATTATATCTATTTTCATTTGCTTGTTGCCATCTTGCCTAAAACGCAAAGTGTCTAGTGCCTTCCATTTATCCATGTCTGTCATTCCTTTCCCCGATCACACTGTACAGATATTGTCAGGCATCTCTTTGCACCTCCCCCTCTTTTTTCCCTTCCATTCCCGTCTCCTTTCACGCTCTTCATCTCCCGAGCTCCGACCACTACAGGCCAGTATGAGAAGAGACAGCCAAAAATACACGCTTTTTCTTTCATATCCCCCTGACGTCAGCCCAGTCCGACACAAATACTCCCCCTCATCCCCTTTTTCTGCCTGCACTAACAACCAGCGAACAGCCGGCGATGTCTTCCCACTCATCCTCCTTTCGTTTTGCTATTCTGTCTGCAGCATCTGAGAGATGCGGGGTTACCTGGCTGCGTGCGACTCCGATGCAGCTTCCCATCCTGTATTCCATGTCCTCCTGAGGAGAGGTGACAGAAGCACTACAAGGCTTGCAAAAATAGTCTCTCCAGGATTGCATCCCCGCTACAAAGAAATGGCATCGCTGAGCAATGCAAGCAGGGTGTGAGCAAGTGAGTGCAAGTGTGCAAGGATACCCTCATGTGTGTGTGAGGGAGTGCGTGTGAATAAGCCTCATCTACTGCAATGCCCAGGGTATAAGTATGGCATACATCCTCATTCTCTTATATAACAATGCAATTATATAAATAGCACAGTTGAGGATTCCAAAAAGAAAAAGAAAAAAAAGAGTCTTGACATTTTCCCCCCTTCCTTCATTGGGGTTTTCAGTGATGCTAAAAGATGCTGCTTTGCGAGTGGCTAAAAAGCCCCTCTGTTATCGACAGTGACCGTCACACAAGCAGGGAGAGGAGGGGGAGGACAGAAAATACAGAAGCAGAATGAGGAGAAAAATAAAAGAACAGAGCATCTGTGAGTTTAAAAAAGCAACAGCAGCCGTCATGATGACACGGTGCTGAGCATCAAAGAAAATCGCCAGAGGAAAAGTGATGGAGCCACTCAAGTGAAATGGGACAGTGACAGAAAATAAAAGGATTTCACAAAATAAAGAAAAGTCATTATGACATAGATTAGCCGTACGAAGATTCATAGACTAAACTGAAAATATTTATTCTATAACTGGCATTAAAGTCAGCATGATATAATTGTCCCATGTTATTTTCTGAAAGCATTACTGGTCAAATTTTGAACAATTCCTCTAAATATTTATAATAATTATAATATTTATATTATAATATAATAATACATATAAAATTTCATCACTTAACGTATGCAAGGCCAGGCTGCAGTTAAGTCAACAAGTATTCAGATTTGCCTCCAATCCAGCAGGCAACGCTTCTGTATCACAATCCAATCAACAACCGGAGGATAAAATAAAGTCCCAGCCATTTTTCATTTTTTTTCAATATGACGTTGTGGCGAGGGGGGCGTGGTTTAGCGAAGTCTGTGACGGGAGAGAGAGTCAGAGGACGAGCGACCCGGAGGAAGAAGACAGAGCAAACACCGTCAGCGACACCATTTGCGGACGTCATCCAGGCGCTCGCAGGCCTGCATCAGGAGCAACATCAGTCGATGCTGGATATCCGGGAGGAGCAGGAGCGGCGTTTCCAGGCGCTCCTCCTGGCCCAGCAGCAGGACCGCAAGCTGTTCTGGAGTTGCATCGACCGGGAGGTTCCGGCCAAGGACACATCATCTGCCCCGGCCAAACCCACCCACATGCAGCTCACAAAGATGGGGCCGCAAGATGATCCGGAAGCGTTCCTGGACTTGTTCGAGCGCTCCGTGGAGGCATGTGGGTGGCAACGACTGGACTGGCCAGTGCCCCTCATCTCTCTGCTGTCCGGAGAGGTGCAGCTAGCCGCCCAACAACTGCCAGTCTAGAACCTCCTGGTCTATGACGACCTGCAACAGGCCATTCTCCAGCGGGTCTCTCTCTCTCTCCTTCTGCTTCCCTTTCTTTTAGGCCGGTGCCAGCTCCCCGGACGAGGGGAGGGTTCCAATCCAGAGGTCCGCCCTGAGGACGGGTCAAGGAACTCCAGGGCGGAGCAACGGGCTCACGGGTGCCCTCTAGGGGCAGGGAGCCGGCCAGGTTCCCTCCAGCCTCTGGTCCCATTTCCCCTTTCTCTCCACGCCAATCCCTTGATTCCCTTCCTGCCACTGGGGCGGCAGGGAAGTCTGGGCCGGCCTGTTGGCGGTGCGGGGACCCGGGTCACTTTATAGATCTTTGCCCAGTGATGGAGGTGGGAACGCTGATCCGGGTCCTCAACGTGCCTCAGGCTGCCCCCGATCGAGCCGGGCTGTACCAAATACCAGTGAGTATTCAGGGGGGTACCTATCCGGCTTTGGTGGATTCAGGGTGTAACCAGACCTTTATCCATCAAAGCCTGAAACAGTCGTTGGCATTGGATAATAGCCGCATGGTTAAGGTACGGTGTGTGCACGGAGATGTGGTGAGTTATCCGCTGGTGACGGTTATAATTAAATTTCGGGGACAAAAGCATAGAGTGGAGGTGACAGTTAACCCGCACCTCCGACATCCGTTAATTTTGGGTACGAATTAGCCAGCATTTGGTAGTTTATTGGGGTATCTATGTGCGGATGTCTCTGGGGAAAAGAAGGGGCAGGGAGAGAAAGCGGCTGTGCAGGTTGGGGAGACTGAGCCAGGACCATGGGGTACTGTTGCAGAGGAACGGAGTGGTGTAGAGAGGCTGATCCTCACTGACCGCAATGATTTTCCTCTGAAGCAGTCCCAAGATGAGTCGCTGAAAAATGCTTTTGCCCAGGTCAGATCAATCGACGGGCAGCTTCTCCATCCTGAGCAGCCACTCTCATCCTTATTTTGCCATACTAAAAGACTAAAAGGTTGTATCGAGTGACCCTGGACACTGAGTCAAACCAAGATACAACCAAGTTGTTAGTACCAAGAAGCCATCGGGAAATGCTTTTCCAGGCGGCTCATTCTAATCCTATGGCCGGTCATTTAGATCAAGCGGCCACACTGAATCGTCTAATGGTCCGTTTTTTTTGGGGGGCCGGGCATTCACGAGAACGTGCGCAGATGGTGCGCGACGTGAATGTCAGCTGGTAAATCCACCGGCCGTTTCAAAAGCGCCATTGCGCCCTCTTCCGCTTATGCAGGTCCCCTTCGAGAGAATTGGCATGGACCTCATCGGACCATTAGAGCGATCCGCACGGGGGCATCGTTTTGCGTTGGTCCTGGTGGACTATGCAACACGATACCCCGAAGCAATTGCTCTCCATACCATTTCTGCAAAGAGTGTTGCGGAGGCATTGTTTAGTTTAATCTCCCGGGTGGGGATCCCAAAAGAGATCCTCACTGATCAAGGCACGGCGTTTATGTCACGTACATTACGCAAACTTTATGGATTATTGGCCGTTAAATCGATCCGCACCAGCATCTATCACCCACAGACGGATGGTTTAGTGGAACGTTTTAATCGCACTTTGAAGACAATGATCCGAAAATTCGTACAGGAAGATGTCAAAAATTGGGATAAATGGTTGGAACCCCTATTGTTCGCTGTACATGAGGTCCCGCAAGCCTCCACCGGGTTTTCCCCGTTCAAGCTTCTCTATGGACGTCAGCCCCGTGGGGTGTTGGACGTTCTCAGAGAGGCTTGGGAAAATGGACCATCGCAAGGCAAAAACGAAATTCAGTATGTCATGGACCTGAGAACAAAACTCCACACATTGGCGGCTATCTATGGAGAATTTGTTACAGGCTCAAGACAAACAGAGCCGGCTATACAATAGGGGAACAAAACTGTGTGAATTTTCACAGGGAGATAAAGTGCTTGTATTACTCCCAACTTCTAGCTCAAAATTGCTCGCCAAGTGGCAAGGGCCATTTGTGGTCACACGGCGAATAGGAGATCTCGATTATGAGGTGGTTTGATCAGATATACCACCTTAACCTCCTTAAAAAATGGAGTGAGGCGGAGTCCGTGATGTTGGCAGCGGCAGTGAGCGGAGAGGAGGATCTCGCACAAAAAGTACATACCTCACCCTGGCTCCAGGGGGAGACCACCTCTCGACGCTGCAGCTCACTGACATAGCCCAGTTGCAGGAACTTTTTGCGGATGTGTTCTCGCCCGTACCCGGTCGAACAAACCTCATTCAGCACCATATCGAGACAGAGCCGGGCGTGGTGGTTCGCAGTCGGCCGTATAGGTTACCAGAACACACAAAAAAGTGGTTCAAGAACAGAGGCGATGTTAGTCATGGGAGTAATCGAAGAATCCTACAGTGATTGGGCCAGTCCGATAGTTTTAGTTCCTAAAACAGACGGCTCGGTACGGTTCCGTGTGGATTATCGCAAGGTAAACGCTGTGTCGAAATTCGATGCATATCCAATGCCAAGGTTTGACGAGTTGCTCGATCGGCAAGGCACGGCTTTATTCGACACTGGATTTAACAAAGGGATATTGGCAGATCCCCTTAATGCCTTTGTCTAAAGAAAACACGGCCTTTACGATGCCGTTTGGATTACACCAATTTGTGACACTTCCGTTCGGGTTGTTCGGGGCACCGGCCACTTTTCAGCGCCTCATGGATAAAATTCTACTGCCGCATGCTGCATATGCCGCTGCATACTTGGATGATATCATCATCTATAGTAATGATTGGCAGCAGCATGTGGAGCATGTGCACGCCATCCTGAGGTCGCTGAGATTGACTGGGCTGACGGCCAACCCGAAGAAGTGTGCGACTGGGCGTGTAGAGGTCAGGTATCTGGGTTTCCACTTGGGTCATGGGCAGGTGCGTCCCCAAATTGACAAAACAGCAGCAGTTGCAACCTGCCCGAGACCCAAGACCAAGAAGAAGGTGAGGCAGTTCCTTGGGCCAGCGGGATATTATAGGAGATTTGTACCTAATCATTCAGACCTCACTAGCCCACTGACTGAACTCACTAAAAAGGAAGCACCAGACCCGGTCCAGTGGTAAGAGCTGTGCCAGAAGGCTTTTACCCAGGTGAAGTTTCCCAGGGGGGTTTCCCGGCCTGAGTCGGGCGGTGGGGGTATGTGGCGAGGGGGGCGTGGTTTAGCAAAGTCTGTGACGGGAGAGAGAGTCAAAGGACGAGCGGCACGTAAGTGAATCAAGGCCAAATGCCAAATGAGAAACACCTGTCTCTTGTTTCAGTGATTGGCGTGGGGAGACAGGATATAAGCCACTCAGAAAATGGGACTAGAGAGAGGAGCTGGACAGACACAAACACTGGGACATGAGAGGAGAGAGCTGCAGAGAGGAACTGCCAGAAACAAACCGTTGACAAAGAGAGAGAACTTTTTATTTGAGTTGTGCGATGTGCACGTTGTTTGTGATCTAAGTTATCCAGAAATAAAAGTGAGTTTGTGTCCCAGTAAGCCGACCCCTTGTCTTCTTCCTTGTCCCTTTACTAACTTTGTTACAGACGTTTAACTCGGAAACATGTCACAACAGAATCAGAATCATATCGGTTATCAATGGTAATGAATTTAGCAATAAATTGAGCACTAAATTAAACACCTAAATTAAGCATGACAACATTGAATTAACACTGACAAAAATGACTGATTTTAGTTTAGCACATTTATTTTTTTTACGACTAAATAGCATTGAATTTTAATATTAGTCAATAGCATGAAAGTAATTATCAGTATTGGCTAGAATGTTACCATCTGGAAGATGGAAGATGAGCTTTCAGTAAAAAAGCAACCGTTACTGCTGAAATGAAAGGCAAAATTCTCAATAAGTTCAAATAAACACACAAAGAATGTGTTTAGATGCATACCTTATTCTAAATTATATGAACTAAAATGGACACCAGGCAATGATACTGCAGTTCCCTAAAACATTTAAATTATAAAGTGTTTAATACAGACAAACAAAACAATAGGTCATAAAAGATTAGGAAAAAGTAAGAACATTCAAGGAAATCTGACAACTACTTTGGTATATGGCAATTAAAAGCTATATAAATAATTTTCCATTATTTGTATATGCTGAGACAGGATCTCTGCCACTCTGGATTTAGAACTTTAACCAGTGAGCCACCACATTGACCCAAAAAAAAAAAAAAAAAAAAACACTTGTCAACATTAAACCCTATTTAAACCAAGCACACAAACAAGCAAGCAAATAATAAGCCTACAAACAAATCTGAGGTGAAAATGTCATTGAAAAAAACACACACAAAAACAATCACTGTAAGAAATCAGCTGCCCAATCATATATGAAAAATCACAACTTCAGCCACTGACCTGAACAGATTTACATTTCTATACCTTCCAAAAAGTCTCTGCAGCCAAGAGAAGCGTCTCAGACAGCAGGCAGATCACTCCAAAAGGTTTCAGATGTCAGTGGGTTTAAACTACAGGGCAGTTAATCCAAGCTTGGACCAATCTGTGTGCATATGGAGGGCCACACTAGTACACACATGGACAGCTCTCTATCGCCACCCTGCATAAGCGTTTTATATTATATAAATCTGTGACAGACAACAAAGTGCAAGAGAATACAGATTTCATATTACCATGAAAATATCCTCGGCTAGAGACAGCAGTCAAGATAATGTATTCAATAATTTTTGTGTGGTTTTTATTCACGTACACATTTTAACAGTGCATTCAGTTACTTCACCACTAGATGGTAGTATTCAACTAATCTAAATGTAATTACTAACAGGGAAGTCAGGATATGGCCCATTTTGAAAAGGTTCATTTTACTACATATATTTTTGACAAGAATGATGATTAGTATTGGGGAATCTACACTACAAGCACCTTTAGCTAATCTGCATGGATACAGTCTCTAAATAAATAAATAAATCATAGATAGGTTTAATGGAACAGGTTTGTGAAAGGATATGAGGAAATGTCCTGTAAATATAAACTCACACTGTAATGTGAGGGCCGTGTGAATAGAGTTTTGACTGGCAAATGAAATTATGTCCTGTAAATATACACACTGTAATGTGAGGGTCGTGTGAATAGAGTTTTGACTTGCCAATGAGATATCTTTGCGTAATAGTTTACAAAGCTAACTTGTTTTATGAAATAATGATCCCATGTGATGGTCACCCTTTCTGTGTGCAAAATTGACCTGCTGCTCTGAATATGTGAGATTCTCAGAAAGAGAAGACAAATGTAAACTTATAGACAGTGAAAAGTTTCCAACAAATTGAAGTATTTCTTTGGTTTGGAATCAGCCACCTAATGTTTACTTTACATTTATTGTATTAAACACAATTATTAAACTTTATACAAAATCCAAAGATACAACTCTTAAAATTGAGATTCCAAACATTAAAAATATAAAAAGTAGTTTTTATTTTATAAACGTTTCGGTAGCTGTCGCAAGCTATCCTCCAACTTAGCTTTCTTGAGACGAAACTTCTGGAGCTGGAATCAGAGCTTCCTTAATATCAAAGGCATCAATGATTTCCTGCAAAACACAAATCCGAGATATAGGTTATTTAATGTAAAAAAAAAAAAAACTATTCCATTCTAAATAAATATCTGTCTGAATTTACCAAAATTCCAGCAACTGAAAATATTCAGCTGAAACAGTTTTGGGGGGGCTTAATTTAGATTTCTTGATTTTAAATCAACCGAGTTTATCTGATTGGTTGATTGGAATGTTGATCCAGGAATATGTTGTACTTAGTGAAATCACGTTCACCCGTAAACGTGGTGTGACAGATCGCTGTAGTGCATCAGTTAAAAAATCTCAAATGTATCATGGCTCATGTAATCGCTCAATCAGTTTCAACCACAGAAAGATTTCAATAACACAGCTTGTGAACAAGAAGTCATTGAGAAAGTACAATGTACATAGCTCATTAGCCAGCTAGAAAAATATCAACTCTAGAGAGGAAAATTTTATATACACACACATATATATATATATATATATATATATATATATATATATATATATATATATATATATATATATATATATATATATATATATATATATATATATATAATATATATATATATATATAAAAATATAAACATTAAATCATTGAAATATTGATATAAAAACCTCTCTTAATGTGCAATTTAGATGTTTATATACAACTTTATTTGACAGTTGATTAAGTCAGTTTAATTAATTATTAAAGTCAACATGAAATCTAAATGAGAATTTACTATTTTAATGGAACATTGCTATATTTATCATAAGAAATGTATCTGTGCACATCTTCTCTTTTTTAAAAATGCATGTGCCCTTGTAATTTTTAATCATAATAACTTAATCCTCTTGCAACTCTTCACTTTGATGACATGTTTACTGGCGCAAGGGCGGGACAACCGGTCACTCACATGGAATAGCAGACTATAACGATCCAACAATCCAATCAATTTCCGTGGGACAAAATCAAGTACCGCCCAAGCGGCAACCTCCCGCAGTTTCTCTTGAAGCCAATACGGAAGTGACATATACTGCAATTCATCGACTGGCCACTAGGGACAGGCTCCTGAAGGGAGCAGAATCTCATTGAGCCCCATGTTAAAGGGGTGGTTCCGTGGTTTTTTTCTAGGCTTGGTTGTGTTTATGGGGCGCAGAATAACATGTCTTAATACTTCTTTTTTTTTTTTTAACGCCATATTTTTCTTATATTTTACCTTTATTCCACACCGCTGTATCCACTGTCCTTTGAACGGCTTGTTTGCTTCCTGCTTCTGTGAAGCCCATCCCTCCGAAAAACGCAATGGTCTTAGATTGGTTAGATGGCCAAATGTAATTTGTAGTTCTGCAACAGCTCTCTCGCTTTCGTAATGACTGCGACGTGGCCTCGTCCACTTTGTTGCTTGTTCACGGGGGCAGTGTTTATGTTAATAGCAAGGGTTTATGATGTCACCAACCCGGGAAGAAGCTTGTTGTAGTCCAAACCGGCCATTTTTGTAGGCAATAAACTGCTATAACTTTAAAAGACAATATCTCCGTTTACATTGAACTTTTAGCGCTGTAACTTTGCAGATACTGTTTATACTCAAGCAGCAACATTGCACACTAACTAAAGTTAAAAAAGTGAAATCGCACGCAACCACCCCTTTAAAATGCCCCAACTTTACAGCAGAATAAAACATGTTTAAAGCCTGGTACAAATTGTGGTTTTGGTCTATAGGCTACGGCTAAATTTGCCCTTCATGACAACTGTGAGGGGGGTGAATTTTTTTATAACTCATTCGTTTACATTATATAAAGCATTAAAGTTCTGCATAATTAAGGGCGTGGCCACTTCGAGTAACAGGTGGATAGCCATTTATCTGCTGTCTGTTAGTCATCGCGTCACTTCAGTTCCACCCACGTCCCGCCTTTTTGCCCATTTTCTGTTATCCGGGAATGATGCGCTGCCAAGATGGCAACGGCCAGCTCGTCCCTACTTTGCGCTTCAAAACTGCTCATCAGAATCCTATGGGTGAAGTCACGGACACTACGTCCATATTTTTTTACAGTCTATGGTACCGCCTCACATTTTTTCTTCCTTAAAGGAGTAGCTCACTTTAAAATGAAAATTATCCCATGATTTACTCGCCCTCAAGCCATCTTAGGCATATGAAGAATATGACATTCTTCTTTCTAATGAACACAACCAGAGTTATGTTAATAAATATCCTGATGCTTCCGAGCTTTATAAATGGCAGTGCTGGGGTACACTGAGTTATATGAAATATAATAAACATAATAAACGTACTCCACACGGCTCCAGGGTGTTAATAAAGGCCTTCTGAAGCGAATTGATGGGTTTTTGTATGAAACTTTATAAAGTTAAATATCTAGCTCCCGCCAGACCGCCTTCCGTATTCAACTTACGAAGAAAGTGTAGCGCCTCTCGCTATGGCCGACATCATACGTCATGTCAGTTACTCTTATTTTGGAAGCTGAATACGGAAGGCGGTCTGCCAAAAGCTAAATATTTTACTTCATAAAGTTTTAAATATGGATATTTTTCTTACAAAAACCCATCGATTCGCTTCAGAAGATCTTTATTATCCACCTGGAGCCTTGTGGAGTACGTTTATGAGGGATGGATGCACTTTTTTGAGCTTCAAACTTAATGGACCCCGTCACTGCCATTGTAAAGCTTGGAAGCGTCAGGAAATGTTTTACTATAACTCTGATTGTGTTCATCAGAAAGTAGTAATATACACCTAGGATGGCTTGAGAGCGAGTAAATCATGGGGTAATTTTCATTTTACTTCTTTTAAGAAGCTGTTTCATTATGATATACATCACAATAGGTAAAAAAAAGAGAAAGAAAATTTGAATATCTGCTTTATGCGATATTGAAAACTTTATTTTTGGTTTCAGCTTGAGGTTAAATGAAAGCTTTACATTTTGGCATGGGTAAAAGAAAAACTTTTTTTTTTTTGCAAATATGCGCCAAGCGCAGTCATAATGTGCTCACCCTCCAGGATTTCTGGCTGATGGAGATGACACACTGATGTCGGATGGAAGCTCCACCAGGCTCTATCTCACCATCCTCTACTGGAGCTACAACACACACAATATCATCTGCGAGTACATTCAACCAAATACAACCACAATAATGACTTACGGATTTGACCTTACCAATACAAGGGAGCCCATCCCGCAAGTACATCCTCGCCAGACCATCCTGAGGGTAATAAAAAATGGATTTAATTTATTTTATTGTGGGACCCATTGAATTTCCACAGCTATTGTGCCGTCTTGACTCACCCTTATGAGAAAAGATGTGTGGAAGATGTTCTCCACAGTCCGGGAGAATGACCTGGGGTCGATGACAAACTCATAGTAAGAAATGGGATCATCAGCTGTTTCGAAAAAGGGAATTTTAAAAAAGTTTTGAAATAGTCTGAGTCATAAAGCTCTGACACCAAGTTATTTTAATTAGCTTACAGTCATCAGCAAAGTAACGTTGTAGACATCCAAGAATTCTTTCAACTTCTTTCTCTGTTGCCTCCTGGTGTGATTCTTCCATTTGTTTCAGCTGTGACGACAAGATATTTCTTAAAGTCAGATTCTGAAGGATATTTGGAAAGACAGTCAGCGTTTGCATTATAATGATGAGCATACCTGGGTGGGCATAATTCGTTTTGCCTCTTTGCTGGGTGCTTTCCTTTGCCTTTCAACTCTCTGCCGTGGTGGAGGAGGCTCTGCCAAAAAGGAGCCCAACCTTGAATTGAAAAGAATTACTAAAGGTTAGAGCACATCGTATTTGTAAACCCTACTAAAAGAAGTTAACAGAGGTTGTTTTTGTAAACTGTATAGCCAAAAATAATCCAATATTTAGTGTGAAAAACGTTTATACACTAAGGGCCAGATTTACAGGATGAACAGGGCAAATTAGCCAGAGAGCACAATTCCAAAAAAGCAAAGATGGGAGTGGAAAGTTTACTGACCACGCACATTAAAGCACACAGAAGCAGCCGGATCATTTCCATGATGACCAACACAATCTACCAAGAGCAGCGCAAATTAGCACCTGGTTTAAGAGATGACATTTTGGTCTGTAAATAATGCCACAAACACCACTAAATTGACTAGCGCAAATCTTAAGTAAATCACTGTGCATGATTCATTGAAATAATCTCCTCCCATAAATTTTGCATCTGAAAGAAAAACAGTGTCTTTAATAAATCCTGCTAGTAAATCTGGCCCTAAAAATATTTTATAATTGTATTTATTTGCACCAATATAGCAATACTTAGTGTATGCTGGTAAATATGACTTTGTATTACTACCATTCAAATGTTTCAAAAATGTTTTTGAAAGAAGTCTCTCCAAGGCTGCACATATTTGATCAAAATACAGTAAAAACAGTAATATTGTGAAATATTACAATTTAAAATACTGTTTTGTATTTAAATATCTTTTTTAATTTTTTTTATTCATGTGATGGCAATGCTGAATTTTCAGCATCATTACTAGGGCTGCAGCTATCGATTCTTTTTGTAATCGATTAATCTAGCACTTAATCGATCGATTAATCGGATTAAAAAAAGTTGTGTGTTTTTAAACTACCAAAACAAATAATGCATAACGAAAATGAAGAGGAAAAGCAATTGAATGTATTAATATGCACAACAGGTTTCATGCTGTAATCTAGCCCTGACATCAAAGTAAATATCTGCTTTATGTAGATTTCTACACCTGCAGCATTTACCATTAGGCTACTAACAAATAATATATCATTTCTGGGGTGAGCCTATTTGCTATGGTAACCAAGCAACCTGTGTGTGTGTGCGTGCACGCATGCCGTGCGTGAGGAAGAGTGAGCTCCAGTAAGACCAGTTGCTTCTTTGCAGTTTGGTACGGCAGAAATAGATACATTCATTTTCAATAGAACGCTGCATTTGGCTTGCATCACTTGCATTGCGTGCATTTTAGGTGAAGCATCCGTTCGAAAAATCGCATCACAACATCACGTCCCGGTGTATACAGTGAATGCATGCTGAAATTATTTTGGGTCTGACTGGCGCGCGAGAGAGAGAGACGAGGGTGCATGCGTGTGTGAAGGGGTTCTTTTTTTAGGCTACTCTCTTGCAATTGAACGTGAATACGTTTACTACTTAAAAACATCAAAGCTAAACATCAAATCTAGTCAAACCGCATCACGCTACAAATACAGTATGGGATTAAAATCAGCGAACATCAATGTATAGGCTTAGGCTATGTTACCATTGAAGTCGTACTGCTGTGGAGTGCCAGGTCTACTTTGCAGTAGACACATTGCACCTTGTTCTCTTCTTTTTTAAGAATGTAATGATCTCAAACTTTAGACATTCTCTGCCGTTTATGGACATCTTTACTCTCCTCCATCGTGCCAATCAATTCAAAATGTATCACGTGCTATGGTGTGCTTCCTGAACATTGAACAGCGGTCCGTGTGAATCAGATCTCTACGCGTATAGTGCGCGTCATAGGAATTTAACGAGGCTTCGAGGCAGAATTTTTGCCTCGAGGAATTTTTGTAATCGAGTTAATCGAGTAACTCGATGAATCGTTTCAGCCCTAATCATTATTGAGACATTATTCAATATCACACGATCCTTCAGAAATCATTCTGATAGGCTGATTAGGTGCTCAAGAGACATCTTGTATTATATATCAACGTTAACAAAAAGTCTGTGATACATTTTGTTTCAGGATTCCTTGATGAATACGAAGTTCAAAAGAACAGCATCTATTTGAAATAGAAATCTTGTACATGCAGTAATTTTCAATATCTTCACCTTCACTGTTGATCAATTTAATGGGTCCTTGCTAAATAAAAGTATGAATTACTTTTCCTTTTTTTAATTAGTCATTTACTGACCCTGTTGCTTGTTTACAAAATACCACATAGGGACATCTGTGAACATTTCTAAGGGATGATGCAAACAAATTTTAATGCAAGTGAACTGATTTACTTACACTGACAATGAAAATTAGTTAAACTTAACAAAAATAATAGCAAAAGAAAACAAAAATAATAAAAAATGTATTGTGAATTTTAAATATATCCCCAAGCATTCCATTCTTAGATAAAATTACCTGATTGCCTTCGATCTCATTTTACCTCACTTACATGTAGTGGAATGAAGGGGCTGTTTTGAAGCAGGACTCAGATCTATTTGCAAGCTTCTGCCAGGCTCCTTGTGGTAAATATCCCTCCAAGTTTCCATCCTGACCACTTTCATCCTCCAAACGATTCAGACCCATGAAGGACAACTAGAATGGTCAATATGAAAAAAAAATCAACCAAGGAGAAAAAAAATCCTTACTGAGTGAATTTGCACATGGCGAAATATAAGACCTAGCTTTCCTCTCACAGTTGCTTACCAAATGTTCTGCAAATGCAGACGGGTCAAACGCAGAGCCTTCAGCATGTAGCTGGCTGGCCTTCTCCTTCCCTAAATCAGTGGCTAGTACCAGGAGTTGAGCATCCAGTGCTGCTTCACGAGCCTGTCTCACTGAAAACAGAAGATCATGAAGACATAATTATACATAGAAACTGGAAGGTGTGTGCACAGAGCTCTGCCAAACCATGCATCCAACTACTGTGCTTAATTGCATTAGTAAGTACCAGGATATGGAGTATAGAATCTATAATAGATAGTTAACTAAAACAATAAAAAAAACATTTGTTAATTAAAATAAACATTAAAGCCACAATATGTAATTTTTCACCACTAGAGGTCACTTTTTCATAACAAAGACATGCTTGATGACGCCTTGATTTCGTGGAGCTTTTATTATGCCACCAACAGCTTCCGCTTCTTCCGCTCATGCATATGTGAGGTAACGCAGCACTGTTTTATCATATTAGATACATTATTGGAGTGTGTTGAAAGTTATGTTATAATGCTACTCTGTGCGTTCGCTCGGTGGTTACTATGAGACACTTGTTGCTCACTGCAGTAAACTAGTGATATTAGGCATGGTAAAACACACTCGTGTTAAATCAAGAAAACGAGATTTAATTTAAACAATAAGACTAACTGTGTTTTGTGATTCGTTTTCTGTTGATTAATGTGTCCAAACAGTTGCTCACCTGTCTAATAAAAAATATAATGTATTAAAGTGTCTTTGGTGTTTCCAAAAGAAAACGGAAATCGAGGGTAACGCGAGTATGATGTCATTGATAGGCGATGCACGGACACGGTCCATGTCCTGGTTAAAATTGCTTATTTCTCTGAATTTAAACATTATTGGAAACATTTAGGATAATTCAAGTACACAAGTTATTGTTATAGTGGTTTTTGGATATTATAATCCAAAAATACTACATATTGTGCCTTTAACTGAAATTGAGCAAAAATGTATATATATATATATATATACACACTCATATACACATACACGTATATATATTATTCTTTTTTTTTACTACTCCGCTATTTCAGCTATTGCCAAGGCAAAAGTGCCTTGATGTACTAGAATAACTAAATCTGAAATTAAAAACTATATATACATATTAAAACATAATAATAATAATAATAATAATAATAATACAATGACAAAAACACAGCAAAATGACACTTTCAAATTTAAATTGAAAATACAAAAATAAAATTGAAAATATATTTTTTTTAAACTACAACAGTATATTAATTACACTAAAACAACACTGTATAGAAATAAATACCATTGACAAAAAGTTTGTTGGCCTCTTCTAAAACATCAGTGAGTTTATTGTTAGCCGGGTTCAACATGTCCTCACGGTTTTCTGTGAACAACAAAAATATAAATTTTTTCACATGTTCTCAACGAATACACTTACTTCATAAATGAAACATCAAACTGTATCATTGAAACAAACTTTTAACAGCATTAATACTCACGCTGGACTTGATTGATCAGATCCCTGTACTTGCTCCTGATCTCTCTCCTGCGTGTTGGATCATCATCTTCCTCACTAATACCTGATGGTCCGCCAGCAATATCATCTTCATCACCCATATCACCAGCTCTCTCTGACCTGTTCCGCCCACCCACTCCATTGGACGGTCCTGCGGTCTCCTCTTGACTCCCTCTAGACCTTCTCCTCGAATCAGACATCTTCAATGTTTCTGCTTGATTTTCTGTTCAGAGACATACACATATGCAAGAATACTAATTAAACAGAAACTTAAAATTCATTCAGCTATAAAGTTTATAAAAGATTATATTACAATAATCATGAAGTATACTTAAAATGACATTTTTGCACATTCAATGACAGGTGTACAGTGGCTTGTGTTTTACTAAATTATTTCACTCAAGTATGCAAGCATAACATATAATATGATATAATTATAACAAATGCATAGTATGCAGCATCATTTTAGAAAAGCACAGCATACTACAGTGTATAAATATAGTAGCCTATGCAGCTAATCACATGGTGAGTAAACAGTATTTTATTGATACAACAAGGCTTTTAACAGTTGGTTTATTAAAACAAATTAGAGCATGTGTGCGTGTAATCCATGAAAATAAAGACATTATATTTACACAAATATTTCCTGATAGTGATCATATTTGCGATTCACTGCAGTTTTCCTAAAACTGCAATTAGACATCGGAAAATAAAGCCAGAGAAGAAACAATAAACACGCGTGTACACAAACTAGCAAATACACATGTATTTTGAAAACTTACAAACTTTAAAAATCGCAGGATTCACGTCGGTCATTTGCATCAACGGTGAAACCTTCGCGCGATTACAAGGAAGTGTGTTACTGCACCCGCGTCATTTCCGACCCATGACAAAAAGCAGAAGCAATGCATAGAGGCCTCATTCTACGGACCGCTATAAGTAAGCCATCCGCCATATTGGAATGGTCAAAACACCGGTCCTTGAACACTCGCGATTAAGTTGAATGTGCGTCTGCAACCGTAGTTGATTTATTTCTGCAATACTTAAACCGATGATTGATTTTTATTGACTAAACTAGCACAATACAACAAGAAGATGGCGTCAGCTAACATGAAAACCTGTAATATTGAGTCACAAACCAACACATTCTCACATGTGAAAAGTTATGCCATTATCCCAAATTAAATCTCGGCAGTATCACAACCAGAAGCTCCGCAATGTTGTGGAATTGATTCTTCCTGTGAGTGATGACAGTTGACCGTTCTAAGATGGCGGGCGCGCCTGCGTGGAGCGGTCGAATGTGAATCTATAGACACATTTCTATGGTGATTTCTACGTAAGCATATCTATGAGCCAATGACCATCGTGTTATAATTATTTTATGTAATTTTATTTATTAGGTATGAGTTACTTTTTATACTGTGTAAAATATTGTTTAAGCATTAACAATTTACGAACTGATTTTTTGTTCGCTTTGTCTCACACCCTTGTGGTAGTTGTAGAAACGTCGCAATGTTTACTAACTGAAAAAGGATGTTAGTAGTATGTAAAACACACAGCATGTTATCGATGTTGAACAAAACCTAAAAGTCTCTTTGAGTATTGTTAACCACAGACATTAATTAACATAGAAACCATTCAGGAATTTTCTATGGCGAATTAGCCTCCCTTGTTGACCTACAAATTGACAAATGTGATATTTTTAGGATACACATTTGTTTAGGATACACAGTTTTTTTTATTGTTGTTGTTTTTTTAGTTAATTGAATATTGTAAGATATATATATATATATATATATATATATATATATATATATATATATATATATATATATATATATATATATATATATACACACACACACACACGTTTTATATGATGAAGGTTATGCAGAGTTAATGCAGGGTGATAAATGAAACTCCTCCCTTCAACAGAGTAAAAAAAAACTAAAAACAACGCATAGGGTGTGTTTAAAAACGTAGTAAGCTGCCTACCTAGACATGATTTCTGGCTATCACAGTCGGGATTGTTGTTGCTCAATAATGCTGTCTGGATAGGGGCTCACTGGGTTTTGAAACACAGCCATTAGATTCCGGAAATTAACAAACTCGTGATGTCAGGAGGAGTGGGAGAGAAACAGACAGCACGAGAGGAATCTACGTGTATTTCGCAGGATTTATGGACTGTATAGTTATGACATGGTCATATGATGGAGCTAACGCGTGAAATAAGCACTGGACATGTTTCGGGGAGATTGTGGATGATCGCTGGTCCGAACTGAAAGTGTTTTCACGCGCATCGTGTGCTTCCTATTCCAGATCGACGTTTCAGCAAACATGACGCGACTCACATTGGAACAAGTGACTGATTTCGGCGATTTCACGAAAGGAAAGGATCTGAAGGAGTTTTTTAAACGAGCGTACTCCAACATCTCTTCTCAAAACTGCCTGTCTGATGTGCGTCTTAGTCCAGATGGACGTCACATTCATGTCATTGTGCGTCAGCCCAAGAGTGGTCTTATGACATATGACAAATATCAGCGAGCCCATCTAATGCAATGCCAGAAGCACGTTGATTTAGTGCTAACTCGAAATGTGCCTATAGTGGACGTCATTTATATCCCTCAAAGCAAACCAGATGACGCAGCCTCTGTGCTTGGAGTGATTTTTGAGAATGGGAAAGCGGAATTCTGGAAATTCCTGGAGTGCAGATCAGGCTGGCATCTGCTCCAGACTGTGGATCTGTGTAACAGCCCTCGTGCAAAAGTAGTTTCTGTGTCTTTGTGTCAGAATTTCATCATATGGTGTGAGGAGCGACCACCATCTGAGAACTCCAATAGTGTTTGCAGCAGCTTCAGGTTCTGTATCTGTAAAAAGACTGTAGACGTTAATGAGGGGGGTGTCAGTTTGGGAAATGTGAAAATTGCTTTGCATAATAATCCTCGATATACGACCGTTAGTTCTGGGGATTTGGTCTATCTGCTCCCAGACATGCAGGAAAACTCTTCAGTGGGTGTTTCAAAAGTGTTTCTTGTATGGTCACCTGAACGGGACACCTTTAATGTGCACAGTGCCTGCAATTGCACAGTTATGAAAAGCTCAAGCAAAGAATCAGACTTCAAGAGGCTTGTTACAGACTTCATTGGTCTTCTATCCACAATAAATCCTCCTGATATCTGTGGATTCTCTCCCACTGAATGTGGAGACCTCCTTCTTCTTCTCAGCACTGGTTGGGTGTGCATTATGAAGAGGGATGGCTGTCTCCGCAACATATACAAACTTCCAGATAATTGCCTAAGTGCTAGTGGGACCCAAAATAGCCTGAATATATATAATGAAATCCTGGCACTAGCAATAGGCAGGACCCTCTTCTTAATTGACACCAAACGTGGCCTGGAATTAGAGAGAATAAGTCTGAAAACAGAAGGACTTCTATTTGTAAACTCTTTGGACAGTCACTCTCCTCAAATGCTGTCAGAGACCGGGCTGTTTGTGGTCACGCAAATACAGAAGCCATCTCCGACACATTCAGAAGACTCAAGTGCACTCTTGGTTGAGGCTGTTTTCGAGGAGGCGTGCAAATACTATCAGCAAAGAAGTCTAAGTAGCACGCAGCTCACGGTGGAGAAGCTCAAAAAAGGTGGGATGTTTCAAGCCCCTATATCACTGGCTGCCATTCTCAGGGATTTCCTCAGCAACCAGAAGACCAAAACTGGTGAGAAACACTCCTCGGGTCAAGAAAGGCTCATGAGCTCACTCGAATCAGAACTTAGGAGTCTCGTTTTGCTAGAGGACATCAAAACTTCAATGGTGAAGGCTTCTGAGAAAGATCTAGAGAACTATTGTGAGACCTTGGTGCAGCAGGAGATCTGCCGGCTGCTTGGCGGTGAGCTAGATAGGGAGAATCTTCGATACCTGAACAGCATCTTCCAACTCTTTCCCACTTATTCCTGGCACGCCATGCAAGCGGTTCTGCATCTGAGGTGCAACGGCGAGGGTTCATTGTCGTCTAAAGCTCCTGCCGAGTTGTGGAAAATCATCCTCAGCCCTGTGCAACCCACAGCGAACTTTGCTCTCTGCAACGGACAGCAGAAACACACCACGATGAACCTGCCTGTTTTTGAGCTCCTGTGCCACTCCATCTTCAAATTCCAGCCCAGCTGGCTCCCCAGGTTTCTCGAATTGGCACAACAGCAGACAGGCATGAGCTCCTCATCTTCATGGAGTTATGGTGTGAAGGAGAGCTCTGAGAGCTTGCCGCTCTATAAACGGGCCTTGACTGTGCTCCCTTGCAAAGGTTCCTACCAACACCTGGAAGTGGAGCTGCTTTTGTGCAGCGAGAGGCCTAAAGCGATAATGCAAGCGTTGCGGATTCTCATCGAGCAAAGCCAGTGGGAACGGGTGACACAAGTAGCTGAGAAGTTCTGCCGGAAGAGCCCGCTTCTGAACAAAGAGATTTTCAACGCTCTGCTCTGCGAAGTGTCTCAGCATAGAGACTTAGACCCTTATTTGGACCTGCTGTGGACTCTTTGTCCAGAGGACATGACTGTGACGAGCATACTTAATATTGTACTAAAAAACCTGCCGGATTCAGCGCAGAACTTGGGACCGTTCGAAGCTCACGGCAGCCAGGTCACCATTGGACTTTTGAAACCGCTCCTCAGAAAAGTTCTCCAAAGGGAGACCAAACCTAGCCACAGGTACGCAGATATTCTTCAGTCACCCACAATTCCCCCACTCACGCCTCCACGCCAGCCAAAGGGACTGTACAGAGATGCTGAGCACCAGGAGACCAAGCAGAGGACTTCCTCTTGATCTCGAGTGACGTCTAGAGCCAGCGTGGTCTGACTTTCCCGCTCACAAATCATGTCTAAAACCTTTCCATAGACTGTTATTAAAGTTCACCCAAAAATGAACTCACCCCTTATGTAGTTTCTAAAGATGTATGACTTTCTTTCTTCTGTAGAACAAAAGACATTTTGAAGAACCTTTTGTCCATACAATAAAAGTCAATGGGGTCTAAAACAAACTTTGGACTCTATTCACTGTATTGACAAAAATATCTTCTTTTGTATTTTACAGAAGATAGAAAGTCAAACAGGTTTGGATAGACATGAGGGTGAGTAAATTATGACAAAATATCATATTTGGGTGAACTGAACTGATATTTTAAGTACCTTGCATGGTCTGAACAAAATTATGGAGCTTCTTCGGATCAGATACCATTTCATTAATTATTCAATTTGTACAGGAATACTGCAATTCACAGATATTTAACTACTGCTTTAATTATTACTGATATACAATGTAATACATGTTGTTTTATGTTTACTTGGTTTGCTGCATTTCATCATGTCTTGATGCTTTTTAAACAGTATTTTTCTTTGTCCTGACCTTCAGATGTGTCCTTTTTATAAGTAATCACATGAAGGCATGCTGTCACCCTGATTCTTTTGGAGATGACTAAGCATTACTCACATTTCATGCTCCAGCTAATTTATTTTATAAACCCTTAGCAGAACCATATCTTTTTTTATTGACACTACAGTTTGTCATCATATGCTGGTGTAATTATTATTTTAAGAAAATCCTGTGGAAGACGTAAGCTAAGAATTGTTAAAATAAAAATGTACAGTAATATAAAATGTAATGTGCATGCTGATGCATCGGACTATTTAGAGTTAGACATTTCATGTTAAATGCCTTTTATGTTTTCTGGATTGCTCTTGTATTAAGTGCTACCACAGGGATTTTATCATTGTAGAAAGCAATTAAATACGAGTATTGCTGCCATTCATTTTCAGGTCTCTTTCTGAACTAAAGTGTCACAGACTTCTGTTGCTTAGTAAGTTATGGTTGTGTGGTCAGAGAGATGAATTCCCGATGTGTTTCCAATGCAAAGCTTTATAAACTCATTAGGTCTGTACAGCTCCGCCCTCTGCATTCCTTCTGGGCTCAGCAGCAGAATTCACAGCACTGCTTTAAATTCAATTGAACTAAATTCTATTATACAGTGACCAGCTTCAAACTCAATCACATTGGACAGGCTTGTGCTGCCCTGAATTGACACAGCATAGCTAATTGTATTTGGAGAGCTAAAACAGTTCTATTTTTCTCTTTGTGAGCCACAAATGTTTACTGAATATTGGCGTATTCTGAGCCGTTTTTCATCTATCTATCGATCTAATCGATCGATAGATAGATAGATAGATAGATAGATAGATAGATAGATAGATAGATAGATAGTATTTATTTCTTTTTAAAAATCTATCATTCAGCAAAGTGAAAATATTTGTGTTTCAAATGTTGTTCCTTTTAACTTTCTATTCATTAAATCATCCTGAAAAGATGCAAAATAATATTTTTTTTCCATATTTATTTTTATATATACATTTATTAATTTCTATTTTTATTTATTTCCACATTTATTCATTTCTACATTTCTTTATTTTTACATTTATGTATTTCTACATTTATTTATTCCTACAACGAGGGTGTGGTTTACCTCAGACATAGCAGTCGAGCTCAGAGTATGCGAGGGCGAAGCGTTGAGGCCACAGTGACACCTTGTGGTCGAAATACAATAAGTATAGCTTACTGACGTTGATACTGTCTGTGATGTGGATTGGTTTATGGCCAAAATCTTTACTGTGTGACATGGATAGGCTATGCCTACTCTTTATTCCAGACATGGCCGTAGAACATCGTCTGGTCTGGATTTGTAAAATGTCCCGAGCTAACAAACATGAACAGCAACTAGATTTTGGCCATAAACCAATCCACATCACAAACAGTATCAACGTCAGTAAGCTATACTTATTGTATTTCGACCACAAGGTGTCACTGTGGCCTCAACGCTTCGCCCTCGCATACTCTGAGCTCGATTGCTATGTCTGAGGTAAACCACGCACAAAGAAATGTAGGAATAAATATGTAGAAATACATAAATGTAAAAATAAAGAAATGTAGAAATGAATAAATGTGGAAATAAATAAAAATATAAATGTATAAATAAATAAAATAAATAAATGTGGAAAAAATATATACATAAATAAGGAAATAATTGTATAATTATTTATTATAGTTTTTTGCTTTTCTATGTATATTCATTAATGTATTTATTTATTTTTGCTTTTTTACATTTATTTGTATATGTATTTATTTATGTATTTATTTTTTAATATTGGCAGCTTTGGAATTCCATATAGAAGAGAGTTCTTCAAAAAAAAAAAAAATTCTGTTCTGTAACCTTCAACATCACTGTATTCATATAATGGCCTTGCATTATGTTTAATAATTTTTCTCATGCCCTTCACACACATAGCATGAGTGCATGTGGATTAAATGTAAAATATTTCAAGACCAGTTTCATGGCCATTCGTAGCACGTGTCTCTGGCACTTGCTAATCCAAATGCTAAGTACTAGCCATAATATCGAGCAATTGTATAGTATGCTTTTAAATGATAACCTTTTATATTTTGAAAGGTACTATACAATCAATTTACTGAATATTTGATCCTGTTGTCTGTGATTGCTGGTTTTTTTTGTCTCCTAAGCAGCACAGGTATGCGTGGAATGCATGTTTCACTGCTCTAGTACTTCACCCTGATTGGCTCACTGTTGTAATGGCAGCAGCGCCACAAGGCCTCAGTCACAGGATGTAGGGTGGACTGACTGGGGGAAGGGTTTCTAGATGGGTTGGCTAGACAGAGAGTGGCAAGTGATGTTTTAGTTTACACCAAACAAACAGGTTCAGCATGGTAATGTGAGCAGCATCTTTTATTATTATTGTGATTAACACATGACAAGAAATGTTTAACAGGCCTTAGACCGTACTTAATTCCTCAATAGAACAGTCTGATAGAAATGTTGGGTCTTTTGAAATAAAATGTACAACGTCAGCAGTATATTTGTAACAGCATATTTCTTATTGAAATGTCAAATATATTTAAATCCCTGCAGGGCCTCATAAAGTGCATTCTAAAGCTTGACCTCCCATTAATCCATTATATTAAAAAATATTACAGTTGTAAAAGTTGTAAAGTTGTTCTTTTCATTTAAAGTGCTGAAATCATTCGACAAAAGAAATTATATGTAATACAGTCTACAGCACTAAAAGTACTACATTTTCTACATTCTTTATTGTGGAGCCCCTAAATGAACATGGTGATGGTGGGAAAAAATATATTTTAATGCTTTTGCGTTCCGTTTGCTTGCAAAACATTTCAGTTCTTTGCGAGTGAACACAAAGTTTCTCAGGGAACGCAAAACATTTGCGAGAGAATACAAAAGCAATGACATAAAATCTTTTTTTCCATTACCATGTCCCTTTGGGGGCTCTGTATTTGTCCACCATTTTGAATTCGTTGATCTGTGGGTCAGTGTGTGTAAATCAAACTTTACTGTCATTTTTAATTATGCAAGTATGTAAAAGGTGGTTGTTTCTCATTTTCCAATAATTCAGGTTTGAGGTGGGCCTTTGGGAAAGGATCCATCCTGATGTGATTGTTCCTTTAAAGAGAGAAATAAGGAGACACTTTGAATTCATCCATTACAGTAGGAAAATGCGTTAAATACATAATCTGCCTTCACATTTAGGAAACAAATAAAATACCTTACTCATAAACATCTGAATACTTCATCCTGCGGTAGTACTTGGCCAGTTTAACTGAGAAAATGATGCTGGGGATCAGGAATATCATACACCAGCCCAAACTGAACCAAAAGGCATTCTGGGGAACAGACAGAACATAATTTGTTAATTTTTTTAGATGGCAACCAATGTGCACTTAAAAGGGGAAGTCGTGGCCTAATGGTTAGAGAGTCAGACCGAAAGTAACCTGAAAGTTTGATTCTCGATACTTGAAGGAAATGACTGGAGTGCCCTTGCGCAAGGCACCTAACCCGAAATCGCTCTCCAGGTGCCACAGCAAAATGGTTACCCACTGCTCTGGCTGTGTGTCCACAGTTTGCAGTGTGTGTGTTCACTACTCACTACTCCTAATGTGTGTGCACTAACTTGGATGGGTTAAATGCAGAAGACAAATTCCGAGTATGGTTTAGCATACTTGGCCTTCACATGTCACTTTCAAAAATTAATCGGCACTATAAAAAGAAAAAGACAAATTTATAAAACATGAATTCTTACCAAAGATCCCACGAGGTGTTTACAAAGAAGATCCACCGATCGGTCTACGGCAGCAGCTACAGGCCCACAACGACCCATCCTCTCTGTGATCTGACAGAATACACAATAATATTAATAACTATTCATATTAATAATCATTAAATTAGTTGGCACCTTGAATATGAATAAAGACAAATATATACCGTTTCATTTGCCCAGCGAGCATATGCCAGAAAGATCTTCACCTGACAGTCTAAGAATAACATGCTCTCCTGCAGAAAAGAAGCGACAATTATTATTTTAATAGCAACCCTGTCGATTGCTTCATCGTTGTACATACAGTATACTGGCAGATGATTTAGTTAAATATAGCATTGATTTTGAACTCACACGTTTCACTATTTGTGATATGTTGTAGTTCAGGACGTCCTGAGCAAAACCAACTTTTTTAAGAACATTCTCCACAGTTGCCTACAAAATGAATGAAGGGGAAAAAATGTGAAGATCCTGTAAGTGCTTTTTTAAATTAGGGTTATACAGATTTTAAAAAATGATCTATATTGTTAAATTCAGAACAAAGAGTTTTGTGGAATTTGAGTTTTGTTTACTACTCATCATTATATGCTACCAATAAAAGGATTTTTTTGGAAAGAATTCTCTTATGCTCACCAAGGCTGCATTTATTTGATCAAAAATATAGTAAAAATTGTGAAATATTATTACAATTTAAAGTAACCGTTTTCAACATTCTAAAATGTACCGGTAATTTATTCCTGAGAATAAATTTCTTATTATTATAGAAATGCTGAAAAAAGTTGTGCTGCTTTTTATTTTTTGTGGAAACCGTGAGACATTTTTTTCCACGATTCTTTGATGAATAGAAAATTCAAAAGTACAGCTTTTATTTAAAATAGCAATTTTAGTAACTGTCACTTACACTCTAAAAAAAAGCTTCTATATGCCATATAGAACCTTTTTTTTTTTTTTGAGTGTATGATCAATTAAATGCATTCTTTCTGAAAAGTATTAATTTAATAAAAAAAAGAAAAAAGAATAGACTTTAAAACTATATACTGTAGTGAACTGTGACAAAATTACCAGTGCTCCCTAATGCCTCAGTAACAGTACAACAGTAATTTGCAGTAAATCATCATATTCCACGGAGTCTTTAATTAAATCTGTTTTAAATACTAATGTACTGTATTCTAGGCCGTGAGTTAGACCGATACACTCTGGCACATATGATGACTCTAGTGTTTACTTACATTGATTTGTGATGCTACTGCGCTGAGATTATTAATGGTAGCATTCAGCTCCAGCTGCGGAAAGGATGGAAAAGGATGAAGGTCACAGTAATCCAAACTGATGCAAACTAGTGAAGAACACTTTGATAATAATAATCCTTTTTTCCTAATGATTATGTCACATTTAGCTGGAATTTAAAGTTGGTCTTTTTCTTTGTGTTAACACACCATCAAAGGCGTAATGTTGGACGTGATCTCAGTCTGGATGTCTCGTAGATCTTTAGCTTCCCCACGCAGTTGCGCAGAGATAATTATGCTTGTCTGAAAGACACAAATAAGTGTGTGTGATTCACATCGGTCGTACTCTGGAGCAGGAGGCTGTTAACAAGACTGTAAAATTCACCTGTTTACCAGCCAAGTCATCTAGACTTTCTGCTGCTGAGCTCAGATTTGTCCCTGACAAATCATTAATCTGAAATATGAAAGAATAAAATAATTCATATAGTTTTGGCCATTTTATATATAGTTTCACTGTAAATATATTTATATTGTCCATAATTGTATTTTCTTGCACCTTCAAGTACATTAAGTACGTATATTTTTGCATTTGTTATACTGTGCTGTTTACAACAAATACAGCATTTTGCACACAAATGTGTGTGTGTGTGAGTGTGAGTGTGAGTGTGAGTGTGTGTGTGTGTGTGTGTGTGTGTGTGTGTGTGTGTGTGTGTGTGTGTGTGTGTGTGTGTGTGTGTGTGTGTGTGTGTGTGTGTGTGTGTGTGTGTGTGTGTGTGTGTGTGTGTGTGTGTGTGTGTGTGTGTGTGTGTGTGTGTGTGTGTGTGTGTGAAAAAGTAAGGACACCCTATTGAATTATATGGTTTTATGTACAAGGACATAATAAAATATAATCTTGTCCATGACAGGTCTTAAAATTAAAAAAATACAACCTCAGCAGAACAACAACACATGACATATTACACTGTGTCATTATCTATTTAACAAAAACTAGGCCAAAATGGAAACGCCATGGGTGACAAACTAAGTACACCCTTACTGCTTACATAGGAATTAAGAGGGTAAGTAGCAGTCAGGTAATCAAATGTCTTTGATTAATTGATCATCAGCAAATGTGATCACCAAAAAGCAGAAGTTTTGCCAGTTTGCTGGTCTGGAGCGTCCAGGTGTGTGTTAACACAATGCCAAGGAGGAAAGACATCAGCAATGATCTTATAGTCCATTATTCTACAGTAAGGAAGATTATTCACAAGTGGAAAACATTCAAGACAGTTGCCAATCTTCCCAGGAATGGACGTCCCCGCTAATTCACCCCAAGCTCAGACGGCGCAATGCTCAGAGAAAAAACTAAACACCTAAGAACTACTCGCCTCAGTTACCATGTTAAATATTAAAGTTCATGGCAATACAATAAGAAATAGACAGGACAAGTATGGCATGTTTGGAAGGGTTACCAGGAGGAAGCCTCTTTTTTTTAAAAACAAAGATAGCTTAGGTTTGCAAAGTTACATCTGAACATACTACAAGACTTCTGGAACAATGGCCTTTGGACAGATGAGACCAAAGTGGAGATGTTTGGCCATAATGCACAGCACCAAGTTAGGCAAAAACTAAACACAGCATAACAGCACAAACACTTCTTACCAACATACCAAATTGAGGATTTTTGGCTTGTTTTGCAGCAACGGGAACTGGGCACCTTACTGTCATTGAGTCTAACATTAACTTCTCTCTATATAGAGTCAAATGTGAGGCCATCTGTCCGACAGCTAAAGCTTGGCCGTCATGCAACAGGACAATGATCTCAAGCACACCAGCAAATTTACAACAGAATGGCTGAAAAAAGAAACGAATCAAGGTGTCGCACTGGCCCAGTCAAAATCCACACCTCAACCCATCTGAAATCTTGCGACGGGACCTTAAGAGAGCTGTGCATAAACAAATGCTCACAAACCTCAATGAACTGAAGCAAAGTTGTAAAGAAGAATGGGCCAAAATTCCTCCAGAATGATGTGAGAGACTGATACTGTCATACAGAAAATGATTCCTTCAATGGATGGCTCTACAAGCAATTGAATCATAGGGTGTACTTGTCACCCATGGCTTTTCCATTTTGGCTTTATTTTTGTTAAATAAATAATGACACGGTGTAATATGTCATTTGTTGTTGTTGTTCACTTTAGGTTGTATTTACCTAATTTTAAGACCTGCTTACGACCAGAATGATTTGTATTATTTTCTGATACGTAAAACCGTAAAATTCTAAAGGGTGTCCTTTCTTTTTCACATGACTGTATGTATATATAGTCATGCATGCATATATTTTTGACAGATTTTTTTTTTCCCGGATAATGCTCAATAAAAAGAAAGGTATATGTACCCTTTACTAAATTATCCATTATTTGATTTCACAAACAATATGCGCTAGTGAGAATGAACTGTATGTTTACCTGCTGTGTAATGTTGCCGAATTTCATGGTGCTGGCACTGCTAGAGAAGTTGTGTAGCTGAGACTTTACCTCCGGACTGAGGACAGTGATGTTTGCTATGTTGATATTTGCTTCCTCAAAGAACTGATAAATCTGCTTTTCGTACTGTTGAGAAAATCAGACAGTTGAGTAATTAGTGTCCAATAAGTGATGCATCGGCTTAAGTGATGCATCTGTAAACAAAGAAATCTCACCTTTGAAACATTTAACATATTATTTAGGTCGAAGATCTCATTTAGATGCAATGTGGTCCACAAGGGCATATTCTTTTGACAATCACTAGAAATAGAAAACTCGATTTATTGATTTATATTGGACAAATTATGCAAATATGACAGCCATCAGTCGTGTTGCTTCATAAGATGTACCTGTACACATTAACAATAGTCAGGTTTGTTTTCAAATTCAGAATCTTGGACAGGTCGAACCCTTGAATCAGCCCTGGAGTGTCAATAACCTAGGAAACACAATATGATTGATTACTGGCAATGTTACAGCAAAATGTACATTTTCTGGAAACTACCAGAGACGGTTTACTCCTAGCAACTTAATAAAAGTCATGCGTTTGAACACAATGAGTTGACGTTTCTGGAATTACCTGGATGAGTTCCTTGCTCTGCCACGGTTTACAGACCAGGGTGTAGGTATTACCCCCCACTATGAAAAGTATCAACACCACTAACATGAAGATCCAGGAGAACAGGAAGCTAAAACCTACTCCTCTAAATTGACACAAGAGGAAGTAAGTGTTATTTTATTGCACTATATATAACAATACAACAATTGCACGCTGACAACAGTTTTCTGTTTCACAAACACAAATCCGAGAGGACTTTGTACTCACGCCATGAAGAAAATTCCTCCACAGTTGGATGTGCCGGAGCGTTCAGTGGGATTGTCTTTGGCATTTAGTCCAACTGTACCCAGCAGCAGACCCAGAAAATTACAGATCACCACCAGCAAAATCAGACAGCTCAGGACCAATCCAACAGCCCGGCTACACACACAAAGTTATTTTTTACTTTGATATTATTTTAAATGTTAAAGTTCAAATATATTTGAATAAAATGTATTGAATATGAATACAAGATTTGTACAAGTACCTGATTTGACTGGATCTCTCTATCTCTGGAGAATATCTTGAGATCGAATTCTGCACGTCAGTTAGTGGTCTTGAAATATTCCTCAATACATCAAGAGGAAGGCCTTTAGTCACACCTGAGATCTGTTGTTTTAAACCTTCAAGCTCAATCAGAGCCACTTTAAAGGACACAAGACAAAAGATCACTTTAACAACTAGACTGATCAGCAACTTCAAGTACATTACACTACTTAAACCCTCAGTAAACAAACTTTTATGGGAGTAGATTTTTCAGCAAGAAGCAACAAACTTGTCAAGGTCACTTAACAACACACACTTACAGTACACAGTGTGTGCCGTCTCACTTTTCACCTTTTGAGGAATACTTTGAAAAAAGTCTCTCCCCTGGAAAACAAACAATGGACATTGAACAATATAGAAATCACCATAACTGTTAAATACAGTACATTCAAAAGTTTGTTAGTAAGAAAATAATACTTTTATTAAGCAAGCACACATTATGCTTCAAAAGTCACATTTAAGACATTTATAATATTACAAAAGATGGTAAAACTTTACAATACGTGTGCACTAATATGCATGAATTCATGCTTAACTAATGCACAGATAATCATGAGTTAATGTATGACTCATGAAGAACTAAACCATTTATTAATGATTACTGCATCAGCAACTAATGAAGATTCTATATGATTAATAGATTAAGTAATATATGAATTGCTATTAATTAAATATGACACAATGTATTAATTCCCTAATAACATACTAACATATTAACTATTAATGTAAATTAATGTGTTAATTACCACAATGGGTCAAAGCCTTCCAGTTGTAAAGTAAAGTCATAACATAATGATACATTTGAAAATCGTTAGCTAATGATTAATTAAAGCAGACAACTGGAAGGCTTTGACCCATTGTGGTAATTAACACATTAAATTACATTAATAGTTAATATAATATGTTATTAGGGAATTAATACATTGTGTCATATTTAATTAATAGCAATTCATATATTACTTAAGCTATTAATCATATAGAATCTTCATTAGTTGCTGATGCAGTAATCATTAATAGTTCTTCATGAGTCATATATTATTTATGCATTATGGTTAAGAATGAATGAATGCATATTAGTGCACCCGTATTGTAAAGTGTTACCAAAAAGGCTCCTATTTTAAATTAATGCTGCTCTTTTTAGCTTTATATCCATCAAAGAATCCCTAAAAAAAGTTTCAACAAAAATATTAAGCAGCACAACTGTTTTTAACTGTGATAAGATAACTCTTGAGCAGCAAATCAGCATATTAGAATGATTATTTTTTTCATTTGAACTGTACAATGTACGGTTGTATTGTACAATATACAATATAAAAGTTTGTACTGTATTTTTAAGCAAACAAATGCAGCCAATCATATCGACCCTTAACTTCTGAACGGTAATGTGTGTGCGGGAGTAAAAATGGAAGTGAAAATGTATACCTGTGAAAAAGGCACTAACCTTTTCTAACTGTCCAGTGACATTAGCATTTATGGCTTTGTCTGCAGCAGACATCAAATCATTCTGATCAGGAAACTACGCAAGACAAAACACATGTAAAGTCATTGGATTTACTCATTATAAATGGTATTATCAGCATAACAATTGGAGTGAAAAAAAAAATGTCAGGATGTCCCTATTTGCTTTTACAGCCACACATTTAAATCAATGAGATATGAGTAGTTTTCATACAGTCATGTGATCTAGACAATATGAAAACTACTTCAGTGTACATGACTTCAGTGTGTGGAGTTCATGCTAGTTTAAGTCCTGCTGTAAAAGCATGTCAAACAAATCAGCTTTTATTAAACTACTGATATGACTGTTCCGAGTGTACATGATGTATAATATAAAAACATATCAATTATACATTTAATATAGTCCTATATTTTCAATTTGGTCTCAGACCGTCAATGTCAAGCATAGCAAAAAAAAGTATCAAGCACAGCACCACATTAAACACTAGAGGGCAGTAAAAGCTGTGTACATAAATGCACTCTGCTGGCATCCACAGTCAGTGATAGTGACACATTCTTATTTTTCTCGACAACAGAAAGCCTCTATTTATGGAAATGTCTCTCAACCAGGAAATAGTCAGGTTTCCAAGAGAAAGAGCTTGTAAACATTGATGTGTTAACAATGACGTCTTGTGTTACTCATTGTTTGTTTCTTTGTTCCTGTGTCCCTGCCTCCCTTCAAGAGCGTCTGAGCCTTTGTGTGCACAGATGACTGGTAATACAATTTGGTCCTCTGAACTGTTTAGAAAAATGCTATAGTAGTCATGTAATTTAAGCCAAAATATTGTGTGGGTTTTCTAGTTGCGCTTGTTTTTCCCAGAAGATTGACGCAGAACTCTTCTCCAATCACTGGCCTGAGATCACTGACTAGAGCTTCAAAGAATGATTGTGTAATGATCCAGCCATGTTTGTGCATTTATTTGCTCTTAATGTTCAACCTGAAACGATCACAAAGCCTGAAGTGGAATCAGGATGCCACATGCTTCACTGAACAGCCATAAGAAAATTTCCCTCCCACTGAACTTTTTACTGGTTTGTCCCCATAATGACACTGTGGTTTAGCTTACTTCAAGACTTCCATCCAATGATAGTTTGTCCAGTTCTGGCTGAAAGGTAGTGCAGTTTACACAGTCTGACATATGCATAGTGTTATTAATCCGTTGCCTCACTGCTGATAAATTAGCTTGCAATGCATCCACCTTTGGTTTCAATAGATCCAAGGTTTTATTAAGCTGCAGCAGTCCATTGCTTGTGCGGTTTACCACTGTAACACACATACATAAAGAACAAAACGTATTTTAAAAAGATTTGATTAATGCTGTAAAGTTGAGTCCAGAAGCGCAGGCTTGTTCATGGAGCGAGTTTCCCAAAGAAAGGGACTGTGGTGGGTGGACTGCTGTTTCATTTGATGTCTACATGCATACTGTACATACCGTCAGCTATTTCAGTAATGGAGTTAAATGCTGGGTCGAGGGAAACTTTAAGACCATTCTGGATCGCTTTGCCAAGCAAAGGCCCTATTTCTGTAAGATTAAAACATGCAGGAATTCAGTGTGAGAAATATATATTTGTTTTTTAATAATTGGCAATACAGCCATCATTTTTACATTGCCCTAAGCTCCTATTAATTTCTGACATACCATTTAAATTGTATTCGACCTTATCCACAGTCTTAGTGCTCTCATTCGTCACTTGTTGGATTTGCTGTTGAGGAATAAAGAGTATAACATTTCCATTATGTATCAGTTGCATTCATTTCATTTCAGCATTGTTATAATTCAGTTTCATTTAAATTAAGATAAATCACCCAGAAACAGTGTTTATTCTAGAAATGAACAAATAAGGCTTTTATTCAGCAAGAAAACGTTACATTAATCAAAAGTGAAAGTAAAGATATTTATAATGTTACAAAAGATATCTATTTAAAATAAACAAGGTTCTTTTGAACTTTGAATCGATCAAAGAATCTAAAAAAAACGGCATCACTGTTTCCATAAAAATATTACACAGCACAACTGTTTTCAACATTGATAATAATAAGAAATGTTACTTGTTAAATGTCACACCAAATCAGTGTATTAAAATGACTTTGAAGGATCATGTGACACCGAAGACTGGATTAATGGCTGCTGAAAATTCAGCTTTGCCTTCACAGGAATAAATTGCATTTTAAATTATATTCAAATAGAAAATGGTTATTTTAAATTGTAATAATATTGTACAATATTACTGTTTTTACTATCAAATTGATGTCAAATTGAAGCAAAAGCCTTGGTGAGCATAAGAGACTTTTGAAAGGTATGTATTAAGTTAACGTGTGACATATAACATGATATTTTCATACAACATTTCACTTCTTCCTTCTGAATGGTGTACCTCAGGAACAGTAGTCATGTAGCTTTTGAGATTTTCCAAGATGTCTGTGAGTTCTTTGGAGCCGCGCATCACAGTCTCTGTAGTGTATGTACTGCTCAGGAACATGCAAACGTTCCCTGCCCTACACAGCAATTCATATTAATTTAACATACTGATATACATTCGCCAGCCACTTTATTAGGTACACCTTGTTAGTTCCGGCTTTCCTTCAGAACTGCCTTCATTTTGAACTTGACTTGGAGTTTGAGGACGAATTCTGGAGTAGAGTTAGACAATGTACGTACCACCACATTGTGTGCTAGACAGTGTTGGGGAAAGTTACTTTGAAAAGTAATGCATTACAATATTGCATTACTCCCTTAAAAATTAACTAATTACATTACTTAGTTACTTTTTAGGAAAAATAATATGTTACTTTTTTCACCTGGGCTGGGCTTGTTTTTTTTATGACAAAAAATTATATTTTGGAGCAAATGTAACACTCTTACTTCAGCAATAAAAACAAAAAAATCAAAAGTCATTTTTGCTTATAGTTCAACAAAATCATCAAGGGTCAGCAGCAAGTACATTGGTAAATAAAGTGAGGTTAAATGCATATAAATATTTATTTTATTTAGCATATTTAATTATTGGAGGTTTGCATAGTATTCTGATTTAGCATTTTACTGTTTTTATTCATTTTGAAGAACACAATATTTTATTTATAATGTAATTAATTTAAGGACAGACACCATTTTTTTCATTAAACCACTGTTGAATAAAAATTAATAAAAAGCAATTTTGTAAAACTGCTGTACCGAATCCATACCGAACCGGGACTTCAAAACCGAGGTACATACCGAACCGTCAGTTTTGTGTACCGTTACACCCCTAATATATATATATATATATATATATATATATATATATATATATATATATATATATATATATATATATATATGGGTATAGATTTTTTTTTTTAATCTAGATTAATTCCAAAATTAATCTAGATTAATCTAGATTAAAATGGCTCATTTGAATTCTGCCGAAGGCATTCAGAATGTATGCTCGTAAGTGATCGTTTGTCTTTTTGTAGTTTGAATAATAAATAACTTCTGTCCCTTTAAGACCTGACGCACGCATATCCAAACACTGTTCCTGTGAGCTGGTTACGACTGTGTTTACGTTAAAACTCACCAAGATGGGCATTGAGACATTTTTGAGAGTATTTGACCATTAATATGAAAAAGGAGCTCATTTTTGCACTTGTATGTCAGAGGCGGCTTTATTACGGGTGTGTGTGTGTGCGCTTCAGATGTGAGCGCGAAATCTGCGGGAATTAGTAGAATTAACATTATGTTCATTCCCGCGGGAAATTCAGACCGATCACACCAATACTAACAAAAAGTACAGCAGAACACCCGTTCGCAATGTTCAGAGGATTAAATGGACAGAATGAGAGGAGGCGGTGCGTGTCAATCGCTGTCGGTCGGAGAGGAGAGCGCAGCTGATATCGATACTGTAGAAAACGAGTATTGTATAGTTTCAGATATTTCAGTATCAATACATAGCGAAATATGGATATTTTTGACAACACTAGTAGGCATACACACAGGTTCGAAGACTCGTTCTCTCGCCCCCTACAGTGCAATTCGGCTAGGTGTACAATCTGTACATCCGCGCTAAAATATCAAGGTGAAATTCATCATAGCTTGCGTAGTATAGACCCAGCTCCCAACCCAACTTTGAGAATAGATTAACGACAATATTTTTTTTACCGCCCGATAAGAGTCTAATAACGGCCCACCACTAATATATATATATATATATATATATATATATATATATATATATACACTCATTCACCTAAAGGATTATTAGGAACACCTGTTCAATTTCTCATTAATGCAATTATCTAATCAACCAATCACATGGCAGTTGCTTCAATGGATTTAGGGGTGTGGTGAACTCATTGTCATGTTCAAGAAACCAATTTGAAATGATTCGAGCTTTGTGACATGGTGCATTATCCTGCTGGAAGTAGCCATCAGAGGATAGGTACATGGTGGTCATAAAGGGATGGACATGGTCAGAAACAATGCTCAGGTAGGCTGTGGCATTTAAACGATGCCCAATTGGCAATAAGGGGCCTAAAGTGTGCCAAAAAAACATCCTCCACACCATTACACCACCACCACCAGCCTGCACAGTGGTAACAAGGCATGATGGATCCATGTTCTCATTATGTTTACGCCAAATTCTGACTCTACCATCTGAATGTCTCAACAGAAATCGAGACTCATCAGACCAGGCAACATTTTTCCAGTCTTCAACTGTCCAATTTTGGTGAGCTCGTGCAAATTGTAGCCTCTTTTTCCTATTTGTAGTGGAGATGAGTGGTACCCTGTGGGGTCTTCTGCTATTATAGCCCAAGGTTGTGCGTGTTGTGGCTTCACAAATGCTTTGCTGCATACCTTGGTTGTAACGAGTGGTTATTTCAGTCAAAGTTGCTCTTCTATCAGCTTGAATCAGTCTGCCCATTCTCCTCTGACCTCTAGCATCAACAAAGCATTTTCGCCCACAGGACTGCCGCATACTGGATGTTTTTCCCTTTTCACACCATTCTTTGTAAACCCTAGAAATGGTTGTGCGTGAAAATCCCAGTAACTGAGCAGATTGTGAAATACTCAGACCGGCCCATCTAGCACCAACAACCATGCCACGCTCATAATTGCTTAAATCACCTTTCTTTCCCATTCTGACATTCAGTTTGGAGTTCAGGAGATTGTCTTGACCAGGACCACACCCCTAAATGCATTGAAGCAACTGCCATGTGATTGGTTGATTAGAAAATTGCATTAATGAGAAATTGAACAGGTGTTCCTAATAATCCTTTAGGTGAGTGTGTGTGTATATATATATATATGTATACAGTGAGGAAAATAAGTATTTGAACACCCTGCTATTTTGCAAGTTCTTCCACTTGGAAATCATGGAGGAGTCTGAAATTGTCATCGTAGGTGCATGTCCACTGTGAGAGACATAATCTAAAAAAATAAATCCAGAAATCACAATATATGATTTTTTAACTATTTATTTGTATAATACAGCTGCAAATACGTATTTGAACACCTGTCTATCAGCTAGAATTCTGACCCTCAAAGACCTGTTAGTCTGCCTTTAAAATGTCCACCTCCACTCCATTTATTATCCTAAATTAGATGCACCTGTTTGAGGTTGTTAGCTGCATAAAGACACCTGTCCACCCCATACAATCAGTAAGAATCCAACTACTAACATGGCCAAGACCAAAGAGCTGTCCAAAGACACTAGAGACAAAATTATACACCTCTACTTCTTCTATGTATGTGGGGACTGGGTTGAGCTGTATATGGTGGGTGGGGTGATATAAAATGTAAAAATGCAATCTGCAACAATAAAAATTCGGACAAAAAAAGAACTGCCTTACTTTTTCGTGTCAGATTCAACAAGGTGCTGAAAACACGGACCCCAACCCACTCTGGCCAATATGCACATGCATACCCCGATGCTACACCACTGCTTTTAAACAATGCTCAATTGGTACTAAGCAGCGAGTGTGGTAAGATAATATCTCCCACACCATTACACCCCCAGCAGTCTGAACCATTGACAACGGAAAGGATGGATCCATGCTTTCATGTTGTTTACGACAAATTCTGACCCATCTGAATGCCACTTGCAAAAATCAGACCAGGCAACGGTTTTCCAATCTTCTATTGTCCAATGTTGGTGAGCCCGTGCGAATTGTAGCCTCAGTTTCCTGTTCTTAGCTGAGAGGAGTGACACCGGGTGTGTTCTTCTGCTGCTGTAGCCCATCTGAACCTCTTCAGAGATGCTCTTCTGCAGACCTCGGTTGTAACCAGTGGTTATTTGAGTTACTGTTGCCTTTCTATCAGCTTGAACCAGTCTAGCCATTCTCCTCTGGCATTAAAAAGGCATTTTTCGCCCAAAGAACTGCCGCCCACTGGATATTTTCTCTTTTTCGGACCGTTCTCTGTAAACCCTAGACATGGTTTTGTAAACCCTAAAATCCCAGTACATCAGCCGTTTCTGAAATACTAAGACCAGCCCATCTGGCACCAACAACCATGCCCAGTTCAAAGTCACTTAAATCACCTTTCTTCCCCATTCTGATGCTCAGTTTGAACTTCAACAGATCATCTTGACTATGCCTAAATGCAAGTTGCTGCCATGTGATTGGCTGATTAGATATTTGCGTTAACAAGCAGTTGAACAGGTGTACCTAATAAAGTGGCCGGTGAGTGTATAGCCTATTACATAAAATACATGATAATATATACCAGTTACATAAAAAAAAGCATTAAGCGTTTGTCTCAAGATCACTTAATGTTAAAATTAAATTGGTGCTCACAGAATTAGTACAGTGATGAATAATGTGGAGCAGTAAAAGCTTCTTCTCTTGCAGTTGATGTTCTTTTTCTGCTTCTGGTGCATGCGGCCCCCGCAGTTACCACAGCAACGACAGCAGGCGAAGAATAGGCCAATTAGAGGCATCAAGACAATGTAGAGGATCCCAATGGCCACACAGACCAGGAAACCTATCTCATATTGCAAAACCTTGCCATAAGTGAAAGAGGTTAGACAGGTTGGTTAATGTGGGTATATGACTCTAAGCTACTTAAGCTATATTGAGCAGTAAAGATGAGATTGATAAAAAATAAAAAAAACTTGATGACATCAAACAGGTGTATACGTATGGGTACTCGTTTTCTCTGCTCAAGTGTGTACCCAAAACATGTCTGATGGTGTGATCAAATCAGCCATCGAAACTGACAAATAGTGACTGTTTACACAACAGAATATAGCTGTCGGCATCATTTACTTTTTAAAAAATCCTGAGAAACCTGTCCCAGCGCACAAATATATAGAGATGAAATGAGAATTTATAATAATAAGCCAAAGACTAACAAGTTACACATTTTGTTCTCCACTAAAACAAACAGAATATATCATATAAGATATGTATACAATTATTTTGTAGCCATTACATCACAAACAATGCTCCTATAGGGCTTCTCTCTCCTGAATGAGAATAGACCTCCTAAAAGAGTTATTAGTTTAGTATGTTTAGTATTAGTATGTGGTCTCACCACCTATAATAAAAAAAGAAAGCCCAGAAGTACATATTGTTCTACATAGGAAAGTAAAATATCTATTGCATACATCTGAATAAGGTGTTATTTATGATCAAACTGTTTATTTACATGAAGGTCTGACCCATTACATACCTCTTTAATCGTATCCGTTTGTATGGTTTTGCTGCCTTTTATCATTCCAACCAGCAGATCTACAGGGAAAAAATGTCAAAACATTGTACATTTCTGTTTAATATTAATTTGCACAACATATAATCAGTGTTCGACCATTGTGCTTTGAGAGTCCACAGCGATGAGACTAGGTATTATAATAAAATACTTAACTAGAGTCAAAGTATAAAAGTAGACTTGGCACAATAAAACTCTATTGATGGGTGATGATGAATAGACATTTGTCATTGTAACATGAACTTTCAATGAGATTTCTAAGGAGTAATAGTTTCTATGAAGCATTTCTATGAAATAATGCTTCATTATATTGTTAGAATAAATAATTTCCTGTGGAAGGGATGTTCAACGTGTGTTTGATCCTAATTATAGATCAAAGAGACATTGTTAACATTTTATGAACAGTTTTGAACTTTATGAGGTCATGCGACATTAAAAGTAATTTTCTTTCAGCATACAATGGGTTTGCATGTAATAATTAACTCAAAAGTTTGCCTGTTCATTCATAATCCAGACTGTGACATTCACTCTAAAAAAATAAAAATGCTGGGTTGTTTTTAACACGTTTGGGTCAAATATAGACAAACCCAAACATGGTTTGAAACAACCCATCATTCTTTTTTTCTTTTTTTTGAGTGCATCAATAACGTATTTTTGAGGTAAACAAAGCATTTGGAATGGGGAGGGGTGATCACTCAAATCCCTTAGAAATTTGCATGGTCATTTGCACAGTGTTTTTTGCTTCTGACAATTAACTGAGTGCATTTATCCCACCTGAATGAGCACCATCTAACCATGTGCACCAACCCAGCCTATTAGCTCCTCTAATGAGTCTAATACAGCCATTACACTCTCAGAAGATCAAGTCTGATGCATCCGTGCCACACATAGCATCTTGTTTGCATATAGATAAACCCACTGGTAACCAAACTGACAATGACAGATTACTCAACACCCAAAAAAAACATTTGCTGTTTGTACCGAACACGCTTTTGTCAAACACGTAGATCAAAACTAAATAACATGAACTCACCTTTAGGGAATGGATTGGGCTGGACAGAACCCAGGAATGAATTTACAATTGGAGACATAAAGGCACTGTTGAAGGTCAGCTGGGTAGGTTTTTCATTTGGATTTTGTATCTCTGTTCTTATCATCTCTTCAGGACAGGATGGTTGTACGCTTACAAATGTGCAGAGAAACAACAAAACGCCACTCCAAAAAACTCCTTTCATTCTGGACCTCATGTTTTTGATCACTAGTGAGTGGATTTTTAGTTCATGTCTCGATTCTTATGGGCATCGGACGGCACCTATAAGATGGAAAAGGTCAATCAATAATTAGTCTATTCACTAAAAGCTTCTTTAGAACATAAAAAGTTATCATAAACATGACCAATGTCTTATAATTACAGCAACTATTGTAATAGTTAAAGAGATGAACGACAGCGTATGCCAGCTGTACTTGCATCCTCATTGCTTAAGTATAAAAACAAACATTGTCAGGAATGCAAATGCTCTGAAGGCAGCACAGAATTATTTTTAGATAAATAAAATAATAAAATTTCTTACATACTAACAGAAGCAGAACTCGCACTAGACCAATTTAAATAGACGTTTAAATGATAAACGGGTCAGTGTAACAACCGAAACTGAACTTTTTACATAAAAACAGTAAACTGAGAACCAAGTAAAATGAGGGGAAGCTGGAAAGAGATAGAGCACTTATATTGGACAGGCCACACACACACACACACACACACACCTTTAGAATAGTTCTTGTTTTACCTTTCAAGTCCAGCTATTGTTGCGTGTTCTTCTAGTTCAGTTCAAATGAGTCTGTAGTCTAAGATCCAATGTTTTTATCCCTCTGAGAGAAACCTGTTGTCAACAATGAAGTTTAGCTGCATTGAGTGAAGCAATAAAAGAATGAATGACTGAAATGGGAGGGAGAGAGGGAGGAGGAAGGGAGGGAGGCTCCGAGTGTTAAAAGACTGATCAGTTTTCAGAAAGGGAGTGATCAAGCGTGACTGCATTTATATTATAATTTTTTAAATAACAAAAACAAATGCAGTCACGCTTGATCACTTCCTTTTTGAATTAATTTTAAAAATGTTATCAAAAACGTTTTCTATAGTTCATTTTTTCCCAATTTGGAAAAAAAAGTGAGTGATCCAAGACAACATTTTAAATGATGTCCAATATGGCAAAAAAAGATAAATATTAGGGGGGAAAAAACGACATAAAAAAAAAAAAAAAACTTCTGTAAAATTACACCATATTTCTAATAGATTTTTAAATAATAGCAAATTTTTAATTAATAGTACACTCTAAAAAAAAAAAAGGTTCTATATGGCACCAAAAACGGTTCTTCATCGTAATCATAGAGGAACCACTTTTGGTGCTATATAGCACCATATCTTAACATGTTCTGTATATGGTAGCGGTGCTATATAGCACCATAGTTAGCGGTGCTATATAGCACCTTAGTCAAAGAACCGGTGAAGAACCTCTGAAGAACCAATGAAGCACCAAAATTGGTGCTATATAGCACTTAAAAAGGTTCCCCTATGATTACGAGCCAAGAACCATTTTTGGTGCCATATAGAACCTTTTTTTTTTAGAGTGTACAAGTACTTTCCTTACACCCTGAATACAGGTGAATTTCAGCCATAATTAATTATTTAATATTATTTTTAATTATTTAACCTAATTATTATTATTATTATTATTTTTGTACAATTTCTAGACAGTTACACAATCTAGACATTTTTTTACTTAAAGGCATAGTTCACTCAAAAATGAAAATTATATCATCTACTCACCCTAATGTTGTTCCGAACCTTAATTACTTATTTTCTTCTGTGGAATACAGGATATTTTGAAGAACGTTGGTAACCAAACAGTTTTCAGATTTATTTTTCTCTTTAGAATTCATTATAAAAAATGAAAAAGAAACCAAACAGATTGCAAACAATAGCTGTAAGTGGCCATTTCGGGTATGACCAAACTCAAAAACCTCAATGTTTTACACTTTAGTTTTACTTTAAGGACATTATGTAGTGGTTCTCAACTCCAAAAACAGTTTTGGTGAAGAAAAAAAACAAGATAAATATGTCCCTCATAGGTTTGGAATGACTTGCGAGTTAGTAAATAAAACTACAACAAAAATAATATTCCTAAACATTTTTAATTTCAATGTTCCTGCATGAACTTATTCAAGTGACAAAAACATTTATGTCAAGGAACAATTTTGACAAACTGCCCTAACAATTTACATAGATTTCTGTAAAAAGTAGGACGTTTCCTTGTGGCCTACGATCACTACAATGAAAAAACAGGTTGGCAAACACCGCTCTAACCATAAAGTACAACAAAAACTCCTTTGATCCCGAACTGTTTGCAGAGGATCTTCCTGGTAATATAAAGTGACAAAAACACTCAAGTATTGACTATTAGAGCTATTCACTTATTTCTTATCAGAAATGGTGATAAGGAAGCCTCACATATTTTGGATGTTCCGTTGATGTGCGTTAAACACAAACCAGGCATGAAAGCTGTGAAAATGTGTTTTATTGGTACCATACATCAATTGTCAATGGGAGACACTAGGCAAAAATATATTTGTAAAGCAACCACAAACAAATGGGCTCTGAAAACACAGGAAAGAGCACACCTGCTTTATAGCCGACTTGAAAAATGAACCCAAAACAACACTGGATTTTAGTGACAAATTTATATGCCATGGAATGGTTACATAGTTTAGTCTCTGACCATTTTTATAGGTCAATGGAAGCCTTACAATGGAGTGCCCTCTGGTGTTTTTAAAACCCAATACACTGTAACCTCAAAGGGGATTCTAGGAATGAATGGTCTGGATTATTTTTTTACATTATCCAAAATTTAAAAAGAACTCTTATGGATTTATTCAAGAACTTATATATCATCTTAGGTTAATGAAATAACATAAGTGAAATAATGTACAAAGGCAACATCAAATACACAGCAACATGTATCGTCCCGATATATAATGCAATGGCAAAGACTTTAAAAAAATAAATACATTGTACATTGACTTAAAAACTATAATCTACCTTCATAGGTGCAAGGTAGTTGTACCTTTAATGCATCTAGAAACGATTTGAAATGAGAGGTTCAGCTTTACTTTTGACATATGAATGGGTGAAGGGCACAGGGGTCCTAAAGAAGAGTAAATAGAATTACACTTATACAGAACTTGGCTACAATCTTAAATATACAATCACAAATACACAAACAAAATGATGAAAAAACTAAATCATAATATAAATGTGTAGATTAAAGGATCTTTCTCCTTGGCCTGTAGCATCAGGGAAAAAACAAAACAAAGAAAACAATGGCTGGTATACTAACGTTTTTAGCAATTGGTGTGAATGACTGGGTCTACACAAAGGCATTGAGCTTGGTCTGTTCTTTTCAATAGGCTAAAAAATTCCACAAAACAAAATGTTCATAGCTACGGTCTCACTCTCAAGACACAATGTGCCACCAGCCGTTGTATTAACAGTGTCGGATTTAGATCCTGTGAACAATGAGACTGTTACATCTGCAATAGCTAATGTCTGACACATGCGGCTCCCAGACATACATGCTATGATCATGTAATCTCATTTTTAAAGACGATTGAAACAGAAACAGAAAGACAGATAGGTGTAAAGCTTAGAGCAAAGTAGCATCTACTTACAATAATATTGATAACAGTAACAATACAAAATGTGTTATTTTACATTGAGATTGACAGCCTTTTCCAGTTAAAGATTATAATTTTTTTTGTTTTAATAAAAACAAAATTCATCATAATCATTTTTTTTAAGAAAAATAGATCCAAAATACAGTGACAAGAGTGCAAAGGATATTTAGAGTTTTTGTTTGCTTGCTTATTTATTTTTTCTCTTTAGAAATCGTTATAAAAAATAAAAAAGAACAAGAAACCAAACAGAATGCAAACAAAAAAAACCAAAAAAAAAAACAACAACTCTTCTTTGAGTCTGGCATAATGGTCAGGAAAGCTCTCAGTGACCATTTCGGGTATGACCAAACTCAAGAACCTCGATGCTTTACACTTTATTTAGTTTTACTTTAAGGACTTTACGTAGTGGTTCTCAACTCCGGTCCTCAAGCTCCGGAACTGTACAGGTTTTTGTTCCAACCAGGTCCTACAAAACAAATAATTGAGTTTTTAAAAATGGAGTGTTGGGTTTGAATCTGAGGTGCACACAATGGTCATATCACTAAACGGTTAAGATAAAAAATGATCCTTTCCTGTCAAGTGAGCACAACAGAAACGGCCATGCGTGTCAAAGCACAGCACGCACAGAGAGACCCGAGGTTGGAACAATAACCCACAGCCTGATCACTAAGCCTGATCGAGACACAGAAACGGATGGTGTTGGAAAACGACTCTCAAAGAAACAAAAGAACCGACAAAACGGCATGCCAGATAGCGACGGAGGATGAGGAGGGCCAATTTCACACGTGAACATTTGAGGACTCGTCAACGCAGAAGACTAGGACCGGGTCGTGTCCTCGAGCGGCTTCTCGAGCCTTTCGCTAGCCCCTAATACTTCTACTGTGATGACTGCGAGGTGGGGTTGTCATTTTTGCTCTCCTGGCTGGAGGGAGCTTTGCTGTTCCAGGGGCTGTTGGTGCCCAGGGCGGGGGAACTGTTGAAACTGTCCTCGTCGTCGATGCCATTGGCCGCATCAAACTGTGTGTTCTCCAGCCGCGTGATGAGCCGCTCATCTTCATCCCCGAACTCCCCTCCCATCAGAGTGGGCTCTCCCACCACCATCACATCCTGCAGGGGACAGGAAGGGGCGCAAACATTATCCCCGCAACCCGGGGGTGCTCCGTAGGGGGACGCGGTGGCTTTCTACACCACACTGCAACTGCAGAAGGCACTGAGGAACTAGACCTGCACTATCCTGCCCACTACAAGCCCAAATCAGCAAGGTGCACCAGCCACAGGAACTTAAACCAGCAGTGAAGCTGGTTAATCTGAATCTGAAAAGGCTACGTTCACCATGCTGAAACTACATAGCTCTGCCATGGTGGGCATCCCGGATCCTTGAGTGCTGCGCGGGTTTCATTCCACCTCGGGTCTCTAGTTTTGGCTACGTCTCTGGAGCTCAAAACACAACAGACTGACAAAAAGCACAAAAAACCCAAAGACCTGCGGCCCTAAAGGACCAGGGACTGCCCAGCATTGGATCATGTCCACTTGTCTCTATGTTGGGTCTTCCTAGTATTATGTATAACTTGAATAGAAGCATTGGTCCACCCTCCTCCCGCTACCCATCTCCCACAGCTCAAAATGGACATCAAAATGAGATGCTTACAGGTACCTGGCTGGAGAGCGCAAAACTGCTGGCTGGACTTTTCTTTTTACTGTTGCTGTTGTTATTGTTGCCTCCTCCAGTACTCATTGTGCTGCCTCCGGACATTTTCCGTTTCCTTCGCTTGTTCGGGGCTTGTCTCGCAGGCTCGGCTGGAGAAAGAGCAGAGGGCAAAATGAAACTAGCATGGGATGCCACTGGATGCAGAAATATTTTGCGATACTATATATAAAATATAAAAAAAAAACATTTCAGTGCTAGTTATTTTAAAACACCCTGACTGTTTGATTGACTTTCAGATGAAGTCTCACCTGGTGGGGCAACCATCCTCTGCCATTTCTGAAACAGACAGGTTTTGAGGCAGTCTCGTGGGCTGAGACTGTACGTCTTGTGTCTGGACATCAGCTCCTGCATGGGCTCCAGGATTACACAAAGCTGTGGGAAAGGAAAAATCTGTTAGATGGCAATGGAGAAGTGAAGCCACTACAGCTGGAGATGGTTTTTAATTCAAATCTACAGTTCTGTAGACTGATGGAAATGAACTTACCCGGAGGTAGTTCAGCGTAGAGTTAGATAGGCCACATCTTGTGATGTTTTTTGATAGCTGGTCAAGCATTTGAGGGTCTTGTGCCTGTTGAGTAAATCAACATAAATAGTAGTGCAGTGTAGGTTTTGCCGATGATTTACCAAAGACAAGCACTAAATATGGTCAAAAAAAGAGAAAAGGTCTATTAAAAGCCTTTTAAACAAAGCATGACGTAATCAAAAAAATATTGAATTGTCTTAAAATTACAAAGTAAAAAAATAATAATTATATAAATATATATATATATATATATATAAATAAATAAAATAAACAAAAAGATAATTAACATAAATAAAATGCACATCTACAGCTGAAATCATCTACAAATTATTGGATCTGAATTGGTATGAATTAATGGCAGATGTTACACTACAGTAATACATTGAAATATTATTCAAATGTAAAATTACAGTTTTTTTCTACGTTAATATATTTAAAAGGTTAATTTACTCCTGTGATGGCAAAGCTGAATTTTCAGCATCATTACTTCAGCCTTCTTTTTCACATGCTGATATGATGCCCAATATAAATTTTTCTTCTTCTTATTATTTATTATCAATGCTGAAAACAGTTGTGTTGCTTAATATTTGTGTATAAACCAGTGTATAAAATTTGTTGCAGGATTCTTTTAAGGGGTCATGAATTGAAAAAACAACTTTTCCTTCGTCTTTTTTCATATATAAAAGTTCATCGTGATATAATAATATCCTGAGTTTTCGGAGCTGAAAACTTCCTTGTCAGTCAAAGAAAAGCTTTTATTGACACCAGACCCAGCAAACACTCAATCTCAGAATGTGTCTAGATGTGAAGTCAGAGTGTGGTGAAACACCACCTTAACCGAAGAAGAAGTATGCCTGATTCTGTAGTCCCGCCCACCGATTTGAGCATGACATGTTATAGATAAATAACATAGGCCTATGTGGAGCTAAACCGGATCGAACTTCCAAGCAATAAAGATGCTGCATAAGGTTAATTTGGATTCAAATATTATGAATGCATGGATGAACTTTATTTTTTTGAATATCTAGCTCACGTGGGGAAGACATTGCGCGTTTGTTCCTTCATTTCACCACGGATTTGTTTGTAAACAGGATGAGATTACATGAATGAATGAAGCAACACACTGATGTGAGTAAAAAAAAAAAAATTTTTTATATGTAGTATTGCATTGTTACAGATCACTTGATATCTATTGATTATGTGTACGTGTCCAACTGAACATAAATTAGCACGCTGTCACAGGCTGGAGAATCCTTTATTTCTTTAGTTGTTGGTTCATTGTGCTGCGATTCGTGATCAGACTTGGACATGTTTGGGGCAGGGCTTGCAAAGTCAAATTTCCCAGGGCTATGTGTTTTCCAGACAGGCTACCAAAACGTATCAACGGCCTATCTTAAATAGTGAAATACCATTCCTTTCTTGATGTGCGTTGTTCACTCTCTTGACTTGATATTTGAAGGAAAAATACAATCACAGAAGTTTTGATCATCCTGATTTGTCTGACTCTGCAGTGAGGCTTGTGCGTGCGTGATTCACGGTTCACAGTTATATCCACAGATCGGGCGGGCCAAGTAATAAAAAATAACATTCCAATTAATTACAGGTGGATGAGAAATAAATCATTGTGTTTGTTTGATAAAGACATTTTGCGAGCCCCCTGGGCAAATCATTCCGGTTGCCAAAGTTTGAACGGTAGTGTAAATACTTATTGATAGAGGGGGTTAGTACTGTTCTAATAATCTCAATATAGTGCAGACTTGCAAATACATTAATGGAGTGAATTTAAAACAGCATGAATGACTATCCCAAACTCACATGCATTGCCAGGATGCTTCTCGGCACAACCTCTCTGTGCTGTCTTATGCTGAAGTGCCACGTCTTTATACGCATCATGTCATCGAACATAAACTCCAGGTACAGTCTTCCCTCCACACACACCTGAGGAGATGAAAGAACTTGTGTACTTCAAATGAACATTTTCAATGGTTATGTTCTTATTGCAGAGCTTATTTAATGGAAGTACTTTTATTTCCATTTAAGATCACAACAAGAGTTAATGTATGCCTTTTCTGACACCGCATTCATTTTGAAAAGAAATGAACGGGCAACACATAAAGGCTATTTTTTAGGATTTCTTTCTAACAATCAACTTTACAAGAAGTGTGTTGTGTAATGGTGGTCATACCAAAGGATATGCTTGGTTACATTTACATTTGTACATTTGGCAGACGCTTTTATCCAAAGCGACTTACATTGCATTCAAGGTACACATTTTTACATTTTGTCAGTTCTTAACGTTTTAAGTTAAAAAATTTGGGCCATAAATGCAGAAAAAAAAATATACCTGTGTGAACATGGGTTTGCCGTTCTGTGTAACCATGGTGCACTGATCGCAGTCCAGGGACACAAAGTTATTGTGGAACGACTCCTTGGGATGTTTCAGCACATAGAAAAGTTCAGTGGCTCCTCCCTCGAAAATACTCCTGAAGTACCGAGGGATTAACGTCCTACCAATAGCTGAAAACAGGAAAAAAAATTGGATTCAGTTACAGGGGAAAAATATTTATATCTATATTTGATCATTCGAGTCAAAATCAAATACAAACAAATTGAAATCTCTGAAGTGACTTCATAAAACAGGATATTACTATATCTTTTGGGTCCATCTTCCAGACAGAAAGTGATAGTTAACATTGCATCATCTTCGAAAAACTCTGTAGTGAACGCATCCCACCACAAATTGTCACAATCCTGCTGAGAAAGCAGAAAACAAAAAAATAAACTTTTTTTATGTTTAAACAGGAAAAACAAGCAACATTTACAGTTTTGTATAATGTGTACCATGAATATTGATAAAGTGGTTTCCCTTACCTCCGTCCAATTCTGTAGTCTTTTGTTGAGCTCAAATATTCTGTAGTCTGTTTGATTTCCATACGGCGTGTGCCTTCTGTAACATGGCATGCATTAGTATGAGGAAAAAAAAAGTTTCAAATAAATGCTGAACTTTGTTCATCAAAGAATCACGATTTCTAGAAAAAATATTACAGCCGTTTTCAACATTGAAAATTTTTTTTTTCTTGAGCAGCAAATCAGCATATTTATTTCTGAAGGATCATGTGACACTAAAGACTGGAGTAAAGCTGCTGACAATCAGCTTTGCCATCATACAAATAAATTACATTTTAAAATATATATTGAAACATTATTTTAAATTGTAATAATATTTCACAGTAAATGCTGCCTTAAAAAAAAAAAAAAAAGTCTTACTGACCACAAACTTTTGAACAGTAGTGAAAGTATGCATAAATAATGTAGCAAATGTATTATTTACACTTGTCTCAAGAAAATGGACAAATAATATGAGAGAATAGTATTGAGAGGCAGAACAGAGTCTGAGAAGGCTTGTGAAACTTGTGTATACTGCCATTGGTAAACATATTAACTGTCTCCTGGAAATATACTGCCATTGACAAACATAATCAACTGCCAAATGAAAGCTTACCCTATTCCAGGTTCCATGTAAGAGGGAGGATACATCGGTGTCGGACTGAAATATAAGAAGCAATACGAAAACTTTAATATTAAGTGACTAAATAGAAATGTCCACCGTATAACCGAGTTTACTTGGGATAGATGTTAGCTAGATGTCAACTATTTCTTCAAAACTACAAAAATGGTGAATTACTAGACACCACATGTAAAACAACGATCACAACATAAGTCTCACCCCACATCTCTATCCAGCATTGCGCCTGGGTGAAATGGAGGGAAGGCACTACCGTTGGGAGGCTCCTTTGGGGAGTACAGCTTGAATGACTTGGACGAACAGCCTATAAAAGTAAACACAAAGACAATGAGAGAGAGAACACAGTCCATTCAAACATAAAAGACAGTACATTTTATATTTAGAGTCCATTTACAGACATGCCTACAAAGACATCCATCATGATCCATTTAGTCCAGCTGTAGGTAAACAAGGTCTATTTTTATGCTGAATTTTACATAAATCTTTTTGCATTTTGTTATATAAATACAAGACAACACTGCATTACTGTTGTTCACTGAGTTAACTTGCATGTTAATCTGAGACTGAAGGAAATTACATCTTTAAATATTTCTCTAAAACAATAAATATATTTTTATTTTTAAAGACTTCCACGATAATCCTCCACACCCTGGTAAGCAAACCATGTGATCACATGACATTGTGATTATTTCCCTTTAGCTTATGCACAGCCCATCCCCCATCTCAAAGGATTCAGTTAAGTCCAGTTAGTCCTGCTATGTAATTCATGACAGCAAGTTAAAAGCAGAAACCCACAAACAAGCCGAACAATGACTAATGCAATGCACAATTCAATTCGCAATGATTAAAAGCAACATTCGTGCAGTGCTTTAGGTTGCATATTTTAGTCACAATATATAATGGCCACACAATGAAATTAAACTGGAATGTAATTACTAGGAGGATGACCTCGTCACACACCTTTTGACTAAAGAGTTTTGTTAGTAAAGAACAAGTAATTTTGAAAAACATTTTGAACTTAGCACAAGAAACATTTATATTATTCACTATAGATATATCCATGACGTCTTCAGACCTGGAAATTACAATTTTACATATCCCTGATATGTCCAGGTTTTGCATGAGTTAACTGGGAAATGGAGGCAACGTCATATAAACATTTACTTTTTTCTAGTCTGATGCACCCTCCGGTCAATGTTGTCGCTCTATGAGTTTTAGTAATCAGCATAATTTGAATAAACCAAGATATATACACACACTCACCTAAAGGATTATTAGGAACACCTGTTCAATTTCTCATTAATGCAGTTATCTAATCAACCAATCACATGGCAGTTGCTTCAATGCATTTAGGGGTGTGGTCCTGGTCAAGACAATCTCCTGAACTCCAAACTGAATGTCAGAATGGGAAAGAAAGGTGATTTAAGCAATTTTGAGCATGGCATGGTTGTTGGTGCCAGACGGGCCGATCTGAGTATTTCACAATCTGCTCAGTTACTGGGATTTTCACGCACAACCATTTCTAGGGTTTACAAAGAATGGTGTGAAAAGGGAAAAACATCCAGTATGCGGCAGTCCTGTGGGCGAAAATGCCTTGTTGATGCTAGAGGTCAGAGGAGAATGGGCAGACTGATTCAAGCTGATAGAAGAGCAACTTTGACTGAAATAACTACTCGTTACAACCGAGGTATGCCACAAAGCATTTGTGAAGCCACAACACGCACAACCTTGAGGCGGATGGGCTACAACAGCAGAAGACCCCACCGGGTACCACTCATCTCCACTACAAATAGGAAAAAGAGGCTACAATTTGCACAAGCTCACCAAAATTGGACAGTTGAAGACTGGAAAAATGTTGCCTGGTCTGATGAGTCTCGATTTCTGTTGTGACATTCAGATGGTAGAGTCAGAATTTGGCGTAAACATAATGAGAACATGGATCCATCATGCCTTGTTACCACTGTGCAGGCTGGTGGTGGTGTAATGGTGTGTTTTCTTGGCACACTTTACACCCCTTTAAATGCCACGGCCTACCTGAGCATTGTTTCTGACCATGTCAATCCCTTTATGACCACCATGTACCCATCCTCTGATGGCTACTTCCAGCAGGATAATGCACAATCTCACAAAGCTCGAATCATTTCAAATTGGTTTCTTGAACATGACAATGAGTTCACTATACTAAAATGGCCCCCACAGTCACCAGATCTCAACCCAATAGAGCATCTGTGGGATGTGGTGGAACGGGAGCTTCGTGCCCTGGATGTGCATCTCACAAATCTCCATCAACTGCAAGATGCTATCCTATCAATATGGGCCAACATTTCTAAAGAATGCTTTCAGCACCTTGTTGAATCAATGCCACATAGAATTAAGGCAGTTCTGAAGGCGAAAGGGGGTCAAACACAGTATTAGTATGGTGTTCCTAATAATCCTTTAGGTGAGTGTGTATATATATATATATATACATACACACACATTAGAGGTGGTTTGATCGTGCATTTTTAGAAATGTACTCAGTATAAATCTCATTCATGTCATTGACAATTACACACACACACACACACACAGAGAGAGAGTCTAACTGACTCTCATACTGCATTTACCAAAAATAACGTTTTTTAATACCATCTACAAAAAGTAATAGTACAGTTTAAAGCAATTAAGAACTCCTGATGCTGCACATGGTCAAATATAGCATTTTTGCATATTCCCACAGATTAATAGTAACCACTTAATCATCCCCTGTTGTTGGTTAACATTTATGCTAAGCTACTATTAAAGTGTAGCCATACTACTTTATACATTTCATAATAAAGTGCATTCCACTGAACTACTACTAAACGATTCTGCTCTTAATTCAAACATTTATCGCTGGTGTATCTGTAGCAACTTGTTCCAAGCAAGTCTCGGTATTTGTCTACTCAAAACGACCAACTTGATAGCCTAGCTTAGCCAGGCCTGGCTCGGAGTCCGGACACAGGCGAGGCCCTGCACAGGTTATCCGAACAGAGTAAACATCATCACCATGGCGACGCAAATTCAAAGCATTTATTTCCGCTCTTTCTCGCTTTAAAACTAAACGTTGCTATGAATTTACTTTGCACTGAAGCTCAAGCACACCTGCAGGAATCCGACGCTCTCTCTCCCCGGTGCTCCCTGATTATAATCCCGGTCTGTCGGTCGCTGTTTTTAAAGCGAGGTGAGCTGAAGCATCAGCCCCTTCAAACCATCGTGGTGTGCAAAAAAAGCAGGTACAAAATGCAGTTGCAGCGCTGGTAGTTGTAGACTGTGTTGAACAAGAACCGGACTCACGGGGTAACGAGGAAAAGTGCCCGTGCAACCCTTTGTTCTTGATCATGAACAATGGTACAGGCCCTTCGTGCAACCCCCCTCAACACTCCCTGCTCTGGTGGAGCATCAACCCCTCGCATTCCCATCCCATCAAACCCACCCCTCCCCCAGACATACGCTAATACTGCCTGCATTTACTACAGTAGGCCACACGCTGAAAGCCTACTGTAAATGTTATCAGAAGACAAACAAGACTATAGACTAAAACACAAGTTGACTGAACTTTTCAAATACGCAACGTGACTTGAATGAGAGCAGAGATACTGTGCTTATACACCTACGCATCTTCTGAAGACCCCGTTAGTTTATATCACTTAAATTATTTTCCAACGTTGGTATAAAAAGATTAAAATACTCAACAGCAATGAATCTATATTTATTTATGATTGTTATATTTATTTTTTTAATGACCCATCTTAATTTAATAATAATGTAACAATTGAAGTAATTTGGATGTTTCAACAATGTGTTTGTTTGTGACCTGTTGTGTTTTCTTTAAAGACACTGTTAGATTATGGTGATTAGTAAGGTCTTATACCTTGGTTATAAGGAAAGTAAGCAAACGATTATGACAATTTTTTATCACAACAGTATAAACAGAGTGATCAATAAGTTATGACAACATATGTTTTTACATTGTTTTAACTCATTAAAATAGGTTAAGCAATTTTAAACTTTTTTTATAAGTTATAAAGTCAGTTTAATGTCATTTAAGTTGAAATGACTTAAACAGCCATGTTGATTGTACTTAATTTCAGGCTGCAACTTATTTTTCACAGTTTGGTGTTGCAAAAGATGTTAAATCTGGGCTGGTAACTGGCTGGAAGGCTGCTGGCTCAGTCCTACTCATGGAAATCCAGTTCCATAACAAACATAATTAAAACTTAAAGGCAGGAGTTTGTTATGGAAATAAACTATGCAGCAAGGGGTCTCCAGGAACAGCATTACCTCATGCAAAGGGACTGTCCCTGTAATCTGGCACAATTCTATGGCAATGTCACAAAAAAACAAAAATTCTGCCAAGCGTTAAAATACATAACATATGCAAAAATAAATACATAAATATGCAAATTCGTGGTGAACTTCTGCCTTATGGTGGTTTAATAATATTTTCACAGCGAAAGTTCAGCTGTTGTGAATGACATGCTGATAAAGAATGAAAGAGACACTTGCAAACATTCAAAAAGTGCATTAAAGGGTTAGTTCACCCAAAAATGAAAATTCTGTCAGTAATTACTCACCCTCATGTTGTTCCAACCATGTAAGACCTTCGTTCATCTTCGGAACATCATTTAGTATATTTTTGATGAAATCTGAGAGCTGTCTCACTCCTCCATAGGCTTTCAGAGGGACTGAAACTTGATGGCCCAGAATAGTAAGTAAAAACGTCATTTAAGGAGTCCAAATGACTACAGTGGCTCTGTATTAAGTCTATCATGCGACGAAAATACTTTTTGAGCGGAAAAACAACAAAAATAACGACTTTATCACTATTATTGTTGTTCAATTTGAGTGCCACGACGCATGCGCGAGAACTGAGATTCTTCTTCTACTACTACTTGACTGGCTGCTCACTCTTTCGGAGTAGGGTTAATCTCAGTTCTCGCGCATGCGTCGTGGCACTCCCGCGAACTCTCGTCAGAGACTCAAATTGAACAACAATACTAGTGTGATAAAGTCGTTATTTTTGTTGTTTTTCCGCTCAAAAAGTATTTTCGTCGCATGATAGACTTAATACAGAGCCACTGTAGTCATTTGGACTCCTTAAATGACGTTTTTACTTACTATTCTGGGCCATCAAGTTTCAGTCCCTCTGAAAGCCTATGGAGGAGTGAGACAGCTCTCAGATTTCATCAAAAATATACTAAATGATGTTCCGAAGATGAACGAAGGTCTTACATGGTTGGAACAACATGAGGGTGAGTAATTACTGACAGAATTTTCATTTTTGGGTGAACTAACCCTTTAAATGAACACAGAGAAAGTGCGCGTGTATAACAGTGGGCCTATGGTACGCACAGCTCTTAAAGGGACAGCAGCCGCCATCAACGTCAGCAGCAGTCATTGTTAATCTAACAAAAAAAGACAAAGAAAAAATCACTCACTGCTCTTGAATGAATATCTTTTTATTCGTTTTAAATAAGAATTAGTCAATATTTCATTTATACAGCAGTTATTTTACTTTCTTTTTTTTTCTTTTTTTTTACTTTATTGTATTTCTGCTGTGTATTTCTCATCTAAATATCACTGTTAGTACATCTTCCTGTAAAACCTGTTTATTTTATTTGTATTTTCTGTTGTATTTTTTGTTGGTTTTGTTAGTTTAACTAGTTTCTTTGTTTTTATTTTATTGAGGACTGTTTACTTGTCCTCTGTAGCTGTTTTGAGGACATTTAGCCTACTTGCATTAATTAACCTAGCATTAGTTTTTGCTAAAGTATTGATAATTATGAAATTTCACTGACATTAAAAATTACTCATATCATGAAATAAGATTTTGATCATGACCGATATAATCATGATTATGATTTTTGCCATAATCGAGCAGCCCTAGTTTGAGTGAGCAATTATCAGTATTTAACCTGACAAAAATATATTTATTCAATGTTAGCCACATTATATTTCACCTGCAGCAGCTTTGAGAACTTTTGTAATGATACGTTTGGCCATTAACTTTGCAAACACATGAGAGGAGTCTCTGCATTAAAGACTCACGAATGGCAGATCAACGTGCGACTACGCTTCTCTCCTAGCCAGAATTTGAGTCTGATTCTGCTCCGTTGGGCTGTGATTATGGGGCGTGTTTAAACCGAACCAGGAAAGACCTCAATTGGATAGACCTACAACCAATCAGAGCAACGGAGCAACGCATAACGTTAGTTGTCAAATGTCAACAGAACTCAACTGCACTGTGTTGCCAAGTCCGCGGGTTGAAGCGACCCCAATGATGTGTTATACAGACCCAGGAATGCGAATTGCCAAAATAACAAATTTTACCCCCAAAATGCCATTTTTCCCGGAGAACCCCCGGAGAAAGCTATTGGGCTTGTTTTTAGCTAGTTTTGAGTAGCAACTGGGCGAGTTTTGCTGTAAAAACTTGGCAACCCTGTCTGTGCGCGCTGGAATAAGTCACGTTAGAAGAAGAGGTGTTACAAGGTGTTGTAAAAAAAATAATTTAAGGATACACAGAGTACTTACCAACACGATCATCATTTCTGAGAGAAATAGTAAAGGTCAATGCATACGAACAAGTTCTCCATTTAGGATTAGAACAAATTCAACCCAAGCGCCTTTGATGACGTGGATGATTACGTTACTGTTTATCATCTGTCCATCATCGTCTAAAGCCCACCCTGACAATTTCATTGGTCCGAACAGTTTCTGTTCGGGCATAATTACTCCTCTACGGATCAAGTCCAGACCGAACTTTGTGGGCGGGGCTAAGTTCATCTGGCATCCAGGCTACTTCTCTCCGATACGGTAGGAAATTGAATGTGGAGGATTTTAACTGTGATGATGATTGACAGGGCAGTTTCAACGGTGACAGGACGGGACGCACGTAACTAAGTAACAGAGTCCGTTAAAGATGACGAAGTAGTATGTCCCAAAGCTTGCATACTCTTCTGCTGCTTCTGTTTGTGGACTACAGCTCAGCATTCAACACCATTGTGCCCTCCATACTTGACATGAAACTCCGGGCTCTAGGCTTAAACAGCTTGTTATGCAGCTGGATCCTGGACTTCCTGTCAAACAGACGCCAGGTGGTCAGAATGGGCAGTAACATCTCATCATCACTGACTCTCAACACTGGAGCCCCTCAGGGCTGTGTTCTCAGCCCACTCCTGTACTCCTTGTACACACATGACTGTGTGGCAATCCACAGCTCCAACACCATCATCAAGTTTGCTGACGATACGACGGTGGTAGGTCTTATCACCGACAATGATGAAACGGCCTACAGAGAGGAGGTGCACACTCTGACACGGTGGTGTCAGGAGCACAACCTCTCCCTCAACGTCAGCAAGACCAAGGAGCTGGTGGTCGACTTCAGGAGGAATGAGAGAGAACACCGCCCCATCACCATCGATGGAGCACCGGTGGAGAGAGTCAGCAGCTTCAAGTTCCTCTGTGTCCACATCACAGAGGAACTCTCATGGTCCGTCCACTCCGAGGCCGTTGTGAAGAAGGCTCATCAGCGCCTTTTCTTCCTGCGACGGCTAAGGAGGTTTGGAATGAACCGCCACATCCTCACACGCTTCTACACCTGCACCATAGAGAGTCTGCTGACTGGCTGCATCACCACCTGGTACGGCAACAGTACCGCCCGCAACCGCAAAGCCCTGCAAAGGGTAGTGCGCACGGCCAGCTGCATCATCGGAGGTGAGCTTCCCTCCCTCCAGGACATTTACGCCAGGCGGTGTGTGAAGAGAGCTCAGAGGATCATCAGAGACTCTAGCCACCCGAGCCATGGGCTGCTCTCACTGCTGCCGTCAGGCAGACGGTACCGCAGCATCAGAACACGCACCAGCCGACTCCAGAACAGCTTCTTCCCACAAGCAATTAGACTCCTTAACTCTTGATCCATCAGTATCTTAACACACACTGGACAGAATATCACTCAGCACAACCCACTGTAGATACACACACATTATATACACATTTATTTATCATACAGCATCTATTGCACTTTGGATTTCAATTTGTGAACATATTGTATACTGTACATTGTATATTATTACTATAGCTTAATGTATACTGTTATTGTTTAATGTATGTTTAGTGTATATTGTTTTAAGTATATGTATATTGTAAGTATGTGTATAATGTTTAAAGCTGTGAGAACTACACTCACATTGTGTAAATTATTTATTGTTTATTGTAGTGTATACTGTGCTGTGAGTAATTGTGGGCGCATCAGTGTAATCTGTTGTTGCTTAAATGTTGTACATGTCATGTCATGACTGCTATGTTGCTCGGAACTGCACCTAAGAATTTCACCTAATGTTGCACTTGTGCATATGGTAGAGTGACAATAAAGTGATCTGATTTGATTTGATTTACACACTCAAAAGTATGTACTTTTTCTTCACAAAAAGAGTACATACTTTTGGGACGTAGTATAAGTAGGCGAATTGGGACGCAGCAATTGACTTTCGTTTTATGTTCCACAAATAAAAGCAAGTCATAGAGTTTTGGAACGACATATGGGTGAGTAGATGATGACATCAAATTATTTTTTTGGGTTAACTGTCTCTCTTTGGCTGTGGGTCAAATCAGCATTTAATGAAATCATAATGAATTGCTGTGGGTCACATGTAGGCACGTGTGATTCAGACCCATCCAGTTCCTCGGGTAGAACAACATCGCCCCCTAGTGTCATGAACGCGCATAACCCCTAAATCTTCTGAATTCACAGGACCGCAGCACACATTTAGCGAAGGATGTAGAGCCAGCTTCACAATAAGACAGGAGTGTTAAGGGGGCCAATGATGCTCATATAAATGAGCGTGTGTAATCAGGAGGACAGGTAGGCCTACCTCAACATGGGTATATTTTAAAGTCTGAAGACTTAATTATCTAATAGGCCTAAGCTGATGACACGAAACGATAGCTAAACTTCCACTGGGGGCTCTTGTTGAATTAATTTATGAGCTTTATGAACGTCCTTCGTGTGCAGCAGTGAAGCTGTTAAAATTTTAACGCCTCTGTGGATAAAACTCCATCCTTTACCGCCATGGCTGACAAAATCTCTCTCCCTGATGAGGCCTCTGCTTCCCTCAGAGTGCTCCAGGGGCTCTTTGTTATGCCACTGCCTCATCTCTCCCAAACACAAGCACAGGGAGAGCCATGTGCCTCACGCTCACCCAGGCTGCTCACAGCTACACGGCTGGCAGAGCGCGATAATGCTCTGGCGACAGACGACATATGTGAGGGCCATACTAACTACTGTGGGGACTGACTGCAGTACAAATCATATCTAATGTCTGTCCTCCACTCAGAGGAATGCGCAGGAAAGAAATCTCACGATGTGCTGTTCACGAAAGATTTGAATTTTTAATGAAATCTGTGTAATCAATCCCCAAATCCTTATTAAACATTTATATTAGCTCATGTGTGAATATTTTGTTTGAAGTTCCCACGGTCCTGGAAAACCTGAACATTTTAGGGAATTTCAAAAGTGTGATTGGAAATTAATTAAGTGTTTCCATAGTCAATTTAAATATTTTATATTCTGAAGTTTTTTGTGAGATCTCACATATCTGAATTGTTAAAAGTTGTGGTAAAATCAAAGAAAATCATTGGTGAGAAAATTTAGAAACCCTTTTACTGTACATTCTTTTTAATTCATTAATTTTTTGTTATAAAAACCTTTTAGTACAAAACTGGATTTGAGTATCTTTAAATGTATTAAGTTTTATAAGTTATTATACTTTTATTATAAGTTATATTAATTAAATATATTGTTATAGGCCTATAGTCAATCATAAAGCAGGGATTCAAGAGACTTCTTTCAAAAACATTTTTAAAACATCTTATCAACACTCTAAAAAAAAAAAGGTTCTATATGGCACCAAAAAAGGTTCTTGGCTCGTAATCATAGGGGAACCTTTTTAGTGCTATATAGCACCAATGTAGATATAGAAACCTCTGAAGCACCTCTGAAGAACCGCTGAAGAACCACTGAAGCACCAAAATTGGTGCATATTGGTGCCTTTTGTTTTTAGAGTGAACCCCCAAATTTTTGAACAAAATGGGTTTGGTAATTTTATTTAATTTTTTGTGAAAAAAAGCCTCTAAAACCAAGGCTTTATTTGATCAATAATACAGTTTTTTAATACTACAGTTAATAAAATACAGTTTACATGATCCTTCAGAAATTATTATAATAATGCAGATTTGATGCTCAATAAACATTTATTATTATTATTATCAATGTTGAAATCAGTTGTGCTGTTTAATATTTGATAATTTTAGGATTATTTGATGAATGGAACGTTCAAAAGAACAGCATTTATTTGAAATAGTAATCTTTTGTAACATTATAAATGTTTTTACTGTCTTTTTTTATTCATTTAATACATCCTTGCTGAAGAAAAACATTACTTTCTTTCAAAACAAAACAATAAAATATTTCTGACCCCAAACATTTAGTAATGTTCACACTTTAAACGCCTGCCTCTGTTTTTACAGATGATGATGCTCTGATGACACAGCAGGGATCAAACTGCTTCTTCAGTCCTTTCTAAAGATCCCGCTCTACAGGTGATTTCTTTCATTTCATCACAAACCACTCATTACCACCTAAAAGTCTTACGGGCATGTGATTGCCAGAGACATATGCAAAGCTAAGTGGACCCACTGGTGGATTAAATTGACTGACTTTTTTGTTGCAAGCATCTCTTTAAGCCGTTAAATCACTTGGAAACATGCGTTGCACTGCTGTGAGAGGATATAAGATGAGGGCGCTGAAATACCCACGCTTAACAAATAATGTGAATATTCTGCCTGCTGCACTGCAGTGGTTGCTGGTTAAAGATGTGGGCAAAACACTTAACCCAAGGTCGCTCCATGGGGACTGAACATGCAGTAAATATACTGCAAGTCACTTTGGATATGAAAGTGCCTGATAAATGACTAATAAGTAACTGTGGTGTTTGTTGACTTTGTTGGCAAACGCTCAATGCTATCAAACACCAGTGTCAGACATCAAAAAACAGCGGGAGAAATACTTGATGAGAATGCAGAGAAAAATCAATGAGCAGTAAAACACACAGAGGAAAACACATTTGCTGTCACTGGGAATAAATCAGTTCAGGCACTTTAGGTTCCCTATAAAACACACTTCAGGTATAGAGAGTGTGAGGGGTCAGACAGTGTGCTTGGCTTGGCAACAGCAGCTGCAGGGATGGGTCATGGGAGTTTATTGAGGTCTCAGGAGGAGCCACTGAGTTCGAAATCACAGAGAAACAAACAGTTGATCATTGTCACTCTATGAGATACATAAGCCTTTGCTTACTTTTCCTTTTATTGCTGATTTTTTTCTCTTACATTTCTTTCTTAAATTTCTTTTATTATTTGGGTTCAACGAAGCACTGGCCTTTATTGTGATTACAAAACAACATTTTTATACTTTTACTATTTCAATAAGTCTTGCTGCAACTAAATTACACCAATAGGTGGCGACAAGTGACTGACTCTCTGTAACGAGTCACGATTCAATCAAGAACCAAACTACTGAATTCAGAAGCCTAATAATCGCATAATAAGCCTTATACTCTGAATATACACTATAAAGGATTATTAGGAACACCATACTAATACTGTGTTTGACCCCCTTTCGCCTTCAGAACTGCCTTAATTCTACGTGGCATTGATTCAACAAGGTACTGAAAGCATTCTTTAGAAATGTTGGCCCATATTGATAGGATAGCATCTTGCAGTTGATGGAGATTTGTGGGATTCCAGGGCACGAAGCTCCCGTTCCACCACATCCCAAAGATGCTCTATTGGGTTGAGATCTGGTGACTGTGGGGCCCATTTTAGTACAGTGAACTCATTGTCATGTTCAAGAAACCAATTTGAAATGATTCGAGCTTTGTGACATGGTGCATTATCCTGCTGGAAGTAGACATCAGAGGATGGGTACATGGTGGTCATAAAGGGATGGACATGGTCAGAAACAATGCTCAGGTAGGCCGTGGCATTTTAACGATGCCCAATTGGCACTAAGGGGCCTAAAGTGTGCCAAGTAAACATCCCCCACACCATTACACCACCACCACCAGCCTGCACAGTGGTAACAAGGCTTGATGGATCCATGTTCTCATTCTGTTTACGCCAAATTCTGACTCTACCATCTGAATGTCTCAACAGAAATCGAGACTCATCAGACCAGGCAACATTTTTCCAGTCTTCAACTGTCCAATTTTGGTGAGCTAGTGCAAATTGTAGCCTCTTTTTCCTATTTGTAGTGGAGATGAGTGGTACCCGGTGGGGTCTTCTGCTGTTGTAGCCCATCCGCCTCAAGGTTGTGCGTGTTGTGGCTTCACAAATGCTTTGCTGCATACCTCGGTTGTAACGAGTGGTTATTTCAGTCAAAGATGCTCTTCTATCAGCTTGAATCAGTCGGCCCATTCTCCTCTGACCTCTAGCATCAACAAGGCATTTTCGCCCACAGGACTGCCGCATACTGGATGTTTTTCCCTTTTCACACCATTCTTTGTAAACCCTAGAAATGGTTGTGCATGAAAATCCCAGTAACTGAGCAGATTGTGAAATACTCAGACCGGCCCGTCTGGCACCAACAACCATGCCACGCTCAAAATTGCTTAAACCACCTTTCTTTCCCATTCTGACATTCAGTTTGGAGTTCAGGAGATTGTCTTGACCAGGACCACACCCCTAAATGCATTGAAGCAACTGCCATGTGATTGGTTGATTAGATAATTGCATTAATGAGAAATTGAACAGGTGTTCCTAATAATCCTTTAGGTGAGTGTATGTGTTAATATAAATGTATGATAGAAGTAGTAAGAGTAGTAACCTACGCTATTCCGAATTCAGCCCAAGTGTTATTTTTATGAGTGAGTCACTGATTGATTCACTCAACCGATTTGCTCAAAAATATTGATTCATCCAGGAACGAAACACTATTTACACACATTACGGTGTGTTGCTGGCTTCGTTTGGAGCTATTTTTAATGGCAGAGCAAAAATAGACAAACCAACTGGTAATATAGTATCTAAAATGTACGTTACTCAATATTAACTCCTTGTTCATTGAACTAGTAGCCTAAATAATTTAGCAATATCCCGTTTCACTTGTGATTACATAGCTGCGACCAAATTCTTTGAGTCTGTGACCCATTTATACTGTGTGATAGCAAGCTTTTTTCTCTCTTTTTTTTACGCGAAACAACACAAGTAGCCTAAAAACTATTTTTGAAAGTGGCATCCAGGGGTCATTGACATGACATGTATTTTTTGTCCGAATTCATTATTTTCCTAAAAATGTTTTTTTATAAATACATGTCACATATCAAATTGATCTACAATATTTCCTTTATAAGGTACTCTTTTAATTTTTTTTTAATTCAATTGCCTTTTTTAGTTTTTTTAGGCAAGGCAAGGCAAGGCAAGTTTATTTGTATAGCACATTTCATACACGGGCAATTCAAAGTGCTTTACAGAAATGAAGTTAAAATATTCATAAGTGAATAAAATAAAATTAAAAATATACATAGTATAACAGTTATAATAGGAATTAAAAGAAAATATAAAATGGCCCCCTGTCTGAGTTGGAAGAGACGGAGAAGGTTTGCGGTGGTCACTGTTTTCCCTTATCAGTGCCGTCTGCCCTGTAGGAGTGGTGTACATGATTTTTAGGTGTTTCAAAGACCTAAAATGTCAGGTGGTGCGACCAGCAAATTCACATTTAAAAGTATCAATTCCCACTGCAATTGCAAAATGAAGTAAGAAATATAAATGTAAATCATTATATAATGCATACAACAACAAAAAAACATAACTCCTTATTGAAAATTGTGTTCTGAACACACAAAAGTGTTTATATGAGTTGGACTAAAAGGGCAACACATACAAAAGGGAAAGGGAATTTACCATGTGATATGCATTTCACAATGATTCATATGTATATTGTATATATGTATATTAATTTAAATGAATATATGGTCGCACCACACAACATTTTCTGGGTGGTAAAATCATAAATCTTGTTTAATAATGAATTAATGAAGTTTTAAAAGCTGTAAAACCAATATGAATCAACACCATACATTTTTTGGACATTAAAATGCATTTTAAAACCCTTGCTTAATTTTTTTTTTTTTTTATCTTACAATTTTTTTTATTATTTTTTATTATTTGTCATTGACCCACATATGTATTTTAGAAATAAAGCTTTCAATAGAATATTTGTGAATTCTTTAGACGGCAGAATGGAATAATGTCAAATTCTGCGAATGTGTTAATATTAACCTTATGTTAATATGCTGCTTTTGACTGCCCTAAAGTTTTAATGTACATGATTAATAACCAAATCTGTAAATGTGGTTAAAAATTGTTTAAAAAGGTTGAATTAATATCTATTTTTTTGTAAATAAATAAATACATTTCCTTTCAAATGTTCTGCAGAATCCACAGGACCCTTTTTTACGGCCAGGGCTCCCCAGAAGGAGCCCAGTTTGAAAACTCCTGGAAAAGTAACAGCACAGCTCTCATCATAAAGCAACACATTTTAAGGTAGGCATTCATTTCCAAAGCACAAACAGTAAATCACATGCCAAAGTTTAATACTAATAGAGGTATAAATATAAGCAATAGCTAAAGTAATGCTCATCCTACCAAGCATCACTAATACATCTTCATTCAGTCCGTAAAATCATGCGTCCTTTTTGTTCTGACAGCGCATTGATTCTTACAGTGGCAGACTTGTGCAGCTGGCAAATGCCAGCTCTCATCTAATATTTCCTCACCATCATTGACACGTGACATAACGAGTTCTAACATCCCTGTCTAATGCTGACAAGTTGAGGGGAGCTTATTTTCTGCACAGGAAGCCATTTTGTTCTAGCTCTGTGTAATGAGACAGATCTGTGAGCCACGGGCTGGAAAGGGGGGAGATGTTGCACATGCGCACACAAACGCTCTCTAAACACACCATGCACAGGCATTGCCAGTCCAGCAGAGAGATGGTAAATCAGCGCAGCTTCTCTTAACTTAACAGGCACACCCTAACCCTTTCGAAACAGGCTCGCTTTGTGACTATTTTAGCTTTTCCTTCTAATCAAGGCGCCATGTGACTTTTTTGCATGAGGTAACAGGACACATGCTGATATCGAGTACTTGTGGGTGAGAGGTAGAGATTCGAGTGGCAGAGAGCAGCTGTTTGGAGCTTAGTATCATGTAAATAGCTCACTTTTAAAAGCGTCGGTATGGGTTGTTATCTATCTCAAACAAAGCTGTAAAAGAGGCCATTAAAAGCGTGCAATCCGTGCTCAGCTATATATCCGCAAATCCAGACAGGAAGATCACGGCAGCCCAATGTACGTGCAGCCCACACGAGCATAGGAATGTAAACAAACCAGACTTCAAACGAAACCTGTGTCGAGGGGAGGGATGTGCGCTGTAAGCACAGATTGCATCATGTTTCTGACAGAAGTGAACATCACAAGCAGGTTTTTATGGTGCTCCTCTGCCTTTTATGAAATGGCACAGTGGGACCCCACACAAAAGCAAGAAAGAGCTGTCTTTCGTGCTCCAAGCCTCCGTTTCAGTCTCGCCCCGTTTCGTTCTTTCTTCTCTTCGCCCTCTTTCCCGCCTCCCTCTTCACAAAAAAGGAAAGCAATCAGACAGGACACATGTCTGTGGAAATTTCCATGACTACGCTTGTAAAAATGTACCCTTGTGACTTGATTTTAAACAAATGTTATGTGCCAAATTTTGGCTTGTTTATCAATGGGGTTGCCAGAGAGGCTTTTGTGGTTGGTTCTTGCGCTGAGATAAAAATCTGACTTGAGAGCGTCTGAAGAAACTGCTTGCCTTGTGTTTATGGCACAGAAACAATCCCCACACCGGTCCAAACTTGCCTTGATGCCATTCACCCTGTTTTTAATCTTTATCACAGTGAAGGAAAGGACAAGCATTATGTGCCTTGTAATTGTGATTATCTTTCCATGATGCCACAAATCTCAAGAACATGAAGTTTGGTACTTGGAAACTCCTATAGGCTGAACATATGGACTCTATTAAAAACGTATTTAAGTAATCCAGAGACTATAACTTGTGAGAGAGAAAGACTGGGTCAGAAACAAGGGTGCCTTGTGTCTAATGGTGTAAATGTGTCCTCACTATTTAGGTGACGGCGCACACTGGGCTCCACAGCAAAGTCAACATATGCTACATCACTGCTTCCAGCATGCTTGACCACACTCAAACAAGCTGCCCACATTCATTCACAGGTAACCTTTGGACTTAAGACGCTAATATGGCAAAAGAACGAGGAAAGCAGCGTTATATCATCACTGTGTCACTCTTAACTGTTTTACACAAGGTGTATGGTCAAACTACGCAAGCCTCATGAAATTTCATGTTGCCATTGATTGGACCACACAGTTCCATTGAATCTGGTTTAGAGATTACCCTATGAGGATACTTGCTGATAGAGCACCAGCATGGAGCCATGTCTCCAAGGGCATCACTTGATTCTCTGCCAAGGCTAGTGGTGCTAACATTTTTTATGAAGATTCTGTCCCATATGGAACTAGCAACACCAGAGTCATGGACTCGATTTTCATTAAATGCATACTTTAAATGCAATTATGTTGCTTTGGATAGTAAGTAAATATTAATAAAATACATGCATATATATATATATATATATATATATATATATATATATATATATATATATATATATATATATATATATATATATATATATATATATATATATATATATATATATATATATATATATATTAAAATATAAAAATACAAGTTTTTAAATAAAAATAGTTTTATATATATATATATATATATATATATATATATATATATATATATATATATATATATATATAATATTTAGAAATATGAATACATATAAAGTCTACTGTTATGCATTATAAATATAAGTAATAATACAAAAAAAATCTCTGTTAAAATTAATATAAAATAAGACTGATTTGTACATTTAAAAAAACTGCGATTTATGCCTGTGACTAATTGTGCATTTCCGTATTATATAAATTAGTTAAAACAGATGTCTCTATATTTAACAGTCTCAAAGTAAGAACATCTGCCAAAAAGTCAGTGCCTTTGATTTCAAACTCCTTCAACATGTGAAAAATGTTTGCAATGCAGATGAATAAATTTGTGTAGGATGTGTTTTTCCTTTAACGAAACAATCCATATATTATTCCCTGCAATCGGCACAAATGACAAACCAACGGCTACATTTTTTTTTCAGAACATGATTCATGAAGGAAAAACAAAGAGAATGTTTTTCATAACCGTCAGAAGGTTAAACTGCCACAATGTCCTGCTCAATCAAAAGCCTTTACTTGTTTCTCTATGCAAAGCACTTTAAGATGTGAGCGAAGGCTGACGTCATATGAGAAAGGAAAGCACCCCGCACAACTATACACACCAGTCAGGGAGACTATTCAAGTCACAGCAGTGTCCAGGAAGTCTCTGCTCTGAGATCACATACACATGTATTGCTCAAACTAATGCATGCACAAATAAAATAAACCAATGAACTTCTAAAACAAATGTCAGGAATGCTGGCCAAAAAACAGGCCATAGATACAGTGCAGTATGCAACATATGACCTAAGTGACTCAACATTATTGGGGCATGAGAGATGTGAAATCTTCCAGGTATAGTCCTCTCCTTCATTCCCCAAAACCCCATGTTGTTTCATAACTCCTGCCTAAAGCCATCCATGCAGAAAAGATGGAATTAGAGCTCTTACCTGGGCAAGCACAACCTCCAACAGACATCTTCTCACATGTTTGGCACTGCTCTTAATGAAATGGTGTTGTTCAGTCCACGCACTGTTAGCATGGGCTTCTTCTGAGAAAGAGAAACAGGCAGAAAGGGGTGGGGAGTCAGTAGGAGGAGGGCGCAAAAAATCAAAATGTAGAAACTAGAGCTCAGCGAGAAACAGGAAGTAGGAATTACACTCCTGCTCGACACTGCGCCCAGGTTCATTAATATGCAAATTGCAATACTTGTGGGAGGGAGAAAATATGAGAGTGAGAGAGACAGAGAGTGTGTGTGTGACACAGGAGAGGATCAGAGAGGGAGGGAGAGGGGGAAGCGGAGCCAACATTGTCAAAGTGACCTGTGAGGCACATTTTAGAGCACACTGCCCATGTGATGCTGTTCTTTTTTTCTCTCTGTGTATTGCCTATTTTTGCCTTGTGCTGCTAACGGAGATAAACAGAGGCAGCCAGAGCCCAGAGGCACGGAGTCATTACCGCCTAGTGGAGCTACAACACACAGCATAAACACACACATGCACACGTTCAGACTGCCCTCCTGATGCTCCCTGGGGTCTGCTGCACAGCTCACCCCTGCCAGAGTGAAACACACACGCACACTCTATATGCTGCATAACTGATCTCCCTTCTCCCCATACAGCTGTCCTTGTCCTCTCTGCATGTTCTGTGCATTTCAGTAACCTATGCATTGCTATGCATTATTCTCTCTTTGATACATTCACAAAAAAGTGTTGTGGGGTATGCATAATATATTGGTATCATATCAGTTATCAGCCATAAAATATCTGTCAAAATAATGTATCTGTATCAGTCAATATTGGATATTTAGTGGTTCACGCTCATTTCCCGTATTTTTCATTGAAAATACTTTTGTCGTCATCGAACAGATGTTAATATTTGTATAATAAATATATGGTTATGTAATAATATATATATAAATATAAACGTTATTTGTAAATATATAAGTAACATTAGTATAGTAAATATTAATATAAAACACTAATAATATGCACAATAAGCATTTAAAACAATTGTAGATAGATAGATGCCACTTCTAAGAATACCATGGTAATTCAATGTCCATCCATAGTAATACCTTTTTCTGTAAGTATAGTAGCTCAAATTTACTAATCAACAGAATGATTTTGATAATGGTTATCATATTCATAATGCATGGTATCTACTATCATGTTACTTTTAGGAATAGCATGGTACACGTAAAAATACAACAACCCAGAAATACCTTGTTTTATACATGTAGCAACTGTCATTTATTCATACCGACAAGAAAATGGTTCAGTTAATGGCTACAGACAGTTTATATAAAAAATTCAAAACGTACCTGGGTTACTGGGACATTGGAGAAACAGCCCAGGGAGTGTGCTAAGGTGTCTAATTTCTTCAAGGAGCCGGTGTTTAAAACTGACAGAGCACTCACAGAAAACGCTACAATTTAGAAGTTGTTCACTTTGTAATTAAAAAAAGCTCAGCATTTGTCTTTGTCTCTAAGTGCACGCTCACATCTTCAACCCTTCTTGTTTTAGAGACTCATTGGCTTTCTCATAGTCCCAAAGGACAGACAGAGGTCTCTGTCCACATGGCACCCACTCTGTGTCAGCCCCGCGATCGACCCGACGCCTCCCCCGCTCTGCCCCGCTTCTCCCTTCTCAAAGCCCTTCCCTCCAGTGGGCTGTGTTTCTAACTACCGAATCTCACACACCACTGGTCCTTTACGTCCCCTGTCAAAGCCGTCTGACAACTCCAGAGGGGGGGAGGGGGGGGTGTACTCAGCAACCTCTTGATTTCACAGACTCTCATCCAGCGTATCTAGGGAACAGTGCACTGCTTTCATCGCACCGCTGTTATTACATGTCACCTGTCACTCAAAATCAATACGCTGACACTGAGACTACACTCTCCATCCCACACAGGCACAAACGACCAGCCAATCCGATATAAAATCAGATGTATTCTGCAGGACCCCACAATTATTTATCCTAAAATGCCTCTGATGAACTCATTTGATTTACTTTCCTCAGTCGAGAGGAGCAGCGGTCCAAAACGCAGCGAGAGAAGAACAAAGAGAGCCACTCCATGGAGAATAATTTCACATTGAGGGGTTTCCTTGCGCCGCTGTAGGAAATGGCTTTTTGTTTTCAGAGCCCCAGATTGGCTTTGAAGCACTGAGCCTCGAGAGATGCTCTTCACCACAGACTGCACAATCAGGTCTCCCTCCCTCCCCTTCGTCCTCAGTCACACACTCTCACACTCCAACTCGCGGCTCTGCTGAAAACAAAGATGATCCCTCCTCTGTCTTTCCTCTGACACCACCATTGTTGAAGCCTAGATGTTTACCTGCGTGCGCTGACACTCACTCACCTTCCCTCGCAGTCACTGCGCGTTCCTGGTGCTGTCGAGAAACAAGGATCTATAATCAACTCCTGATCCAATTAAGTGCATGAAAAGAATAACAACAAAAAAACTAGTCGATTTATCACCACTTGAGGCCAAAAAAAAAACAAATTAATCTAATCAAGTTAACAATGTTCCACATTGTTTGCCTTACCACAATTTACCTCTTCAGGGTCTGTGCTGTTTGTGATAGTCGAAGCTCGGTGTATTGATGATCTGGAGCTGGGTCAATTAGCCCTAAAAAGCATGGACAGAGAGAGAGAGAGAGAGAGAGAGAGAGAGAGAGAGAGAGAGAGAGAGAGAGAGAGAGAGCGTAGAGGAGAGCAAAAGGAGGAGGCGGGAGAGAGCGCACTGATACACTGGAATAAATATGACGCAGAGCCAGAGCAACTTCTCCAGCCCGCTGTACCCAGCGAGGGCACTGTCACCATGGCAACGGCAGAGCAGTGATAGCTCGCCGGGGCACACAAGGCACGGCATTATTCTGTCTCTCACTCACTGGAAATACACAGTTCCACTCAGGCGGCGAGCACGTAGGCAGGCGGACGGGCGCCTCATGTTCAATTAACTCTACTCGTTCTGGGCCCCAGGAGCCCAGCCACCTGTGACCTGCGACGAGGAAGGACATTGCTTAATGCAAAGATTATCTGAGAACACCGCAAATGGGGCATAAATCAGCATTCGGAGCAAAAGAGTTTGCCTAATTATGTTGAATGAGAAGAGTTTATATGCCAGTGTCAAATGAGAAATGTTTATTAGCTTTGATGGTCTTTGCTGGTTTAAACTGGACTTCCAGACTGGCTAAGATGATTTTAGCTGGATGCCAGTTGGTCACCTGGCCTGACCAGCTGAAAAGTGCCCGAAAAACCCCTTATAAAACATCTTAAACCAGCCTAATCTGGTCTTCTGGTCTCCCAGCCTGGTCAGGCTGATCTGTTGACTGGTTTTAAAGGGGCATTGGGCTCTCTTCAGCTAGGAAGGCTGGGAGATTGGCTGAAGAGCAGCTTGATGAGGCTAGGGGCCGGTTGTTGAAAAGTAATCTGATTTCGGATTGGATGGAATCTTGAAAATGGGTTGTTCAAAAGAAAAAAGGGATTCTGAAATCAGATTAGATCACAAAATCCAATCTTGGTTTTGATCTGGATCAAAATTTGTTTTGTTCAAAACTTTTTAGTTAGGTTAGGATACCTGATGCAAAAAAAACAAAAAAAACAAAAAACAAATCAAGATTAGATCCCAGCAAAAGGGTGGGAAATTTTTAATAAAACTTTAAAACTGATACAACATTTATATCATGTAATATAAAATTTTTATTTTATTTTGCTCGATTAGTTTAACTGCTAATGTAATAAATTAGATTTACACATAAGGCTTCCTATTGAGTTTATATAGTTTATAGTTATAGTTTATATAGTATACTTTTACATTTTCGCTGCTGTTGTAAAATTGGTTTTCGGTTACCTTAAACAAGCTACGCAACTGCTTGAATCGCAGTGCAGGAGCTGTAGTTACCACAGAAACTTAAGTGGTTAGTTGATTGCTGTCGCGACTTGTGACACTCGCGATGCGAACAGCACTGAACCTATATGGCGGTACAACTTCAATATTAGACTGTACAACAAGGGAATTGTAATTGGCTGTTTTTTTCTGTAGAGAGCGGATCTCTGTTGATGTGTCTAATTTTTTTTAGCGATGATTTATGATAAAGGGTGAGAGACCTGGCGATTTTTGTCAAAGAGCCAGGTGTGGGCCATAGGTTCCCGCCATAGGTTCCCAACCACTGATTTAGGGGCTCCGTAGAGCACTACTAATCCAGATTTGGTAATCTGTAAAAGTGTGTATCTGGTTCCAGGTGATCCAATCAAATTTTCCTTTGAAAAACCGGCACAAAAGTAAAATGGGTTATCTGATCATGGACTACAAAACAAGGGATTTCCAAATTCAGATTAAACTTTTTTAACAACTGGCCCTAGGAAGACCAGTTTAAACCTAAGTGTCATTAGTCTACTACAAAACTACATTTGTTTTGCTGATTTTAGCGGTTTAAACTGGTCCACAGTCTGGCTAAACTGTTTTTATCTGTATGGCCAGCTGGTCTCTTGCAATAAAAATATCTTAAATCAGTTTAGCTCAGGTGGTCTCTCCACCTGACCATCTGAAAAATGCACAAAACACCTCGTAAACCAGTTTTATCTGGTTTGCTGGTCTCGCAACCTGGTCTGTTGACTGGTTTTAAAAAGGCTTTGGGCACTTTTCTGCTGGTCAGGCTTGGCAAAAATGTGCCCAAAGCCCTTCTGATACCAGCTAACCTGCCTGACCAATGTGGAAGATAAGCAAACAAGTTTAGGTTGGTTTAATCTGAGCTTTTTCTGCAAGGTAATTCTTTGATAAGGCAAACATCAGCCCATATTCTTGCATTAAACTTCCTCTGCCATTCATGTCAAGACTGAGATATTTGTCAAATGATTTGACCCAAGTTGAAATCAAAACCGATTTGTTTTATTAGCAATGGAAAACGATGAAGTATTTAGGAAATATGGTAATTTCCAGACAGTGAAAAAATATAATAAGCCTTATCTTAATGAGCTGTCAAGCTGTGTTAAAGAAAATTCCACCAAGTGGGCCGAGGAACTGGGTGATCCCTTCACCATAATTTGCTTGCTTAGAAAAATACAGTATGTTTTATAAACAACAACTCTGGCCAACAAGGATATGAGATTTTTGTTCTGTCTTTTTGTGCTTTGAGTGGTGTCCGCTGCTTGCCAAGAGTAATGAGACAAGATGGGGAGGAATGGAGAGTGCCAAATGACTCCAGTCTCAGCAGAACCATTCTAATGATGCGAGCCGTACAATGGAAGGTGACCCACTTATTGTGCCACGTCCCTCTGTGACTCGCCGTCTCCAAAGACACCCTGGCCCAATTTCAATAGTTCTGTACACACTGTGTGATTATGTAGCTATTTGCTTGTGCATTATGGGTGGGCAGGTTTTTGGAAGAATACAGCTCAAAATGATCTACTGCAGATGTTGTGCCCACCCATAATAATAAGCCAAAATGTGACTAAGGCGACCTGGAAAATGCAGAATTAATGCGCGGGAATAGCAAAGAACTTCTCCTATTGAGCTCAACAAATGTAATTAGATGCAAAGTGAAGTATCTGGATCGTGCATAAATCTGAATGAACTTCATCAGGTGCTCTGGTGTTTGTATCATCTGGCAAGAAAAAAAACAGGATTTCACGCATAATGCTTTCATTGTGCTGACTCCAGCCCTCATTGTGCCAAACAATGCCCTACAGTGCAAATGCAAAGCTACTTTAGACGCATCTGCCTCTGGCAATAGCAGCATATGCTGGACATTAGCCCTAGTAATTCAGTCAGCATGTTTGTATGTAACTCAAAGCAGACAGGAACCTCAGCATGTGCACTTTAGAAGTACTAATGGCAAATAATCATTGCATATCTATTGGGGATGGATCTGTATATAAGATATAGGCATTTCCAAGATGGAAACTTTCCAAGCAAGTACTACAAAAACACTTTTAAGTTCACTGAACTGAATACGAAGGCAAATTTTCAGGTCACTGCCCCGGTGAAAGGAAAACTCCTTGGTAGTACTGCATTATTTAGTCCTACTGGCACACGATGTTTAAACAATGTCAAGAAGTATACGTGTAACTAATCTAAGGACATTTCAGAAGACTGAATTGATTGCCTCCATCACCATTCACAGAGAGACTGCATTTGATTTCTCTGATAGAGAGCAGAGCTGGCAGGCTAAATAAAACTGGACAACACTAAGCTCTTTTTTTGGAGTGGAAACTATGAAGATGAATGATCCAAAAGAAATGGAAACAAAAATCTATACGCATGCAAAGAGTGATGGCCTGATCGGTCACATTTCGTAGTTCACCCATGGAAAATCTGTCATCCTTTTCTCATACTCAACTCAAGTTGTTCCAAACCTGTATGAATTTCTTTCTTCTGCTGAACACAAAAGAAGATATTTTGAAGAATGTCAGTAACCAAAAAGTTGATGTGCCCCATTTACTTCCATAGTATAGAGAGAAAAAAAACTGTTAAAACTGACCCTAAACAGATAAACTGACCCGAATTGGATTCAATACAATTCACACACACACACGATACTATGGAAAAAAGGGTAAAAACAGCAAACCTTTAACATTAACACTTCTCACATTAAAAAAGAGGAGATAAACTGTACACAGAGCCCACAGCCCAGCACAAAATGCAAATAATTAATCTGTGGCCACTATGTATATATTTTTATTTTTTTTGCACAGGGATATATAATATGAATATTGAATATTATAAACAGTATTGTAAGTATTATCTTTTAACATTTTTCAAAACATTTCAACATTATAAACCGAAGCAGCGTGGAAAACCATTCTGTGTTTTTTCCTGAAGCTCAAACAGTAAAGCATGGCGTTAGTAGCAACGACAAGATCATAGGTCCAATGCAGTGAAAGTTCCTTCAGATAAAAGTGTATGTATATAGCGCTTTTCTCTGTACTTTATATGGAAGAGGTGAAAGCTCAACCACCACCTAAGTAATAGAAATTTTGTATGCACATTCCAAAACACAGTGTTGACATTTTACAGGCAGGTTTATGACTAATATAATATAATATAAAATATAATATAGGGGTTAAGACTGTAAAGACTCTGCAAAGTGCTTTGTTTAGATGTCGACTACAAAGAATTCATAAGACAATCTGTCATTTTGTCAAAAACAAATGTTTAATATACATTGAAAATACATAAATATGTCACAAAATGTGTTGCCAAATATATGATTTACAGAATTATGTTTCGTAATAGCTGGACATCTCAAACAAAACAGTAACTTGACTAAACAGAAACTGCTAAGATTTTTTTGGGAACATTTTTTTTTTTTATTAAACTTAAATCTCCAGAATGATGTCAAGTTATAGCCTTGAGTTGAATAAAGAACTGCTAGTTGGATTTTTATGACTTCAACCTTAATTTTTTTTTTTTTATAGCTAAAGCTTTAAAAGTTATGTACAATGTCAGCAAACCAATCACATTATTTCATTCAAAGCTATAGGATGATTGTGGCTAGCCTTATTTTCTTCCATCTAATCCATTTCTGTCGTATCAAGTTCTGAGAGAAACTTCTGGCACTTAGAGATGAGGACATTAATGGCCTCGGTAACCAGGACATCAGGAGGGAGGATCCCTGTGGACTCCACTGAGACTGAAAAGAAAACAGAAGGAAATGAGAAAATGCTTTTGGTAAATCACCACAAAAAAAACCTAAATGCAATACTTGGTTGCGAACATACATATGAAATGATCCCGCACTCTGCCCAGTTTCACCAAGTTCTTCAAGTCATCATGCCGGAGAACTTCTCTGCTGCATGTGTCCAAACGACTGTTGACAACCTTAGCTATCTTCCTTCCTGAAATGCATAATTACTAGATAATAATACAACAACAAAAGCACCAAATATCAAGACTACATGTAAATATAGTGGAATAGTCCTACCGTTCACATTCTCTAGCTCAATAACTCCAGGTGAGAAGCAGCGCTTTAACCTCTCCGCTTGTTCTCCCTCAACGGTCTGTAATAATGTGATTTCAGGAAGGAGTCTGTAGCTTGCGGTGGCCACAGGAGAAAACTTGGCATGATCCTTGCCTGCAATGTGCAACCAAGCTCTCCAGTTAATCACACAATTCATGAACAGTATACAGGAAACTAGGGATTGGATATTGGAGTTATTAATAACTAAAACTTTATTAAAGAAAAATATAAATGCCTCCCTGGAAATCAAACATCTTCTTGGTCAGGAGCCTCTTATATTACTCACCTATTCCTTTGACGCAGTGCATAACTATATCAAGTTCCTGCCCTGGTCTGAGTTGTGCCAGGAGAATGTCCCCATGCACAGGACCAATCTTGGCATCTGCAAATACATCGGCCTGGTTTCCAACTGGGTGCCATTTTATGTCACCTGAGTAAACTGAAACAAAACACAAGAGTCCAGTGACATGTGTGTAAACGGTGCAGTGATAACTAGAATGTTTTTGTAATGGTTGGGAATTAATATCTGTGTGAAACTATTGGACTCTTTCTTTCGTGGAACACAAAATGAGAATGTTTGTGTTTGACAGTCTTTACTTTCATTACATCTTTTTTTCCATATAAAGGAAAGGCGACAGTGAACGAAACATTCTACCTAACATATTTTGTGTTGCGTGTAGGGCTGTATGTAAATAAAACTGATTCAATTGTAATAATATTACAGTATTATTTCTTATTTTGTTTAAAAATATAATTTAAGGAAAATTATCATCATAATAAATACATCATAATTATTATTTTATATTCATAAATAAAAAACTGTTTGGGCAAAACTGTGCAGCCTTACAAATAAGCACAGCGAAAAAAAAAAAAGGTCTTTAAAAAAAAAAAAAAAACCCACATTATTTCCTTTTTTAACACCATTCCGGCTTCTATGGCTATGTTCATGGCGAGAGCCAGGTTAAGTTATTCAAAAATAAAATTAAATAAGATGTTGAAGATTTTTTTTTAAAACAACAAAAAAACTTAAAGGGATAGTTCACCCAAAAATTAAAATTAGCCCATGATTTACGCACCCTCAAGTCATCCTAGGTGTATATGACATTCTTCTTTCAGACAAACACAATAAGAGTTATATTACAAAAGTCCAGGCTAATCCAAGCATTATAACTGCAATAATAGTTGCTTTGTTTTTGAAGTCCACAAAAAAATACTGTCCATCGCATAACGTGCTCCACGCGGCTCCAGGGTGTTTTTAAAGGCCTTCTGAAGGGAATCGATGCGTTTGTGTAAGAAAAATATCCATATTTAAAACATTATCAAATAAAGTTCCAGCCGATTGCCTTCCATGGAAAAGTGTTGAAAGTGAAACTCAAGATGCGTACGTGACGTCATGACGAGACTACCTGGTCGCGTTAGTCTTTCGATCGGCAGAGGACCTTTCAAAACTTTTTCCATAAATTGAACACGGAAGGCGGTCGGCCGAAACTTTACTTTATAAAGTTTTAAATATGGATATTTTTCTTACACAAACGCATCGATTCACTTCAGAACACCTCGGAGCCGCGTGAAGCATGTTATTTGATAGACAAATGCATTTTTTATAGACTTCAAAAACACAACAACTATTACTGCTATAATAACGCTTGGATTAGCCTGGACTTTTGTAATAGACCTCCTATTTTATCCGTCTGAAAGAAGAATGTCATATACACCTAGGATGACTTGAGGGTGAGTAAATCATGGGCTAATTTTCATTTTTGGGTGAACTGTCCCTTTAAGATTACATTTGGATTTACTTGATTAAAGACCTTTTCAAAATTATCTACAGAAAACAAATTTCTCAAAGGGGTAGAGTTATTACAGTCCAGCAAAATATGTTTAATGGCCATTGGATTCTGACAAGATGAACACTTTTGAACAATATTAAACAATTTTCTCCTGATAGTAAACATTTATGTGTGAGTCTTGAGTGTCCTATCTGGCATCATGCATAAAGGACTTGATCCCAGCAATTATTAAAATTAAATATTTTTTCCCAACATCAAGATTTATTTCAGGTCATTTAAACCCACAATTAAAATGTTTCCTTAAATTGTGCAGCCCTAGTTTTAAAGTAATTTTATAGGGCACAGCAGCAAAAAACGTCCAGAAAGAGGGTGAATAATTGATTAAATTATATTAAAAAGTGAACTTCAGGAGGAAAAATAAAATATCTGATTTTGTCATTAAAAAATGTTTTACTCACCCATGTGATTGAGATATAACTCCTTAGGATCTGAAGAGTCTTTAGGGGCTCTAGGATTCCTGGTGCATTTGACCTTCAGTTGAAGTTGAATTGTGTCAATTTCAGTGCCTTCCTGATCCTCTGATAAACACAACACACTCAGCTGTCAAATAATAATCCATTATATTATGTGAAAACAAAGAATAATCAACGGTCTTTAACAACTTCAGTCAGTTTTGGCATTTGTGATGCCATTACAAAAACGACTTTCCTCAAGATGAATTCATTTTTGTAATGAATTGTTGCTTTAAAGTAAAACGTGCTTCCAGAATGAACTTACCCGCATTCCTGTACTCAAAAAGACGAGGGTCTGCTTTTATGGGCACAAGACCAAGCCTATGAGATAGAATCTCATCCTGAACTATCGATGTGTTATTGTAAATGAAGACTTTCTCAATGGCCATTGTTGGGACCTAAATTGTCAGATTAAAGAACATGATGACTGTCTGTCACCTCCAGATGACGACGGTAATACAGCATGTACAGGTCCTTCTCAAAAAATTAGCATATTGTGATAAAGTTCATTATTTTCCATAATGTAATGATAAAAATTAAACTTTCATATATTTTAGATTCATTGCACACCAATAAATTAGCATATTTCATCCAACCAATAAAAGAAAAGTGTTTTTAATACCAAAAAGGTCAACCTTCAAATAATTATGTTCAGTTATGCACTCAATACTTGGTCGGGAATCCTTTTGCAGAAATGACTGCTTCAATGCGGCGTGGCATGGAGGCAATCAGCCTGTGGCACTGCTGAGGTGTTATGGAGGCCCAGAATGCTTCGATAGTGGCCTTAAGCTCATCCAGAGTGTTGGGTCTTGCGTCTCTCAACTTTCTCTTCACAATATCCCACAGATTCTCTATGGGGTTCAGGTCAGGAGAGTTGGCAGGCCAATTGAGCACAGTAATACCATGGTCAGGAAACCATTTACCAGTGGTTTTGGCACTGTGAGCAGATGCCAGGTCTTGCTGAAAAATGAAATCATCTCCATAAAGCTTTTCAGCAGATGGAAGCATGAAGTGCTCCAAAATCTCCTGATAGCTAGCTGCATTGACCCTGCCCTTGATAAAACACAGTGGACCAACACCAGCAGCTGACATGGCACCCCAGACCATCACTGACTGTGGGTACTTGACACTGGACTTCAGGCATTTTGACATTTTCTTCTCCCCAGTCTTCCTCCAGACTCTGACACCTTGATTTCCGAATGACATGCAAAATTTGCTTTCATCCGAAAAAAGTACTTTGGACCACTGAGCAACAGTCCAGTGCTGCTTCTCTGTTGCCCAGGTCAGGCGCTTCTGCCGCTGTTTCTGGGTCAAAAGTGGCTTGACCTGGGGAATGCGGCACCTGTAGCCCATTTCCTTCACACGCCTGTGCACGGTGGCTCTGGATGTTTCTACTCCAGACTCAGTCCACTGCTTCCGCAGGTCCCCCAAGGTCTGGAATCGGTCATTCTCCACAATCTTCCTCAGGGTCCGGTCACCTCTTCTCGTTGTGCAGCGTTTTTTGCCACACTTTTTCCTTCCCACAGACTTCCCACTGAGGTGCCTTGATACAGCACTCTGGGAACAGCCTATTCGTTCAGAAATTTCTTTCTGTGTCTTACCCTCTTGCTTGAGGGTGTCAATGATGGCCTTCTGGACAGCAGTCAGGTCGGCAGTCTTACCCATGATTGCGGTTTTGAGTAATGAACCAGGCTGGGAGTTTTTAAAAGCCTCAGGAATCTTTTGCAGGTGTAATTTTGATTCAGATGATTAGGTTAATAGCTCGTTTAGGGAATCTTTTCATGATATGCTAATTTATTGAGATAGGAATTTGGGGTTTTCATGAGCTGTATGCCAAAATCATCAGTATCAAAACAATAAAAGACCTGAAATATTTCAGTTGGTGTGCAATGAATCTAAAATATATGAAAGTTTAATTTTTATCATTACATTATGGAAAATAATGAACTTTATCACAATATGCTAATTTTTTGAGAAGGACCTGTATATAAACATATAAGCATTAGGACATCAAACATACCTCAGCCAGTAATATACGGCGAAAAGCATTGGCGATGGCAGCGTCAATTCCAATCATATCAAACTCCAACGTGTTTTCATCAGAATTAACTATATCGATCCTGAAGTTCTGGAAGAGTAATATACACATTTTGCATCAATCACGTATAAAACGCGCGGCTGAGCACGATAATCATTATAATAAAGGAAAGCCTGTACAATTCACACACCTTTTTGAATTTTTCAAAGTCCCATGTGTCATCGTAACCAGGGTAATTTCCTGGATAATCTGTAGTATGGACCTGTAAATACAGTAAGTAGTAGTTACATATGTAGCTTACCGAAATACACACCATTAAGTATGATCATACAAATCAAATAAACAAAAAACACTGCCGTTTATGTACGAAGCAAACTTAGCTATGACATGTGCAAAGTTATATTATCAAATTATGCATAAACTGACAATGAAACAGCCTATATTGACATAAACACACAGTGAACACTATATAAATAAATAAAAAATCCCGCGGAGTGTATAACTTACATTTTTTATGCCAAATTCCCCCAATATTACTCTATCACGAATTTCATCCACGTTGTTCATAGGCGCCGCCATCTTTGCTGCCATCCCTCTCTTGTGCCGATAGAGGGTAGAACACGTCCATTCAAACACTCCATTCTAAGAGAAGTTTCACCATTGTCATTTTATAAATGCTTTAATTTAACAAAACAATACACATAGCAAATAATAAGATTAAAAAAAAAACACATAGACAACTAAAGTATGAAACATAGGTTTTAAGATTTGGCGTTCTTTAAACCCTTCAGTATTTTAACAGACTGATACATTTCTATTTTAAACGGCATGGAAGTCAAGCTGTCTACATATGCGAATGCAAAATGTACCTAAAGTTTTACCATTGTCCACTTGGTCGTGTGTATTTACACGACGAAAAAATATATTATTTATTATATTTCCTAATATTGTGAGTCGATTTATTTCAAGCTTTTCACATTAAATCAGTTGTTTTTACATAACCGTAATCTTAAATAAATATTTTGTAAATTCTTTGTCAGATGATTCTCCATCTCATAAAACAACATTGTTCTAGTTTGGATGAGTGAAGTAGAATGAGTAACTTAGATAAGCGAAGTATGAAGGGACATATAATAATCTTTTGCAGTAATAATTCGTAATATATATATATATATATATATACATATATATATATATATATATATATATATATATATATATATATATATATATATATATATATATATATATATATATATATATATATATATATATATATATATATATATATTCTTTATTTATACATTTTTATATTTATTAATTGATTCATTTATTATTCGTTCCTTTGGGGACTTTTATTCTAGCCTCATTAAACTACGTCACTGGAGTATTGCGCGCACAGCGTGAAGGTGCACAAGTAGATCATTGAAGTGTTTCTAAACTTGCACCTGAAATTAACTATTCGCGATTCGTCTTGAATGAAGTCACCCAGCCTCTCCAGATAGACCAGGCATGCAGTCGTAGTTGTTCTCCAGCAGTTGTTTAAGGGCTTCACACTTTGCGTGCTCTATGGACGGAACTGTTGTCAGAGTTGTGGAGGAGGGATCCACGCGTGGGTCCTTTCAGACAGACGCTTCCCTCTGCGAAGAGGACGAGAGCCAGAGAGCTAATGGACAACATCCTGACGACGAGGTACAATACTAAATCAGCAAATTAGTCGAGGTTTTATTATAAAAGTACTTTAAGTAAGCTGTTATTGCATATATGAGCTACTCAACTCAATATGCGTTTAAAAATAATACTTTACCTGTAATATACTTGGTACTTTTTTAATTTGTATATACAAAAATGTATTTCTAATGGCAATTCTTACAGCGAAACTTTTATATAACAAATATAATAGTTGACACAAATTTAAGTAAATATATATTTAAGTTACACACACTTTATAAATGTTCAGTACATTTATAATTAAATATATTTGTATGATATATATATGTTTGTGTTTGTTTTGTTTATAGCGTTCCCTGCCTCTTAGGGAATTTTATCCCTATATTCGCTGTGCCCTCTGCAATGGTTTTTTCATTGATGCCACCACCATCACAGAGTGTCTTCACACTTGTAAGTTCACATTTCCCGGCTCTGACCCACCATCACATTATTTTATTAATCATTTTTAGTAATAACATTTTGCAGCACGCCTGTTTATTTAACTATTGCCCTTTTTCCTCCTTCACAGTTTGTAAGAGCTGTATTGTCAAGCACTTTTTCTACAGCAACAGGTGTCCTAACTGCTCTATTGTCGTACACCAGACACAGCCACTGTACAGTATCAGGTAACCAGGTTTTATTGATTTCTTTCTTTATTATTTTTCTTGTCAGTTTGAACATTGGTGAACTGTGTGTATAGGGCGTAGTGTTGTTTGCCAGTTTTGGTCTATCGCTAGAGATTTAGTCTAACTGTTGTGTTCAGGACAATCCCTTGTGTTTAATTACTGCTACCCAGCAATAATAGCCTCACATATGTCCCAGGGTATTTGTTGATTCAAATGTGCTAATTACTGGTCATGTTTTAACATGGATGTCAAGCTTCAGAGTTAAATTTCATCCATTTTTCTCTTAGACCCGACCGACAATTACAAGACATTGTTTTCAAGATGGTTCCGTATTTGGAAGGAGGTTAGTGAAGTTAGCGTTGAACTCTTTTCTGCCACACATTTGTTGGCCCAGTTTGTCATTCGAGATATATGTGAGAAACATTTTAGAGAAAATAAATTGTTTGTATTTTTCCTCTCAAGATGAAAGGTCACGTATATGTGAGTTTTATAGACGGAGAGGACTTGACATGCCTAAGCCAGGTTTGTGTAATGCAATCTCTCTACTAAAGTGTATTCCTTGAATATATATATGTGCATTTTAGTGTTTGAGAGATGCTGAGAAATATTAAGCTTTGAATGTGCTTATGATGCAATCATTTTTCTCCTTTTTCCCGCCTAGTGGCAGCTCCATCTACATACCCAGTGAAGCTGCCTCTGAAACAGAAGAAAGACCTGCTGCCTCAGTCTGTTTTTACTATTCCCTCAGAGCTAGATGTGTCTCTGATGTTGGAGTTTGTGGGGTCAGTAATGTTAATTGTGATTATGCATATATAAGTGATGTTATTCTGTTTCTAGTGCTTTCAGTCAGTGCATCTAAATGTAATAACTTAAGAGGCAGTGCAAGAAAATGCATTTTGATAAAATAAAAGTTTTATGTTTTTGCAATAATAAGCACTGATGAATCATGCAATAAAGCCAGCAACATACAAAGAAAGTAATTCATGTTGAATGTAACTATGTTCACTAGATGGAGCTAAAATGTCAAAAATCACAAGACTGTGAAGCAGCAGTTCTCAACCTTTTTGATTCAAAGTATATTGGCTAAGATATTTCCTCTGATATTTCTGCTATGATTATACCAATGCCAATTTTATTTACATGAAATCAGAATATTAATGTGTTAAATGAATTAACTGATTAATTTTGCGATTCCAGAATATTCTGTATGATCTTCAATAAAACAATAGTTATTCTCAAACCTCTGGTTGAGAAGCCATTTGCCTTTTTTTTCTTTTCTTGAAAATGATCTGCTTTTGCTCAATTGCAAATGCTCTATGATCTATTAATTATAAATGGTTATTACACAACCCAAATGTGATTTGCTAATATTTCATCTAACATTTTTTTTTCACATATCTTTGATTTACAGAGCTGAAAAGGGCGTTGAGAACTATAAGGTAATGTTCAAAATTTATAGTTTTGCTTCTAATAAGAGGGGCACATTACTGGAATTGCTGTTGTTTTTTTCTGTATCCACACCTTATATTCAGGCAACACTTTGCAATATTATTTGTTCTTATGAAATATAAACAGCTGAATCATTGTATAGAACTGAGCTGAAACCATGGTAAAGGTCTTGCTGAACTTGTCATGATTATATTTTCACCCTCAAGCCCCTTGAGAGGAAGTATGTGCGTGTGTCCGGGGAAGCCACTGTCCGTCATGTGGAGCTTTTTATCAGGAGGAAGATGGAGCTGAGTCAAAATTGCAAGGTGGAACAGCTATTTTTTTTTTACCTTTAATCTCACTCACAGATTTTGAACACAATGCATATTTTACATTATAAACCACACTCTGTATCAGAGTAAGGTCTAGGTCTTAAACAGCTTGTTTTTATTAAACCAGACGCATAAATCCTGCCTCAGACAGTCAGCAATGTCAGAGGTCTGAAAAATATGTGGGGAGTGAACATCCCCCTAGCTTTGTCAGTCGCTCAATAATTCATACTGACAGGGCAGGCACCAAGCAAAGATATGCTCATATGCTCAAAGAAAGTCATTTAATGCAACAAAAAATTATCCCCCCTTATCTGACTAAATTCAGCAAAATTATTACTTGCTATCTTTAGGGTTTCTACTATAAGGTCATCTTATGAAAGTGTGATTAAAGAAATTATGTTATTAGGATGTTCCTTTTCTCTCTCAACACTTCAGTGACTCTCTGTCACACTTCACAATCCTGACACGTTGCTGTTTAATTACTTTTCTTCTAATCCCAATTCTGGATAAGGATTTGAGTCCTTGAAAAGAACCACAGCTCAGTCAAGCATAGAAATGAGTGTCTGCGGTTGTGAATAACACTTACTGTTTGAAAAGAAAATCTAGAGCCGTGTTTTCATTATTCAGCTGTCACTTCGACAGACTAACAGTGCCGTCTCCAGTTTAAGAGCCATATATTTAAATGTTAACACTATTTTACAGTGTCCTAGTTATACTTTACATGTACTAACTATGATAATAAAAGTACATTTTCGCAGCTAACTCTAAACCAAACCCTTACCCCATAGTAAATACATGTTAATTAATTTCACTCAGTACTCTATTGTATCCCACATATAGTAGATTCACAGTCAGGAATATACTTATCTATTCACACTATTTGTATTGTTAATTGTTCATAGTATGTATACATTTGATCTGGGGCATTGATCAAAGGTATATTCTGGGTCCAGTTCAAGTTAAGCTCAACTGACTGCATTTGTGGCAAAAATTTATTTGACTCTCCTATTCTTAAAAAAAAAAGCATAAATCTGGTTAAAGTGTGGCATATGCAATGGAAGTAAATGTGGCCAATCTGTAAAATACTAACTATTAAATGACTCATAATTTATAATATGCATGCTAACATGCATTTACAGCTCAAATAATACACACGTTTCAATGTGGTCTTACACAATTATAAGCTTCCCATTTTGGTGATCAAAGTTAATTGCAGTATTCCTGTGTAGTCACATGTCACATGAAGGCTGCTTGTATCTTGCGAGGCTAACAGTTGTATCTGGATTACTGGCTTAGGGTTTTTTCCTGGCTAAATCTGATCTGGCCCGACGTGGAACACCTTTTAGTGCCAGGGACATATACAGGGATCGAGGTGAAAAAGGAAACACAAGCGTTTGTGTGCTTTGCTCCAGGACAGCCTGCTGTGCCCTGCTCCACATACTAGACTCTAAAAATTGTTTAATCATTTTGGGAATAGACTGAGGCTGTATTGTGTGTATATAAATGGAAGCTTGAAGTACATTTCCATCTGGCATTTTAGGGTCACTGTGAAAAAGCACTCCTCTAAATAGTTTGAATCCACTGGAATCAAACCCCAACCTTTAGTAGTGGTCTTTGCTATTGCTCATATTACTTGTGATGTGTGATATTTTGTAAAAAATAAAAAGAGAGGTTTTTTTGTGGACTCTCCAGATTAAACTCTGGCATTGTTCTATGGTCAGAAATTATCATTAAAATCATGCTCAAATCAATGTTTTCAGGAGAGGTGTGCTATTACTTTTCCAAATTGATCAGATTAAAAGCGTTTGCATGACGAATGATAAAACGGATTTTTAAAAAAAACCCATAGATTTGACAATTTACATTGTGCTTTATTTGACAGGTTGATGTTGTTTGTGGAGATCATCTTCTTAAGCAATACCAGTCTTTGAGAGAAGTCTGTAACACCATGGGACAAAATGCATTGCAGGTGGGTGTCTTATATAACACAGATTTTCGATTTTCATGCTATTTTTGTTTGTTTGCCTATCATCATCAATGCATAAAATTAAATGCAGCTAGAGAAATATAGCCTAGGCATACAATAGGCACATAAGAGAATGGGAATTTTTCATGTCAGTAGCGGTATCGCTGAGATGTTTTTAGAGAGAGATTGAACCCGAAGTAAGCTGTTAATAAGTGTGAACTACAGGCGTCTTGCATAGTTCCTGTCTCGCCCCCTTCACACAGAATTACATTAGAGCCTTACCTGCGGCTTTAAGCACTGCCGCCTCTCAGAATAGCGTGTGTGTGTGTGTGTTATATATAATTGTGTAAATATATATACAGTGAGGAAAATAAGTATTTGAACACCCTGCTGTTTTGCAAGTTCTCCCACTTAGAAATCATGGAGGGATCTGAAATTGTCATCATAGGTGCATGTCCACTGTGAGAGACATAATCTAAAAAAAAAAATCCAGAAATCACAATATATGATTTTTTAACTATTTATTTGTATGATACAGCTGCAAATAAGTATTTGAACACCTGAGAAAATCAAAGTTAATATTTGGTACAGTAGCCTTTGTTTGCAATTACAGAGGTCAAACGTTTCCTGTAGTTTTTCACCAGGTTTGCACACACTGCAGGAGGGATTTTGGTCCACTCCTCCACATAGATCTTCTCTAGATCAGTCAGGTTTCTGGCCTGTCGCTGAGAAACACAGAGTTTGAGCTCCCTCCAAAGATTCTCTATTGGGTTTAGGTCTGGAGACTGGCTAGGCCACGCCAGAACCTTGATATGCTTCTTACAGAGCCACTCCTTGGTTATCCTGGCTGTGTGCTTCGGGTCATTGTCATGTTGGAAGACCCAGCCTCGACCCATCTTCAATGCTCTAACTGAGGGAAGGAGGTTGTTCCCCAAAATCTCGCAATACATGGCCCCGGTCATCCTCTCCTTAATACAGTCAGTCGCCCTGTCCCATGTGCAGAAAAACACCCCCAAAGCATGATGCTACCACCCCCTTGCTTCACAGTAGGGATGGTGTTCTTGGGATGGTATTCGTCCTTCTTCTTCCTCCAAACACGTTTAGTGGAATTATGACCAGAAAGTTCTATTTTGGTCTCATCTGACCACATGACTCTCTCCCATGACTCCTCTGGATCATCCAAATGGTCATTGGCAAACTTAAGACGGGCCTTGACATGTGCTGGTTTAAGCAGGGGAACCTTCCGTGCCATGCATGATTTCAAAACCATGACGTCTTAGTGTATTACCAACAGTAACTGTGGAAACGGTGGTCCCAGCTCTTTTCAGGTCATTGACCAGCTCCTCCCGTGTAGTTCTGGGCTGATTTCTCACCTTTCTTAGGATCATTGAGACCCCACGAGGTGAGATCTTGCATGGAGCCCCAGTCCGAGGGAGATTGACAGTCATGTTTAGCTTCTTCCATTTTATAATGATTGCTCCAACAGTGGACCTTTTTTCACCAAGCTGCTTGGCAATTTCCCCGTAGCCCTTTCCAGCCTTGTGGAGGTGTACAATTTTGTCTCTAGTGTCTTTGGACAGCTCTTTGGTCTTGGCCATGTTAGTAGTTGGATTCTTACTGATTGTATGGGGTGGACAGGTGTCTTTATGCAGCTAGCGACCTCCAAACAGGTGCATCTAATTTAGGATAATAAATGGAGTGGAGGTGGACATTTTAAAGGCAGACTAAGGGCGTTTTCACACCTACCTTGTTTGGTCCGGATTTTCGGACTTTTCAGTTTGGTCCAAATCAAAATTGCAGGTGTGAAACCTCCCCCGTACCACGGTCCGGACCAAACAGATGAAATTTGGTCCGACGAAAAGAGGTAGTCTCGGTCCGGATCAAACTGAACAAAGGTTCGGTTCGTTTCTAGTGTGAAAGCATTTTCTGTATGGTTCGGACTTTCAGACCATTTACAGGAAGTTCCTGTTTATGTTTAAATATTATAATGTTATTTTTAAATTCAATCTAGGCTACATTGATTATGAAAAGTGAAAATATGCGCAATATGTCAGAAGACAGAAAGTCAGAAATAATTTTGAACGAAATTTTGTATGATTTTGCTTAGAAAGCATTTCTTTAATGGGAATTTCGTTTTGTATAAATTGTATCTTGATTTTAATCAACGTTTAATCAGATAATTGCCTGGATTTAATAAATAAGAAGCAAAAAGAATAGCAGACAATAATCGCGGGAGCGATCATGCTTTACACATGAACTGGAGCGGGTCTCAAATAGACCGAAACTCAGCAGGCTACTCATCTCACAAACATGAGAAATATGTGTATATAAAGCTTGAAATGTCCACTTTTAAACGTAACGAATAAAAAAATAGTCAAGCAATGCGCATTGCGCACTGTTCAATAGTGGCGGTGATATGCGTCCGTTCATTCATTCTTATCAAAGACGCTGACGTCAGACGCACGTCCGTTTACAAACCAATCAATGTCCAGATGCAGCCCACAAGGATGATGACGAGTGGACGCAAGTGCGTCATGTTAAGTTCTTTAGTGCGCTCGCATAATTGCAATGTGAAACCAAACCAAAACTAACCGAATGTATAAAAAGTATCAAAACATGAGCTTCGGTTCGGACCTTGGTGCGGACTTTCAGGTGTGAAAACGCCCTAACAGGTCTTTGAGGGTCAGAATTCTAGCTGATAGACAGGTGTTCAAATACTTATTTGCAGCTGTATCATACAAATAAATAGTTAAAAAATCATATATTGTGATTTCTGGATTTTTTTTTTTTTAGATTATGTCTCTCACAGTGGACATGCACATACGATGACAATTTCAGACCCCTCCATGATTTCCAAGTGGGAGAACTTGCAAAATAGCAGGGTGTTCAAATACTTATTTTCCTCACTCTGTATATATATATATATATATATACACTCACCTAAAGGATTATTAGGAACACCTGTTCAATTTCTCATTAATGCAATTGTCTAATCAACCAATCACATGGCAGTTGCTTCAATGCATTTAGGGGTGTGGTCCTGGTCAAGACAATCTCCTGAACTACAAACTGAATGTCAGAATGGGAAAGAAAGGTGATTTAAGAAATTTTGAGCATGGCATGGTTGTTGGTGCCAGACGGGCCGGTCTGAGTATTTCACAATCTGCTCAGTTATTGGGATTTTCACGCACAACCATTTCTAGGGTTTACAAAGAATGGTGTGAAAACGGAAAAACATCCAGTATGCGGCAGTCCTGTGGGCGAAAATGCCTTGTTGATGCTAGAGGTCAGAGGAGAATGGGCCGACTGATTCAAGCTGATAGAAGAGCAACTTTGACTGAAATAACCACTCGTTACAACCGAGGTATGCAGCAAAGCATTTTTGAAGCCACAACACGCACAACCTTGAGGCGTATGGGCTACAACAGCAGAAGACCCCACCGGGTACCACTCATCTCCACTACAAATAGGAAAAAGAGGCTACAATTTGCACAAGCTCACCAAAATTGGACGGTTGAAGACTGGAAAACTGTTGCCTGGTCTGATGAGTCTTGATTTCTGATGGTAAAGTCAGAATTTGGCGTAAACAGAATGAGAATATGGATCCATCATGCCTTGTTACCACTGTGCAGGCTGGTGGTGGTGGTGTAATGGTGTGGGGGATGTTTTCTTGGCACACTTTAGGCCCCTTAGTGCCAATTGGGCATCGTTTAAATGCCACGGCCTACCTGAGCATTGTTTCTGACCATGTCCATCCCTTTATGACCACCATGTACCTATCCTCTGATGGCTACTTCCAGCAGGATAATGCACCATGTCACAAAGCTCGAATCATTTCAAATTGGTTTCTTGAACATTCTTGAACACCTTGTTGAATCAATGCCACATAGAATTAAGTATTAGTATGGTGTTCCTAATAATCCTATAGGTGAGTGTGTGTGTATGTATGTGTATATATATATATATATATATATATATATATATATAATATTAGTGAAACCTGTATATTATATTCATTAATTACACACATACTGATATATTTCAAATGTTTATTTCTTTTCATTTTGATGATCATAACAGACAATTAAGGAAAATCCCAGATTCAGTATCTCAGAAAATTAGAATATTACTTAAGACCAATACAAAGAAAGGATTTTTAGAAATCTTGGCCAACTGAAAAGTATGAGCATGTACAGCAGTCAATACTTAGTTGGGGCTCCTTTTGCCTGAATTACTGCAGCAATGCGGCATGGCATGGAGCCGAACAGTCTGTGACACTGCTCAGGTGTTATGAGAGCCCAGGTTGCTCTGATAGTGGCCTTCAGCTCTTCTGCATTGTTGGGTCTGGCATATCGCATCTTCCTCTTCACAATACCCTAATACCCTATCACTATTCCCATAGATTTGCTATGGGGTTAAGGTCAGGCGAGTTTGCTGTCCAATTAAGAACAGGGATACCATGGTCCTTAAACCAGGTACTGGTTGCTTTGGCACTGTGTGCAGGTGCCAAGTCCTGTTGGAAAATGAAATCTGCATCTCCATAAAGTTGGTCAGCGGCAGGAAGCATGAAGTGCTCTAAAACTTCCTGGTATACGGCTGTGTTGACCTTGGACCTCAAAAAACACAGTTGACCAACACCAGCAGACGACATGGCACCCCAAACCATCACTAACTGTGGAAACTTTACACTGGACCTCAAGCAACGTGGATTGTGTTCCTCTCCTCTCTTCCTCCAGACTCTGGGACCCTGATTTACAAAGGAAATGCAAAATTGACTTTCATCAGAGAATTTGGACCACTCAGCAGCAGTCCAGTCCTAGGTCCAGGCGAGACGCTTCTGACGCTGTCTGTTGTTCAAGAGTGGCTTGATCCAAGAAATGCAAAAGCTGAAACCCATGTCTTGCATATGTCTGTGCGTAGTGGATCTTGAAGCACTGACTCCAGCTGCAGTCCACTCTTTGTGAGTCCCCTCTTTTTGTTTTTTTCAGGGTTGGGCTTGGCCCCTTAGTTCCAGACAAAGGAGCTCTTAATGCTCCAGTATACCAAGACATTTTGGACAATTTTACGCTCCCAACTTTGTGGGAACAGTTTGGGGATGGCCCCTTCCTGTTCCAACAGGACTGCGCACCAGTGCACAAAGCAAGGTCCATAAAGACATGGATGAGCGAGTTTGGTGTCGAGGAACTTGATCGTCCTGACCTCAACCCAATTAGAACACCTTTGGGAAGAATTAAAGCAGAGACTGTGAGCCTGGCCTCCTCGTCCAACATCAGTGCCTGACCTCACGAATGCTCTTCTAGAAGAATAGTCAAAAATTCCCATCAACACACTCCTAAAACTTGTGGAAAGCCTTACCAGAAGAGTTGAAGCTGTTATAGCTGCAAAGGATGGGCCAACTCCATATTAAACCCTATGGATTAACAATGGGATGTCAATGAAGTGCATGTGCATGTAAAGACAGGCGTCCCAAAACTTTTGGCAATATAGTGTATTTTAAAATGTAATTTGTTCCTGTGATGCAAAGCTGAATTTTTAGCATCATTACTCCATTTCTGTATACGTTGTATTCTTTAATACAGACATTTCTTATTCTCCCCTTTTAGGATGGCATGCTGGTTCTGCATTTCGGACTCGTTCTACCTGCTGAGTAAAGAGGGAAAATACACAATGACCATCTACTGTGAAAAGTACAATGAACAGTGGTTTTATTTCAAGGGCTAAACTGAATTGTATCATTCAACAGATATCCTATGCAATTATTTTTTGTCTTCCTGGATGCCTTCTGCTCAAAAAGACAGAGAATATGCCAACATTCTCTCCGCAAATGCATTAAGAAACATTAGCACGGAGTTATTTCCAGCAAATATTTTTTTGTTACAATTTCCACAGCCATAAGGTTTCTGTAGATGCTCTTTTATATGTTTGCTAGGGGAAAACGGAGTAAGTAATTTTTTTACACCTTGTCTCAGATAATGTATTGATATGAATTTAATTGCTGCTTGTTTTTTGCATGTCAGTTTGGGTTTCAATGCATTGTGCATTAAAGTAAATTGGTACTAAAAAACATTGAAGTACCTGGACAGTACCTAAATTGTTAGTTCAAGTATGTCTTTCTTTGCAAGAATGAAGATGTTCATTTGGTTTGTCTTTCTCTTCTCACCTCTTCTATGAGTGTTTAAGTGTTTTTGTTTGTTCATTTCAGATGGAAATAATGTTGTACTGTTTGATTACATGGCCTTTGAGGAAAAATGACCTTTCAAATGTTTTTTCATCTTTTGCAATTTTATAATTGAACAGCTTCACAACTAAATATAAATATGTGCATGACCAGATAAGACATTGCGTATACATGTTATGCAAATATGCACTCATTTTCATTGTCATCTTTTTAGTTTTGAGAAATATTTTATGACATTCTAATTTGCTGTTTGTGTTTTGCTGATTTCAAGTTGAGAGGCTGACTATTATTTACACTTAAAAATAGAACACAGCCTAAATATTATGAAGCGTCTTTCACCTCATTCTTTGTTAAAACCATTATCACAAAATTCTCTGGAGAGTCAGAGGCTTGGTGTAAGAGTGAAAGACGCTGCTCACTAACCCACCGGGACTGTCGAAAATGGTTTCCAAGGGAACTGTCTCAAACACCCTGCATGATTTCACAACACATTAAGGTTCATACATCGTTTATCACAGTGTAGGATTGCAGGTACAAAACTGTTACAATCAAAGCCCAGCTAGCTTTAGTTTACATTTATGCAAACGCTTTTATCCAAAGCAACTTACAGGGATCTTATTACAGGGACAATACCCCTGGAGCAACATGGAGTAAAGTGCCTTGCCCAAGGACACACTGGTGGTGACCGCTGGGATCGAACCAGCAACCTTCTGCGTGTCAGTTCCATGGTTTAACCCACTGGACCACCATCTCTCTCAGTTTATCTGATATTTCTTTTTAATGTTTTACAAGTGGCAATATAATATTAACCATGGATGTGTCTTATTTAGTGCATCCCTATAGCTCTTTTTCGTGCAAAATCCTATAGTCTATAGTGATTATAACAGGACAATGATTCATGACAGGGCATCTGCCATATTTTTCAGTGATTGACAATCATTTCTTTACATTTTCTTACTGTTGTGTGTGGAGAAGGACAGAATCTATTAGCCTTTAAATAGGACATCAGCTTTCTGCTATTGAGCAGGCTAGTAAATACTTTTGATCAGTACGATTTCTTATTAAAATTAACACTTATTCAACAAGGGTCCATTGAAGTGATCAAAAGTGGCATTAAGACATTTGTAATGTTACAAAACAATTCAGTTTCACATAATTGTTTTGGTTTTTTAACTTTTATTCATCAAAGAAACCAAAACAATTAATCATGGATTCAGCTAAAATATTAATGGGCACTACTATTTTCAACACTGATAATAAGAAGAAATTACCACCAAATCAGGATATTAGAATGATTTCTGAAAGATTGTGTGACTGAAGACCTGAGTAAGGATGCAGAAAATTCAGCTTTGCATCACAGGAATAAATTACTTAAATGTATTAAAATAGAGTGGTTATTTTAGGTTCTAATAATTCACAATATTACTGTTTTAACTCTTTCTGATTAAGTAAATGCAGCCTTGGTGAATATGAGAGACTTCTTTGACTATCGAACGAAAATCTGACCGACCCCAAACTTTTGAACGGTAGGGTAAAAAATTCTCAAACCATAAAGTCTTGAAAATATTCAGGACCACTATGGCTAAAGTAAATGAGTTGCAGGTACATGTGCTAAATCTTTAGTCTTTAGTGAGTAGTGCGGTTTAAGAATAAATAACCATTAAGAGCTGTAAAGTAACCTTCATTGGGACGGATAAGATCAGTGATGTTGAGTGTGAATTATGAATGAAAAGACATAACTGAACAAACATTTTAATTACTGACTTTATTGTAGTTAAGGCATACTTGTGTTACAGTTAATTCAGTCCTTTGGTCCCTTGTAATATCTATGCCATAGTGTTTTCCAACAAATAAATATTTGAGAGTGTATTCATAATCATTAGATCAGTGTTAATGCTGGCTATATCTTGGTCATACTTCCATACCGACGCTCATATTTATAGTCCCAACATCATCAACAGGACTAAAATACTCTCTGAAACTACAATTAATAAACACAGTAAATATTTGAGGCCTAAGTTCTGGAGTTTTTAACCAACATACTGTAGATATATTTTTTGAAACATATCACCATAACAATTTCTAAAACCAATCACCATTAACAACAAATGGCAGTTTACAGCTAATAGCAGTGATTATTGTGCCAAACACTCAAAAGACTGCTGGGAAGCTAGATTTAACAACTGTAATATTCTAGTTAGAGTTAACATCAACAGCATCACTCTTTTCTGCCTTCTTCATCACAGCGGATTCCTCCGTGTTTTCCTCCCGCTTGGCTGCTGCCTTAGATTTGGTGTGTCCCTCCTCCTCTTTCTCTTTTTTGGGATTGCGGGTTGAGGTGAAAGCGGAGCGGCTCTGATACCCATAAGCGATGCTGGGTGTGCTGGAGAAAGTCACCCCAGAACTGAAGTGGGTTTCTTCACCCTCCAGTAACTTTCTATGAGGACATTGAAAAAAAATGGTCAGTTATTATTCATTTTCATTCAATGTGCTAAAATGTTGGTGCTTTACCTGTACGCAGCAATTTCAATGTCTAAAGCCATCTTGACATTCAGGAGGTCCTGATACTCTCTGAGGTGACGGGCCATTTCACTCTTTGTATTTCTAAGGTCAATGTCCAGCTGCCCAATTGTTTCCTGGTAAATGGAATTGAAGAAAAACAAAATGAATAGTTATATTAGCATTAGCGTAAATATATTCTAATATAATTACAAAAATACATGACCACCTCACTGTTGAGTAATTCATTTAGCTCAGCACCTAAATTAGACCGTCCTGCTCGTAAAAACGGATGTGAAGCTTTACCTCTTGGCATTGACTGGCCGTCTCGGCACAAAGTTCAGAGACGCTAATCTGATTTACAGTGGCACTTCTTTCGCTCTCAAGAGGTGAAAGGTCATAGATCATGTCTGGGAAAAACCTCTCCTCAAAATGAACTGGATACTTTATATGGAAGCGTATTTAATTCCACATTTGTAAAGTGTTTCAATCACATCAGTATTGGTATAAACTGAAGATATCTTTCTGGTTTCTGTCAGCAAGTAGTGAACATGACCTTGCAGAAAGCTCCCTTGTAAAATCCTCTTTATCAAGAGACTCTTCTTAGTGGAATTAACCTCGGCCACCTCTTGTGTGCGATTAGTTCAGCACCATGGACAGAGAACTATAGTTGAAATGGCATTTCAAGCAGTTTCAGCCTGTCCTGGGGTAGAATTCATCTCAAACTAATTCAGACAACATTTTTACAGTTCAACTTTTCATTTTTTCATGAGCTCCTATAATAATTGGGTGATATTTATATATTTTTTAAACCTTTCTGTGTCACACAGCAGGAGCATTTAAATGAACTAGTGAAGGGGGGAAAAAGGTTGTTAAAAATGGTGAAAAACAGTCACAGCAGCTAAAACACACTTTGCCCAGTTCATTCATATAAAATTAATGTAAAATCTCAATATTGTGTTTAAAAAACGATGTCAACAAACCTCCAGAAACCATTGAGCTTGTCTACATGTCTCACTTCTTGATGAATTACATTTAAATGTAAAATAAGAAATAATACAACAACTTAAAGGAGATTCCTCAAGAATAATACATTATTGTTGTTTGAATAGATAGATAGATAGATAGATAGATAGATAGATAGATAGATAGATAGATAGATAGATAGATAGATAGATAGATAGATAGATAGATAGATAGATAGATAGATAGATAGATAGATTTCTATGTTAATTCATACATGCTCAACTTCAATATGATGCGTAATTGTATGTGTCTACCTGATAACCTGCGACTTCGACATTGTGCGCATCTTCCATCTCACGGATCTGCCGTTCAAGAGATTCGTTTGTGCCGCGCAAGGTTTCAATTTCAATGGTTTTGGACTGCAGTTGTCGCCGGTAGTCGTTTACTTCCTCTCTTGTGGCTCTCATGGCCTCGTTGGTTCTAGTGGCCTGTTCATTGAGACTGGCGAACTTTGATTTGTACCATTCCTCAGCGGACTGAAGGTTCTTCGACGCGAGGGTTTCATACTGCCCACGGATCTCTTTGAGGGCCGAGGTCAGATCAGGTTTGGATAACTCCACTTCCACAGATATCTGGGCCGCCTGGATCATATTAGTCAACTCCGCCACTTCTTCATCATGCACCTTCCTCAGAAAATTGATCTCGTCCAAGAGGGACTCGACCTTCCTCTCCAGGTCCACGCGCACCATGGTGGCATCATCCACATCTTTCTTGTAGGATCTGAGCGTCTGCTCTGCCTCCTCGCGCGCTCGGATCTCATCCTCAAACTTGCCTCGAAGTTTCTGCAATTCTTCCTCGATAGCATCTCGTTCAATGAGAATATGAGATTTTTCATTGTTCACCTCGTCCACCTGGGCTCGCAGATCCCGGATCTCTTGCTGATAGAGGTCAGCGAGTCTGGACGGCTCGTTCTGCCTCTGGCGCAGACTCACGAGTTCGGTCTCCAGCACCTTATTGTGCTGCTCCAGATTGCGCACTTTCTCGATAAACATCGCGAAACGGTCATTGAGACCCTGCAGTTGTTCCTTTTCATTGGTTCGGACGATTTTAAACTCGTTGTTTAGCACGGACGTTTGAGAGAAATCCACGTTGTCGAAATGGACCGGTGAGAAGGAAGATGACCGGCCCGATCTCTTGTAGTAGCCCACGGGAGAGGCGCTGCTGCGGGATAAAGACTGGGACCTGAAGCCGCTGGAAGACATGGAGCTCATTCGAGAGGTGGAACCGGTGAAACGAGGGGTTTCCCCGAACATCTTTCTATAGGATGAGGAGGACATTTGGTGATCTGATCCGTAACTCATCTTCGTCACAACTAAAGGAGTCTAAATGGGTGTGCATGGCATTATATAGCCTACCCGGCGGACTGTCCCATTCAACAGCCTATCATGTTCCCTCTGGTGGTGACAGTTAAGAAGAGAATAAACCATTTATAAGAGCATTAAAACATTCATTTAGTTATTGTTTTCAACAGGTTTAACATTTGCACATAAAAAAAACAAACATTTTCTGGCCATTTAAACAGATGTATGCGTCGATGCAGTGTCGAATGGACCAGAAATTCAACAGTTAAATCCATTTACCCTTGATTTAAGCTCTTGTTTGGATTCTGTTTTTATTTATGGCTTAAAATGTTTTGGATGCCCATGCCATTTCAGTCTGTGCATTGCAAATATATTTTTTTTTTATCCAGACTTACCTTTAAGACACAAAATGTGCCTCCTATTTAAAACTGCTGAAAAGGGGGGAAATTAAGCCAGTTGGTCTCCCAGTCTGACCAAAATGTATAAAAAATAAATAAAAAAAATGATTTAGGCAACTACACAATCAATCAAATCAAATCACTTTATTGTCACTCTACCATATGCACAAGTGCAACAGTAGGTGAAATTCTTAGGTGCAGTCCGAGCAAACATAGTAGTCATGACATGACATGTACAACATTTAAGCAACAACAGATTACACATCTGATGCGCACACAATTACTCACAGCACAGTATACACTACAATAAATAATTTACACAATGTGAGTGTAGTTCTCACAGCTTTAAACAATATACACATACTTACAATATACATATACTTTAAACAATATACACTAAACATACATTAAACAATAACAGTATACATTAAGCTATAGTAATAATAATATACAATGTACAGTATATAATATGTTCACAAATAGAAATCCAAAGTGCAATAGATGCTGTATGATAAATAAATGTGTATATAATGTGTGTGTATCTACAGTGGGTTGTGCTGAGTGATATTCTGTCCAGTGTGTGTTATGATACTGATGGATCAGGAGTTAAGTAGTCTGATTGCTTGTGGGAAGAAGCTGTTCTGGAGTCGGCTGGTGCGTGTTCTAATGCTGCGGTACCGTCTGCCTGATGGCAGCAGTAAGAGCAGCCCATGGTTCAGTACACAATAAACAAATAATCTTTATTCTACTCTTAAAGATGTTTAAAAAAGCAGCTTAAACCAGCCAATAATTATTTGCTAATTATTTGCTGGTTTTAGATGGTTTAAGCTGGTCTTCCACCCTAGCCTATACTCAAAAGTGACTAAAAGCCTTCTAAAACCAGCAAACAGACAAGTATGGGAAACCGTATAAGACCAGCAAACCAGCTTGGGGTGATTTAAGATATTTTTTCAAGCGGGTTGCAAATAAAAAAATCTTCTTTCTTTCTTTCTTTCTTTCTTTCTTTCTTTCTTTCTTTCTTTCTTTCTTTCTTTCTTTCTTTCTTTCTTTCTTTCTTTCTTTCTTTCTTTCTTTCTTTCTTTCTTTCTTTCTTTCTTTCATGAAAAAGAAAAGATTGTTAGACAACATCAAACGTCACATTTCATTTGACCTCATTTTCATATTTTTTCAGGTTTTAAAAAAAAATGTGTAAAAGATTTTTTTGTGCAGTTCTCTCCAATAGCGTCCTGATATAACCAGTCAAAATCATAATGATCAAAATTAGCCGTAGCCTATCTATTAAAAATCTGGAAACATGGTCTAAAGTTGACCACCAGTGGGTGGCGATATTTCTCTTCCAATCCAATGTTTTCTGTGATGAGTGTGCATCAAAGGTGCATGGTTTCCACGTTTTTTTTTTTTTTTTTTTTTTTGCACGCATTAGCTACTATCAGTTATACTACATATGCATTTAAAATGCAATAAAATTCAATATTAATAAAATAAAATAAAATAAAATAAATAGATAATTAAAATAATATCTGTAGTTGTTCTGTGCGAATTTTAGATTCATTATTCATTTTACATTAGATTATGTAATCTATTATTTGAATGACGTCACGTACACATACTAACATCAACAATTAAGCGTAGCTTCTAATATTGCTTTGAAATTCATCATCTGCGCATGCGCAGTTTGCAGTTAGCGCAGAGCAGCAGTTGTTGGCCACAGAAGGAGGTGAGGTAAGTAGCGTACTGACACTGTACGGAGATATAACGCGTTTCAAAAATCAGTAGTACTGTCATTAAATCGTTGCAGGACAACTGTGTATATAAGTGTTATAGTACTTGCGTAAGGCAATACCCCCCTTTTTTATGCATTAGTTTTCGGTTGCTCAAAACTAAAGGAATGTTAGTTAGCTGGTGTGCTAACTTTACCATCACGGAACTGCATAAACAAGAGGAAAGATCTGCTCACATGTATGGCTTAATATCTCTAACTGTTAGTAGATCTTTACATAGTCTGAAGATTTAATACTGTCTTTATTTGAATGAAACGGCAGGTGCTTTGAATTCAAAGCTCCTTTGAGTCTTGTATAAATGCAACGAGACCCGCTCATTGTCTCTTATATAAGACAGATGCCAATAATGGCCATAATGTTTATGTTTGTACTTATTTAATGTATTTTTTTTATTATGTGAGGGCTATTATTGTAAATATATCATAGGTGGCCTTCACAATTTTTAATTACAGCCCAATCTTTATGTGGAGAATTAAAGACAACCGCAATTATTTTGGGGGAGGGGAAGGAACATATTGCAAAATATTGTGTGACTTCTGTGAAGCTGTCCTTCAGTGATAAAGTTAGAAAATACACCTTATTAAAATAAGATCTACAGTAGTAGAAACATCATTAAGCTGGTACTTTGCAATGAGTTTAAACATAGTTTAGGCAGCTTTCTGCGTTGTTTGTTCTTCCTGTTCATGACTGTTTATCTTTTTGACAGGAAATACCGTTAGACTGACTTTATATGATTATTTTACATGGAGCTTTAGAATAGATTTGATTAACATTTTGAGATTCTGTATAAAATGGTTAATATCATATCTTATCATCTCCAGGGGCAGGCTGAGCTATTGTGCAACAATTTATTGTAGAGAAAATATAACCCTCTCAGATACTAAACCAGTGCTGTGTATATTCACATTCATTGTATCTTCCAGTCTGCTTGCATTGCATTTTTTTTTATTAATTAAAAGACATATAACCATTATTTGTATTTTAGAAAGTGTTGGTATCTTTCTCAGATTTATAACGGTTAAAGATGACGACCTCTTGGAGTGATCGGCTCCAGAATTATGCAGACCTTCCAGCCAACATGGATGGTTTATCCATGAAGAAATACAGAAGAGAGGTGCATCACAGGTATTAATACATTTCACCTATGCTTTCAGCTTTGCCGGTCATTGCCATTAATTATATTGTTTGTATAGTCTCTTGGTGGTAGCTTGAAGACAAATTCATTGTCATACCTACATTTACTTATTTCAAGACAAAACAAGTTGGTGAAATGACCTTAAATGACCTACTGGTCTCATTTCCAGTTAAGATTATGGTCTATAATGAAGACACATTCTCATTGAGATATTTTATGCTCACAATTATTTTAAGTACACAGAAGAAAATAGGTTTCCAATATAATTGTGGATTGGTAATTGTTTTCGTTTTAAAAAAGAGCTACCGACATGGCTAGTAGCATGTTTGCTGTTGCCGTGCCATCATGTTGCTTCATGTGTTTATACATGTCTGTTTGTCTGACAACTTCATTTTTTAAATGATGTCAGCTTGCATGTGTTGTAAGAGGATTTTATGTTTTTTTTTTTCTGAATTAAAATAATTTGTGTTTTCTGACTGTGCTCACTTATTGAATATTTTCACGAATTAAATAAAATAATTGCTTTTTAAATAACTAACAGTGTATATGCACATTCTGATACTCATATCCCATATTAAAGTAGGCTAAATTGAATTATGCATTTTGGCAGTTTAATTTGTCCTGTCAGCATTATACTTGAAAGTTTCTGAAATGCTGTGCTTGTCAGCGCAGTCATTCCTTAAAGGGATAGTTCACCCAAAAAGGAAAAATAGCCCATGATTTACTCGCCCTCAAGCCATCCTAGGTGTATATGACATTGTTCTTTCAGACGAATACAATCGGAGTTATATAAACAAAGTCCTGGCTGTTCCAAGCTTTATAATGGCAGTGAATGGCGGTTTCTGTTTTGAAGTCCATAAAAGTGCATCTGTCCATCATAAAAGTGCTCCACACGCAGAGACGTAACCCCCAGTTTATTATACAAATATAATAAACAGTTGTTTAAATTATTTTAACATAATTACAAAATTATTATAACATCTCAAATACTGAAATAAATAAAATGTGTTTTTTACAGTCTATGGTTTTTGCATAATGCTTGATGAGTATGATTGACAGCAGCGTTAGGCAATTAGGTGTCAGGCTGTCTCATGCATGTCGTTCGGCTCGCGCCTGTGAGTTCATGAAGTGTGTTTACCTGTTCACTTAGCCTATAATTTGCAGTTGTGTGATAGATAAACAGCAGCGATGCAAAATTCTATAAAAAGGACTTTTAAAAACTCGCATTAACGCGGGAGAGAACCCATCCATCAGGCCACAAGTAACGGTAAGACTTTTCAATTCCAAGCGCAGGTTAATTCTGTGAAGCCGGGAACGTACCATTGGTATCTGTTAGTCGTGATAGTGTAGGGGTAAGGTGCGTGGCACAAAGTTTTGACGCAATTCGACCTGAAGTTCGAATCTGGCTTTTGCCAAACTTAACTTAACAAAATGCATACTTCCTTTTCCCATCACATATCAGATCGGAAAGGTGTTTATTTTCAATTAAAAATGAAGAAAATATTCGAAAAGTGGAAAGAAAGTGTCTAACATTTGTTGTAACCGCTGCTCATGTTTTGTATATGGATAGGTTGTAGCTGCAGTTTTGTTTTATGTTGACAGTGACAGTGCGCGTGAAGGTGCCCGCTCACTTATGCCCAGGCCCAACCAAAAATAAAATTCTGCCTACGCCACTGTCCACACGGCTTCGAGAGGTTAATAAAGGCCTTCTGAAGCGATGCGTTTGTGTAAGAAAAATCCATATTTAAAACTTTACAAACTGTAATCTCTAACTTCCGCTAACTGTCATATGCACGTTCAGGAGAGACTGGCGTTCCAGCGTATGACGTAGAACGCAGGCGTAGCGTAAGTTTCGGTTACGAATGCGTAAGCTCAGGATAGAGCGAAACAAGAGCTCAGAGGAACTGGTCGCGAATTAGAAGTCTAAAACGAGGGTGTTAAAAAGCTGATGCACCCTGGACATGTGTGTCCCTAGACTTTTTCCATGGTTGTGTTCACATCCCAGTGAATAGCGAGCATCCACAGCTGAAATGTTAATGGAGCATCTCCCTTTGATGTTGAAGCACGTAATCTTGAGACTTTTGCTTTGTTGAAGTAACCCGATATAAACACGAAAACGAATAAAACATAGTGTATAGCTCAACCAATTAAATTCTAAACATGCATGTCCTTCGATGTCGACAAACTTGGTTCTCGTGAGAACTAGCATATTCTCAACGGAGTGCCCAACGTCATACGCTGGAACACCAGTCTCTCGTGAACGCGCGTACGACAGTTAGTGGAAGTTAGAGATTACAGTTTGTCTCAAATATGGATATTTTTCTTACACAAGTGCATCGCTTCGCTTCAGAAGGCATTTATTAACCCCCCGGATCTGTGTGGAGCAGTTTTATGATGTATAGATTCACTTTATGGACTTCAAAACAGAATCAGCCGTTTACTGCCATTATAAAGCTCGGGAAAAGAGCCAGGACATTTTTTAATATAACTCAGATTGTATTTATCTGAAAGAAGAAAGTCATATACACCTAGGATGACTTGAGGGTGAGTAAATCATGGGCTAATTAAAATTTTTGGGTGAACTCTCTTTTAGAGCAATCCTCACTTATATGTAGACTTGTATTGTTATATGCAGTTTTCTGCAGAAAAAAAAACCCGTCATGGAAGTCGCAAAGTGCAATATTAAAAAAGTCTCAGTGAATTTAATAGTAAGAAGACCGGAATTGTCAATTATAAGCGTACTGGACACAGTTCTTCATGTAGTGGTATTAGACGTTTGTACTGATATAATATATAGTCCCATGTATTCCTTTATTACAAAGCTTACCACAGGAACTGGCCCAGTGTCATCCTTCTATGAGGTACGCCAAAGTTTTGTTGTTGACCTGCAGGTCTGACTGATCATCTCTTTTGTAATTGATGTTTTTTTTCTCCAATGTACTCATCACAGCAGAGCAGTAAAAATACAAGATGAACAAAACCATCAATGCTTTTGCACTGTGATGTGACTGTATGTAGGTGTCCGTAGGAAGACCTGTGATGGGATTTATATCTGTGAGATCATTCCTTCATTTTCCCTTCCACTAGCTGTCTCCCTCCTTTCATGTACTTAACATAATTTCACAGCTCATTTGTTCTTGTAAATGCAGCTTCCATTTTTTGTTTCACTTCAGATGTATAGTCTGTTAAAGATGTACTGGCATCAGGTGAACTAAAAGAAAAGGAGTTGTTGTGCACTGCTTTTAACATAATTTAGAAAACAACTGACAATAAAACAATTTTAAAATGCGAAAGACAATAACAGTCTTATTTAGCAAGATGTAACTTTTTTTGTATCTCTTTAACTGATAATGAAATATCCAAATGCTTCTCAAATGCAAAAATATTTGTATTTATCGTAAGTGCATTGTTTGGTTGATTGCCAATAATTGTGAGGAATCATAACCTTTCATATATTGATATTATTCATATATCAGTGTAAAGCTGAACTACTGATTTTTCTTTAATTCAGCAAGGATGCATTCAATTAATCAAAAGTGCTGTCACTTTTTAAAGACATTGTTTCAAAAGATTTTCAAATAAATGCTGTTCTTTTAAACCAGGGGTCTCCAAACTCAGTCCTGGAGGGCCGCTGTCCTGCAGAGTTTAGCTCCAACCCCAATTAAGCACACCTGAACCAGCTAATCAGTGTCTAACTAGGGCTTTGTAAGACACTGATTAGTTGGTTCAGGTGTGTTTATTTGGGTTGGAGCTAAACGCTGCAGGACAGCGGCCCTCCAGGACCGAGTTTGGAGACCCCTGTTTTAAACGTTCTATTAATTTTTTAAAAAATGCTCACAAATATATAATGGTTTCCACAAAAATACTAAGCAGCACAACTGCTTTAAACATTGATCATAATTAAATGTTTCTTAAGCACCAAATCAGCATATTATAATGATTTGAAGGATCATGTGACACTGAAGCCTGGAGTAATGATGCTGAAAATTCAGCTTTGCCATTACAGAAATAAATTATTTATTAAAACGGTTATTTTAAATTGTAATAATATCTCAAAATATTACTATTTTTGCATTATTTTGATCAAATAAATGCAACCTTGGTGAGCATATAAGAGACTTCTTTCAAAAGCATTAAAAAAATCATACTGACCCCCAAACTTTTGAAAGGCATAGTTTAACCAGATGAGTAGTGTCACTGTCATCAGAAAAAAAAAGAAAGCTTGTTTTTCAGGTTTGTAAAACAGATTAAAGCACAAAATATATGGATGTTTTTTATTGTATTTTATCTTATTTCCCATTCTGTTTTTGGTGTGTCTTGTTAATACTGTGCCCAGTCACCTGCTAATTTCCACCTGAAATACTTGATTTAACTGGAAATCAAGGAATATTACCTTTCCATTTGCTACTCCTCATATTTTGCTGCTGTTGGCTGAACTAGGAACATATATAATTTAACAAAATGCATTAATTCTGATTTATTGCTTTCACAGGTCACACTATGTCAGTGTAAATCATTATCTACACTAACCTAAACTCCCTTAGAACTGAACAGCTCACAGGCTGTGCTCAAGGCAATGGAATAATACAGTCTGCTGCCTTTAACATGTTTGCAGCTAAGAGAATATTAAATATGCTTGGCATTAGCCTTAAATTGGTTGTATTTTTTCCACAGAGTTTTTGTCAATAGAAGTTTGGCAATGGAGAAGATAAAATGCTTTGGCTTTGATATGGACTACACTCTAGCAGGTAAGAAGTACCTACTTTTGCAGTGTCATTTATGAAGTCGGTTCAAAAGAATTGGAAAGCATTGCGAAATGGCAGTACCATAGGCTGGTACTGTAAGATAATCCTTGATCTCATGTATTTGGTGGTGTCATGTCTCTGTAAATAGCACCCCTGTCTTCACTCAGCTCATGTCTGAGGACACGTGCTTGGTTCCTTGCTCTTAAAGCTCTAAATACAGGGAGTGCAGAATTATTAGGCAAGTTGTATTTTTGAGGATTAATTTTACAACATTAATAATTAAACAACAACCATGTTGTCAATGAACACAGAAAACTCATTAATATCAAAGCTGAATATTTTTGGAAGTGGTTTTTAGTTTTAGCTATTTTAGGGGGATATCTGTGTGTGCAGGTGACTATTACTGTGCATAATTATTAGGCAACTTAACAAAAAACAAATTTATACCCATTTCAATTATTTATTTTTACCAGTGAAACCAATATAACATCTCAACATTCACAAATATACATTTCTGACATTCAAAAACCAAACAAAAACAAATCAGTGACCAATATAGCCACCTTTCTTTGCAAGGACACTCAAAAGCCTGCCATCCATGGATTCTGTCAGTGTTTTGATCTGTTCACCATCAACATTGAGTGCAGCAGCAACCACAGCCTCCCAGACACTGTTCAGAGAGGTGTACTGTTTTCCCTCCTTGTAAATCGCACATTTGATGATGGACCACAGGTTCTCAATGGGGTTCAGATCAGGTGAACAAGGAGGCCATATCATTAGATGTTCTTCTTTTATACCCTTTCTTGCCAGCCACGCTGTGGAGTACTTGGACGCGTGTGATGGAGCATTGTCCTGCATGAAAATCATGTTTTTCTTGAAGGATGCAGACTTCTTCCTGTACCACTGCTTGAAGAAGGTGTCTTCCAGAAACTGGCAGTAGGACTGGGAGTTGAGCTTGACTCCATCCTCAACCCGAAAAGGCCCCACAAGCTCATCTTTGATGATACCAGCCCAAACCAGTACTCCACCTCCACCTTGCTGGCGTCTGAGTCGGACTGGAGCTCTCTGCCCTTTACCAATCCAGCCACAGGCCCATCCATCTGGCCCATCAAGACTCACTCTCATTTCATCAGTCCATAAAACCTTAGAAAAATCAGTCTTGAGATATTTCTTGGCCCAGTCTTGACGTTTCAGCTTGTGTGTCTTGTTCAGTGGTGGTCGACTTTCTGCCTTTCTTACCTTGGCCATGTCTCTGAGTATTGCACACCTTGTGCTTTTGGGCACTCCAGTGATGTTGCAGCTCTGAAATATGGCCAAACTGGTGGCAAGTGGCATCTTGGCAGCTGCACGCTTGACTTTTCTCAGTTCACGGGCAGTTATTTTGCGCCTTGATTTTTCCACACGCTTCTTGCGACCCTGTTGACTATTTTGAATGAAACGCTTGATTGTTCGATGATCACGCTTCAGAAGCTTGGCTATTTTAAGACTGCTGCATCCCTCTGCAATATATCTCACTATTTTTGACTTTTCTGAGCCTGTCAAGTCCTTCTTTTGACCCATTTTGCCAAAGGAAAGGAAGTTGCCTAATAATTATGCACACCTGATATAGGGTGTTGATGTCATTAGACCACACCCCTTCTCATTACAGAGATGCACATCACCTAATATGCTTAATTGGTAGTAGGCTTTCCAGCCTATACAGCTTGGAGTAAGACAACATGCATAACGAGGATGATGTGGTCAAAATACTCATTTGCCTAATAATTCTGCACTCCCTGTATGTAAGATGGATGGGTGCACTGACATCCACGATATGAGATATGGTCCTTTTGATTGGTCAACTTCCTGTTTATGGGTCTGTAATGATAAACAAGTTATAATGTTCACAGGAAAGGGTTTTAAGTTCTTTTCCAGCCACAGCCTAAAATTAACACCAAATGTGAGCTGCTTAGTCTGAAAGATCAATGTGTGTTTGCTGTGTAACTCTATTCTAATTGCAGTGCAGTGAATTTGCTTAGTGGAGCAAATGTTTCAGCAGGCAAAGAGTTAAGAGAAGTGCTTGTAGCCAGACTTTGATCTAACGTATCAATTTGAGGGCCACAAAGTAGGTTTTATTGCACAACCATTTTGACTCAGCGTTGGTTAGTATCAAAGTGTAAATCTTTAGTTAAATGTGGTCTCTGTTATTTAGTTGAACATTGAATGTATGATGACAGAACAGACTTTTGAGATATTTGTAAAGCTTGAGCATAGGGTCAACTGCATTTCATCAATTTCCTTACTCTCTTTCAGTCAGAAGTCTGTCATCTGTTTAGGGAAATGTTCATGCAGCTGATTTGCCTAATGTTGGGTTTCTTGCCAAAGGGTTTTTTTGAAAAATGTATAAATATTATAGTCACCCTGTAGTCAATAATTTTATAGCTTAAAACTTTGATCACCAAAATGACACATTAAAAAAAATAAGTCCTGTGAAACAAATTTCTTCATGCCAAAATTAGATTAGGAAAATGTCACATTTTATTTTTAGTTCAAATTGTATCCTAAAATCTCACAGCCCCCGCAGTCAAATATTGTGGTTCGCTTTATGAAGCAGGCTATATTAAATCGAGATTTCCGACAAACATTTTGTGACCAAATCCTTTGAACCGATTCTTTTCAATCAACTGGTTTACAATAAATAACATATGATTCATTTGTGAATTTGACTGATCTAAAAGATTAAACTTGCAGTAGCAAACAACTCAGTGATTCAATGATACGGACATAGCGAGTTAAGTTAAAAACACCTGAATTTGCATCATCAGCAAATGTGCAAATCAGCATCATTAGAAACGCTTTGAACATCATAGAACGTCAGTGGAGAAAGGCATATAGTTCATCATAATATACATCATACACATAAGTCACCCACTATATTACTAAATGTACACGATTTTTCATATCAACAGAAAAATATACTGGTATGGCTACTCTTGAGACTCCCCTGCTTATAGGGGATAGTAATGATGCTCAGTAATAAAGTCCCCCCACAGATGTGATTGGTTACAATGTAGCTTGTGCATCAAAAACACCAGCGATTTCAAACTGTATTTTTGAGACTGTCTTTGGTTCACTGGACTTTTAAGGAGAAAATACTCAGCAATGGTGTTGACTTATGAATTTGCACATGGTTTGTCTGAAAGCATATTAAAAACACCACATACAGACCTATAAAGGTCCTGAAAAAGGTTCACTTAAACCTTTTTGTGTCTACAGAAAATGAAGCAGCTCATTTGCCAACTTCACATAGTCATTCACATAGCAGTCATTCCAAATCCATTTATAGATTCATCCTAATTGAAGATAGTATGCTGTGAAAAGGGGCTCAGAGGCACCATGAACTAAACAGGGTTTTCCAACCAAGAGTTTGTCCTTCATGAGATTGATAGAAATGCCAATGATGATCTTTTTGTGATATTTTTCACATAATTAAGTTGACATGGAGATTATAAATGGGTTCTAGCAGTGTCTTGTACTTTTACCAGCAAAAGAATAATATGGAGCATTTGGCAACAATTACCATTTGTCAGTTATTTTTGACATATACGCTACCGTTCAAATATTTGGGGTCAATAAGATTTTATTTTTGAAATTAATGCTGGTCTTTTGAACTTTTTATTCCTGAAATAATCCTGAAAAATATATCATGGTTTCCACGAAAATATTAAACAGCATTACTGATTTCAACATTGATAATAATAATAAGAACTTTTTTTTGAGCACCAAATCATCATATAAGAAGGATTTCTGAAGGATCATGTGACTCTGAAGACTGAAGTAATGATATTGAAAGTTACAGGTAGTAATATTTCACATCATTACCGTTTATACTGTATTTTTGATCAATTAATGCAGGCAGCATAAGAGACTTGTTTCAAAAACATCAAATATCTTTCCGACCTCACCGACCTTTTGAACAATAGTGTACGGTATATGATAACATTTGTCATTACTGTCTTCACCTCATTCACATTCTCTCCTTTGGTAATAGTGTACAAGTCTCCAGAGTATGAATCTCTTGGCTTTGATCTGACTGTGGAGCGACTGGTTTCCATTGGTTACCCACAAGAGCTGCTAAACTTTGTCTATGACCCTGCATTTCCCACAAGGTGATTTGAAAGTTCCTTTTCCAACATGCTACTATTCTGTATTTTCACTGCATGTTTTGTTTCACACACCTTCTCTACATCTTTCAGAGGCTTGGTGTTTGATACGATGTTTGGAAACCTGCTGAAAGTAGATGCATATGGAAACATCCTTGTGTGCGCTCATGGTTTTAACTTCCTGCGTGGGTGAGTCAGCACTCATAATTGCAGAGCTACTGATGCCCTGGTTAGTGAAGCTTAGTGCTCCCTTTGTTTGTGTGTTTATTCGTCTACAGATTACTATGGAAGCCTGTTTCCGCCACTAAGTAAAAAAATAAAAAGAGTAATTGCTTTTTATCTCAAAATTCTGACTTTTTTTCTCACAATTGCGAGTTATAAAGTCAGAATTCTGAGATATAAACTCGCAATTGCGAGTTATAAAGTCAGAATTCTGATATAAAAAGTCACAATTGCGAGTTATAAAGTCAGAATTCTGAGATATAAACTCACAATTGCGAGTTATAAAGTCAGAATTCTGAGATATAAATTCGCAATTGCGAGTTATAAACTCAGAATTCTGATATAAAAAGTCACAATTGCGAGTTATAAAGTCAGAATTCTGAGATATAAACTCACAATTGCGAGTTATAAACTCAGAATTCTGATATAAAAAGTCACAATTGCGAGTTATAAAGTCAGAATTCTGAGATATAAACTCACAATTGCGAGTTATAAACTCAGAATTCTGATATAAAAAGTCACAATTGCGAGTTATAAAGTCAGAATTCTGAGATATAAACTCGCAATTGCGAGTTATAAAGTAAGAATTGCGACTTTATATCTCAGAATTCTGACTTTATATCTCGCAATTGCGAGTTTATATCTCAGAATTCTGACTTTATATCACGCAATTGCGACTTTATATCTCAGAATTCTGACTTTATCTCACTCAATTGCGACTATATCTCAGAATTCTGACTTTATATCACGCAATTGCGACTTTATATCTCAGAATTCTGACTTTATATCACGCAATTGCGACTTTATATCTCAGAATTCTGACTTTATATCTCGCAATTGCAACTTGATATCACGCAATTGCGACTTTATATCTCAGAATTCTGACTATATCTCACAATTGCGACTTAATATCACGCAATTGCAACTTTATATCTCAGAATTCTGACTTTATATCACGCAATTGCGACTTTATATCTCAGAATTCTGACTTTATCTCACTCAATTGCGACTATATCTCAGAATTCTGACTTTATATCACGCAATTGCGACTTTATATCTCAGAATTCTGACTTTATATCTCGCAATTGCAACTTGATATCACGCAATTGCGACTTTATATCTCAGAATTCTGACTTACTATCACGCAATTGCGAGTTTATATCTCAGAATTCTGACTATATCTCACAATCGCGACTTAATATCACGCAATTGCGACTTTATATCTCAGAATTCTGACTTTAAATCACGCAATTGCGAGTTTATATCTCAGAATTCTGACTTTATCTCACTCAATTGTGACTATATCTCAGAATTCTGACTTTATATCTTGCAATTGCGACTTTATATCACACAATTGCGACTTTATATCTCAGAATTCTGACTTTATATCACTCAATTGCGACTTTATATCACGCAATTGCGACTTTATATCACGCAATTGCGACTATATCTCACAATTCTGACTTTATATCACACAATTGCGAGTTTATATCTCAGAATTCTGACTATATCTCGCAATTGCGACTTAATATCACGCAATTGCGACTTTATATCTCAGAATTCTGACTATATCTCACAATTGCGACTTAATATCACGCAATTGCAACTTTATATCTCAGAATTCTGACTTTATATCACGCAATTGCGACTTTATATCTCAGAATTCTGACTTTATCTCACGCAATTGCGACTTTATATCTCAGAATTCTGACTTTATATCTCGCAATTGCGACTTATCTCAGAATTCTGACTTACTATCACGCAATTGCGAGTTTATATCTCAGAATTCTGACTTTATATCTCGCAATTGCAACTTGATATCACGCAATTGCGACTTTATATCTCAGAATTCTGACTTACTATCACGCAATTGCGAGTTTATATCTCAGAATTCTGACTATATCTCGCAATTGCGACTTAATATCACGCAATTGCGACTTTATATCTCAGAATTCTGACTTACTATCACGCAATTGCGAGTTTATATCTCAGAATTCTGACTTTATCTCACTCAATTGTGACTATATCTCAGAATTCTGACTTTATATCTTGCAATTGCGACTTTATATCACACATTGCGACTTTATATCTCAGAATTCTGACTTTATATCACTCAATTGCGACTTTATATCACGCAATTGCGACTTTATATCACGCTATTGCGACTATATCTCAGAATTCTGACTTTATATCACACAATTGCGAGTTTATATCTCAGAATTCTGACTTTATCTCACTCAATTGTGACTATCTCAGAATTCTGACTTTATATCTTGCAATTGCGACTTTATATCACACAATTGCGACTTTATATCTCAGAATTCTGACTTTATATCACTCAATTGCGACTTTATATCACGCAATTGCGACTTTATATCACGCAATTGCGACTATATCTCAGAATTCTGACTTTATATCACACAATTGCGAGTTTATATCTCAGAATTCTGACTTTATATCTTGCAATTGCGAGTTTATATCTCAGAATTCTGACTTTATATCTTGCAATTGCGACTTTATATCACACAATTGCGACTTTATATCTCAGAATTCTGACTTACTATCACGCAATTGCGAGTTTATATCTCAGAATTCTGACTATATCTCACAATTGCGACTTAATATCACGCAATTGCGACTTTATATCTCAGAATTCTGACTTTAAATCAAGCAATTGCGAGTTTATATCTCAGAATTCTGACTTTATCTCACTCAATTGTGACTATCTCAGAATTCTGACTTTATATCTTGCAATTGCGACTTTATATCACACAATTGCGACTTTATATCTCAGAATTCTGACTTTATATCACTCAATTGCGACTTTATATCACGCAATTGCGACTTTATATCACGCAATTGCGACTATATCTCAGAATTCTGACTTTATATCACACAATTGCGAGTTTATATCTCAGAATTCTGACTTTATATCTTGCAATTGCGAGTTTATATCTCAGAATTCTGACTTTATATCTTGCAATTGCGACTTTATATCACACAATTGCGACTTTATATCTCAGAATTCTGACTTACTATCACGCAATTGCGAGTTTATATCTCAGAATTCTGACTATATCTCACAATTGCGACTTAATATCACGCAATTGCGACTTTATATCTCAGAATTCTGACTTTAAATCAAGCAATTGCGAGTTATAAAGTCAGAATTCTGAGATATAAATTCGCAATTGCGAGTTATAAACTCAGAATTCTGATATAAAAAGTCACAATTGCGAGTTATAAAGTCAGAATTCTGAGATATAAACTCACAATTGCGAGTTATAAACTCAGAATTCTGATATAAAAAGTCACAATTGCGAGTTATAAAGTCAGAATTCTGAGATATAAACTCACAATTGCGAGTTATAAACTCAGAATTCTGATATAAAAAGTCACAATTGCGAGTTATAAAGTCAGAATTCTGAGATATAAACTCGCAATTGCGAGTTATAAAGTAAGAATTGCGACTTTATATCTCAGAATTCTGACTTTATATCTCGCAATTGCGAGTTTATATCTCAGAATTCTGACTTTATATCACGCAATTGCGACTTTATATCTCAGAATTCTGACTTTATCTCACTCAATTGCGACTATATCTCAGAATTCTGACTTTATATCACGCAATTGCGACTTTATATCTCAGAATTCTGACTTTATATCACGCAATTGCGACTTTATATCTCAGAATTCTGACTTTATATCTCGCAATTGCAACTTGATATCACGCAATTGCGACTTTATATCTCAGAATTCTGACTATATCTCACAATTGCGACTTAATATCACGCAATTGCAACTTTATATCTCAGAATTCTGACTTTATATCACGCAATTGCGACTTTATATCTCAGAATTCTGACTTTATCTCACTCAATTGCGACTATATCTCAGAATTCTGACTTTATATCACGCAATTGCGACTTTATATCTCAGAATTCTGACTTTATATCTCGCAATTGCAACTTGATATCACGCAATTGCGACTTTATATCTCAGAATTCTGACTTACTATCACGCAATTGCGAGTTTATATCTCAGAATTCTGACTATATCTCACAATCGCGACTTAATATCACGCAATTGCGACTTTATATCTCAGAATTCTGACTTTAAATCACGCAATTGCGAGTTTATATCTCAGAATTCTGACTTTATCTCACTCAATTGTGACTATATCTCAGAATTCTGACTTTATATCTTGCAATTGCGACTTTATATCACACAATTGCGACTTTATATCTCAGAATTCTGACTTTATATCACTCAATTGCGACTTTATATCACGCAATTGCGACTTTATATCACGCAATTGCGACTATATCTCACAATTCTGACTTTATATCACACAATTGCGAGTTTATATCTCAGAATTCTGACTATATCTCGCAATTGCGACTTAATATCACGCAATTGCGACTTTATATCTCAGAATTCTGACTATATCTCACAATTGCGACTTAATATCACGCAATTGCAACTTTATATCTCAGAATTCTGACTTTATATCACGCAATTGCGACTTTATATCTCAGAATTCTGACTTTATCTCACGCAATTGCGACTTTATATCTCAGAATTCTGACTTTATATCTCGCAATTGCGACTTATCTCAGAATTCTGACTTACTATCACGCAATTGCGAGTTTATATCTCAGAATTCTGACTTTATATCTCGCAATTGCAACTTGATATCACGCAATTGCGACTTTATATCTCAGAATTCTGACTTACTATCACGCAATTGCGAGTTTATATCTCAGAATTCTGACTTTATATCTTGCAATTGCGACTTTATATCACACATTGCGACTTTATATCTCAGAATTCTGACTTTATATCACTCAATTGCGACTTTATATCACGCAATTGCGACTTTATATCACGCTATTGCGACTATATCTCAGAATTCTGACTTTATATCACACAATTGCGAGTTTATATCTCAGAATTCTGACTTTATCTCACTCAATTGTGACTATCTCAGAATTCTGACTTTATATCTTGCAATTGCGACTTTATATCACACAATTGCGACTTTATATCTCAGAATTCTGACTTTATATCACTCAATTGCGACTTTATATCACGCAATTGCGACTTTATATCACGCAATTGCGACTATATCTCAGAATTCTGACTTTATATCACACAATTGCGAGTTTATATCTCAGAATTCTGACTTTATATCTTGCAATTGCGAGTTTATATCTCAGAATTCTGACTTTATATCTTGCAATTGCGACTTTATATCACACAATTGCGACTTTATATCTCAGAATTCTGACTTACTATCACGCAATTGCGAGTTTATATCTCAGAATTCTGACTATATCTCACAATTGCGACTTAATATCACGCAATTGCGACTTTATATCTCAGAATTCTGACTTTAAATCAAGCAATTGCGAGTTTATATCTCAGAATTCTGACTTTATCTCACTCAATTGTGACTATATCTCAGAATTCTGACTTTATATCTTGCAATTGCGACTTTATATCACACAATTGCGACTTTATATCTCAGAATTCTGACTTTATATCACTCAATTGCGACTTTATATCACGCAATTGCGACTTTATATCACGCAATTGCGACTATATCTCACAATTCTGACTTTATATCACACAATTGCGAGTTTATATCTCAGAATTCTGACTATATCTCGCAATTGCGACTTAATATCACGCAATTGCGACTTTATATCTCAGAATTCTGACTATATCTCACAATTGCGACTTAATATCACGCAATTGCAACTTTATATCTCAGAATTCTGACTTTATATCACGCAATTGCGACTTTATATCTCAGAATTCTGACTTTATCTCACTCAATTGCGACTATATCTCAGAATTCTGACTTTATATCACGCAATTGCGACTTTATATCTCAGAATTCTGACTTTATATCTCGCAATTGCGACTTATCTCAGAATTCTGACTTACTATCACGCAATTGCGAGTTTATATCTCAGAATTCTGACTTTATATCTCGCAATTGCAACTTGATATCACGCAATTGCGACTTTATATCTCAGAATTCTGACTTACTATCACGCAATTGCGAGTTTATATCTCAGAATTCTGACTATATCTCGCAATTGCGACTTAATATCACGCAATTGCGACTTTATATCTCAGAATTCTGACTTACTATCACGCAATTGCGAGTTTATATCTCAGAATTCTGACTTTATCTCACTCAATTGTGACTATATCTCAGAATTCTGACTTTATATCTTGCAATTGCGACTTTATATCACACATTGCGACTTTATATCTCAGAATTCTGACTTTATATCACTCAATTGCGACTTTATATCACGCAATTGCGACTTTATATCACGCAATTGCGACTATATCTCAGAATTCTGACTTTATATCACACAATTGCGAGTTTATATCTCAGAATTCTGACTTTATCTCACTCAATTGTGACTATATCTCAGAATTCTGACTTTATATCTTGCAATTGCGACTTTATATCACACATTGCGACTTTATATCTCAGAATTCTGACTTTATATCACACAATTGCGACTTTATATCTCAGAATTCTGACTTTATATCACTCAATTGCGACTTTATATCACGCAATTGCGACTTTATATCACGCAATTGCGACTATATCTCAGAATTCTGACTTTATATCACACAATTGCGAGTTTATATCTCAGAATTCTGACTTTATATCTTGCAATTGCGAGTTTATATCTCAGAATTCTGACTTTATATCTTGCAATTGTGACTTTATATCACACAATTGCGACTTTATATCTCAGAATTCTGACTTTATATCACTCAATTGCGACTTTATATCACGCAATTGCGACTTTATATCACGCAATTGCGACTATATCTCAGAATTCTGACTTTATATCACACAATTGCGAGTTTATATCTCAGAATTCTGACTTTATATCACACAATTGCGAGTTTATATCTCAGAATTCTGACTATATCTCGCAATTGCGAGTTTATATCTCAGAATTCTGACTTTATATCTTGGAATTGCGACTTTATATCACACAATTGCGACTTTATATCTCAGAATTCTGACTTTATATCACTCAATTGCGACTTTATATCACGCAATTGCGACTTTATATCTCAGAATTCTGACTTTATATCACGCAATTGTGAGTTTATATCTCAGAATTCTGACTTTATAACTCGCAATTGCGACTTAATATCTCAGAATTCTGACTTTATATCTCAGAATTCTGACTTTATATCTCGCAATTGCGACTATATCTCAGAATTCTGACTTTATATCACTCAATTGCGACTATATCTCAGAATTCTGAATTTATATCTCGCAATCTTGACTTTATATCACGCAATTGCGACTTTATATCTCAGAATTCTGACTTTATATCTCGCAATTGCGACTTTATTTCTCAGAATTCTGACTTTATATCTCGCAATTGCGAGTTTATATCTCAGAATTCTGAGATTAAAAAGTCACAATTACTCTTTTTATTTTTTTTATTTAGTGGCGGAAACGGGCTTCCATAGATAACAGTAAAAGCTTCATTTTTAGGATAAAATTTTTTATTAGAACCTTTTTTATTTATAAGAACATGCACTGGTGTATCATTCACAATAAGACAAGAAATATGCATTAAGAAAGTTAATGTAGATTTTTCTTGGTCACACCTCCAGCAAATGTATGTATGTTGTGTATTTGTATTTTTATGTGTGTAATTAATGTTTTTGTAATTTTTGGTTTTAGACCAGAGATAAGAGAGCTGTACCCAAACAAGTTCATTCAGCGTGGAGATACAGAGCGATTCTACATCCTCAACACACTCTTTAACCTCCCAGGTCAAAACCTTGTATCTACTAATATCAAAAAGCAAAAGAATATATAGAATCTATATGTCTAAGTTAACATTGTTTGTTTTATGCGTTATTAGAGACATACCTCTTTGCTTGCCTGGTTGACTTCTTCACTAGTTGCTCCAGATATACAAGGTTTGTTTTTGTGCCCTCATTTTAACGCTTTTGTTGCTATTCTGGCATGAGCATGCAGTAGATTATCGGAATTGCTGTTTTATATGTTCTACTTATAACTTTTTTTCCTCCACAGTTGTGAGATGGGCTTTAAAGATGGAGATCTTTTCATGTCCTTCAAGAGCATGTTTCAGGATGTCAGAGATGCTGTGGACTGGGTCCATTTCAAGGTAAATGTTATTTTTAGGTATAATTTTTAATTTTTTGAAAGAACCCCTTTCTAGACTGCAAAATTCATACTTTGGATAACCAGTTCTGTGTCATATTTCAGGGCTCACTAAAGGTGAAAACGGTTGAAAACCTGGAGAAATATGTGGTAAAGGATGTAAGTACCAGCATTTTTTGTTACCTTATGTCACTTTGTATATTTATTCATTTCATTTATATTTATTATATTTTTTTATTCATTATAGTTTATAGATTACAGACATAATAATTTTGTCTCCATATCTTTTGTCTTCTTCATCTAGGCCAAATTGCCATTGCTTCTAAGCCGAATGAATGAAGTTTCTAAAGTGTTCCTTGTTACCAACAGTGACTACAAGTACACAGATGTGAGTTATTCTAGATGTGATGCCACAGACCAAAGGCCAGATTTACTAAACAGAGCAAATTAGTGTGAGAGTGCAATTCCGTAAAAGCGGCGATGGGAGTGGACAGTTCTGCACGGGATCATTTCCATAATGACCAACGCAATCTACCCGTTAGTGTCTGGTTTTTACAAGCGCAAAACTTTCTATATCACCTTGCGTTATTCATTTTCTCCCATAAATTTTGCACCTGAAAGGGAAACTTCTACAAATTCATATGCAATAATGTCAGTCGCAAAAACAACCGTGTTGACGCCCGTTTAGAGCTAGTCCTGACAATAGGGATGCGACGGTGAGGAAATTTTCCCACCGGTTAATCGACGTGTGGCAACACCGGTAATACCGGTATCACCGGCGGGGGCTTTTAAATCACTAATTCTATCTAACCGAAAGTAAAATGCACTCGACCGCTCGGGCTTTCATAACGCAACTGAAAACGGAACTGAAAACGCGCCAGTGCGCGCACACCGTGAATGACTGCTCGTCTGTAAATGCGCGCTTTGTGAGGCCATGAATGAAATTTGTCCGTAAATGCGCGCTCTGTGAGGCCATGAATGAAATTCGTCCGTAAATTGTGTGCTCTGTGAGGCCATGAATGAAGTTAGTCCGTGAATGCGCGCTCTGTGAGGCCATGGGTGTGTCTCAATCAGTTCCCTAGTAGTCAGGGCACTGATCAGGCATTGATCGGTCTATGTTTGAGACGCACGCCATGAATAAATGTCAATTCGTCCGTGAACCCTTGTTTATACTCGACGCGTCCGCACGAGCGTGAGGGTGTGCGCGGCAAAAATGACGTCATCGCAGAGTGCCAAGCAGACGAAACGCGCGCGCAGTCACATTTTACTTTCGGTTTTGAATTAGCGCCAATTCGGTGGTGGGTTGCTTGAATTGTGGGTTCATTAGCCTATTATTTTTTATGAAAAACACAACAACAAAACAAAAGACAAACTCCCTTAAATAGGCGCTTTTACGTTTCACTTTGAAACCAAATCTTCCTCGATCATTTCAGTCAGCTCCTCATTATCTGATGAATGAAATCTGATGAATGACTCCTGCCGAGACTCACGGTCGGGTCATGCTTTATTAAGAAGACACGTTCAGTTTTAATTTGTATTGTCTGTTCTCTAACTGAACTAAATTATTTTATTACTATAAAAATAAAAAAAATAAAAACGACGGTGGGGCGGTGCCACGGTGGGCAAGTGATGTAAGCGGTGTTGAGTCTGAACACCGGCAACACCGACTATCGTAGCAAGCCTACCTGACAATAGTTTTTTAATGCTAAAAGAGGGTTTGCGCTGGCACAAGCTGTTAGTAAATCTGGCCCCAAGAGTCCCTAAGCAACCTTCTGACATTCATCATTTAAGATGTGACAAAATATGTTGGATTTTCATCAGAAGTCAAATTAAAGCTGTAATTTTCTCTCCTTTTATCTTTCAGAAAATCATGACATACTTGTTTGATTTTCCACATGGTCCAAAAGTAAGTGTTGTTTTTATTTCTCATATAGGTACACTAGCATACCAGTGGTACTTTGTTGTTTTTATTTGTCTCGGATCCCCAGTGAAAATGTCCAGTGACAAAGAACATTACACATTTCACATATAATTTGTGTAGCAAGCTGCAGTGTGTAGAGGAACCCCCTGAGGATCAGTTCTCCGGTTATAATGTGTCTGTAACACCATCAGATTTTTCATTAAAAAAATGTTAACAAATATTGGGAAAGGGAATATGAACAGAAAGACGGGGAGTATCAGGGGCCATATAAGAAGTCATTTTATTGCATTTTTATTGCATACACAAAGACAATGACAGATTGAATCTATTATTTCTTTATTACAGGCAGGTACACCCCATCAGCCCTGGCAGTCCTACTTTGACCTTATTCTGGTGGACGCTAGGAAGCCAGTGTTTTTCGGGGAGGGCACAGTGCTCAGACAAGTGGACACGGTAAGCTCCTCTAGACTCACTTGAGTAGCTTCCTGTGATGGACTGCTTCCTGTGATTGATTCAGCCATGTTTCTGTTCTGTAGACCACTGGCAGACTGAAGATCGGGACATACACTGGTCCCTTGCAGCATGGCATAGTGTATTCCGGTGGTAAGATAAAAATTAAGGTCATTTTTCCTATTTATTTAACAATTTTTATCTGATCTACTCGATTTAATTTGTTTATTTTTCCTCCTCAGGTTCCTCAGATATAGTTTGTGACTTATTGGGAGCAAAAGGAAAGGAAATCCTGTACATCGGTGACCACATTTTCGGAGACATCCTGAAGTCTAAGAAGCGTCAGGGCTGGAGAACATTCCTGGTCATTCCTGAGCTGGCTCAGGAGCTGCACGTGTGGACCGACAAGAGCAGTGAGTCCCCGCCAGGGTTATTAGAGTTAACTAAAACTAATATCATAAAAAAAATGTACTGCTTGAAATCAAATAAAAGTTAACTGAAATAAAATAAGTTTTGTTTTATTTACTATTTTATTGTAGATATTTGCCAACGCAACATTTTCATTTTGTTGTACTAAATGTACTAAAATAACTAAAACTGAATTAAACATTCTATAAACTATATAGACCTATTTAAAAAACAAAACAATAACTAATAAAAATTACAAAAACGCACAAAAAATGACTAAAACTTTAACAAAAATGTCCTTAAACAGGGATGTGATTTCTTCGTATTTATACAGATTTCTGTATTTTCCCACATGAAATGTGTGGCCGATGTTTTTCGCCTAAAAACAAAATACAGCTCAATGGTTTACCATTTGAAAGAAATGAAGAAAACCATAAATATTGTAATTTTGAATTACAATCGTTATTATTATTATTGTTCTTAATACTAATAATAATAATAATAACTATAATAATAGCAAATCTATTTTGTCATAACATTGTATTGTAATATAATGATATATTATTATTATTATTATTATTATTAAATGTACTATTTTTTATTTTACAGTACTGTATAGTGTTGTTACTGCACTTACTATTGTGGTCAGGTTTTCTTTCTTTTTTTTTGTCTTTAGCTGATCACATGCCTGCTTAAAATAACCTTAAATTGAAAACTGAAAATGCAAAAATAAATAATGAATAATACAATAAAAAAAAAACTATAATATTATCTTAATGATACTAAAATAACACTGGTCCGTGCAGCCTGACACAAAGACACTTGATGTCCATGGAGCATATGTACCTAGTTCACTGAGTTCTCTTCTTTTCTTTTCTTTTTCTTCTTTTTTTCAGCACTGTTTGAGGAACTACAGAGTCTGGACATTTTCCTGGCAGAGCTCTACAAGTAAGTATCATCCATGAACTCTTGCTCAGATGTTCGCACTGCCACCATCCAGTGCTCGTGTGTGCTGGCATTCATGCACTCGTGTACCCAGAGAAGGACACGACACCCCCTCTTTGCTGTCTGCAGCCATTTGACATGCAGATAACGGGGTGCGCATTCTTTTCTAATTAAAGACTGACAGTTCATGGCTTCTATTACATTTAATTCCTTTGACACCGTTCTCACCCCACATCTCTCTGTTTCCCCTGGCATTTTTTTCCATCCATCCATCCTTTCTTTTTTTCTTCTTTTTTTTCTCACAGGCATTTGGACAGCAGCAGCAATGAGAGACCCGACATCAGCTCTCTTCAGAGGAGGATTAAGGTATATTTCTTTATACAAACGGAAGCAGTACCCTGTGCATTGACAATCCTGTCACATTACTGTAGTAAAAAATTCATTTTCATGGAAAAAAAAAAAAGTTCTGGTCTTTCCTCATTTAAAATATGTGGAAAGAAAAGTGCATGAAAATTCTCCCAAAATTTCCTTTTTTTAAAAGAGGGACACGATAAGCTACAAATGGAGTGCATCAAAGAATATAATTACAGTATTTTTGAAATTTTTTGATGGAATGTTTTTTTTGGAGGGGGGGGGGGGGTCCAGATTTAGGTTTTTATTGAAGTCCTAATGACACTAATCATATTTTAATATTGAGCAAAAAGTGAAATATGTTTTTGAATATATTTTCACCAGATTGATTATCAAAGTACTTACACTGCTGTTTAAAAGTTTGAGCTTGGTAAGATTTCTGAGAAAGAAGTCTCTCATGTTCACCAAAGCTGAATTTATCTAAAATACAGTGAAATAATTTTCTATTTTAATAGATTTTAATGCAGAATTTTCCGCATCATTACTCCAGTCTTCAGTGTCACATGATCCTTAGGAAATCATTCCAATATGCTGATTTGCTGCTCAAGAAACATTTTTATAACAATGTTGTGATGATAATAATCATTTTTTTTTAAATACAGTTGTGCTGCTTAATATTTTTGTGGAAACAATGATTTGTTTTTGTTTTGTTTTTTCAGAAAATAATTTATCTTAAAGCATTTATTTCAAATAGAAATAACATTTTTAATGTCTTTACTGTCAATTATGATCAATTTAATGCATCCTTGCTGAATTAAAGTATTAATCTTTCATTAAAAAAAGTCTTACTGATCCCAGTTTTTATTTTTATTTTGATAGTAATTCCCATAACTTAAATCAAACTCCATATTGTGCTGTTTCTATATATCTGATTTTCTCAGAAAGTGACCCATGACATGGACATGTGCTATGGGATGATGGGAAGTCTGTTTCGCAGTGGCTCTCGTCAGACTCTGTTTGCATCTCAAGTGATGCGTTACGCTGACCTGTACGCTGCGTCCTTCATCAATCTCCTGTACTACCCCTTCAGCTACCTGTTCAGAGCCGCCCACGTCCTGGTAAGCTCAACAAACACAATGTCTACAGTTAATACATCGGTCATAAAAGTCAGGAAACCTTTAGTAAACTTTTTTTCATCTGTGGTTTACATTCAGATGCCTCACGAGTCGACCGTGGAGCACACTCACGTGGACATTAACGACACGGAATCGCCCATGGCCACGCGCAACCGCCACTCCATCGACTTCAGAGACCACGAGTGCAAGAAACACCAGCTGACCCGTTCCATAAGTGAGATAAACCCTCCACACCTCTTCCCTCAGACACCACAGGAGATCACACACTGTCACGATGAGGATGACGATGAGGAGGAGGAGGAAGAAGAGGAGGAGGAGGAAGAATAAGCCTGTGGCACTGCTTAGAGATGCGTCTACGGTTAAATGAGTATGAGCATTGCATTCACACTCAGCCATATATTTTGTAGAGATATCAGCGAGGATGGTTATTTCTTGCAAAGCGTATTACATATTTTAGATAGGTTTGATGAGAGAATGAAGCCAAAACTGGGTTTTGATAGTTCTGGCTTCTAGAGTTTTACAGATGGCCTTACTTTAAAATACATTGGGATAAAATGATAACGGGGAGAACAGAACCCTGTTTAAACTGAACTACAGAATCAGTTACAATTATATATGCATGCTATTCGGGGAACATAACAGTTACAAGGTACGTCACTGACTTAAGCTTGAGAAAATAGCATGAATACTCACTTTTGGCTCCATGTGGTCTTGTAGACTGCCTTCAAACTTTGGAAATGAGCCATGTAGCATGCTGGGAAATGTCACACCAACAAAGCAGCTTGCTCGGTATCTGTCTGACTGCCCGTTCGAGCACTATAACATCACCATCTTCATTTCAAAACTGGTAGTATGCTAATTGCTGTCATGTTATTCTGTGAAAAATGGAACACATGCAACTGTTGCCATTTTATGCAGAGTAAGATACAGGGTTTCATGTTACTAGGAAGTGAAGTGGAATAACTGTTTGAAAGATGAAGCCAACACAGAAATGTCTGATGCACTCGCCATGATCACTGTGTTAACATTGAAACCTTGAATCTAGAGCTTAGATTCGCTATTTACTATTTTTATATCCACTAATACAGTTCATTGAACCAGATATATTAAAACAACATTTTTTTGTTTGAAATCATTTAGTTGTAACGGTTAGCGTTTGGCAGTTGGCAGTGATTTAAGATTGTGAGCTGGTCTGAATGCATGGCACAAAGCCTTGTGGGTGACATTGGACCAAAAGGAAGCTCATCCACAAATCACGCTCTGACATAATGGAACATTTGTAACCTGTTCAGTAACAGTCCAGATCCTGAAACGTTGTTTTTGGCTTTCATGGTGTTCTGATCGGCATCAGAAGTGGTTTTGTCTTTTGTTATTGTTTTAAATCAAAAAGGGAATTTATGATGTGTCCATGTTGCTTTTGAAATACTATACCACGTCGTGCACTCCTATATTTTCAACTGTATTGGTTTGTTTTGAACAGTATTGTTGAATTTGGACTGAAAGACGAGGGCCGTCATGCCAGTGTAATATGTGAAGGGATGCTTTCATAACCAAAGACTGCTATCAGTGTCCTTCATTTAAATTCACAGAAGCTGTTGAAGATTGTTTATTTTGTGACTGTATTGTGTAATAGTGATATGTTTGAGTTTGCTTGAACCTAATCAAACGCCCCTCTATGTTTATCTTTACGCTTTTTTATTGCGGTTAAATCTTCTGTATAGTGGGGATGGTATTTTTGATTCATCTGTACCTTTTATTGGTTTAAATGTATTGATTTGTGTGATTTTGTTTGTGCCCAAGGACTGTGAATCTGTTTTTAAAAGTTTTATTTTACTTGTCTTGTTTTTGAAGGATTTTTCTGTTTTAGTTTGTCATTCTTTACTATAAAGTGAACTGTTATGACAAGACAGTTTGGGAGGGTTAGATCGTACTGTAGTTCAAATGTAGAAGTAAATCAGAAGCCTTTCAACTCAGATGTCATTAAATATTTGTATTTTTATGTTTTGCATTGTTCGCTACACACAGAATTTGTTTTCAGTGCTGTGGCTTGTTGCATATGAAGAGAATAAAGACCCTGTCATACAGCACCCCCTGGTGGTCATTCAGCAATATCTGTATTTAGCACCTTAGGCTGTATTATACATGCCAGACAAGTAATTTGGCAGTCATTTTGTAAAGAAAAACGACGTGCCCGCGCACATACGTAATCAAACGTGCCTATAGACTAACGTTTTCTGAAGTTTACACGAAGATGACCGGTATCGTTTCAAAACTATTTCGAAGTTTGAGTTCTCAAACTCAAGCCATGCAAATGAACGCACTCAAAGTTTTCTATTTTAGTTGGAAATTGTGTGGTGTAAGTAGCCTAGCCCCAAAGTAAATAACATGATTTTTTTTACAACGGAAATTAATTAGTTAAATAAACCAACCAAAACAGTCTCTTCCATTAATGAATCACTGTAAAGTTGCTTTGAAATAAATTATTAGTAAATATGGCCCCAAGTTTCTTTTGATAAAAGTGTGTGCCAAATACGTAAATACTCTAAAGGTAATTGAGAAACTGATATAACTATATATATATATCGGTATATATATATATATCTATATATAGATATCTATCTATATATATACCGGTATATATATATCTATATATATCTATCTATAGATATCTATCTATCTATCTATCTATCTATCTATCTATCTATCTATCTATCTATCTATCTATCTATCTATCTATCTATCTATCTATCTATATATATATATATATATATATATATTTTTTTTTTTAATCTCAAACCTGTGCAGATCAAATTGACCCACAAACATCATAATTGTAACGGAAAAATTGTGCGTACATCAGTTCAGTGACTCAAGAAAATGTCAAGAAAAACCATGTTGACCAGACTACTCAAAAATAAAAATGCATCATAATATAAAGGCAGCATCTGCTTGGCCAATTAACAATTAGGCCAAATACAATCGACCAATTATGTTTTAAAATATTTTAGAGAATATTATTTAGAGTAAATATTATGTAAAAAGTTCAATTTTGTGCCTGTTTTACTTGCTGTCATTAAATCACAATCACATCTGCTACCATCTTACCTAAAAAAAAAAAATCATCTTAAAAACAAAATACAAATGCAGGCAGGTAGGCGTAAAGTTGTCAAATAATTTTATTATAGCAATTTCCATCTGCATTATATATATATATATGTATATAATATGTATATTTAAATCTGATATAGCATTGTCTGTTTTATAGTATTTAAGCATACAATAGTACTCTCTGATTTATGACTGTACAGTATCTCTATACACATTCAAGATTGAAAATAGCAGCAGTGTATGACAGACTCAAACCGCATGTTAGAGCACCACATTTTTGAAGACATTTCCTCTTTTCTAAGGCAGGCGATCCAACGTGAAAACACTGATCTGACCTGTAGGACATCACCAAATGCTTCACCAAATGACATCACCAAATGCCAAAAAGTGAAATGAAAGGATGTTCCTCTTTAACACAGTGTGAAAAAAAAACTGGAATAAGTGGTCGATGTAACAGAAGAACAGGAATTAAGCCTTTGTTAGTGCTCAACAAATCACCATTTCACATCTCAAGCCCCTTAACAGTAGTTATGTTAATCTATCAAACTTATTCTACCTCTCAGCCTCTTATTAAATTCTGCTAGTTTGCTTTCGGTTATTTTGTCCTACCTGTAAGCTCATTAATTGGTCATGATTGTCCCTGCATAGCTGTTGCACTATTGCACTATTGAGAGGTTGCTACATAAAACACTTAAGACGTGAATGTCCTGATATCCAGCGGCTTTACGCTTCTGACAGAAGGAGGTTCTGATACAAAAAAAAAAACATCAGCCAGAGAACCGTTCCCCTTTGTATCAAGAGCGTTAGTGTAATCTTGTCATAACAGAACCAAAATAAATACATTAATGCTGAATTATTTTCCTTTTTCATCTGTTTTAAAATCGATAAATCATTACAAGTACCTCTTTTTACAATCCCATGGCATTAAGTTATAGCTTTTTGTCTAAAAACAATAAAAGTAAGATAAAAGAGAAAACATGGAATCTGAAGATAAGATATAAGTTACAGTGTAAGTTCCTGAAATAGTCCTTTACATGTTTCTTTGAGGTCCTAAATGCAGCTATCTGAAGAAAGGTAGTTGTGACGTACAAAATGTTTCTTTTAAAAATGAAGTTACATGATTACAACAAAAGCACTGAAAATCAAAAACGTATCGTTAATAAAGAGTGGTCCGACGTACATAAAAAAAATGGAACCAGTCATGAGACGTATACTCTATTCACCTTAAAATAGGTGACTCTGTACCTCAGCGCAACCAGGATTGACGTAAAAAATTCTCTCTCTATCTCTATCTGAACACCCTGCTATTTTGCAAGTTCTCCCACTTGGAAATCATGGAGGGGTCTGAAATTGTCATCGTTGGTGCATGTCCACTGTGAGAGACATAATCTAAAAAAAAAATCCAGAAATCACAATATATGATTTTTTAACTATTTATTTGTGTGATACAGCTGCAAATAATTATTTGAACACCTGTCTATCAGCTAGAATTCTGACCTTCAAAGACCTGTTAGTCTGCCTTTAAAATGTCCACCTCCACTCCATTTATTATCCTAAATTAGATGCACCTGTTTGAGGTCGTTAGCTGCATAAAGACTCCTGTCCACCCCATACAATCAGTAAGAATCCAACTACTAACATGGCCAAGACCAAAGAGCTGTCCAAAGACACTAGAGACAAAATTGTACACCTCCACAAGGCTGGAAAGGGCTACGGGGAAATTGCCAAGCAGCTTGGTGAAAAAAGGTCCACTGTTGGAGCAATCATTAGAAAATGGAAGAAGCTAAACATGACTGTCAATCTCCCTCAGACTGGGGCTCCATGCAAGATCTCACCTCGTGGGGTCTCAATGATCCTAAGAAAGGTGAGAAATCAGCCCAGAACTACACGGGAGGAGCTGGTCAATGACCTGAAAAGAGCTGGGACCACCATTTCCAAGGTTACTGTTGGTAATACACTAAGACGTCATGGTTTTGAAATCATGCATGGCACGGAAGGTTCCCCTGCTTAAACCAGCACATGTCAACGCCCGTCTTAAGTTTGCCAATGACCATTTGGATGATCCAGAGGAGTCATGGGAGAAAGTCATGTGGTCAGATGAGACCAAAATAGAACTTTCTGGTCATAATTCCACTAAATGTGTTTGGAGGAAGAAGAATGCCGAGTACCATCCCAAGAACACCATCCCTACTGTGAAGCATGGGGGTGGTAGCATCATGCTTTGGGGGTGTTTTTCTGCACATGGGACAGGGCGACTGCACTGTATTAAGGAGAGGATGACCGGGGCCATGTATTGCAAGATTTTGGGGAACAACCTCCTTCCCTCAGTTAGAGCATTGAAGATGGGTCGAGGCTGGGTCTTCCAACATGACAATGACCCGAAGCACACAGCCAGGATAACCAAGGAGTGGCTCTGTAAGAAGCATATCAAGGTTCTGGCGTGGCCTAGCCAGTCTCCAGACCTAAACCCAATAGAGAATCTTTGGAGGGAGCTCAAACTCCGTGTTTCTCAGCGACAGGCCAGAAACCTGACTGATCTAGAGAAGATCTATGTGGAGGAGTGGGCCAAAATCCCTCCTGCAGTGTGTGCAAACCTGGTGAAAAACTACAGGAAACGTTTGACCTCTGTAATTGCAAACAAAGGCTATTGTACCAAATATTAACATTGATTTTCTCAGGTGTTCAAATACTTATTTGCAGCTGTATCATACAAATTAATAGTTAAAAAAAAATCATACATTGTGATTTCTGGATTTTTTTTTTTAGATTATGTCTCCCACAGTGGACATGCACCTATGACGACAATTTCAGACCCCTCCGTGATTTCTAAGTGGGAGAACTTGCAAAATAGCAGCGTGTTCAAATACTTACTTTCCTCACATACATATACATATACATATATATATATATATATATGAAAAAGGCCCTCACATGTAAACACATCTGATTTCTTTGTACTGCAAATGTTGTACGTAGCACATCTGCACGTGACGTGGATTAACCTGGGCAGAAGAAATCACTGAAATCGTTGGTGTTATTTGGCACAGTCCAGGCAAATGCTGCCATATCCGAGGCTGCTGTTCTGTAACAAATTGTCTTGAAGGACCCAACGTTATTCTGCCTGTTATTTGCCGTCCTTGCCAAATGTCTTTGGTCATGAGGCCTCTCAGTTCTGCTCTGACAGGGTGAGATGTATCTTGGTTTTTCTCGAAAGGCTGAGTGTTATTGATCTCCGTTGAGTGTTTCCAAGCCTCCTGGTCACCGATATCTCATCTGTGGCTGCATCTGCTCAGGCTTCCTGGGTCGAATGGAAGATTTGGGAGAGCTCCGTGTCGCCCGGGCCCTCGGGGGCCTCTAGGTCTCCTTTGTTGACAGTAACCGAGCGCTGTCTAAAGGCACCATTATTTCTTTGCCCTTCTAGCATCGTGTCTGGTCGAGGCGTGGTGTGGGTCATCACCTTGCTCCTTCTAAGTGAAAGTGTGTGAGTGTGTATTTCAAGTGTGTTCGTCCTCGAGCGAGAATGATTTTGTGGTCCCTGACTGATCCGCTGCCTACAAAAAGGTGTTAAGGTCATTAGTGCATGCATTGTGGGATATGCGGCCCTTCACATTGTAGTCTTTGCATACGTTCCCCTTTCAAATCGACCGTGATGAGAGGACTCGTTATGTCAAATTGAAGCTGCCCAGTGTACAAGAAGGCCTCTCGGGAGCCGAACTCTCTCTCGCCATCTCTTTCCGCTGAGGGTGGTTAAATAGCCCCATCGTTGTGGGCAGTGTGGTTGGGTTTGTGTGAGTTGGTGGTCAAAAGAGTGGCAGACTCGTCCAGTGGTCCATCCTGATGTTCGGTGAAGGTCAACTCAATCTTGGTGAACTCGCTGTCCGTGGACTGAGGCGTCTTGTCCATGCGAGACGCCATCAGGGCATTCTGATATTGCTGGCGGGTCACCTGACAGAGGGGGAACAATAATTAATGAGCTATAATTATTCTTTCTATCTATTTTGGACATTGTGATGTACCACTGCCAATATATCTGTAATTATTAACAGGTGGTTGTATTTTTTCTTTGAAAAGAAAGTTTTTAAAGTAAAAACTAAACCTGCTGATTCTCTGCATGTTCTCATCTTTTGTAAATATGTTCAGAAATCTTTCTCCTCATTATGTTTAGGTTGCTCAAGCTGTAAAACTGCGTTGGATGGATATTTATAGTAAAAAATAAAATAAAATAAAAAGTCTATTCAGGCAATATGTTTATATTCATATTGTAACATTGCAAGATGTAACATTATGGACCCTAACACCTAATAGGCTTAATGGGCCCTATTTTAACGATCTGAGTGCATGGTCTGAAGCACATGGTGCAGGTGCACTTATGGTGTGTCCGAATCCACTTTTGCTAGTTTAATGACGGAAAAAAGTCTGCACGCCAGGCGCATGGTCTAAAAGGGTTGTATCTAGTCTCTAATGAGTCATGGGTGTGTTTTGGGTGTAACGTGCATTAAAACAATCAGAGTATTTCCCTTTCCCTTTAATTTCCCTTTTCCTCCCATTCCCTTTAAGTCAGTGGCGCTTGCACTATGAAAGATTCGCTATTTACGATCATAATTTGTCTGGCTGGTTTTCTATTAGAATTTGTCTGGCTGGTTTACTATCAGAATTTGCGCACGGAAAGACTGAACGCTTCTCCAGAGAGGAATCCTTTTATTTTTAATATTTAAAAATGTTTGTGTGCTGCTGCGCATCCCTGTGTGTAATAAACCCAAGTGTACGTGCGTTGTGCACCCGCCTATAGGCACATATTACTAACGCGCCCTTTAAAAAAATTAAATAAATACTGCGCTATAGACTTCAGACTTTTTTGTTGGTCAATGGCGCATTATACATGTAACAAATTATTATTATTATTATTATTATTATTATTATTATAGTGCTTTTCTAGGCACTCAAAGTGCTTTACATAGAGGGGGGGGGTCTCCTCAACCACCTGGATGATGCGACGGCAGCTATATTGCGCCAGAACACCCACCACACACCTGCTTATTGGTGGAGAGGAGACAGAGTGATAAAGCCAATTGTATATGGGGATGATTAGGAGGCCATGATGGAAAGGGGCCAATGGGCAAATTTGGCCAGGATGCCGGGGTTACACCCCTACTCTTTATCGAAGGGGTAAAATGGGATATCGATGGGTTTTTTAATGACCACAGAGAGTCAGGACCTCAGTTTAACGTCTCATTCGAAGGACGGTGCTTGTTACAGTATAGTGTCCCCATCACTATACTGGGGTCTTAGGACCCACACAGACCACAGGGTGAGCACCCCCTGATGGCCTCACTAACACCTCTACCAGCAGCAACCCAGTTTTCCCAGTTGGTCTCCCATCCAGGTAGAGTTTAGATTCCCTGCCCGAGCCCAAACTTGACCCGAACAAGATTTCCCGGCACTATCCTCGGGCCGGGCCCTTGATCGTTTGTGTTTTTTTAATCATTACTTTATTAGCCTAATTGGGTGGGCAGAAAGCTATGCCATAATCAGAAATAATATATATTTTTAGCAAAGTAATACTACAACTAAGAAACAAATGTGTACAAAGTTGCACAAGTCAGGTCTAAAAATGCGTGTTAAACTCACAGCACATGCAAGCGCAGCGTTCAGAAATACTCCGAGACGCCAGTCATGAGCTGCTTGCGTTAACACTGCACATTGCTTAACTAGTCTTTTTCTTTTCTTAACTAGTTTCTTAGACGTACTCCAGCTCATGTGCAATGCATGTGATCGCTCCCGCGCAACTTCATCTCACCTTTATAATCTGTTATTACTTTTGCTTGTTATTTATTAATTCCAAGCAATTGGCTGACGAAACTTTGATTAAAATTAAGATACAATTTATACAAAAACGAAATTCATTTTAAAGAAGGGCTTCATAAAACAAAACTTAATATTAAACAAAATATAATAACCACCAAAATCATTTCTGACCCACTCGCATCTTTGCACTTTCACAATCAGATGAAATAAAAAAATAACATTATAATATTTAAACATAAATATTAAACAAAATACATTGTTTAATGGCTACAACAAGTAGGCCTATAGTAGAGTACAGTACAGATGCATGTCATGTCTGAGCGGGATTTGAGCGAGCGTTGTTTTACCAGTGAGCGATTCATGAGCGCGTGCCTGCATAGAGCGGATTATTGAGCTGAACATCACACCCGTCCGCTTCGCTCATTACAGGCTTGTTCTCTGAACGCCCACATCCAGGTACTGACCAGGCTCAGCCCTGCTTAGCCTTAGTGGGAAACCAGTCTTGGGCTACAGGATGATATGGCTGCTGGCTGCATTAGATTTCAGTTGCCTCAAAATAGCAACGCGCCAACAATGCACCTGAACACACCTCGTTTTCAGACCAGCACGCCCATGGGTGAACAGATGGGCGCGTGTGCATTGGCCATTTTAACACCGTGGCACTGGATGTAAAAATAATAACTGCGTTGGACTGAAACTAGCAAAAAACACTTGCGTCGTGCCTGGCATCACATTGCACCGGGTGTATGATAGGGCCCAATACCTTATTACCAAATAAATAATTTCCAAAAATGATAAGAATAATTTATTTTGCTCAAGTACAGGGATTCCCAAAAATGTTTTACTTGAAGTACACAGAGTTTTTACATTAATATTTTAAGAATTTAATAACAAATTTGCATGTTCACTGGTTCTCTGGTGTTGGTTAATAGTCACCTGGCATGCAGGTAAACAAATAGAATATTTAATCTGTTTATTGCTTTATTTTGATGGGGTTTGAGAACCTCAATTTGGGAAACCCTGCTCTAGTGTAATGACAAAATAAATGGCAATTGTTTAATTTTGGAAATTTGTAATCACATTTATACTGTCAAAAATATGATATTATATAATGAATCTTTATACAGGAAAATATAGTTATATTTATATTTATATTTCATTAAGTGATTTCTGATCATATTTGGGGGTCCTTGGATTCAAAAAAGTTTGAAATCCTCTGCACTAAACAACAAAAGTACCACTGGACTAACGTTCAAGCTGCATGACGTCCCTGGCTTTGGATACAAGCTTCTGCTAAATATAAAAATATAATACGACATACAGTTTTAGGCATGTAAATTAATGTATTATTATGCCTAAAACTGTATTACTTTATAAAACATGAAGTGTCGCAAACTTTAGGTGAGGTTCTAGAAGGCTTGAGGATTTTTAGCCAATTCCATGCATTCCAACTAAACTAGTTTGAGTTCAGATTCAGAAGAGCAATAGAAATTCTCAGCAGCATTCAAACCTTGATGTAAAGCAGGTCAGAGGCGGCTCTCACGGAGTAGTCCGGCACATAGACCTGCAGGAAGGAGTTGAGCTGGTTGTTGCTGCTGCCCAGTGTGGGAGTGACCGCCTCCACCCGGTCACTCCTGTTCAGGGAGTCTGAGTGGTTGAGTCCGAACGGTCGTGGAGGTGACTTATTTTCTGTATAGCAAATAAAGGGTGACATGCAGGTCAGTGGTCAGCTCCTGTGATGTAAACAAGCCAAACAAAAGATGCTTGTCTGATGTTTTTCCATTCATTTTGGGTGCCCCGTCTCTTCTTATGAACAGTGCTGTGGAGTGCTTTGGTATGTTCAGACACAAAAGTTAAGCTTCATTTACTTACAATCCAAATTTGCGATGTAGCAGTCATTTAATGTGACTTTGATCTTCCTCTGCTAGAAACCCAGTGAGGATTTGCTTACGTGGCCTAATAGATACACTTTAATAAGGGACAACAACCATTAGGCCAGTGACTTCTAGCAGTCTTTTATCACTACCTTTTGTTCTGCTGATAAAACAATGTTTATAATCCACTGCATGTTTGCACATTTTCAACTCTGCCAGAAAGTGACATAATTAAGATTAAAACATCTGCTTAACTCACACGTAATGAAGAGTTTTTAATCAAAATAAGATTAGGTTCTCCACTTCTTAAAGAGAAAGTTCAAAGGGTGTCTGTGGGGAAGCAGTACAACAGTCATTACACTGGAATGTATATAATCCCAGGGTCAGATGTCTAACCGTGTGGATTTTGTCAAATTTGGAAGAATATACACAACCAATTTGCTTCATATAAAAATGAGTGAATAAAATGACAAATAGATAGCATGCACACTACCATTCAAAAGCTTGGTTTCATCCTCTCTTATCCTCACAAAGGATGCATTGATTTAATTAGAAATGCAGTAAAACAGTAATATTATGAAATATTACTACAATTTACAATAACATTTCTATTTAAATACATTTTAAAATGTAAATTATTCCTATGATGGAAAAGCTTTCAGCAGCCATTACTCCCGTGTCTTCAGTGTCACATGATCCTTCAGAAATACTGATTTGGCGCTCAAGAAACATTTATTATTATCAATGTTGAAAACAATTGAGCTGCTTAATTTCTTTACTGTCACTTTTGATTAATTTAATGCACCTTTGCGGAATACGAGTATTAATTCCTTTTAAAACTATGAATAGTAATGCATGGATATAGTGAACAAACCGCCGTTTGTAAAATAATTGTGTTATTTGCAAAACAATTATCCATCTTTGGATGAATAAAAAAGAAAACAACAGAAATCTGAAAACTATGGAACAGACACTATCAAAAGATGAATGCTTGTATAAATACACATAAAAATTGTGTCATTTGCTTATTGGCTCCCATTATCATGATCAGACCATTACCATTGACTTTTTTCTGTAAAAGAAAATTAGGACCTTGGACAGAGAAAACTCATGACGCACCATTCAAGTATTCAGATTCTGATGTGAAAAGATTATTCAGAAGGAGGAGTGAAGAAAACGGTGAAGAAACGAGCGCGGTACCTGGAGATCCTGCCAGCGATTCTGCCCTGCTCACCACGAAGGTTCGAGACAAGGAGAGAGGAACTGGAGAGCAAGAGAAAGAAAAGAGAGAAGGAGGAATAGACAGAAAGAAATCGTGGGGAGGAAAACATGATTTACACAGAATCCCATCAAGAATCAAATGAGTAATCATTTGCATAGTTGTGCATTTGCATAATGTGATTGATTAAAAGACAGTATTCCTCATGCTCAAAGAAATCCAATAGTAAATCTGATAGAAAAGAAAATCATGCATGATTTGGTAGAAACCGTTGTATGAAATGAAGATATCAGCCAAACAAAAGTGTGTAAAAACTTAAGGGTTGACATCCTCTTTCTTTCATGACCAAAGATCATACATTTTAATCAAAATCCTGACATCTAGAGAGGAATGTGCAATTGTTCAGACCTGGTGAGGAGGTTAGAGAAAGCACTCCATAATACGAGAAGGCACCAGCTTCAAACTTCATCCCCTCTTTTCCAGCCTCAACTTCCACCTTCCCCTGTGGGCCAACAGAGATACAGGTTTTTGAAAAGTGGTTGAATGCAAATAGATTTAAACCATTTCATTTTCAGTACTAAATCAAATTAGTATTGGATGATTTTTTTCAATTAACCTGTGTGATGCTGCCTAGAATTGGTCAAAATGGGGAGTCTTAAGCGAAATCAAACGAAACAGAAGATCAAACTGGTGTGACGTCATTTCGAACAAAATCAGGCCAAATCGAAGTTCGAACAAAATCATGCCAAATCGAATGTGGTGTTCGTGTCGGGAGTTCGAAACAGCTTGCCAAAGCAAAATTTCCGGAAAAGTTTGCTATGGCTGGTAAACATCCTCAAACTTCTATTAGTCCGTGGCGATTACATAATAGGTAGGGGGTGCTAGACGCGGCAATCTTCTCCAGTTTATTTCTTCTGTTCAGTCCGTCGAGGTGCAGTAGAAACATGAATACACCGGAGAGCCCCTTTATAGTAGAAAATGAAGTTGTAATTCTAAATGAAAGAAACACTGACACTGAAAAAGTTTTTTTTATGTTATGTTGCTTTTAAACAATCTATTGTATAACGTGCTATATAAATAGACATGACTAGAGTGCCAAATTGCAGAGCTCATGCGACCATATCCTCATTGCTATAATCAGATGCTTTCTTAACTACTGTTTTCTCACCGCTGTCATTTTTGAGGTGTTTATTTTGTTTATGAAAGCAAAGCGCACAGCACATATAATTTACATAATCATCTAAACGCTGCTCTCAGCATTGTGGGCGGTGTTGGGATTATCCACTAACAGTATTCCGCTAATCACATATTTCGAACTTCTTTTTCCCCCCCAAAGCGATGAACGAAAAATAACTTTGCTGCGAGTATATCGGGACCTTTAGAAGGCGACCAACCCTTTGCTAAGCAACTTTATAGAGCTTCAAGATTTCAATCCTGTGAAGGTCATGACTTTGTTCATAGGTTAAGGTTTGCAAAGGCTGTGACCTTTCGCTCAATCAGAACTCATAACATTGAGATCCAGCTGAGGATGTTCTGACCTGCAAGATGAGGATGAAGTAGTCCACAGGCTTGTTGCGGTGAAAGAGGTAGTGCTCTGACATTTTCTTGTTCTTGTCATCATATTTTAGCTCCTGGATGACATTAGGATGTTTCAGCAAGCGCAGGAGGATTTTCTCTGACATTTGAGCAGTACTAAAAGACTCCACCTCTGGGGGAGAAGAAAAAACAGGGTTTAACAATGCTTTATGAGTTTGTGATTTATTTTTCCTTATCATTTGTATGATTACGAATGCAGAGACACATGTAGTTACATGCTGGACATCAGTACCAGTTGCCAGGAAACGCAGTGTAGCCAAAAGAAGCTGCGGAGATATTTTCACCCTCAACTCGTTATCTGTGGGTTTGAAAGCCGAGAAATCCTGTTTCTTCTCCCTGTGGGCTATCTTCTTTTTCGTCTTGTTGTCAGCTGTCATTGGGAATAAAAGAAGAACATGGTTAGATGTTTTGACCTGCGTTGTGAGATCTAAATGAACAAGAAAGGTAGATCATAGCACCAGTAACACCAAGGTTATTGGGTTTCAATTCCCAGGATGCGGATGTAAAGATAATATGCATAGGGGTCAATAATGACACAATAATGATATCTAGTTTAAACAGTGTTTGTATTGATGTTGATTCATGTGGTTTTGAATGCATTTTGTTCCATTTTCAAGTAAAGGTTCAATATAATGAATCTAAAAAAAATGTCATGTGGTGCAATCAAAGTAAAACGTAATTTAACTTAAAAATATGACATCTTAATATACAGTGATGAAAATAAGTATTTGAACACCCTGCTATTTTGCAAGTTCTCCCACTTGGAAATCATGGAGGGGTCTGAAATTGTCATCGTAGGTGCATGTCCACTGTGAGAGACATAATCTACAAAAAAAATCCAGAAATCACAATATATGATTGTGGCAGAGGGGGCGTGGTTTTGCGAGGTCTGTAACGGGAGAGAGAGAGCAGGGCCGAGCGGTTGGTAAGTGGGTTAAGTGCAAATGAGTAACACCTGTCTCTGATTGCAGTAATTGGCTGGAGAGACTGCTTATAAGCTGCAGCAGAGAGAGAGATGGGAGAGAGAGACCTGGACTGGGACTGTGCACACGTGTCTGAGGAGCCTGTCGAGAGAAAGCAGTATCTGAGAGAAAAGTTTTGAGTCAACGATTGTTGAGTGTGTTGAGTCCACGCCCACGTGCGTGTTTTGTGTTATAGCAGTTCTGAGTAATAAAAGACACAGTCCCAGTCACGCCGACCCCGTCTTCTTCCTTCCTCCACCACACAAAGATACACTACACTGGTGCCGAAACCCGGGATAGGAAGAAGAGTGCCGCCGCGATGCAGACCCCGCCAAAGACGCCGCTTGCGGACCTGGTACAATCGCTCGCCGGTCTTCATCAACAGACCCACGAGGACCTGCTGGCCGTGAGGGCGGAGCAGGACCGGCGCTTCGAGGCCCTCATCCGGGCCCAGCATGAAGACCGCGAGCTGTTCCGGAGCTGGATGGTCCGGGAGGCTCCGGCCACCCCCCCGTGTAACACCGACTCGGCCGCTACCATCAGCCTCTCGAAGATGGGCCCGGAGGATGATCCGGAGGCGTTCCTCGACCTCTTCGAGAGGTCCGCCGAGTCCCGGGGGTGGCCCAGGTCGGACTGGCCAATGCGGCTCCTGCCGCTCTTGTCTGGGGAGGCGCAGGCAGCTGCCCACCAACTGCCAGTCCAGAACCTCCTGGACTACGAAGACCTGCAGCGCGCCATCTTGCAGCGGGTCGGCCGGAGTCCGGAACAACATCGGCAGCGGTTCCGGACCCTGACCCTCGATGACTCTGGCCGGCCCTTCGTCTTCGCGCACCAGCTCCGGGACTCGTGCCGCAAGTGGCTGATGGCCGGCGGAAGCGACGTCGAGGGAGCCATCGACAGGGTGGTACTGGAACAGTTCGTCGCGCGGCTTCCCCAGAAGACCGCGCAGTGGGTCCAGTGCCACCGCCCGACGTCGCTGACCCAGGCCATCCAGTTGGCGGAGGACCACATGGTGGCGTGCACCGGGGTCGGCGAGCCCCTGCCATCGGCTTCTCTTTCTCTCTCTCTCTCTCGCCCTCCTGCTGTTTCTTCCCCTTCTCTCCCCAAACCTGTCCCCCTTCCCAGGTCGCGTGCCGGAATGCTGCCGAGACCGGCACAGAGGTGGAGGTCGGGGTTTCCGCCCGACGTTACGGCGGCTCCCAGACCGGCGCCCCGGGGAGGGGGAGCGACGACTGACCAATTTCCCTCATCTTCTCTGGCACTCTCTCCACGCCAATTACAGGACCCACTGCCAGCCACTAGAGCGGCGGGGAAGTCTGGGCCGGCTTGCTGGCGCTGTGGGGACCCCGGCCATTTCATCGATCGGTGTCCGGTGATGGAGGTGGGGACACTGATCCGGGTCCCCGACGCGCCACAAGCCGCCCCCGATCAAGCTGGCCTGTACCAGATACCTGTACGTATCGAGGGGGGTACTTATCAGGCTTTGGTGGATTCGGGTTGTAACCAGACCTCCATCCATCAAAGCCTGATTCGGTCTAAGGTGTTGGATAACCGCCGCATGGTTAAGGTGAGGTGTGTGCACGGGGAAGTGGTGAACTATCCGTTGTTGCCCGTGGATATTCAATTTCGGGGACAAACGCATAGTGTGGAGGTGGCAGTTAACCCGCACCTCCGGCATCCGCTAATTTTGGGGACCAATTGGCCAGCATTTAATAAATTGTTGGGGCATTTGTGTGCGGATGCTTCTTGGGGAAAACGTGTAAAGGGGAAAGAGACGGTTGCTCAGTCGGGAGAGGTGGATTCGGGACCTCCGGGGGCCGGTCCGGGGGAACAGAGCGGTCTGGAGATGCCCATTCTCACAGACCGCGATGACTTTCCCCTGGAACAGTCCCGGGATGAGTCGCTGAAAAACGCGTTTAATCAGGTCCGTTCCATCGACGGCCACCTTCTCCAGCCTGACCAGCCGCTCTCTTATCCCTATTTTTGTATTTTAAAGGATAAGTTGTATCGGGTGACCCAAGACGCCCAGTCAAAGCAGGATACAACCCAGTTATTAGTACCTAAAAGCCGTCGGGAAATGCTTTTCCAGGCGGCTCATTGTAATCCTATGGCCGGGCATTTAGGACAAACGGCTACACTCAACCGTCTAATGGCCCGTTTCTTCTGGCCGGGCATTCACGAGAATGTACGCAGATGGTGTGCGTCTTGTCGTGAATGTCAGTTGGTGAATCCACCGGCCACCCCAAAAGCACCATTGTGCCCACTCCCGCTAGTGCAGGTCCCCTTCGAGAGAATTGGTATGGACCTCATCGGGCCATTAGAGCGGTCAGCACGCGGGCATCGCTTTGCATTAGTTATGGTAGACTATGCAACGCGATACCCGGAAGCAGTCCCGCTCCGCACTATTTCGGCGAAAAGTGTTGCGAGCGCACTGTTTTCATTAATCTCCCGGGTGGGAATCCCGAAAGAGATTCTCACCGATCAAGGCACGGCGTTCATGTCACGAACGATTCGCGAACTTTACGAGTTGTTGGGCGTTAAATCGGTTCGCACAAGCGTCTATCACCCACAAACAGATGGCTTGGTGGAACGGTTTAATCGCACGTTGAAATCCATGATTCGTAAGTTCGTTCACGAGGACGCCAAAAATTGGGATAAATGGCTAGAACCTCTGATGTTTGCTGTTCGCGAGGTCCCGCAAGCCTCCACGGGGTTTTCCCCCTTCGAGCTTCTCTATGGGCGCCAGCCCCGGGGGGTGCTGGATGTCCTTAGGGAGGCTTGGGAGGAGGGACCTTCAGCGAGTAAAAATGAAATTCAGTATGTCCTGGACCTGAGAACAAAACTCCACACTTTGGGGCGGCTGTCAATGGAGAATTTGTTACAGGCTCAGGACAAACAGAGACAGCTATACAACAGAGGCGCTAGGCTTCGTCAATTCACTCCGGGAGATAAGGTACTTGTATTACTCCCTACGTCGAGCTCGAAATTACTCGCAAAGTGGCAAGGACCCTTTGAGGTCACACGGCGAGTTAGCGATCTCAACTATGAGGTGATTCGATCAGATAGGGATGGGGCACGTCAAATTTACCACCTCAACCTGCTAAAGAAATGGTCTGAGGCGGAGTCAGTGATGCTCGCGACGGTGGTGAGCGGAGAGGATGATCTCGGGCCGGAGGCGGTTCAAAAACCTCAATCTCTCGCTCTGGCCCCGGGGGGAGACCACCTCTCGCCCTCGCAGCTCACTGACGTAAAACATTTACAAGCGGAGTTCGCTGACGTGTTCTCGCCCCTACCTGGTCGCACCGATCTCATCCAGCACCACGTTGAGACTGAGCCGGGAGTTGTGGTTCGCAGCCGGCCGTACCGCTTGCCTGAACATAAGAAAAAAGTGGTTCAGGAAGAATTAGAGGCTATGCTTGACATGGGTGTGATAGAAGAATCCAACAGTGACTGGGCGAGCCCGATCGTTTTAGTGCCTAAACCTGACGGCTCGGTCCGTTTCTGTGTGGATTATCGTAAGGTGAACGCGGTGTCGAAATTTGATGCTTATCCAATGCCAAGGATTGACGAATTGCTTGATCGGCTAGGGACTGCTCGTTTTTTTTCGACGCTGGACTTGACTAAAGGTTATTGGCAGATCCCCTTGTCTCCAATGACCAAAGAAAAGACCGCTTTCACCACGCCGTTTGGATTACACCAATTCGTCACCCTTCCTTTCGGCCTGTTCGGGGCTCCCGCAACCTTCCAGCGTCTGATGGACAGAATTCTCCGGCCGCATGCTGCATATGCCGCTGCCTATCTGGATGATATCATCATCTACAGTGCAGACTGGCAGCGTCATATGCAGCACTTGCGAGCTGTCCTGAAGTCGCTGAGAAGGGCGGGGCTTACCGCCAACCCGAAGAAGTGTGCAATTGGGCGGGTGGAAGTAAAGTATCTGGGCTTCCACTTGGGTCATGGTCAGGTGCGTCCCCAAATTGACAAGACCGCAGCTGTTGCGGCCTGTCCGAGACCCAAGACCAAAAAGGAGGTTAGACAGTTCCTGGGGCTAGCGGGATATTACAGGAGGTTTGTACCTAATTATTCGGACCTCGCTAGCCCGCTGACTGATCTAACTAAAAAAGAGGTACCAGATACGGTTCAGTGGACGGAGCGGTGCCAGCAGGCTTTTACTCAGATAAAGGCTGCTCTGTGTGGTGGACCGCTCTTGCAGGCTCCTAACTTTTCTCTCCCTTTTCTTCTACAGACTGACGCCTCGGACAGAGGGTTGGGCGCGGTCCTGTCCCAGGAGGTGGAGGGTGAGGAGCGGCCGGTGCTGTACATCAGTCGCAAGCTCTCTAAGAGAGAGACTATGTACAGCACCATTGAGAAGGAGTGTTTGGCCATCAGGTGGGCCGTTCTCACCCTTCGCTATTACCTCCTGGGGAGGGAGTTCACCCTCTGTTCGGACCACGCCCCCTTGCAGTGGCTCCACCGCATGAAGGATACCAACGCGCGGATCACCCGTTGGTATCTAGCTTTACAGCCATTTAAGTTCAAGGTGGTCCACAGGCCGGGTGCTCAGATGGCTGTGGCTGACTTCCTCTCCAGGAGGGGGGGGGAGGAGGCTGCAGGCCGGATGGCTCCCCGGCCTGAGTCGGGCGGTGGGGGTATGTGGCAGAGGGGGCGTGGTTTTGCGAGGTCTGTAACGGGAGAGAGAGAGCAGGGCCGAGCGGTTGGTAAGTGGGTTAAGTGCAAATGAGTAACACCTGTCTCTGATTGCAGTAATTGGCTGGAGAGACTGCTTATAAGCTGCAGCAGAGAGAGAGATGGGAGAGAGAGACCTGGACTGGGACTGTGCACACGTGTCTGAGGAGCCTGTCGAGAGAAAGCAGTATCTGAGAGAAAAGTTTTGAGTCAACGATTGTTGAGTGTGTTGAGTCCACGCCCACGTGCGTGTTTTGTGTTATAGCAGTTCTGAGTAATAAAAGACACAGTCCCAGTCACGCCGACCCCGTCTTCTTCCTTCCTCCACCACACAAAGATACACTACAATGATTTTTTAACTATTTATTTGTATGATACAGCTGCAAATAAGTATTTGAACACCTGTCTATCAGCTAGAATTCTGACCCTCAAAGACCTGTTAGTCTGCCTTTAAAATGTCCACCTCCACTCCATTTATTATCCTAAATTAGATGCTAACGATGTTTGACGTCGTTAGCTGCATAAAGACACCTGTCCACCCCATACAATCAGTAAGAATCCAACTACTAGCATGGCCAAGACCAAAGAGCTGTCCAAAGACACTAGAGACAAAATTGTACACCTCCACAAGGCTGGAAAGGGCTACGGGGAAATTGCCAAGCAGCTTGGTGAAAAAAGGTCCACTGTTGGAGCAATCATTAGAAAATGGAAGAAGCTAAACATGACTGTCACTCTCCCTCGGACTTGGGCTCCATGCAAGATCTCACCTCGTGGGGTCTCAATGATCTTAAGAAAGGTGAGAAATCAGCCCAGAACTACACGGGAGGAGCTGGTTAATGACCCGAAAAGTGCTGGGACCACCGTTTCCAAGGTTACTGTTGGTAATACACTAAGACGTCATGGTTTGAAATCATGCATGGCACGGAAGGTTCCCCTGCTTAAACCAGCACATGTCAAGGCCCGTCTAAAGTTTTCCAATGACCATTTGGATGATCCAGACGAGTCATGGGAGTTAGTCATGTGGTCAGATGAGACCAAAATAGAACTTGTTGATCATAATTCCACTAAACGTGTTTGGAGGAAGAAGAATGATGAGTACCATCCCAAGAACACCATCCCTACTGTGAAGCATGGGGGTGGTAGCATCATGCTTTGGGGGTGTTTTTCTGCACATGGGACAGGGCGACTGCACTGTATTAAGGAGAGGATGATGTATTGCGAGATTTTGGGGAACAACCTCCTTCCCTCAGTTAGAGCATTGAAGATGAGTCGAGGCTGGGTCTTCCAACATGACAATGACCCGAAGCACACAGCCAGGATAACCAAGGAGTGGCTCTGTAAGAAGCATATCAAGGTTCTGGCGTGGCCTAGCCAGTCTCCAGACCTAAACCCAATAGAGAATCTTTGGAGGGAGCTCAAACTCCGTGTTTATCAGCGACAGGCCAGAAACCTGAGTGATCTAGAGAAGATCTATGTGGAGGAGTGGGCCAAAATCCCTCCTGCAGTGTGTGCAAACCTGCTGAAAAACTACAGGAAACGTTTGACCTCTGTAATTGCAAACAAAGGCTACTGTACCAAATATTAACATTGATTTTCCTCAGGTGTTCAAATACTTATTTGCAGCTGTATCATACAAATAAATAGTTAAAAAAATCATACATTGTGATTTCTGGATTTTTTTTGTTGATTATGTCTCACAGTGGACATGCCCCTACGATGACAATTTCAGACCCCTCCATGATTTCTAAGTGGGAGAACTTGCAAAATAGCAGGGTGTTCAAATACTTATTTTCCTCACTGTATATATTTTGTTTTTACAATAATCATACATTATTCATAAATATTAGGTTTTTAGGGAGTCACAACTTGCTTCGTGATAAAAAAAAAAAGAAGGTAAAATTATCTGATATTTTAAGATACTTATTGACATTTGACCCTGACATTTTTTACTTTATGCTCAGCTAAAAAAATTATTATTATTTTTTTTTGATAGATATATATATATCAAAATTAATTTGAATAAAGAAACATGCTCATCAAAGAAGAGGTGCATTCAGGTAACTGTATGCATGCATTGCACTTTAAATGGTTTTTTGAAAAATGTAATGAGTGTCCAGTCATCGACCCATAGGTTGAATAAATAGAATAAAAAGATATAAAATAAATACAAGTGTTTGCTTGGTTTTTAAATGTAAATGTTACTCACTGTACAAGTCTGTCTCATCAAGAATCTCAGATTTGATAATTTCCTCAATTACATCCTCTAGCGTGACAATGCCCAGAACTTCATAGAATGGGTCACCCTCGCCTTCATTATTCACTCTTTGGACAATGGCCAGATGGGATTTACCTGGCAGGACAAAAACAAAATATAGTTGAGGTTATGGGGGAATCTCTCTTCAAAATCCTATCAAATATGGTGGTCCTCTTGAACCCTCTAAAACCATAAATGCACTAAAAACCCATCGAATCTCAGTTCTGTTGGTTTATGATTAAAATATGTCACACAAGCTTACCCAAATCTATGAGAGAATATTTATTTGACAATTGTGACCATTCAAACAAGAGTCAGACAACGATCTGTCGCGTTTTCTTAGCAAATCTCTCATGGTTCCACATCTGTTTTCCCAGGACCTCCTCGATAAGCTGCTTAAAGAATTCCTGCCCAGCACTGTCAACCAAAATGTTAAAGAAAATTCTTTTCCTGTTTCTCAGCTAGTGATCATTTAAAAGGAATTTTCCAGAGCCAGAGCTAATATTAGATCTGAAATGAAGTTTCCATTCCACTTGGGCGATGCTCTCACCGGCGTGACAGTGTAGAAATCCATTATGTAGGGTGTCTGGGTAAAAAATTTCCATAAATACCACTATATATACCAGCAGCAAAAGAAAGAAAGAGAGAGAGAGACAGAGACAGAGCTCAGTTAATGATGGACCGATCTGCTGACCGAACTCCACGGCCACCCACATCTCTCACCCCTGATCTATGTGATCTTAGGAGAGTTTTAGACAGTCACTCCTCAACACATGAACCAAATAAGATACAATAAATGATCTTTCATCAGTATAGTACAGTTTTAGCCAAACTGAGCACACAGTTCTACAGTAGGTCCTACATCCAAAGAATCTAGAGAAGAGGAGCCATTGTTTTGAGTTTCCAAGAAATGCCCACACAGTGTCACAGAGGCTTTAACAGCAAATAATAGAAAGTCTGACCATTTAATTTTGATCATTTTGAGTGTATTCACATAGCATAATGTTCTTTCATCTTTCTAGTTTTTATGATGTCTGACTGGTGCAATTATGTGACAAAGTTTACAAAGTTTATTACAAAGTTTGGCGTCGGTAAGATTATGTTTTTGAAATAAAATATGCTCACTAAGGCAGCATTCATTTGATCAAAAATACAGTAAACAGTAATATTTTGTGAAATAAATGTTTTTTCTATTTGAATATAGTTTTAAATGTAATTTATTCCTGTGATGACCCTACAGAAATCATTCTAATATGTTGTTACAATTCTACCATAGCGTACTATTTGCATACAAATCTACCATAGTTCCCAAGGCATAAGAATATGACCTCTTGCGTGTGAGAATAAGACACTTCCTTTCTGAGCTTGAGACAAGCCTGTCTATCATAAAACATTTAAAACAAAACAAAAAAACTCTAAGATGAATTGATGGGGTGCTTAAACCTTTTGGATCAAGTAAACAGAACTTGACTCAATTTTGTACATTCCCACCTTATTTATGGAATGAGGTTTTTCCTTAGATATTTTCCATAATGGAATTTCCCTATAAATAGCTGGTGGGACTGTGGGTGGCATGTCTGTGATGCTTCACTGGAACATCTTACAAATATCACAGGCACTTATCAAGGGTAATGTTCCTTTTTTTTAATATGGTCCCTTTTAAACAGTACAATGATTATAAATGTAGGTTCCCAAGGAAAAGGCTTACATCATTCTTAATAATATTTCACCCCGGAAATGGAAATTTCAGTGCAGTAAATTCACCCCAAGTGCTTTTCCCCAATGGCGGGCCTATGACTCACACAGCATCATAATTTGTATAACAGTGCATGCAGTTGTAACAAAATCTGATCAACATTTGCTTATTCAATTACAAAGAATCTCGATCCCATCAAACGATCCCATCCTCCCAGCAAATCGCCATCCTAAGCCACGCCTCCTCTAAAACACATTAACACAGACCAGAAGCGAGCCAACATTATTGGATTACATCTATCATTCACCGGTGAGTAAACTTTACATTACAGTGAGTAACAGTACTACAATAACGAACGTAAACAAGTGTTTGCCTGCCTTTCTCGCTCAAGTTTGAGCGCAGAATCTTGGGACATGTGGTCTTCACCTCACAGCCGGTGGAAAAGAATCGGGATAGGACTCGGGCAGAAATGATGTTCATGGATGCGATTATTAACGTTACTGTAGTATGAAGCAGAGCCGGACCAAGTGTTGTGGAGCTAAGCAAGGCCACTGGAGCGATTGTTAATAAGATGCACGCAACACACACCTCACGAGCAGCGGGACTTTTATTATGACAAAAGTCGCCAGCACCACTTCCGCTTTTCCGGTCATGAGTATGAGGTAACGCAGCTCTGCGTTCACACTTGTCATGTTTGGTTCGATTAAAACGAACCCTGGTGCGATTGTTCAGTTAGTGCAGTTCATTTGAACATGTGTGAACGCTGCCATCCGAACCCTGGTGCACAACAAACAAGCAGACATGTAAAATGTAAACGTAAACGAACCAAAAACAGGACGTGCTGTCACAAGATGCAACGCCAAGTCAGCTGATTTGACGACGCGGAAAGATCAGTGTATCCAAAATGAGTAGAGGGCAAACGTGGAGCAACGAGGAGGTAAAGTGCCTCATCAATATATGCAGATCTTCGTTTCTGCATACAACGGAGGAAATCCTGGTGACGTTTCGAATGTTTTGAACATTTTGAGCTCTTCGTGAGTTCTCAGCAGGTAAAAATAAAACCATATGTACACGCGTAAAATGATCGTGTGTAATCCAGCACACAGCATTGTTTTGAATGTTCGGTTAGCAAGCTCCGTCGCAAAATATACGCCATAAAAGCCGACCAATCAGGTTGTGACCGTATCCCTATGCCTTTGGTTCTGTAACTTTAGGTTCGCTGTTAAAAATGCCAGTGTGAACACTAAGCGGACCAGGGGTCCGTTCTTCGTACCTCGCTTAATACATCTGAGATGATTTGACAGATCCCAGATCTTTTAATCATGATAACTGATGTCTGGCTAATTTGGTTCTTCAAACGAATTTGCGGATTGGATTTAAATATCTGGATTAAATGATCTAAGATCACTGCGCGTTCTTGTTTTCCCTGAAGAGGGCAGATGCATCGATACTCGAAACCATGATCAGCAATGCAGCGATTGGCTGGCGTCAAGACAGCAACGTAATGACATCATATAATTAAAAAAGCCACCTGGCAAAAAACTTGCAAATTACACAAAAAAACCCCCACGAATATCTGGACCTTTATAAGGAAACAGCTAAATGACCAAACCAACATAAGTTATAATAGATCAATGTTAAAAAAAATTTTTTTTTTTTTTTTACATGATCACCAATTATTTATATTCATGATTTTGAACATTTGTACACCCTTTACATTTTTATTTCAATGTTGTAATTCAATTTTTAATTCAATTTGAAGCAGATTTGTAACGTGACAGTATTAAAGATTCTTAAAGGTCCCATGGCATGAAATTTTCATTTTATGAGGTTTTTCAACATTAATATGAGTTCCCCTAGCCTGAATATTGTCCCCAAGCGGATAGAAATGTTGATCGGTGTAAACCCGAGTTCTGGCTGTCTCTCTCTGCCTTTGAGAAAATGACAGGCCAGACGAGCCAATCCTGAAGTCTCCTGTTTTGACGTCCAAGCAGGAACGGTTACCTCCCTTTCCTCCACCCAGAGAATCTGGCACGCCCATGCAAACGCTCGAGAGATCATTCCTTGTGAACGAGTGAATGCTGGCAGTTTCTCAGTGTTTGGATGTACAAATGAAAACAGAAGTCTTTTTTCAGTTCCTTCTGATCTGTGATCAATAATTTCTGATGTGTAGCTAATTATTTATTATTCGTGCACACAATGCGGCTTCTCTCTCTCCAGACAGAACGGTGTTTTCGTGTTTTCTATCTTGTGAGTCAGTGTTTTTGTACGTCCTCGTCGCGTCTACCGGTTCTAAAATGTGCATACAGTCATGAGTTTCTGCTCAACATTGGCCTCACACACGCCGAAGCTCGGGCTGCACTGGCCGTTGGCCTTCAACATCCCCGACCCCCAGTACTGCATCTGGCCCACAGCGGAGGCACCAAACGCGGCGCCAGATCAAGCAGAAGGGGGGTAAGTTAAGCGTGAGCATATTCGGGCTAGCCAGCCTAGCCCCACAATAAACTGGATTACATTCGATTACTGCTGTTGTGTCTTTGTTTGCGCTGTGTACTCAACGCGCGTCACTGACGCTTTTATTTTATTTTAAAAATAATGCTATAATCAACACTTACTTTTAACTCGTTCATCTCGACAGCTGTAATGGTACTTTGCATGTGTTACAAAGTTGGTAATAATGATGAAGACGGACTCGGTGTGACTGGGACTCGTGTTTATTCAGAACTCTCAGATACAAACACAATAAACTCGCGCTGACTGACAGCGCTCTCATAACTCAGTAGGTACTATAAATAACTTTGTTAGCGATCGCTGAGCTCCGTCATTAGTGATGTCCGGTTCGCCGCGAACGATCTTTCTTTTGAACCTGTTCTTTTTAGTGAACCGAATCAGTTCACCAAATCGGACTGAATCGTTCTAGATGTCAGCCAATCACAACAGTGGGCATTTTTACTGAAGTCTCACAGCAGACACGCCTCTTGAAGCAGGGCATTCAGCCACAGGGCAAACAGCAGTACTGAAAAAATGCCTTTTATTTCTAAATTATGACATTTTATGATGTAAAAGTCATACTAACAATATAAGTACACCTCAGGAAACATTATAAAATAATAGAAAAATGCCATGCCATGGGACCTTTAAGGGTCAAGATCAAATTCTCTGCATCTCCTGCGCTGCATCAAGCCACTCCCATAATATCCGTCATCACTTAAATTAATGCACGGCTCAGATTAACTGTACAACGTGTGCAAACCTCCAATAAAATTATAAAGTAATTATTCCATCACAAATAAATTGCTCAATCAAGTGGCTGTGTCTATAGTATTATACAAAACATTATAATATTATATACATTCTCATATACATATACAATTAAAAAATTTTATATTATTATTATTTAAAATTATTATTATTGCCTCTGGTTCAGTAATGAACTCTTGTAATAAAGTAGCAGTGGCTGGGACAGATTTTAAGTATCACCTCAAGATGCAATCTAATCCTGTTTACATGAAATAAGCCTGCTCGCGAACAGGTTTAAGTTTACGGACCTGTTGCTATGACAGCAAGTCCAGGATGAGCGTCGAAGAACCAAACAATCCAAGATCATGCCAAATCGTCAACAATCAACAATCAAATCCAGCTAACTGAGTTAGCGAGGTACGAAGAACGGACCCCAGGACTATAGGTTTTGTTTTTGTTTTTTGGTCCGGACCAAACGAACCGAACAACAAGTGTGAACGCACCCTTAATCATATTAGACCTATTTTTTTACAGTCTATGTATTAGACACATCATTCTGAGTGTGTTGAAAATGATGTTATGACGTTACTCTGTGCGTTCACTCGACGGCTGCTATGACACTTGTTGCACACTGCAGTGAGAGTAAAGCGTTTCTGCAAAATAAAAAATAATAAAAACGAGGGTAACGCAGATATGACGCTTAGGACCCCAGAGCGATTCTATTGGCTGAAAGAACTTTTAATGGGTAATCTTTTGAAAACGGTTTGATTTTTGTTAAATTGTGTTAAAATAGTCTTTAGCATCTTGCAAATCATATGTTTCTTATACTAGTATATAACCGAAGCTATACAATTGTGAAATAAAGCATATCTTGTGCTTGATGTTTTTTTAGCTAGCCTATGTTCTAGCATAGCATACAGCTACCCGATTAGCTTAGTTTATACACCACGGTTGCACTTACCCTACATCTTAAAAGCCCTAGCCCCACTTTAATGTTTATACAATTAAAAAATCCTGTTGTATTTATTTTGTGCACCTGTTCTGTATATTATTTTTTTTAATTCTTTATTATTTACATTATATGTACATTACCATGTTATGATTTTGTATTGGTACTTAGTTTATCAATTGAAATCATTTACAATATGTTAGGCATGTTATTGCTCCCATTATAGCAATCAATTACTTTTGATCAGGCATTTAAAACAGCTACCACGTTGGATCCTAAGCGGACACTATTTCACAGGGAGACAGGATTTCTCATGACACCTGTCCCTTCGTTAAAATAGCAATTTTCTCACGATTTACAAATAGTTCGAAACATTTGGAATATTGTAAGTACTCAACTTTAAAATGAATTTAGCTTAATTTTAATAATAAATTATTTTTTATTAATTCTAGTATTAACATGATCCTTCAGAAATCATTCTAATATGATGATTAATTTATTATTATTTTCAATGCTGAAAACATATTTATGTGGATAATATTTTTTTTTCAAGATTTTTTTACAAGAATAGAAAGTTCAAAATAGAACAGCATTTATTTTAACTTAATGTGTCCTTCCTTGCTGAAAATTATTAACTTCCTTAAAATAATAATAATAATATTATCTTACTTGAATGGTATTGTACATTATTCAAAATGTAATGTATTTGATCAAATAATATTCACAATATAATAAGATAAATATTGATAAAATTCAGAACTTTTCCTCCAATGGACCTTTTCCTGTATTGGTTTACTACTCAGTTGTAACTGTAACAACAATGTATTCATCTTAGAAGAGCCTTTAATGGAAACTAGTGGCTTCATCTTGTTTACAACACGATTTATGTTTAAGTCTGCCAAATGCGCATTGTATTCATGTCAACAACCTAAACATCAATTAACCCTGTGAATTCCTGACCCTGCTTACTGGATTTCACATTCCAACCCCACAACATTTTAAACGCAAATACCTCTCATTTCTGAGAAGAGTCATTTTATAAGACTAGAGAAGCCAAGAGCAACAACAACAACAAAAAAGCCACAATCAAAGCTGTTTACATAAACAACAACTTGAAATGGAGTGCATCGAAGTACAAAATGCGACAACTAAGATATACTTAGCCTGGAAACTTAAATTATTTAACAAACAGTACCGATGCATAAGATCCAAGTGGAAACCAAAAATAAGGATGTAAATAATACATATAGATATAGACCATCAGAGTACAGCAGCTTAACGGTCACTTGCCCTTTGACACATCAGGTGACAACATGCGTTCACCATAACAGCATATCACTACTTTTGTGTTGAGTAAACACGGTTTGAAAGGTATGTCGAGTCACAACAAAGAAATGGAGAGAAAGGCTTATGTGGGTGATACGGAGTCCTTTACACAGGAGATGTGGGGGCTTCTAAGATAGGCTTTGTTGATGGACTCAAGCTCGACACTGTACTACACATACCTCAATTGTTGCCCAAATCTGTTTAAGTCCATTTCCTGTTCAGCCACAATTTGTGGAATGTCAGGCCGCAGTCCTACTATGGTCTGTGTTCACAACTGGGTGACAGCATGTTTAAAAATTACACCATCCAACTTACATTTAAACAACAGACTAAACCTATTAAAGGGATAGTTCACCCTGAAATGAAAATAGTCATCTTGTACTCACCCTGCTGTTGTTCTAATGCCCTTCTAGACAACACTTTTTCGGACCTCAAAAGGAGAAATTTTGAAAAACATCCTGTACGCGCTCCTCCATATAATGGCAGTGAAGGGCGACCAGGTTAAAACTTTACAAAAAGGATACAAAAGTATCACGTAACGATACATTGAGACGTGTGCCATATATGGAAAGGAGGCATACTATAAGGCTTTGCAAGAAAGAAACCTTATTATTCAAAATACTGAGCTCGGCCATTATTATGGAGTAAAAGATGACTATTTTCATTTCAGGGTGAACTATCCCTTTAATAGGCACACTAACTCAAACAATATAATGTATGCATTTAAATACATACGTCACGGCTGCATTCTTCTACAGAGCATAACGGCATAACCTCATATCGCGGTTTGGTATTTCAGTCAGAAAATATTCCCTGGTTCAGACATCATTTTGTGATTGCGCAGAGCAATAAGTGAACATCACGAGCCAGAGTGATTTCTCAGTGCCTGTTGAAGGAATGATTCCCTGAAGAGCAATCGTAAAACAGCTTTATGGGATGACTGTGATGTTGTAAAATGAAAGCTTAAGCCTGATCAGACAACAGTGTTTTCATGAACTCCAGAGATCAATGCTATATCGCAGTCAGAGACAGGTTTGCATCACTGACTGTGAAGTTTAATTAACTCCACATCATCTCATTAACAAGGTACCATCTTCAAGTACCATTACGACCAATAATAACACTACTTACTGATGCTGCCGAGCAATGAAATATAACACTTCCTGTTTTGAATAGGTTACTTTAGAGCAGTGGTTAAAGCCTTTACAGACCCAGAAACCCTCAAAGTAACGGTCATTAAGAAATTAGACATTAGCACATTATAAAACGCTTAAATAATTCAACTTAAAAAATGGTTAGTTAGGAATACCATGAACATTATTGTTGAGGTTGAAAGGTTGAAAAGAGGTTCATCTTGCACAATCAAACCGTCACACTATAGAACAGTTTGCCATATATATTATAGACTTTATGTGATGATATGTAAATATACGGTATGGTCTCATATGAGCGCTCTAGCAGTGAACGGTTGTGAATTCCATTTCCTAGAGTCTCTAACTTGTAGTGGTAACTGAAAGTTTGAAAATGCTGTTGAAACATTTACACATGAAAAAGGACATACTTTTATTACAATATAGATTAATTATTCAACATGTAATTAATAAAACAACAAAATTATACATGTACCTTTTATAAACTCCTCCAGCATGCTTGTATCATAATATAGCTGAATTATTCAACATTTAATAAAATATGCTGCTTTTTTATTTTATTTAAACAATGCCATTGTATAAAACTTTATCTTTTTAAACTCTTTGGCATATTGTATTATTATACAGCTGCTGCATTATTTAATAATTAATGATGTACCTTTTTTTTTTTGGTAAATACTTTACCTTTTTTAAACTCCTCGAGCATGGCATCCAGCTTTGTATCATTGAAGACAAAATGCAGAGGGTGGCTGTAGAACTTGGTGATGGTTTTCAGCGGCGTGCAGTCATCTGGATCCACAAAGGCCAGGTCCTTGACAAACAGCAGGTCCACAATATGACATCTCTCGCCCTCATACACAGGTATGCGCGTGTAGCCACTCTCCATGATCTCAGACATGGTGTTGAAGTCCAGGATGGCATCACCGGCAATCATGAAGCAGTCTCGCAAAGGCGTCATGACATCCTCCACAGTTTTAGTCCTGAGCTCCAGAGCACCCTGGATTATGTTGAGCTCCTCTTTCACCAGGTCATTATAAGGATCTGTCACCCTGAGCATCTCCAGCAGCTTTTCCCTGTTGTACACAGTGCCTATCTCCTGCCCCAGCACGTGGTCCAGGAGTTTACTGACGGGGTAGGACGCAGGGAAAGTGAGGATCATGAAAAATTTAGTCAGGAATATTGTGTTCGCGCCCACGGCAAGCCCATGCCTGGAGCAGATGGCTTGTGGCACGATTTCGCCGAATATAACGATCCCTATAGTGGACACCACCACCGCGATCAGCCCCGACCCTGCGATGTCATCGAGCAGTATGGTCAGAGTGGTGTTGACCAGAACATTTCCTAAAAGCAAAGAGCACAGAAGGTAGTTTCCCTGGCTTCGGACTGGCTCGATCTTCTTCGCGTAATTCTTCTCCTTCTCAGTCCCGCAGTTTTGGACGATTCGGAGCTCCATGGGATCCAGCGCCATCAGCCCCAGATTCAGTCCGCTGAACATGCCGGACAGACACAACAACATGGCAATAAAAATAACTTGCAGCCAGAAAGGCAGCAGGAACTTTTTCTCCTCCACCACGAGCACTTTAGTGTCATGCCCGTCGTGATAGAACCAGGTGTTCTCGGACCATGAGTCCTGCGCGCCAGGTGTTGTGGCGGCGATGCACAGGAAATACAGTTTACTCTTCTCTGTTTTTCGCAGAGGCTTCACCTCAAGTTCAATAATCCCAGATGTCTTTCTGTTTACCTCCACGTTAGGAAGGATGATGATATCGGAGGATCGGATGCCGCAGGGATGCGAGGCAGGTGCGTCTCCGGGGCTCTGGCTCTCCGCAGGTGCGCTGCTGCTGCTGCTATGTTCCGTAAAGGCGAGTTTGGACCACGTCTCGTTGTTGATGTTTTGCCCATAGACCCTTAACCTGACCCGAGATCGCTCGCTGACGCGCAAAACGCCTCTGTCCATAAACGACACCTCGTCGGTGTCCTCGAGCCGGAGGCCAATGATGACAGTCTCTTCTGGCGCGTCTTTGCCATCAACGCTACTGATCAGACAACTCATGACAATTAAGAATATAACAGTCAATGATCTAGCCCGGTTCAGCGCCGCCATATTAGAAGTGGGCACTGCGGTCCATTGCTCTGCCATGTTGACAATGGGCAGACTTTGGTCAATGAATGTAGGATGCCACAGTCAGAGGGAATCCGCGTCCGCCCTCATCCTCTCTTTAGCCGTCCTGACATCAAGCAACAAGGCCGGCATTACTCACCGCGTATCGCTGCCTCTCTGCACCACGATGACACACCAGCACGCTCTGTGTGAACTGCTCTGAGTACAGATGCCTAATGACGGACGTTCGTTTTGACCAATCCGGTAGCGTATGCAAATTGAGCCCGGGCGCATCCAATGACATCGCGCGAGATGTCGGTGGAGAGGCGGTGCTATCAGCCTTAAACCCGGTAGTGGGTGTTTCCAAAGACCAATCAGCGGGTAAAATAAGCAGTACCTAAAAGGTGGGCGTGGTCGCCGGCGGCCAACGGTATGTCACCATTGAAACTACTGGCCAATAAATCGCATTAACGTATTGAAATGTCGGGGTTAATTCTGAAAGAAAGATAAAAAAAGCATAGTATGACAGGTTTCGTAGGGTAAATCATACATGAGGAAATATACAATAAATTAACGGAACAGAATGAAAAGATTCACTTTCGATTTGCTTGCAAGCGCGTGCGCCAGATAAACCAACTCGTAACGCCTCCTTCATGTGTTCATGATGTCACTTTCCGCAAGACGTCAGGGAAAGTCTGTTTTTGATCCACTTGTCCTGACATTTCATCCTACCCGTCAGATTGTCCTATCAGGGCTTACTGCGCATGCCCACATCAATATTTTTTATTTTTATTTTTTATATTTACATTTTGGGTAGGTTTAGGGGTAGGTATGTATGTAGGTATGGATATTAATGAATATTAATAAAGCAAATCGCATTAATATGATTCTGGTAGCACAATCTGATAGTTAGCATTTTACATCCATATTTAATATTTGTTTATTTAAAATATTTACATAGTTTTTAGGGTTCAGGGAAGGGGTAGGTATGGATATTAATAAAGCCTCAAATCAGATGAATATGATGCTGGTAGCAAAATCTGACAACTAAGGTAGGACAAATCGACAGAACACCCCTCACAGAACCACTAAATTCAACAGCAAAGCAAGTCGTTTGTGATGTTTCAGAAATTGATAAAAGAGCAAAGTTGGATACTATACATTAAGATTGTGATTTTTCATCGGCCTTTGTTTAATTGGCTTTATTCTGTCACCCATTGGATATGAACAAACTATACATTTCACATTTACATCTATATTTTAAAATTAAAACAATAGCTATTGTTTAGAACTACATGATATTCACGTGGGGAAAAACTCATTCTAAACCTCTTATTTTGACTATTTTGTATTTAAGCATTTTTAGTATTTTAATTATTCCCTAAGTGAAAGTAGCACAAAAACGTCTTTGTAATCTCAAGATGTATATGGAAGCCCTTTAAAATGTGACAAAACAACCCGAAAACAGTACAAATGTAAAATTGCTAAATGTATGTAGGCTCGTGCAAATAAGTTTGAGGGGTTGGAGTTATGATTGGAAACAATGTGATATTGACTGTGTTGGAAAACGGTTTCTATTTCTATTAGCTTATATGAGCATGCAGTATGAAATCAACAGGAATATGTATAAAATAATATATAGACTATACAATATTGAAAAACGAAATCCTATTGTAATCTTCACAGACTATTTATTTGCCCTGTAATGTGTTTGGCTGCTGTTTTGCCTATAGAGGGAGCCAAAACCCTAACAATAAACCATATTGACTACATATGATATAGATTTGAAAAGCTTAGCTCTTTATTATGCAGTATATCAATGCCATATTTTAAATGAAAACTGGTATTTTGCAAAGATTAATCAATTAAATAATAAAGATAAAACTAAAATGGAATATTTTTAAATGAGGGATTCTTATTGTGTGAGAAAGCATTCCACATAAACCAGTGTAAGGAATATGTTATATATATATGATGGCATAAAACATTATCCTTTTGAAAATCATCCTAATAGTAATGATTAAATCAAGACTTGCTTTTACATAAGCTCTTGGCAGGTTGCAAGACTACATTATTATAGACCTTGGTTACTGATAAGTTGAACTACGGGAGGTACAAAACATTCTTTCCAATTCAAGGTCTTCCATGATCCTGTATGAATGGGCAGATGTGCAAAGTGCAAGACCATTTAGCAAGCACTTACAATGAAATTGTATTTATTGTAGCTGTTGATATTGCATAACTATATTTTTCTCAACACTTCTATTTTTTCTCTCTTGAATTAATCATTATTTTATTAAAAAGTTATGTAACGGTCAACATATTATAAATGCAATTGTTACAATACGTTACAATTTTGAAATCAGTATAGTCTTTGATCCTCAGTTATATTTTGACTGAAATATAAAAAATATATGCACAACTCTTGCAGATACAAGTCAAAACTTTGTTGAAGTAGATAGTTATGCTCAAGGCCTCGCTCTAGGTCTAGGACATCCATCTGCTTGCCCTTGCAGAGGAGCTGCTGACATTGCATGTGGGATAAACGTTATCATTTATACCCCCATGTTGGACTTTCAACAAAGGTCACATTTCATCCATTTGACATAGTTTTCCACATATATTTTATAAGTTGCTCCAAGCTTACACACACACACACACACACACACACACACACAAAAATTAGCAAAATGTGCAGAAACAATTAATGTGCCATTTTATACAAATATAATCAAGTTTAGTACAACAACACCATAAACTAAGACATAAATAAATTAACAAGCAAATACAATGTGTACAGTTGGTGTACAGAAAATTCAAGATATAAAAGTCTAAAAGCAAATGTTCTTTATCAAATTTATGCTTAAAAGATGAGACAAAAACAGTGCATACTGTTTTGACATTGTACTATCATTTCAAAAAGACAAATATGAATACTGGAAAGTCTCAAATTATGATAAAAATCAATGAAATTTCATTTCATCAAGTGTCTTAGCTGGTCCTGCAGGTTTTTCGAGTGTTCTACACTGTGAAAGACATTAAAGATGAAGAGTTATTTTATATATATTATATATATATATATATATATATATACACATTATATATATACATTATGTATGAATGTTTAGACCAATTCAAACAAACAAATAAACATAATTATGTATTTTTTGCATACAATTTAATGTAAATACTATGACTTACTTCTTTTGAATGGCCTCTTGCCTGGATTTAAGAGGTAAAGAAATATATTAGACTCTCTTATATATAGGAATTTATTTTGGGACTATAGAGAGCAAAAAGGTTAAATTAATCAAAACTTAATTTTGTAACGAAATTCATACATAGGCACTCGTTTACTAATTAGGTTATTTTACCCATTTATAGCCTTAGGATCTAAGGGTGTTTAAAATCACGAGATACATGAGTGTGTCCAAATCTTTGACTGGTAGTAGGGATGCACAATATATCTGCCACCATATCACTATCAGCCGATTTATGTTAATGTTTTATTATCGTAATTGGCCAGATAATAAAATTTGGCTGATATATTAAAGCCGATAAGTAATTGATTTTTTCCTTTAGCTGAGACACAAGAGATGTGCCCTGCTTGCCATGATGGTTTCAATTGCTTGAATATGATTGGAATCACTTTTTTAAAAAAAAGTGCAACATGTACAGCACAAGTCTGTCATATAGGCTACATAAAATTATAATGAGAATATCATTATAATTGTGTGCTTGGGACATTCAATGGGGGCTTTCAATGGTGAGACTTTTGTTTTTGTAACCAGGCTCTCAAAAATGATATAACAATTTGGATTTTTATATTTTTAAAAATCACCTGTCGCCTTTGGCTTGGCTTGCTCAGTTGGGGACACAAATTTTCAACTAAATATCCAAATTAATCTAATTAGTAAACTACATTAACTATATAAACTAAATTACTGATCTGCCCACATTGTCACTGTATGATAATTGACATGAGCTGATGACATCACCGTTTTCTCCGGAGCGGCTGTACGGCCGAATTATTTTCCTGTTTAACACTGAAGCTGCTTTGAAAAAAGCACTATATAAATAAAGTTGATTTTTATATATACAGTGAGGAAAATAAGTATTTGAACACCCTGCTATTTTGCAAGTTCTCCCACTTAGAAATCATGGAGGGGTCTGAAATTGTCATCGTAGGTGCATGTCCACTGTGAAAGACATCATCTAAAAAAAAATATCCAGAAATCACAATGTATGATTTTTTAACTATTTATTTGTATGATACAGCTGCAAATAAGTATTTGAACACCTGTGAAAATCAATGTTAATATTTGGTACAGTAGCCTTTGTTTGAAATTACAGAGGTCAAACGTTTCCTGTAGTTTTCACCAGGTTTGCACACACTGCAGGAGGGATTTTGGCCCACTCCTCCACACAGATCTTCTCTAGATCAGTCAGGTTTCTGGCCTGTCGCTGAGAAACACGGAGTTTGAGCTCCCTCCAAAGATTCTCTATTGGGTTTAGGTCTGGAGACTGGCTAGGCCACACCAGAACCTTGATATGCTTCTTACAGAGCCACTCCTTGGTTATCCTGGCTGTGTGCTTCGGGTCATTGTCATGTTGGAAGACCCAGCCTCGACCCATCTTCAATGCTCTAACTGAGGGAAGGAGGTTGTTCCCCAAAATCTCGCAATACATGGCCCCAGTCATCCTCTCCTTAATACAGTGCAGTCGCCCTGTCCCATGTGCAGAAAAACACCCCCAAAGCATGATGCTACCACCCCCATGCTTCACAGTAGGGATGGTGTTCTTGGGATGGTACTCATCATTCTTCTTCCTCCAAACACGTTTAGTGGAATTATGACCAAAAAGTTCTACCAAAAAGTTCTACCACATGACTTTCTCCCATGACTCCTCTGGATCATCCAAATGGTCATTGGCAAACTTAAGACGGGCCTTGCCATGTGCTGGTTTAAGCAGGGGAACCTTCCGTGCCATGCATGATTTCAAACCATAACGTCTTAGTGTATTACCAACAGTAACCTTGGAAACGGTGGTCCCAGCTCTTTTCAGGTCATTGACCAGCTCCTCCCGTGTAGTTCTGGGCTGATTTCTCACCTTTCTTAGGATCATTGAGACCCCACGAGGTGAGATCTTGCATGGAGCCCCAGTCCGAGGGAGATTGACAGTCATGTTTAGCTTCTTCCATTTTCTAATGATTGCTCCAACAGTGGACCTTTTTTCACCAAGCTGCTTGGCAATTTCCCCCCGTAGCCCTTTCCAGCCTTGTGGAGGTGTACAATTTTGTCTCTAGTGTCTTTGGACAGCTCTTTGGTCTTGGCCATGTTAGTAGTTGGATTCTTACTGATTGTATGGGGTTGACAGGTGTCTTAATGCAGCTAACGACCTCAAACAGGTGCATCTAATTTAGGATAATAAATGGAGTGGAGGTGGACATTTCAAAGGCAGACTAACAGGTCTTTGAGGGTCAGAATTCTAGCTGATAGACAGGTGTTCAAATACTTATTTGCAGCTGTATCAAACAAATAAATAGTTACAAAATCATATATTGTGATTTCTGGATTTTATTTTTTAGATGATGTCTTTCACAGTGGACATGCACCTACGATGACAATTTCAGACCCCTCCATGATTTCCAAGTGGGAGAACTTGCAAAATAGCAGGGTGTTCAAATACTTATTTTCCTCACTGTATATATATATATATATATATATATATATATATATATATATATATATATATATATATATATATAAATGTTATCGGCTTTCAAATATAAATAATTATCGGTTATCGGACAATTTTCATATCGGTGCATCCCTAACTGGTAGTGCACAAGATGTTAATGTAGATAAATGCAGTATGTATACTCATATACTTACTGATATTGCAAGTGGGTCGTAATAATAGACATTTTCCGTAGACTCTGTAAGAATAAAGATACTTGGAGAAGTTAACCCTGCTTTATTAAAGAGGAAATAGGCTTACGACTAACAATAAAAAATAATAATATAAAAAATATGCTTTTATGTCACTTACATCTTCAGAATGCAGAATGGCATCTTCTTGAATTACCATATTTCTCGCTGCCTGACTGAGGAGCTGCAAAGTAGGAGACCGATGCAAATCGACATTAGTCAATTGTTAATAACCTAGTGTGTGCATGTATGAACATCATATGATACCCAATATTTGGTAGGCAATCCAAAAATGACTGGTAGTAAAATGATACGTTTTGAGGCTCGCCTCCGGTGTTTATTGCAGTAAGGAAACGGTTACAGAAACAATATCGCGTTAGAAAATGTTTCGCTTATTTACTTCTTGGCTCCGGGATCCTTTCAAAACTTGACGGGTTAGAGCGATCACATCTCCACTGCAAGTAGTGACTTTATCAGACAGTAAACCTTTAACAGATTGACCGAAACGCGATTGTGTCTCGGAGGAAGCCATCACTGTTTACTACGGGACCAGGAGAGGGACAATTTAAAATGTGAACGCGAATGACGAGTCATCGATGGCACTGGCGAGAGGAAGTTTTTTTTAGTTACTTTGAAAAATATATCTAAAAAAATATTAAAGCAAAGTCAAGCTATTTGGCACATGTCATTTTGTGCTGTGAAACCTATAACATAAGAACAATTATTTAACATAAGTTTATAATGTATAGCATTAAAAGTAACGTTAGGTCTAACACATTTAAAAACATCAGATGTCAATAGCCTACTGTTACTAGAGTTAAATATTACTATATGATTTTTTATTATTTCATTGTTACGCTAATTTTAAAAGGGAACGGTAACGTAGCATAGCCTAAACATAGACATATCTATTCGTTTATAGGCTAAACCAACATTTATAAGATATTTTTATTTATATTTTGTTATTCATTTTGTCTATGTGATTTTAATGTTTATTTAATGTTATTGCCTTATGTTTGTATGTTATTATTTCTATAAAATTGCAAAAACCACACAAAACAAGATTTTAATTTATATCGAAACCCCCAGTGAACAGAACACAAGACATATTCAAGACAACTTCATACAAAGTTGAATCTATGTTCATTTTAAGAAGGTAATATTTGAATTATGTATTTAACTTCCCTTTCAAGTGGTATTTATCAAATTAACAATATTAAATAATACAGTAGGCTTTTTTCTGGCAATGAAATGCTATTTCTGAAAACACTAAAATAACTATAATTCACAAAGTTAAGCTAAAAGTTAATGTTAGATTGGTTAAATTAAAGAGTAAAATATCCCCTTTGTAAATGGGGAACCAATCAGCAGCTTTGTTGAAAACAGCCCCGATGACACTTAGATAGATGAAGCTAAACTATTTCAGGGTCAAGGAGGTGGCATTGAAGATTTTGCATAAAAGTCTCCCGTCGGCTTGCTCAAACGGGCATACTGTTTTGGATAGAGCTGCTGGACACTTGGTTGAATGAATACTGACAATGTCTGAACCACTCATCCTGCCATGGCTTCTCTGTTCATGTCTGTTATCTGCAGTAACTCTGGCTGCGCTGTATCTCAAAAGGAAGATGAATGGATTTGTGCCAGGCGACAGATCTCCTCCGAGCCTCCCCTCATTGCCCATCATTGGGAGTCTTCTCAGTCTAGTGAGCGACAGTCCTCCACACATCTTCTTTCAACAGCTGCAGAAGAAATACGGAGATCTTTATTCCCTCATGATGGGCTCCCACAAAATCCTTATCGTGAACAACCACCATCATGCAAAAGAGGTCCTGATCAAAAAGGGAAAAATATTTGCAGGGAGGCCACGAACTGTAAGTAAACTGCACCACTTGCATCAGCAACTGAATTTCACTAATAAGATTGGTTTTTTTAAACGCTTTTTATAATTGTCTTCAAGGTTACAACGGACGTGTTAACTCGAGATGGGAAAGATATAGCGTTTGCTGACTACAGTTCCACATGGAAGTTCCATCGGAAAATGGTGCATGGAGCTCTTTGTATGTTTGGAGAAGGTTCAGTTTCTATTGAGAAGATGAGTGAGTAGGCTATAACTGCAGCTGCCGACATGATATTATACAAACACGCAAAGAAGCTACACAAAGAACCTGCTACCCAATACTTCTTCTCCAGTTTGCAGGGAGGCGAGCTCCATGTGTGAGGCGTTGACTGAAACCCAGAACAGCGCTGTGGATCTGGCACCGGAGCTGACGCGTGCCGTCACAAACGTGGTGTGTGCCTTGTGTTTCAACTCCTCATACAAACGTGGGGATGCTGAGTTTGAGTCCATGCTCCAGTACAGCCAGGGTATCGTGGATACAGTTGCCAAGGACAGCTTGGTGGATATTTTCCCATGGCTGCAGGTGAGATTTAATTCAATATGTGTCTTATAGCTAAAAGAATGATCAATGCAGTGCAAAATTTGGGGTCGAATGTTTTTGAAAGTCTGCATTTATTTGATCAAAAGTAAAACAGTTATTGCGATTTAAAATAACTGTTTTCTATTTTAATATTATTTTTAATATATAATTTATTCCTGTGATGGCAAAGCTGCATTTTCAGCATCATTACTCCAGTCTTCAGTGTCACATGATCCTTCAGAAATCATTCTATTATGCTGATTTGATGCTCAAGAAACATGTATTATTATTATTATGTAGAAAACCGTTGTTCTGCTTAATATCTTTGTGGGAACAAGGAAGGGCGGTTTTCACAGCGATGCCATTGAAAACCATTTTGGGTTCCCCAAACAAAAGTTCTTAAAATAACCATGTTTTTCTTAGGGTAAAGAACATTTGAATAATATAAAGAACCTCTTTCCACTAAAAAAGAACCTTTTGTGGAATGGGAAGGTTCCATGGGTTTTTCAAACCTTTCTTTTTAGGAGGATTTATTTGAAATATATCTTTTGTAATAATGTATTTCTCAATAAACATATTAATTTCTTTAAACTTACTGAGCCCAAACTTTTGAATAGTAGTGTGTAGATTAAAGTTATGACACTCGGCAAATGGTTTAACTAAAATCTAAAAATCCAAAACAAACTAAAAATAATTTTGTCTGGTTTTGAATTCTAATACATTACTATGTATTCCTTCCTCCAAGATATTCCCAAATAAAGACCTCAGAATCTTAAGAGAGTGTGTTTCCATCAGAGACAAATTGCTTCAAAAGAAATACGAGGAACACAAGGTAAACAAAAATATTCTGTGTAGTCTGTAACTAACATGGGATCATGCAGACTCAATTCTTTGTCAATTCCCTGGGATTTGTCTCCCTCTACAGGTGGATTACAGTGATAACGTCCAGCGGGACCTCTTGGATGCACTTCTGAGGGTCAAACGCAGTTCGGAGAATAACAACACCAGCACTCGTGATGTTGGGTTAACTGAAGACCACCTGCTCATGACTGTGGGGGACATCTTCGGGGCAGGGGTGGAAACCACGACCACTGTATTGAAATGGTCAATAGCTTACCTTGTCCATAATCCACAGGTAAATAAAGCTGCTCACAGCTGAGCTGGCCTGGATGTACTGAATCAATTCATTTTTTCTTGTAATAAAACATTGCATTTGACATCAGGTGCAGAGAAAGATTCAGGAGGAGCTTGACAATAAGATTGGGAAAGACAGACACCCTCAGCTCAGTGATCGAGGGAATCTGCCTTATCTAGAGGCCACTTTAAGAGAAGTCCTGAGGATCCGACCCGTCTCCCCACTCCTCATCCCTCATGTGGCGCTCCAAGACTCCAGGTATTAACACTAAATGATAACAATACTTTTATTCATCAAGGATGCATTAAATTGATCTAAAAACATGTATAATGTTACAAAACATATGTAAGTGATATGCAAAGCAATACATAGTCAATCACCCACCCCTATGAATTCTATAAAAAATACAAAATTAAGTTTTGTTTACGGTTCTATTTCAAATAAAACTTTTGGTGAATAGAAAGAAATGACATATTAGGTTTTGTGAGTATATGAGAAAAAAATCGCACTGACCCTAAACTTTTGAACTGTTTATTTAATGATCATTGTTTGAAACACCCTCATTAGTTTGCAAAACTTTTCAACCCTATTGAAAATGAATAGAAATCAAAACTGTTCATATAAAATACTGTAGAGTCGTGACGTCTTCTCTGCTCTCTTGTTCAGTGTGGGAGAATACACTGTGCAGAAAGGGACCCGAGTCATTATTAATCTGTGGTCTTTACATCACGATGAGAAGGAATGGAAAAATCCTGAGCTGTTTGACCCAGGTGAGAATCTGCAACGACATCTTAAAAGCTGTGTGTGTCTGTGAAAGTTACTAAAACACTGCATCTTCTGACAGGACGATTTCTGAACAAGGAGGGTGATGGTTTGTGCTGCCCATCGGCCAGCTACTTGCCATTCGGTGCTGGAGTACGTGTTTGTCTCGGTGAGGCCCTGGCAAAGATGGAACTCTTCCTCTTCCTGTCGTGGATTTTGCAAAGTTTCTCGCTAGAGATGCCCGCTGGCCAGCCTCTGCCCAACCTCCAGGGCAAGTTTGGTGTGGTTCTTCAACCCGAGAAATACAAGGTCATCGCTAAACTAAGAGTAGACAGGGAAAAATTCCCACTGCAGCACTGCTGAGTAAATGTATGTCTTTTCTACTCATTTGTAAGCATGTTTTTTTATGAAGCCAACTATCAAATATCACAAATCAGACATAAATAAAAAGCATATTTTGAGACATTGTGAACAGTAATTGAATAAAGTGCAGACGATGGGTTTTGGAAGTAAAAATCCAATTAATTTTCTTCATAGCGGAATAGAACACAAAGTTATAAACCTTTACTGTGAGTTACGAGGTTGTTAAAGGGAACTAACCCTTTAATCAATGGTATATATTTTTTATTCAAGCCATTAATCTGCATTATATAAACCTTTTTTTAAATAATTGTGTTTAATGGTGTAAGTCCTGGTGGAAAACTACATTACCCATTATTCTGCAAAGAGAATGACATCAATCTCCCTACACTCTTAAATACTTAAATATTTGTCTGTACCGGTCAAAAGTTTGGAAACATTACTAGTTTTAATAGTTTTTAAAGAAGTATCTTATGCTCATCAAGCCTACATTTATGATAAAAAAAATACAGAAAAAAACTGTAATATTGTGAAACATTATTGCAATTTAAAATAATGGTTTTCTATTGTAATATACTTTAAAATATAATTTATTTCTGTGATGCAAAGCTGAATTTTGGAAGCCATTACTCACATTAGTGTCACATGATCCTTCAGAAATCATTCTAATAACATTTTTGCTGCTGAAACAATTATTACAGGTTCCAAAAAAATATTAAGCAGCACAACTCTTTCCAACATTGATAATACTGGAGTAACAAATCAGCATTTTAAAATGATTTCTGAAGGATCATGTGAAACTGATGATGCTGATAATTCAGCTATGCATTACAGAAACAAATTATATTTCAAAGTATATTAAAATAGAAAAATCGCAATATTTAGGGTTTTTTTTCTGTATTTTTGATCAAATAAATGCAGGCATTAAAAAACCAATTAAAAATAGTAATGTTTCCAAACTTTTGACTGGTACTATATATACCTGTAATGTACTGTAATGTAGGCATTTTTACTATAAACATCATTTCTATTTTTATTTATGTTGTCTCTTCTTTCACTCATTAAAGTGAATTAGCGAGTCTTGTACCTTTTGTCTTTTTGTCCAATTTTCAAATACTTTTTTGCATCAAATCAAAGTTTGTAATGTTGTGATTCACCTTGTAGCTGGTTGTCTTGGTTTTTAACTCTTTCACAGACTTTTTTTTAAAAATTCCTATGGGAAAAAAACAAAAAAACTTCTGGAACCAAGGCCACTAAAAAAAATAATTAAACCACTCACAGAAATGAATTGGTTTTAATAGCATTTTTTTTATTCATATGGAACATTCTTTGATACTCTTTAATTTGGTTGAGTCTTCTTATAAAATGCAGAAAATACAGTTTTATATAAAAAGAAAGTGACTACAGATACAAAACTAAAACGTAGTACCAGGCTTCAATCAAAGCTTAAGAAAAAAAAAAGGAATTGGCTTGCAAAGCCTTCGTCACCTTCAAGCACTCACACACTCATCACTCGGTGTCAAAACAGTGCAATGACAACTTATTTAGGCAAAATGAACACGTCTCATTCACAGTGAGCTACCCAATATAGTAACTCAGATTTCCACTTTTAGTCAATACCTTTGGTCTCAAACATCAAAGGACGAAAGAAAACAATGGAGACTAGAGCTACAAAAAGAACAACATGAGCATTGTTTCCGCAACAGATGATGAACTCCTCACTGAACTGACTTCATAAATGATTATGACTGCTAACTATAATGATATAACTAGTCTAAATCAGAACACTCGATATTTGGATTAGCCCAAAAGTACTGCTACATTAATGTTTTCAAAGGCATTATGTCTGTGTTGGAATTTGCCTTCCAAAACCAGTTTTTCCAGCTAACATACTAGGAACCTAATTTACCAGCCACATCATGTTTGAAAGAAAATGAGCCACCGTTACGCAGGAACACTCTGATCTGGAGATCAACAAGGCCGGAAAGCCATCTGTGCCCAAGCCAAGACTGACTACCTGCTAATCCAAACCAAAGGTCAAATAAACACAGTGGCCTGAAGAACGATCCACTTAAAGGAATCCACTATGACACTCTCTCTCTCTCTCTCTCTCTCTCTCTCTCATACACACACACACAAACTTTGGACAGTCTCACCGCCACGGAAAAACAAATCTCAAACTCATCATGAACCCGACATAAGTGCTACACTAGCATGACAGTAACCTTACCTGATCTGCTACAATAAAAAGATTATTTTATGCAATAAGGCCTATACATTAGTTACTGTTAGTGGTGCAAGAGTTCCCTTACAGTGTTAAGATACAAACAGAATTTAAAAGCACTATGGGAGAGTACAGAAATAAAATGAAGGCAAAAAAACAAACATGTCTATGGAAGGCTTATCAAGTGAACCTTTCAAACAAGAAATTACCATTGACCAAAATTCACTCATGCTGGCCCTTCATTATTTTATGCAGAAATTCACCTCATACTGTACTCTTTAAGGCATATTAAAACTACTCGAATCAACAAAGGCACCTATTGTAAATGTACAAGCTGGGTTCAATCTATATACAAAGGTATTTTCAGCCTTCATTTGAAAAGTCTTTGCATTATGAACTTCAAAATGTATTACTATATTCAGTTTATGTCTGTGGATCTATTGAGTTTCTGCAAATAATCATGCAAAATATTGGATAGAGACAGAGACCACGTCATACAATGATGAAACAAAATGACAACCATACCCTAAGGAGCATGTTCACTTACTGATATAAAGAGACAAAACAAAATTGGAAAATAACTTTCCTTCATTTTTCTGAATAGCATCATGCAGAAAAAATAAAGATACGCAAGACAAAAAACAACAACAACTGAATATTAAAGCTCTGAAGTGTTGGCAGACTGCTCTGTGGCCGTCTTTTCCATTTTTTTGTGCACAATATAACCTTAAAGGAATAGTTCACCCAAACATGAAATTTTTTTATCAAATATTTCATGTCTGTCCAAACCCAGACGACTTTCGTTTTTCTTTAAAACACGCAAATTAAGATATTTTTAATGAAATCTGACATTTAAGTACCTCCATTGAAATTCCACCTAAACTTTTAAATATTTTTAAGTTCATAAAATGAGATTGTAAAACGAATCCATATGAATCAAGTGGTTTAATCCAAGTCTTCTGAAGAGACACGATCCCTTTATATGAAGAACAGATTAAATGTAGGCTTTTATTCACATATAAACATTGATCAACGAACATAGAGTAGCAGAAGTACTTGCACTTGCTTGACACATAAGAAACCTCATCAGTTGTCACATATCATGCAAGAACGTTTAAGCTTGATTACCATATTTAATGTGCTCCATGTATGTGCATATGGATTTACTTGGAAAAAAAGAAGGATGACCTTTTAGTAACATCATAGTTTTGGTGGAAAGGATTTTCAAAAGAGCAAGTAAAATCTCTGAGGCTTCATTAAAAATATCTTCATTTGTTTTAAAGATGAAAGTAACGCATGACAGGGATTTCATTTTAAGGGAAAACCATCTGTTTAAGTAATTAAAAATTCAGGAGCAAAAACCAGCACATATCAATATCCCCGACTTTGAGTGCCAGCTTCATCTCAGGGGGCAATCGGCCCCCAAAAACCAACAAAAAGCCTTAAATCTACAGGCATCGAGCTCGATAAGGCTATAAACTGGAGAATTTCCCCTGTGGCTTTGATCGTGACCTCTCTGTGAGGAAACAGACCTATTAACGTCTTTAATAGATTACCCTATTAATCCATAAAACAGTGAGGACTCGCACATTAATGCCCTTTTAAAACTCTTGCGCACACACACGAAAAGTACACCCAAAGTGACATAGCTGACAGTACAAACTGATGTAGCTCAAGAAAGTAAAGGGAGACAGCAGTCTAAAGTAAGTCTCTGCTGGAACTGGTTGTGCTCAACTCTGCGGGTCCGTGTTGTTGCCATGATGTGGAACGTCCTGTTCATTGATAGTGTGCAGATGGAGGCAGACTGGAGGTCGCGGAGACTCTCTATGCTCCAGAGGCACGTCTGAGGCAGCCAGGCCCTGCTCCTCATCCCTGGGACCCAGGGGAGGGCTGTTGCCGCGGGGGTTGCAGCTATCACAGAAGTCCTGCTCCTCAAGCTCCCCTCCGTCCATATCCCCCACAAGCTCTTTCATCTCCTCTTCCTCTCCGTCCCTGGGCCCCTGGCTGCACACACATACCTCAATCCCAGAGTCCCCTGTAAAGCGCCGGTGGCGCCCTGGAGTCTTGTCTTTGCTTTCAGGAGAACAGTCTTCTCCAGGTTCGGTCAGGTCCTCGCTGGAGCTTCCCTGTTTGACTGGGCTGTGTGAGGTAGCGCACGCCACCTGCTGGAGCTGCCTGTCCTCCTCTAGGCTGAGGTACTGTGGTTTGTGGGCATTTCTGGCAGGGTGGTGTGTGGTGGGAGAATGGGGCTGCTCTAGGCAGGGTCCCGGGGAACAGTTCTCAGATGCAGATGGAGCGGCGGGGCTGGATGGCAATGGAGGACAGAGCTCATCTGGTTGTTCAGAGCACAGGGGGTCCGTGTTGGTGGACTGGGCTGGCTGAGAGGCACTGTATGGAGGCGGGGGTGTCGGAGGTCTGTTCTCGACTTCCTCGTATGCGGGTAAGAGGTAGCCAGGCAGGAACCCTGGAGAAGAGGAAAAGAATATGATTTTGACAGCATTTGTTGACAGTGAACAGATCTACTATAATAAACAGATTATTTTCCCAGTTCAAACTCAGATATAATTGTAACCTATTTACAGTTATCACTGGACAGAAACTTTAAATTTTTTCCAACTTGTACAATTTTATGCATTCTGTAATAAACCCCACTGTACATAATACTGCATATTTAGTATATTCATATATTAGGTATTAGGGGTGTAACGGTACACAAAACTGACGGTTCGGTACGTACCTCGGTTTTGAAGTCCCGGTTCGGTATGGATTCGGTACAGCAGTTTTACAAAATAGCTTTTTATTAATTTTTATTCAACAGTGGTTTAATGAAAAAAATTGTGTCTGTCCTTAAATGAATTAAATTATAACTAAAAGTTTCTTAAAGATAATGCTGTAAACTATATAGGGAGCCCTTACTTACATATAGCTATTAAAGATTAACAACAGAGCCCACACTATTAGCCTAAATTCAGTTGCTATTTATTTTTAGATATAATAATCAACACTCATAAGCTTCACATAAGGCAGTTTTTGCATTAACTTCTAAATCTAATTATTTTTATTCGTTGTTGAAATATAATCATTTAGTGGCTGTAATTTTCATGACAGGTTTATTTAAACATACATTAAATAAACAAGACATCACTAACAGGCTAAGTAGTATATAATTAATATATATAGGCTAATATAATGAATATAACGGCTAATATAGTGCATGTATTCAGTGAAAGAGTTGATTTCTCTAGTGAGCTTACAGCTGTGGACACTGAATGACTTCTGAGTAAACGTGATTCTGCATGACATTGTTTACAAGCTGTTTTATTGTCTTTCCGCGGTTGAAACACAGATGGAGCGATTACACGACATATGATACATTTCAGTAAGTTGTAATGTATCCTCAACATACCTTAAGATGTATTAATTCATGTTTATTCTTTAGGAAGAGATGATCGCATTGACTCGCGCGCCGCGTGCTGCCTGCAAGTTGAACTGATACGTGATCGCATTGACTCGCGCGCTGCCGCTTTAAGTTGAACTGATAGGCGTCTATCAGTCACGTCACATTAAAGAGCGTTAAAACGGCATTTATCGTTTGAATTTCGTGATAAAATGGACTGAATACTTAATATGTTCGTGTGGGAACTCGGATTGAAGTGTTCCGCGCTTACAACAAGCCGACTGTTAACTGTTAAAGATTACATTCATAACAGTTCATACAATTCATAACCGTTCGGTACACGCGTGCACCGTACCGAAAGCCCTATACCGAAATGGTTCAATACGAATACGTGTACCGTTACACCCCTATTAGGTATACATTTTAGGATTGAACGATACATTTAAATTAAAAAAACAAAAACAATATGGCTTACACCTTGTCTACACTGGACGCAACAAAGCGACCGCTGCAAAGCAATTGTCCTTCATGTCAATGCGTCATAAATAGAACGAGGCATCAGTTTACTGTCGGGATGTGTCGTGTCTTGTCAGGCTACGCCACATCCAGCATGGACAACATCACCGATTATAATGGGTTATATTGTCTTGTCACATCACGCCGCTCACGTCCGATGTAGACATGGTGTTAGTGCGATTATCAAATTGCAAAGATTGCGATTTCAATAAATACATGTACTGTGGCAGTGTGTTCTTACATGTGAGCAGCTCTTTATCCGCCAGTGTTTGCAGTGAGTTTACAACGCTTTAATGCAGATTTAATGCAGATGTGCTAACCATCTTTTCAACAAATGAGAAGATTTAAAGGCTTGCTGTGGTAGTCAGTGTTAACAGTGTTACACTATATTTGGTCATGCACCGATGCATTATTTTTTAATTGAAATAAAAACCATTTAGTTCAGTTGCACAGCTACAATTATAAACTGAAATCGTCTGCTGTGCTCCATACAGCATGAGCTGCAGTCACAGCACAGTGCAGCAGTCAGTCAGATTTCAAATATCACATGACACAAGTAAGGAGAGATGACTGACAAGACAATGTTGGTGGATTTGGTGCGATCCTGAGAATCATTGAAAAATATCTTGTAAATCAGTATTGCTGTTCCCTATACACAAAGTATGCGTGACCGCAAATTCAGCGATTTCAACACCCCACATATAAATAGTTAGCCTGATGTTGTCATACTCAATTCTAGTCAGAATTTGAGTCTGATACTGCTCCGTTGGGCTGTGATTATGGGGCGTGTTTCAACCGAACCAGGAAAGACCTCAATTGGATAGACCTACAACCAATCAGAGCAACGGAGCGACGCATAACGTTAGTTGTCAACTGTCAACAGAACTCAACTGCACACATTGTTGCCAAGTCCACGGTTTTCCCGCGGGCTGTTTTTCCATGTCCGCGGGTTGAAGCGACCCCAATTTTGTGACATTTAGACCCAGGAATGCGAATTTTAGCAGGCAAAAAAAAAAAAAATACTTTACCCCCCAAATACCATTTTTCCAGACAATTTCATTGGTCCAAACAGCTCCTGTTCGGGCATAGTTGCTCCACAACGGATAAAGTCCAGACCGAACCTCCAGACCTCAAATGTTGTGGCCGGGGCGAAGTTCGGCTGGCATTCAGGCTAATAAATAAATCCCTGATGCAAATTATAGGTCTATACGCGTAAAAAACTAAAGTAAAAATTGAGCGGGCACATATAACAACCTTGCAACTTCCTAGCAAATCCCTAACAATCAGTCAGAACCTCAAGTCACGCCCTAACAACCATCCAGATCACCATAGCAATGCTAGGCCTGATATATTTGCAATTTTTTTTTAAATATCAGCGTTGGCACACAGGAGTTATAGGTCATTCTACATCTTTATTCGTTTACTTTGTTTAACAGTTCTGTCTAATAAATATTTACTGGTAGAAAAATAACATTGGATTTAGATGCAGACAGGACAAGAACTTTAAATCATTGATTATAAACTATGCTATGCTATATCCAGTTGGTCACTGTCCTATTCATGTCATATTCACTGTGTGCTGTATGTAAAATTAGGGTTACGTGGTCTTTATTTAAGAAAATAGTGCGCATACACTTACAGTGTTTACTTTTTATGTTTTTTTTTCCTTTATGAAAAATACTATAACAGGATTACAGAAGCAATAAGTTGCTATTTAACGTTTAAATTCATATAGTATTATGTTGATAAGAGGGAGAATGAAGCGGGTACTGACTGAAGTAGAATGGTAGAGAGGAGTAGTTATGGGCTTCTCTGTAAGCGATGAGGTTGATCTCGTGCTGCCGCTGCTGTTGCTGTAGCCTGTGTTTGGCTCGACGGTGGTGACACACACAGCAGCAGCCCAGAATGATAATGAGCGTCAGGACCAACCAAAACCCTGATGAAAGAGCACACACAAAACACAGTACTGTTAATGAGTGAAAAGAACATGTTCGAATCAGGCACTGCACACCATGAATCACAACTCTTCCATGTTAATTTGAGTTGTTGTCTACAGTGCTGCCTGATAAGTTTATTTGATCAAAAAAATACAATAAAACAGTAATATTGTGAAATATTATGACAATTTGAAGTAACTCATCTATTTTAATATATTTTAAAATGTATTTTTTTTCTTGTGATGACAATTTTTTTATTATTAGCAATGTTGAAAAGGTCATTTTTGTGGAAATCACAATACATTTTTTCAGGATTCTTTGATGAATAGAAAATCCAAAAGAACAGCATTTATTTGAAATAGAAGTATTTAGTAACATTGTAAATGTATTGTCACTTTTGATCAATTTTAAAGGTCCCGTTGTTCGTGATCCCATTGTTCAAACTTTAGTTAGTGTGTAATGTTGCTGTTAGAGCATAAATAATACCTGTAAAATTATAAAGCTCAAAGTTCAATGCCAAGCGAAATATTTTATTTAACAGAAGTTCCCTTTCAAAGCCTACAGCGAACGGCTGGCTTGGACTACATCCTGGTACTTCCTTCATAAATGACGTCAGTAGAACAGTAGAACTGACTAACCTCCGCCCACAAGAATATGCGAAAAAAGGGGGCGTGGTCTTGTTGCTGTCCCACGTGGAGAAGAGGACGTGTCGTGGAGAAAAGGAATTGTTGCGTTTGAGTGCGTTTGTCGCCATGTCGTCGAGACGCTGTTATTTTCATCCCGGAGTCAAATCACCTTTGTTTGGCTTTCCCAGGGACGCTGTAGAGATCATTAAACGCATTTATCTCCCGTTAAGAGGCGTGACCTTTCCAAGTGCGCTAAGCTGCTGTCAAATCCCAACACGGGAACCGCTGGCACAATCAGAACTCGTTACGTATTTCTGAAGGAGGGACTTCATAGAATAAAGGAAGTCATCAGCCGTTTTTAGGACAGTGAAAACAGCGGTATACACATAAGTCAATTGTGTTAAAAATACTGTTTTTTTTTTACACGCGAAACATGAACACATGTTATATTGCACACTGTAAACACAATCAAAGCTTCAAAAAAATACGAAGAACGGGACCTTTAAGCATCCTTGCTAAATGAAAGTAATAATTTCTTTAAAAATAAAAATCTATAAAATATTACCATAGTGGTACACAATTTTGGTAACGCTTTAGTTTAAACTTTAGGGTCCAATTCTCACTATTAACTAGTTGCTTATTAGCATGTATATTACTAAGATATTGGTGTTTATTAGTACTTATAAAGCACATATTAATGCATATTCTACATCCCTTAAACCTACCAAATTCATACCCAATACCTAAACTTAATAACTACCTTACTAACTACTAATAAATAGTAATTAGGAGTTTATTGAGGCCAAAGTCATAGTTTATAGTTTGTTAATAGTGTGAATTAGACCCCAATCTAAAGTGTGACCAAAATGTCTTATTTCTCCCAAAGCAGCCTAACAATCTGGCAGCACCAGATACCAGGAGAAGAACATAAGGGCGGGATGCTCATCAGTCAAAGGAAAGAGCCGTGCAGGTCAATGTCATGTGAGATAAGTGTGTAAAACTTTGCCCCAAAAAAGCAGAGACCTTTTCTAGCAGATGAGGGGGGTGGGGTGGTGGGGTAGGGTAGGGTCTACTTGTCCTAATGGAGAAATTTAAGGCAGCTGTTTACAGGATCTGGTCTGATCCGGTTACACTGGATTTGTGTCTGTCCGGGTCGCGTGTATCTGGCATGATGTACAAAACCCAAAATGCAGCCCCTTGACTCAGCAGACGATGTGCTGCAATTACCGTGGAGATGAGGTTAGTCCTCAGTTATTAAAATAGATGGTACACCAGAGGGAGAGGGGTAATTTGATAACACAGAAACACTGCCAACGGGTGTGAACAGGGCAGAACAACAACTAGATCAGGGCCAGCCAATGACACAAAAGTTAAAAGCTACACACACAAATCAGACCCATAATTAAAAACTGAGTAAGATGCTGGCATACCCATTGTACTGTAAGGTCAATTACATTTGTTCTTGGAATTACTGCAGATCTGGTTCCAGTAAGCTGTGTGATTGAATACCTAAATCTTATAACTATTTACGGTAACAAAACAATTACAGTGTCAAAAATGAACCATGACTTGGATGTCTTTTCCCAAGGCATGTCGCCTCTCGTCCAACCCATTGCTGCCATTATAAGCTTGGGCTGCTTACTGCAAACAATTTGAGAACAAATGCAGGTGGTATATTACACCCCTAAATGCTATTACAACTGTATTTTAATTCTGAATCACTTCAAGGTTGAATCAGACGTAATCATATTTAAATAACTAGACAGACTGCAATTTGCATCAGAGTTTACGGTGTTCTGGAATTGCGACCACATCCAGGCCAGACCAATACAGACTTGAAGTAACCAAATACAAGTGTAGAGCAACTGGAGGATGACACTACAGCAAACAGAGGTACACCATGGACTGACCTGATCTTACAGCATGTGTAAGCGGCAGGGACTCAGATACTTACACCACACCTCGTAGTAATAGCTGCAACACTGAGATTCTCCACAGCAGTGGCCCGAATCACAGAAGTAGCTCTGGTTGTTCACTCCTACACAAAGCAACCGGTTCTGCAAAACCAAAAAGAAAATATAAGCATATAATCAGCACAAATATCAGAAGAGGGTTGTGCACCAAAAACCTTTTTTCAATGCAGATGAAGAATAAAACCAAAAAATTAATTTCAATGCCTTTTTATTATCACCTGTATATAAAAACAGCCTGAGGTCACTGTGCTGGGGACATCTATTTACTTTACTTAACTATAATATAATATAGGCATCAGGCTGTCTTTACATACAGGTGATAATAAAAAGCACTTTAATACAATTGAGAGGCAGATCACTATGCAAACCCTTGAGTGTTCAGACTATATTATACGCAATGCAAATCAAGTTACATTTGCTATTTGAATTAATAAAAAGCTGATTCATGTGGTCTTGTTTTACCTGTCTAAACCCCAAGAAAAAAGGCATGATAGGCGTCTGATAGGAAAATCAACACAGCAGAGACGGAGTTTTGTTACACACAGGGCTGCAAAGACCAAGAGAGAGACAGAGGGAAGGTTGGACTTGGGCCACCCACCACCCACACATGGTACAGTGTGACATGAACTGCCCCCTTTATTAGTCAGAGGGTCTCGATTTAAACGCACATACATAGACAGCCTCCCTCATGGCATTTCAGACCCAGTGAGCACTGCCAGGGAATGCAAGTAAACAGGATGAACCGACAAGCGGTCTGTGCCTAACTCCCTCTCACATACACAAAGACATGATGACAACTGCTGGCCTGACAGTTGTCTCAAGCGTTGTGCTAGACACAAATGATAGCAAAACTGAAATCTTGTCTGATGCACAATCTTCACTCAAGAGTAAAAATGCCATCAGTATATTGACACTGAGATAATAATGAATGATAAGCAGCGGAAAGCTAACGTCTGAGTATTCAGTGATGCAAACCTGTGCAAGGAGTTCATAAAAGGGATGGCAACTGGCAGCTAAACAGCAGAGTTGAAGGTTAATTAGTTAAAGGGTTAGTTCACCCAAAATTGAAAATAAAGTCAGTAATTACTCACCCTCATGTTGTTCCAACCATGTAAGACCTTCGTTCATCTTCGGAACATAGTATATTTTTGATGAAATCTGAGAGCTGTCTCACTCCTCCATAGGATTTCAGAGGGACTGAAACTTGATGGCCCAGAATAGTAAGTAAAAATGTCATTTAAGGAGTCCAAATGACTACAGTGGCTCTGTATTAAGTCTATCATGCGACGAAAATACTTTTTGAGCGGAAAAACAAGAAAAATAACGACTTTATCCCACTATTATTGTTGTTCAATTTGAGCCTGAGATTACGGCGTTCTTCTTCTACTACTACTAATCTCAGTTTTCGCGCATGCGTCGTGGCGTCAGAGGCTCAAATTGAACAACAATAATAGTCATTATTTTTGTTGTTTTTCCGCTCAAAAAGTATTTTCATCGCATGATAGACTTAATACAGAGCCACTGTAGTCATTTGGACTCCTTAAATTACGTTTTTACTTACTATTCTGGGCCATCAAGTTTCATTCCCTCTGAAAGCCTATGGAGGAGTGAGACAGCTCTCAGATTTCATCAAAAATATACTAAATTATGTTCCGAAGATGAACGAAGGTCTTACATGGTTGGAACAACATGAGGGTGAGTAATTACTGACTTTATTTTCAATTTTGGGTGAACTAACCCTTTAATTATTACACATTCCTAGTCATATAGAGAGCAACAGTAAGGTTCCAGATTACAAAAAAGAAAATCCCATTCATTTTTTTGTGATAATTTTAAAGCATTCAATCTACGGACAATAAGTGATGCATTGCAGATAGTCATTGACTACCATAGTATTTTTTCCCACTATGGTAGTCAATGGCTTCCGAGATCTACTTGGTTAAAAACATTCTTCCAAATATATTCCTGTGTGTTCAGCAGAACAGAGAAAAGTATACAGCTTTGGAACAACTTGAGCGAGATAAAATGAAGACAGAATTTTCAATTTTGGGTGAACTATCCCGTTAACATCCAATTCCGAACACAAGATCCTATTCATGTCTAATAGGTATACATTTTATCAGTTTTTGCATTCCCTGGGAATAACCTTGGTGTTGCTAGCAGTAATGCTCCACTGTTGTAGCTACAGGCATACATAGAGTTATACTGTATTGTCTTCTGCAGGAAATGAACAACAAAAGAAACATTAAAAACAGAATTCATAACAATTGCTACGTCTTGCTATTTAAAATATTAATATTTTTTATATAACCCCCCCCCCCATATTTGAGATATGAGCTTGTTACGGTTAATTCACACATTTGCCGTTTATAGAGCTTCTTTAAACCTTTAAAGAGATAATTCTGAGAGATAAAAAAAAGACAATTCTGTCATTTACTCTCCCTAATGTCGTTCCAAACCTGTATGACGTTCTTAAGTGACAAAATATATTTAAGACAGAAAAGATTTATATTTCAAATAAATGCTGTTCTATACAGTTAATACTGAAAAAGAAAATATCATGTGACTGAAAGACTGGAGTAACGGCTGCTAAAATTCAGCTTTGCCATCACAGAAATAAATTTCATTTTAAAATACATTAAAATAGAAAACAGTTATTTTAAATTGTAATTATATTTCACAATATTACTGATTTTATTGTATTTATGATCAAATAAATGCAGACTTGGTGAACATTAGAGAAATTAAACAATTAAAAGAAAAACTAATTTGTACCGATCCAACTTTTTGAACAGTACAGTCTTTTAAAATGGGGGTATCATGTTTAAAAAGTTTGCGATGTACAAGAGATTGCTTTTCATTATCCAATATAATCAAGTCCCACTCTTCATTTTCTCTCATCAAAAGTTACAAATGACATTTCACAGGCATACAACATGTGGTTTTCATGTTAGCAGATCTGAAATCAGCTATCAGGCACCTACATTCCCTCAGAGATAACACCTGTGGAGAGCAAACAGCTCACTCCCTGACCTTGATCTACCACCTGTCACAACAGAGAGAAGAGCATCTCCGTACATACACGCCTTTCACAGTCAAGGCCAGATTTAGAACAGTCAAAACAGCCTCAGCCCATCATCAGCGAAATCTTTCAAGTATGTGCTTTTTCTAGACAGCCAACATTAAAGTGTTAATCACAGTCAACTGTACAACAATTACTTTATTGCAGAACAATCACAATCCTAATACAGATAAAGCATGGCCCTGCCTGAAAAATCCCCTATTGTACAGCCTTACATCAGCAGCAGCAGTAATAATAATACACAGGCGTTTTTAATTATTTACCTATCACTCAGAAAGAATAACATTAGGGATGAGACAAAGCTTTATGAATCATTAATCTGGCTGTGTATTTACATGCAAGATCAGAAAGACTGAAATAGAACAAACTGTCCCAGAATTGTATTCTATTAACAGATTAACATTTCTGGATGTTTTTGAATTATTAGTCTATATGATCATCTAAATGAATGTAATTAGTTAGGTTGCAAATTGCTGACTTTAATAAAAGACTTTTAAAACTTAATACAAAAATATTTAATCACTTACACAAAAGCAGACAAGGTCATTCATTAACAACTGAAACACTTTCCTTTCAGTCCTTTCTTTAACGGGTGCTAATGTGAGATGAGGGACATTTTTATAATTGTTTGGTACTACGTACTTCTGGTGTTTATGTTGTATTTCAAAACACTTTTGAGACTATTGATTAGGGACTGGTTTGTATGGTACGGTTAGGTTTAAGGATAGCTTAACATGTAATTATAGATGTAACTACAAAAATGAGTTCCAGTTGTATTTACATGCAGATACTTTTTAAATTGTAAAAACATGTGTAGTCAAATTATTAATTTAAATGTCAGCACATAGTAGACATTTAATATGATTTAGCTAATATATTAAAGAAAAGTAATATACAGTGGGTCCAAAAATCATAACATCTTATATTATAATACACAATCTAGATTTTTTTTTTAAACCAATACAGTTTACACTTAAAAGTCATGATGTCTAATGACTTTACACTGTAACAGTCTATAGAACATAAGAGGTTTGAATATGTATTCCTCTACATTTAGTGAAGCTGACAACTTTAAAAGTCAATTAAAGAACATAGATAAAGCTGTTCAGATCAGACCTCTATGTTGTCAACTTACTAACCTTTTAAAAAGGTTAACCTACTAACCTACTAAATTTTAAAAATAAATAAATCACTTTGTTTGGAAAAGGACGGCAACGCTCAAATTATGAACCTTGTAAAAATATATTTGTGGCATGTCACATTCAAAAGTCTGTATTCTTTACTGTCACGGCTGTGAACGCAAGCACACAGGCTGTGCTTCAAAACCTGACGAGCGGACTAATAAACCAGCATTCTGGGCACCATTACAACGTTTGACCAACTTAACATGCATCCCAATGCGGTCTAACTAGGCAACTCACTAGGTTTTGAGACACAGCCACAGTCTACCGGCTAGGCTAATGAAGCTAACAGTGTCTTTACCTCGGTCAACGCTGCCTCCACTGACACCGAACCAACCGGTCCAATAACCGCGTTACATACAAACAAACCCATGCCCAGTTTCATATATCCAACCCCCCACATTCCGCCCTTTCCCATGGCTTTCGACACATCTGCGACACGGCAGGACATTCAGCTAGCCTGCAAGCTAGCTTCAGTTACGTCTCTTTCTTCTTTCTTTCAACTCTCTCACGAACTCCGAAAGTCTCCCCAAGGCCCGCCCCCTGCTGCTGTTGGTCCGTTCAAGCGAACACTTCCTGGTTTGACTAATAAACGTAGCAACGATTGGTTGAATCATCTGCCGTTTAAAAAAAGCTAAAGCGACGGTAGGGCGTGACTTTGTTGTTCTTTACCAGCTGAGATCAAGAAATCAGCTGACAGAATTTAAAGGGGCAGGAAATTACATCTTTTCCTGTGCGAAAAAGCAAGCAAGCAAAATAGATAGACTCAAATTATTTAAATGATTTTTTAATACAAATATTAATACATTTTAAATGATATTAATATTTTTAAATGAATGTATTAATGCTTATATTTACAAATGTAGATGAGTATTGATATTAATAAGTGAATTCCAGCATACTGACTGAAGTTCAACCAAATCTTTTCTTGGAGGATACAATCCAGTAATACATATAGAATATTAAGAATGCAAGAAAGAGCCCAGGACAATTTATTAATTAATAAAAGGGTGAAACATAAAACAAAATGCTGGATTCAAGTTCCTAAAATTCTCAAGTGTCTCTCTAAAGTCAAACTTTGCATGTCTGTGTAGAAAAACAGCTGCCTTGCATGCTGGTCAATCCTCCTGTAACATTTCAGGCAAACAAATATTAGGCTAAGTAACCGTTTTTGCTAGAAATAGTTCAAATGAAAAAAATTCCCAACTGCTCCACCAGATGCCAATCCACACACAGACTACTACTATACCGCGTTCAAAGAAATGTCACCAAATGAAGGCATGGTGTGTTGTGAAAACATTGGTTTCTACAAGCCTCGATGCCTTTCTACTTTCAGATTCTGCCTGCGAAGTCAGCACGGTTCAGGTTTCGGACACAGCAAGAGTATTATTGAGAAAGTGACAACCACTGAGCCCTGCAAAATCAATGTAATCTCTCAAGTAAACTTGTTTGTTTTGTGCTAAATGTTATTTTGACAGCCATAGCTAAGGGCTCTTACTTGCTTTATTCCATATCTTTCCGATTTAGGACTGCGGCTTCTTAGGTGAGACTCTTTGAACTGAGCCAAGTTAAAAGGAACAATAGCAAACAAATCGCATTGTTCTTTCAGGAATTTTTCTTGTTCACTGGCTTTCATTTCTCTCTTTTTTAGGCACTTCTCTCATTCAGAACAGTGAAGTCAATGGATCCTTACATCCCAGCTTGACAAGTTAGGAGGATACAAGCTAATCCCCTTAATCTGTCTATTCTCCCGTGCAGTGCCAAAGGGGGAGAGGTACCCAGCACAAGTAATCCTATAGAAAAAACAATAGGATTAGACCCCAGCTCTTGGAGTGACAATCAGATATCTACTGACTGATTTGCAAAGTAGGGTCGAGTTTCTTCAAATTAGCTTTTTTTCTCTCCTCTAGGGAAAAGGTGCCTTTCATTAACTGCTGGTGGGATTCCTTTAGGACAGATGCTGGAGGTCCGCATGAAAGGCATGTATTCTTCGCTTCCAGCACACAGGTTCTGGGCTTCTCCCACAGCAGAGGCTGAGAGATGGGGACGCACCATTGGCCTGGGCAACCCCTCCACCCTCTGTCAACCCCTTTATGATTCAAACTCTAATGCCTTTAAAAAGTGTTTGACAGATGGATCGGATTGCACTGAGGATACATGTAGCAGATCAACAAGACTAAACGATGAGGACAATGTGAGATATGCTGCCTGTTCTTTTTATTTGTTTGCCGTCATGCAACATGTTTTTTTTTATTTAACACTTGATGCGATTTTTGGGTCAGTTTTTGCTTGTTTATATGTTTTTACAATTGATACATATAAAGCTTTGAAAATGGCAGACATCTAATTGTGTACACTAGTGTAAACTACAAAATAAAGGGTCCAAATTAGGGTTTTCACGGTGATGAATCATTTAGGGTTTCCCAGAGAACCTTTCAAAAAACAATTCTTAAATTAATTGTTTTCCACTATAAAAAAACCTTTTGTGCAATGGAAAGGTTTCATGAATGTTAAATGTTAAAGGAACCACCATGGAGCCAATAAAGAACATTTATTATTAAGAATGTACCATCCCCACAAAAAATATATATTAACATGTACAAAATAATTTAATTTATCACACACACACACACACACACACACACACACACACACACACACACACACACACACACACACACACACACACACACACACACACACACACACACACACACACACACACACACACACACACACACACACACACACACACACACACACACACACACACACACACACACACACACACACACACACACACACACACACACACACACACACACACACACACACACACACACACACACACACACACACACACACACACACACACACACACACACACACACACACACACTTTTCATATACTTTAATATACTTAATATTATATTATAATGGTTTGGATCGGATATCCATCATTTTGGGCTGTGAAATAATATTGCCTGTGCTTTAAAGGGTTAATTCACCCCAAAATTTTTTAATTCTGTCATTAATTACTCATCCTCATGTTGTTCCAACCCGTAAGACCTTTATTCATCTTTGGAACACATAGGAAGATCTTTATGAAGAAATCTGAGAGCTTTCTGTACTCTTCATAGACAGCTAACTGTCTGGCAACTACCATTTTGACGCTTCAAAAAGTTCATAAAGAGAACGTAAAACTAATCCATATGAATTGAGCGGTTTAGTTCAAATTTTTCTGAAGAGACAAGATTGCTTTATATGATGAACAGATTGAATTTAGGCTTTTATTCACATATAAACATTCATAAAATCACACATCAGTTGTGGTAAACGGAAGCTCAAGCATGTTCACTTGACGTGCGAGAACCAATGAGGTTCATTCTTGCGTTACGCAGAATGTTTGAGCTTCCGCAAGAACCAATGAGGTTTGTTCTCGCGAGTCAAGCATGTTTGGTTGAGCTTCTGTATATGTTCGCTGATCAATATTTATATGTGAATAAAAGCCTTAATTAAATCTGTTCATCATATAAAGCGATCAAGTCTCTTCAGAAAATTTGTACTAAACTGCTCAATTCATATGGATTAAATTTACAATCTCTTTAAGAACTTTTTGAAGCATCAAAATGGAAGTTGCGTAGCTGTCTATGGAGGGACAGAAAGCTCTCAAATTTCATTAAAAAGATCTTAATTTGTGTTCCGAAGTTGAACTAAAGTCTTACGGGTTTGGAACGACATGATGGTGAGTAACTAATGACATAATTTTAATTTTTGGGTGAAGTATCCCTTTAAGTGTGTCAGACTAAAATGCAATAGAGGTGTCTTCCTTTTGACCTTTAGATGGCACTATTGGTGTAAAATTACCCCAGAATCCTCTGAGATGTCTGTGTGGGTTGAAGCCTATTCCTGGGTGTGTGATTAGCCACTGTGACACTTGATACTTAACCACAAGCTAATGCAGCTTGGGAAAGGCATCATCCTGTAGGAAACAAGGGTCACCTGCACTGAAAAGGAAGTCCTTGATTCCATTTAAGTCCAGTGAACTTGGCCAAGCAAAACATGATGTGACTCTTAACTTCATCTCACATTACTTTTCCAATCCGGTCTGTAAATAAAGAGAACGCTTGTGGATTATTGTGCAAGTGAATAATGTGTGAAATTCACCTAAACCTATGTCATTTTGAGGCAAAACAGTCATTCTCATATTAATAAAAGTCAAGATAACCCTGAGAAATGCGAATGGAAAATGTGAATGAAGCTATGAAGTTCTTGTTCATGTATCTACAAAATATAAAACATGATAAGAGTTGAATGACTGAAGACATGCTCTCACCCTCCTAAAGTCTAAGGTAACATGACGGATACTGTTTCACCTGCTAAACACTTTGCTCTCCCAGCCAAATAGCTTGGCTTCCCACTATTCTTCCAACATCTGCCGGGAGAATCACGGTGTAATTGAGGCTTTAAAAAGGCATGCCAGAAAGCTCACCAGATGCATCATTACTGTGTTCGGCCTGTCTTTTGAAAGCTAAATTTATGAAGCGGTCTTTGCTCAGGTCTCTTTCGGTGGTTTGCACTCTTTACTCTGAATGCTGTTGAGATGCTAGAGCATGTGTCCAGCATGGGAATAGATGCTGTACAAACAAACAAAACAACTGGAGCTATGAATTAAAACAAATTAGATCATAATGCTTTCAAAAATGTCATTAGCGGTTTCTCGTGAGTGCTTCTTCCCATCCAGATGTTTCTTCTGAGATCAAAGCAGGAATGTGCTCTGATGGTGTAAACGTATTTGTTGAGTAATACTGGTAGATAATGTAAACCCTGTTGCAGGAAAGTAGACCTTTTGTCCTCAAATTGCCAGTATGATTTTACAGTGATTTGTGCAGGTGCAAAGTGGTTTTAATCCCATGTCTTTGTAATCATTGCCTTTTTATATGCCAGCATTTCCAATCTGTGCTGCATGCACAGGCAAGTGTAAAGATAAAGTGTAAATAATCATGTTATACCAGACGTGACATTGCTTGGTCTGTGGACAATGTTTGTGTGTGTTCTTTTGTGTGCTGTAGGTTTCGAAAACGTAATCCTCAAATCCCCTTTCCATAAGGCGCCTCCAACCCCTCCTCACATCCTCTGAACTCGGAAGGTCTTCATTACCTTTGTCAGAAACTGTGAGCTTGTGGCTCGCCCACAGTTCCTCAAGGGGTAATGACAGATAGAGGGGCAGATAGTAGATGGATGGATGGATGGATGGATGGACAGACGGGCAGGCAGACAGACAGACAGAGAGAGAGAGACAGACAGACAGATAGATAGAGACAGACGGATGGAGGGGCAGACAGACAGACAGACAGACAGACAGACAGACAGACAGACAGACAGATAGATAGATAGATAGATAGATAGATAGATAGATAGATAGATAGATAGATAGATAGATAGATAGATAGATAGATAGATAGATAGATAGATAGATAGATAGATAGATAGATAGATAGATAGATAGATAGATAGAAAGATAGATAGATTGGCAGATAGATAGTAGATGGATGGATGGGCGGATAGACAGACAGCTAGTAGATGGATGGATGATGGATGGGTGGACAGACGGAAAGACAGACAGATAGCTAGATGGTGGACGGACAGAAAGATAGATAGATATATTACAGACAGACAGCTAGTAGATGGATGGATGGATGGACAAACAGCTAGTAGATGGATGGACGGGCGGGCGGGGGGGCGGATGGACAGATAGATGACAGACAGACATACAGATAGATTGATGGATGGATGGGCGGACAGACATACAGATAGTAGATAGATGGATGGATGGATGGATGGATGGATGGATAGATAGGCAGATAGGTAGTAGATAGATGGATAGATAGATAGGCAGATAGGTAGTAGATGGATGGATGGATGGATGGATGGATGGATGGATGGATGGATGGACGGACGGACAGGCAGACAGACAGATAGACAGGCAGATAGATAGATAGTAGATACATGGATGGATGGATGGGTGGACAGACATACAGATAGTAGATAGATGGATGGATGGATAGATGGATGGATAGATAGATGGACGGACGGGCAGGCAGACAGACAGATAGACAGGCAGATAGATAGATAGTAGATACATGGATGGATGGGCGGATGGACAGACAGACAGATAGATTGATGGATGGGCGGACAGACATACAGATAGTAGATGGATGGATGGATGGATGGATGGATGGGTGGATGGACGGAAAGACAGACAGATAGATAGATGACAGACAGATAGTGGACGGACAGAAAGATAGATAGATTACAGACAGACAGCTAGTAGATGGATGGATGGACAGACAGCTAGTAGATAGATAGATAGATAGATAGATAGATAGATAGATAGATAGATAGATAGATAGATAGATAGATAGATAGATAGATAGATAGATAGATAGATAGATAGATAAGCAGTAGATGGATGGATGGACGGGCAGATAGATAGATAGATAGATAGATAGATAGATAGATAGATAGATAGATAGATAGATAGATAGATAGATAGATAGATAGATAGATAGATAGATAGATAGATAGATAGATAGATAGATAGATAGATAGATAGATGGATGGATGGATGGATGGATGGACGGACGGAAAGACAGATAGATAGATGACAGACAGATAGTGGACGGACAGACAGAAAGATAGATAGATTACAGACAGACAGCTAGTAGATGGATGGACGGGCGGGCGGGCAGACAGATAGATAGATGAGACAGACAGACATACAGATAGATTGATGGATGGATGGATGGGCGGACAGACATACAGATAGTAGATAGCTGGATGGATGGATGGATGGATGGATGGATAGGTGGACGGACGGACGGACGGAAAGACAGACAGACAGATAGATGACAGACAGATAGTGGACGGACAGAAGGACAGAAAGATAGATTACAGACAGACAGCTAGTAGATGGATGGACGGGCGGGCAGACAGACAGACAGACAGACAGAAAGATAGATAGATAGATAGATAGATAGATAGATAGATGGATGGATAGATAGATAGATAGGCAGATAGGTAGTAGATAGATGGATGGATAGATAGGCAGATAGGTAGTAGATAGATGGATGGTGGATGGATGGATAGATAGACAGATAGGTAGTAGATAGATGGATGGATGGATGGATGGACGGGCAGGCAGACAGACAGACATACAGATAGTAGATAGATGGATGGATGGGTGGATGGATGGACGGAAAGCCAGACAGACAGATAGATAGATGACAGATAGTGGATGGACAGAAATATAGATAGATAGCAGACAGACAGATAGATTACAGACAGACAGCTAGTAGATGGATGGATGGGCGGACAGACAGATAGCAGACAGACAGATGACAGACAGACAGACATACAGATAGTAGATGGATGGACAGACAGATAGCAGACAGACAGATGACAGACAGACAGACATACAGATAGTAGATGGATGGACAGACAGATAGCAGACAGACAGACAGTAGATAGATGGATGATGGATAGACAGACAGACAGACAGACATCTTGCACTCCTCTTCTGCCCTTCTATTCATCAGATAACATTATGAAATCTGGTAAATGAAAGGGAAGAAAATGAGTGCAAGGAATAAAACTAAGACATATTAACAAAATATTGTATTATGGCAATTATCTAATTTTACATGCTTTTACAGAAGCCACACAGTGTAAAATTCACTGCCTTCATTTTAGGAATATCCACAATGTCATCCTCAATATGAGTGAGTGTCCATTTCCTGCTGAGCTCCAAACCTATGTATTAATATTTATTAAAGTGACCACGTCTTTCAGTCCCGTGAGGCCATATTTCCTGCATGATGGTACAATATCTGCACGGAGGTGTAGGCATTCCTTTTATCCTCAGTGACAAAATCAGCTAATGGATTGTCCCACATTGCATATGATCTAATTTATTCCGGGATTGACCATAAATCACATCAAGCCCAACATGAGCCCGACCTTTTAAGAATCACATTGAGCAGCAACCGTGCAGTGCATTGTCTGCGGTTGTTAAACGTTTCTTCTCAGTACTTTAAAAACAAAGTATGGTGAACACGTTATGTTAGATGTGCATATGTTCATTTAAAGAGATAGTTTGCCCAGAAATTACAATTCTGCCATCATTTATTCATGTTGATTAACGTCCCTCATAATATGTTATGACATGGCTATAGAAGATTTGGAATATACCGGTACACAAGTCATATGGACCTTACTTTTTATGCCATTTTGAAGCTTGACAGCCCCAGTCCTCATTCTCTTACATTATAAAGAAAAAAAGTGGTCAGGATATTAAATGATATAAAGTTAAATAAATACATTTTTATTGGGTCCTGCCATCCATATGGATGTTATTTTGACACATACCACCTCCCTAAGCATTGTTGCAGACCATGTACACCCTTTCATGGAAACTGTATTCCCTGGTGGCTGTGGCCTCTTTCAGCAGGAGAATGCGCCCTGCCACATAGCAAAAATGGTTCAGGAATGTTTTGGGCTCCAAATTCCTCAGATCTCAATCCAATCGAGCATCTGTGGGATGTGCTGAACAAACAAGTCCGATCCATGAAGGCTCCACATCACAACTTAGAGGACTTAAAGGATGCTGCTAACATCTAGGTGCCATATGCCAAAGCACACCTTCAGGGGTCTAGTGGGGTCCATGCCTCGACGGGTCAGGGGACACAATATTAGGTCATAATGTTATGCCTGATCAGTGTATATATAAATAAGTATAAGTACTTCAAGGGCAAGAAAATACATTTCTAATCTTAAAATACATTTTGGTTAAATGCTAAATGTTATATATATATATATATATTGGATAATACTGTATAACTATTAGTAGTTATTTATGTCGATATATTTGAAAATATATATTTGCAGTAGTTTTTATACATTTAATAAATATTTGAAAATATATTTTTACTCATATCAAGTATGTCTATGACACATTTGATTTGTTTTTCTTTGACACAACTGAGATGTTTAAGATAACATGGCTAAATTCCTATGAGTTATGACAGAGGAATCCCAAAGGAAAAGAGACCTGCTTAGGGTGTGATAGGACAATACCTTTGCATTGTCATCCTGTGACTGTGCCAAATCCAAGGGGGCTTTAACATCAGAAGCATGAGGTATTTGTTTTGGGATGGCATGGATTAACCGTGTCAGTGCAGGCCTCTGCTAGCTCTGGATGCTAATGCGCTCAGCTACTTCTATGCTGGAAGTCAGCACTTTGAGGACTAGGGAAAGAAGAGGTTCCTTCTTTGGTTGTTCTGTTACCCTCTTTGCAGATGTCTGCTCCTACACAGACCCAGCAGCCACCCATAGCTTTTAAAGCCTAACCTTTGACCTTAGATTTCTCACTTTACTGTGTATAACACAAGTCGAAAACACTTACAGGGTCACCAAATGCCTCCTTGCCTCTTTAGGAACACCAGAGAAATTATGAAAACACATGTAACAGAAACAGTTATGATTTCTCAGTCTAACACGTATAGAGATTTATAAATCAACCATATTAAACAGTTGAACAACAATGACTGTTATCAATGAAATGCTGTTGATTCCAGTGATTTGACAAGTTTATGCACCTTATGTAAATGAGCAATGCAACGACTACCAATAGGAGTGAAGACATGTGATCTGTCTCTTCTGAGATACTGAAGTGCAGTGTCATTAAGATGGAGTGCTACGATGCGCGTTTGATCATAGTAAAAAAATGATGCATGGAAAATGATGTCAAAGACTGTCAGAGTTTGATTCATGCATTGATAATGATGATACATTATGCACGAATGTAATTTATATACAAACACTTCCCCCTCCAGGCTGTTCATTTGTAATGGTAAGAAAACTGATTCCTTGTCATAATAGAATGACAACCCATTTGTGATCAGATTTTCTAATACTAAGGCCAGTTATGATAATATTTAGGGCATCCAGCAGCAGGAACGCCCACTAGTGACCAATTACAAGCGATAAAATGTTGTATGTGAGAGCGAGGCATTACTGAGGTGTGATGGGAATCAATATAAACAGCAACTGATTAAGAAATCCAGCGCAAGGCAAGCCGTGGCAAACTAAGAACAAAAAAGACAACGCACAAAGAAAACAAAACCTGTTTAATTGGCTCATTGTTGGAAAAATATACTTTCAGTTTCAACATATCTATTATCATATGTGCTGTGGTTTAGCATAAATCCCCTCAGTGGGTGTTGGCAGCTCCGAGCAGTGTTTGTTTTAGACGTCGCAGAGGTCGCTGGCAATGTGTTAAGTCCGTTAAGACTCGGACCACAGAAGGTCGTGAACCCTGCTTGCTTTCAGGAGCCTGCGACAGGGAAAATATCCACCAGGCCATAACTGTATCATTGGCCACACTGATTATACAAAAGGCAAGATGGCTAGTTGCCCATCTGAGGTCTGAGACCATCACTAAGGACTGGGAGGAGATGAAGCACGAGTCTCAAGTAACAGTAATGAATGGTTATTTCCAGGACTGGGACCCTGCAGTTCTGAAGTCAAGGGAGTAGAGGACGGAGGCCAGGGCAGCGTAGAGGTGAGTGCTGTTGAAGCACAGACTGTACACTGGGCTACTGGTGGTGGGCGCCAACTGGAACATCTGTCAACCGATTATTGCAAAGATGAACTTCGCTAAGAATAATATAAAATACCAAAAGGTGCTGAAACATGCATGCTCACAGTTACCTGTAAACAGCGTGTTTGCCGTTTGTCCCAAACACGCACTACTCCATAGTATGACGACCCACTGGCAATCATGTGATTCTTATCGGTCCTAATACAGTAAAGGGCGCTGTCATGAGGCTCCTCCCACTCCATTACACACTTCCTGTTAAAATGGGAAATTCAATGCACAAATATGTTGCTACAAACATGTTATTTTATAAGGAAGTTCACTCAATTTAGTCAATAGGTTGCCAATTTATTCAATATGCAGAAGTGCAGAAGTGCAAAAGTGATTTAAAGGGATAGTTTACCCAAAAATGAAAATTCTAATCATTTACTCACCCTCAAGTTGTTGCAAACCTGTATGAATTTCACAAAAAATATATATTTTGAGTCATTGACTTCCATAGTATTTTTGTTCCCATACTATGGAAGTCAATAGAGTCCATCAACTGTTTTGTTAACCATATTCTTCAGCAGAAGAAAGAAATTCATATAGGTTTGGAACAACTTGAGGGAGAGTAAACAATGACTGAAGTTTTATTTATGGGTGAACTATCCCTTTAAGAACTAAAGAAGGGGAACATTTGCAGGGAGAAATGACTTTAAATGTGGTCAGTTCTTCACACAAAGACGTAATGACTACCTGTAATGTCTTTTTTGGAGCTAATATGATTTATTGTCTTTTCTTGGAGCTTGACAGCCCCTGGTCACTGTGCTTTCACTATATGGAAAAGAACAGCGTGACATTCTTCAAAATAGAAGTGAAAAATATTTTGCGTTCCACAGAAGAAATCAGTGTTGTTTTAGTATCATTGAGATACTATAGTTTTAATAATATTTTGAATTAGATTTTATAATTTCAGTTTTTTATTTTAGTTAAAGTTTTAGTAATTTAGTTGTGTTTTTGCCATTTCCCTTAGTCTTTTTAATTATTTTTGAGTATTAGTTATTTTAGTAAGTTAAACGATACGAGAATAAGAAATTTTGCTGAAATAAAATAACTAAAATCATTTAATTATATGTTTATTTTATTTTAAGTTTTTGGTTAACTATAATAACACTGGAAGAAAGACATGCAGGTTTGGAATGAAATGTGGATCAGTGACAAAATTAAAGGGGTACTTCAGCGCTGGGAAGATGAATGTGTATTCAAACTGGGTCATTTATGTAGTAGAAATGTGAAATTATTTTTGAATTTGGTGCCTTCTAGACTGAGAAAATACAGAAAATGTATTTTTGTCTTATGTGGATTAAAGACAACAACTCCCAGAATGCACTTGCTTCGCTGCCCAACGAGGCCACTCCCAAGCCACAGCTACCCGTTACATCTCTTGCCCACCGCGGCACCACCCCACCGTCGTTTTGATTTTCATAGTAATAAAATAATTTTGTTCAGTTAGAGAACAGACACTAAAATTAAAAACTGAACGTGTCTTTTCAATAAAGTGCGAGTGAGCCGAACGAAAGTCACGGCACAAACGCAGCAGGAGTCAGATTTCATTCATCACGCACGAGGAGCTGAGCAGAGCTGAGGTAAGTGCGGCAGTCATTCTCAGTGTGTGTCCAGTCTGGCGCGTTTTCAGATAATACATATGGAAGCTAAACTTTCATAGGAATTCATTGAAAAGTTGAAACACTCACTTTGCTCTGAACAGCCCTGTTATGAATGCCCGAGGCCGAGCCAGATGCATTTACATTCTGTGAGTGAGTTCCCACCCCTATGGGCGGGTTGAAAACATGCGGAACTAGCTCCTTCTACTGGCTGTAGTCTCTAGCCTCTGGCCAAAAAATCCTCAGATGACGCAAAATGACGATATTTGCGTCATCGGAGGATTTTTTTCCAGAAATAAAATGCATAATTCTCTCGTCTCAGGGTGAAATGAGGGGGCAAAGTACCATAATAATTTGAATATACTACCGGGTTTCTACTAATACAAAGCTTAATGCTAAATCACTGAAGTAACCCTTTAACATTTTTGGGTGAACTGTCCTTTTAAAGAACAATGGGTTATTCATTTTCCCTTATAATTATAGCTTGGATTCTTTTAATGCACAAAAAATAAAAAAAAAATAAAAAAATAAAAAAATTATATATATATATATATATATATATATATAAATAATGCACAGCTATGCTATACATTCTGTGTCCAAATATGCACAGTCCAGAAGTTCATAGTTATTCCACAACTCCAGCCACTCTCACATTATATTAGACCAGTCCTAAAGCAGAGAGCCAAAGCCACCATGGCTAGCTCTCCCAGTGTGGCTTAAGGGCGAGTGTCTTATTTGCGCTGTCAGGCCACAAGGGTGAAACCTCATCCCTTGTTTACGGAAAGGGGCTTTCTTGTTTTAGAGCAGGTCGGGATAAAACAGGGAAGGACAGGGCAAGTGTCTGTGTATGTGCTGAGCCAATAGGGATCAATTCTCCATTAATGGTGTGCTGAATAAATCATGGAGAGGGAGTGTGGCTGGGCCGTGTTCCAGACAGCAGGGCAGCAGGAGCGTGCGGGAGATGTCTGGATTGTATCTTACTTTGCTGCAAATGTGTACACACATGCACTCGCACAGAGGAACAAAAACATTAAACATCAGCTGGTTCATTCCTCCTACATAGTACAATTTCATCACAATCTATACCAATGTAATAGACTTTCAGACAATATGTGCAAAATTATCATTTTTAGAGGTACAACAGCTTGTCACTGGGGCAGTACCCATGAGGGACCCCTTTTTTTACCATCTACCCTAAAAGGTGCATATCAGTACCTTAGAGTAGTAATATGCTCCCGTTTAGGGGTAGATAAGACACAAAAATGTCCCTTTGAGGGTACTGCCCCAGTGACAAGCTAAAGGTGGAATAAATATTAAATTCAATATTTAAAAAAAACAACAATTAATATTCTTTTATCACAAATAAGTGAAAATGAATGGGGTGAATCAATACATGCCAATATGTCATATGCTAGTTACTGAAGACATAATTCTCCAGGAAGTGATATTACTGTGATAGGAAAACAAATAGTTCATCAAGTATTATCAAAGAATTGTATGAATGTGATGTGTTGTTGTGTTAGCTGGTTTGTTTCGTTCTAAAACATTACATCCATTTTGATAAAAGGCCAGCAAACATTTGAACAGAATATTACATGTTATAGAATATTAAAGTCAAAATTAACTTTGTAGCGTAAGCTAATTCTCAATCCCTCACAGAGCAAAGGACAAATTTAGCTCTTTATTTCCAACTTGTTAGGAATCCTGTTCATTTTCTTGTCATCATTTAAATAATCAAGTTATTTTAAAAGTAGGATTATTAAGTAGCCTAATTAGTAGCCTGTAGGTCTGGTTTATTAATTTAGACAAATTTCTTACATTAAAACAAAAGCATATTCTTTTTTTTTCAAAATTCAAAAGGTTTGTGGATAAACCAATCCGTAATTTCTCGCCTCTCATTTTTAACCTCTTATATATGCAACAGCATGTCTTGCAAGGTTCCAAGCAATCAAATTCAAATGAAAAGACCAACACAGATCCTCCTCCATTATTCACAATTAATCTAAAAATTTGTTTCACACACTTACCCATCATGATCAGTTTACTCTACGACTGAATTAAAGTGCCCTCTTTTTATAGACGATGACGACTTTCAGATGACTAACCGCTTTGAATCAAGACATATTGAGTCCTGACTGGTCTTACTGTGAATTATTGATATCTTAAGAGGGGACATTTGCCCCTCCCCAAACTCTCCAGGGCCCTCTTTCAATCACCTCTGATTTGTGTTACTTGACTGCCCATATGCGATTGTGAGGGTCTCCCCTCCCCAAAGCCCTACATAGAGCCCCAGTCCACCCCACAAGCAGATCGTTGATCCCCAGCACCCGCCCTGTTGCCCTGGAGACGTGGCGCACCACATCAATATGGCCACCAACCGGTGTGGACTTGGGTGGGTGAGAGTCCCAGCGCAAGAGCCTTTCTCGACAAGGGGGTCCTTTTCAATCTCTCAGAGGAACAATTGTGTCCATAGACCCAAGAGGAGGCTCAAGTCTGGCTTCTTTTTTATCTAAACGGTACTCTATGCACAGGAGGGCTTATTAGATTAACAGAGAACACTAATCTTCCTCACAGGCTCTCCGAGACGTACCGGCTAACTTTATTAGTCTCTGTAGACAAGGCCAAATCTGCTGACAGTACAGGTCAATGTAAGCGCTAAGCCTAATTCAACACCAATTGTAACGGCAAGGTGCTGAAGGTTCCCAGACGAAATTCGACAGTAGTACCTGGAGCAAACGCGCAAATCCCAGTAGCGGATGAAGGTGTCGTATCCGCAGGTGAGGAGCTGGAAGGGAGACTCGTAGATGATGTCCAACACACCTGCACCGCGGCGGAACTCTGTACCAAGACACGACACCAGGTGACACCTGGGAGAAGGAGATAACAGAAGAAGCTTGCAGATTATACCTTGTCAAACCTCATTGAAGAAGATTAACACATTAATAAAAACACAGACAGCAACTTAAAAAGCAGCCAAGAGAATTACGCAAACTTGCTGGAGGCCAATCATTCCAGAGCGTCAGTTGAAAGCAACTGGACAAGTGAGGTCACCTGCCTCTCGTCATCTGAGTATCAGTTTTATCAAAGCGATTCGGTGACAGGCAGGCTCATAAAACAGGTCATGTTTACTTGTTGAGATTGGAACGTCTCCCAGTCTTCACATCTCTGAGTCAATAAAGATCTCATTTCAAACCAAATGCCTTCATTTGCTCGCTTAATCTCTTATTACCATTAAATCCCACTATACTCGTGCATTTCCAATGTCCTCGGACCACACAAAAGCTAAATTAAGTCTTAGGCTGAGGAGATAAAAAGTAAACACCTTTCGGAGTTTGAATGGGCTGCTAAAGCAGCTTAGTTTGGTCGTAAGGTACGTTCCCAGATATGCGAGAGAACCGAGAGGAGTGGAAGAAAGGAGATCGAGGGTAGAAAGGGGGTGTCGGGCCTAGCACCACGCTCCTATGATCACAGACCCAACGGGTCTGCGGCGCCCTCCACCCCCACCCGCGCAGCAGAGGCCAGATTATTGTAGAATCACAATTTCTTTGTTGCTATTTAATTCCCTCCATGACCGTGACTGTGTGCGACTTGTGGACCTTTGATACCTGGTCCCTAGCAACCATTTAGGGGAGCCCAATGGCCATAGCGACCACCCCCCACGTTCGAGGTCTCCTGTGAGCTTGTTCACCGAGGGCAGACTGGTAATCCCCAACCTTCGCTCTGGGGGAGACAAGGGGGGTCTTTCTTAGACACAGGCTCTTTAAGAGATAGTCCCGCAGAACCAAAGGCCAAGACCCTGGTGGGCCTAAAGACAAACTCTCTTGTAGCCCCTCGGGCATCTGCATACCCATCATTTACCCCTTGCTGCTAAAATAACACGCTGGCAACAACTTGAACTGATGGCAGTGCTTAACAATGGGGACAATCAATTAAATGATGCAAAACATTTGTTTGCAAAACATGCAATTTGCATCAGATATTTCTTTAAGTGCTTTAGGAAATTGTGTAAACTCAAGTTGAGAGAGAGAGAGAGAGAGAGAGAGAGAGAGAAAGAGAAGAGAGAGAGAGAGAGAGAGAGAGAGAGAGAGAGAGAGAGAGAGAGAGAGAGAGAGAGAGAGAGAGAGAGAGAGAGAGAGAGAGAGAGAACGTCCGGCGTCTGGCCGGGACTTTGCAAATGTCAAAGCGCGAAGTGAGAAAAACAAGCATCGTAAAAGAAGTCCTCGCATCTGTGCTCTAATTTTAAAGCCAGTAATAGCACTGTTCCAAGTACAACAGCAAACACCCGAGATTCTTAAATTGTTAGGTCACAGGTTTTTTTTATGCGTCCCATGTTTTTTCTCCCATTTTAGAGAGAACCTGTGAAGATTACAGGATGGAGGATAACCATATAATCTTTTAAATTACTGCATCTGCATGGCAGGCGACCTTGTTCTGCAGCGTCTGATCTGTTTGGGAACGTGCGGCGAGACTGTCCCTTCTCCAAAAGCTGTCTGATCACGGCTTGTTCAACGAGAGGTTTTGATTGAGTGGAAAAGGGTTAGAGAGCTGCTAAGGAAAAATTGATCTTCGATTTAAACTCAGAGTACAGGAGTCATTTAGCAGAGTGACGGCACATGTTTTATTAAGGTCAGAAGGTGAAATGGACAGATTAATTAAGACACAAAAGCGACTGTCCCAGTGGAGTAATACATATACAGTGCATCCGCCAACATTCCCTCTCAAACGTGCGTTCCAACGGCTGCCAAAGAAAGGTGGTTTGCCTTCTCCTCCTTTAAGCAAGCAAAACTAGAAATTACATAACAATAAGTGAGGCCCTATCGTGGCTTTTTTCGCAGCTCTTGCCGAAGGAGATGTCTAATGTTCAGACATGTGGAAGCTGAGAGGTCACTAACAGACATGTCGGGGGCAACTGTGATATTTGCAATCTGCTAAAGTGATCACATGAACAATGTAGCCACCAAATATAGACAGACAAACTAGAGGGAAAAAGCTTTATTTTCCACATCCTTTTAAAGCGCTCCTCAAAGAGCAAATGACCTCAACCTAATCCTCTTTGACCCCTGAATATGTTTAAGCTCAAGCAAAAACAGCACTCAGTACTTACAATACTTAGCCACACACCCAGACATAATTTGTTGTTGTTTTCTACAATGATTTTTTTTCCTGCACTGATTTTGCTAGAAAATATGCAGAATATTTGAATTTAAGTGTAGCAAAACGTAGTTAAGAATAACACTCTTATTGGGAGTTAAAGGCATAATGAAATAATATTTAATAAACTATAAAATTACAATAAAAATTATAATAAATATGTATTATGAATATATATAAATCATATGTCCTGTGTGTGTGCATATATATTTTTTAATTTGTATTATTATATATAAATAATTAAATTAAAATATAATTAAAATATATTTATATATATACTCATATTATGTATGAAACATTTGCAAAAGACCATAGATATGCAGCATATATATATATATATATCTTTTATTTCATATATTTTTTGTAGTCTTTATAGAAGTAAAATAAAAAACTTCTAAACTGCCTTGTTGCTAACCACTGACTACTTGAATCACAGTTAAATCTTCATATTTGTGAAAAACGAACAAACTTTCTAATGGCCCTAAGGACAGTTGCAAATAAATGTCCTCCTTTTTTATGTTCTGACATTGTTAGTGAGTTTTTAAATCCCTATTCTGCACTATAAAGAATGGCATGTGTTCGTAATTAGTCGTGAGTTATGGTCTCAGGGCCATCAAAAAAATGGTGGGGCTGGCCTCCCTAACAGTCCTCTGTCTCTGTTTGACCATTTGGGCCACACACACACACACACTTTATGAAAGGGAACTTTAATGAATTGATGGATTTTGAAAAAGGGCAATGCTGAGGACATTTATTTGGGTGTTAGATCTACAGGAAAAGGTCATTTTGAGCTAACGCTCTTGTAAGGTTAAGTGTAGAGGGTAAACTGGCACAGGGAAGCTATGGGAAACAGTCAGTGCCCTGAAAGGATGTGAGACAGGTACATAAAGAGCCCTGCGGAGGTTTTCAGGGCCTAAAACAAACAGAAATCGCATTGCGCCGGCTGCATGTCAGCCAATTTAGCCCACAGTCGAAATAACCACCAGCAAAGAAGAAAGAAGAAAAAAAAGAATGCCATGGACCAGGACAATGGAGACTTTTAAATGTCACACGCGCTCTCTTAAAAACAATGAGATTGCAATTTGTACAAAACAGCTCTTGGTAGGAGATCCAGGCATTTAACCCTTTTCTTTGAGAGAAAAAAATGTCAAGAATTTCTGGGCAATTGTGGGATTCTTTGATGGCAAGAGCCCCATGAAAAGTTAGGGGTCCTTTTAAAGCACCACTTGTGTGTCCCTGACTAAGGCTGATCATAGACTTTTTCACTTTAAAGAGGAGAAAAACATTAAAGAAAGAACGTAATTGCCATGTCCTGGTCAAAGTAAGAAATACTGAAGTTGGAAATGCTTTATAATTTTCATTATAATATTAATTATAATTAAGTTTAAATTAAATATACATTTTCAATTATAAACTTTAATTAAAATGTTATGCATTCTCAGGATCCAAACTGAACTTTTTACCACATCTGTCGAATTGAAAATATTTAACAGCCATTCATTTGTTTTACCAATCATGAAACGGTTTTATAAATAATATATAAGATAATGGGCTTATTTACTGACATTTGGTGCGTGGATTTATTTTATTCTCTGCATACTATTCTTATGATAGAAAAACATTTATCAATTAGATTAATTGTTGCTTATTTAGTGTTTTCAAGTAAATATTAAGAATATTATTGGGTATTACATTCGAATTAATGCAATATTCATGTTCATATTGACAGAGCAAAAAAACTTTGTTTGGTGTCTGGGCATCGTCTGTCTTCAGCTTGATCATTATCAAGTATCTTTTTCAAGCACTTGACTTAAAAGACACTATAGAAAGCAACATGCTGCTAATGTGTTGGCTAACAGTAGCAAAATCTCCATGTCCCTCATACTCATACCTTTTCTTTCCTTCCCTCATAGTGCTGTAATTAGTTCAAGCAGCCGGTCAGCTGGTACTCTGAGACATGAGGGCTCTTGGCCTGTACATGTCCTCTCTATTATTTTTCCACCCAGTCAACAGGCCCTGCTGAAAATATACTCTGATCTTTCAAGAACATGTTAAAAAAAAGTTGCCTGCTGAATAAAAAAAACATCCGGAATTCTCTCTCTCTCTCTCTCAGGTGATCTGGTGTTTTTGAAGATCCTTCACCATCCCGTGAATTTCTTTATGATGGAAATGAAGTAATGGAAATATAATTTCAATTTATTTTAGAACTGTGGGTGTTTAATTTGCTGAGAATTTCATGCAGAAAGAGAATCTGAAATGCCTGTGGGATCAAAATAAAAGTAAAGGCACCAGAATTGTTACTTTGGTGTTTACATCAGCAGTTGCCTGTTTCAGAAAACAAATCAAATGCTTTCGGTTTTGCCATAGCCAATGTATCTAAATTTACTCCAGCCATGTCAGAGTGGAGAGTGTGCTAGGTCTATCTTTAATTAAAAAAAGCTATAAAAAATGTATGTACAGACACTGAAAGATATATAAGTATTACACTATCATTCAAAAGTTTGGGGTCAGTAAGACTTTTCTTAAAGAAATGAATACTTAATCATTATGAATAATTATTCAGCAAAGATGCATGCTGCCAAGTGTAAAGTTGAAAAAAAATATATCACTGTGTACACAAAACTATTAAGCAGCACTTTTCAGCTTTGAAAATAAAGACAACTGTTACTTAAGCACCAAATCAGCATATTAGAATGATTTCTGAAAGAATATGCGACACTGAAGACTGGAGTAATAATGCTGAAAATTCAGGTTTGCATCAGAGGAATAAAATACATTTTAATAAAACTGATATTTTAAATTGTAATAATATTGCACAATACTACTGCTTTTACTGTATTTTTAGGCAGCCTTGGTGGGCATAAGAGACTTTGTACCTACCCCAAACTTTTAAACACTGCTGTATATTTTACAAAAAAGTCTGGCTGTACCCTAAATTAGTACAGGGAACTTTAACAACTGAAAGCACAAGTATTTTTTGTGCTCAAACATAAAACTAGGCCAATCTTTACTTTAAGACAAAAAAAACCTTAAAGAGCTACAGGCATCTCTGTTCTGGCAAAAAGGCTGGATGTTTGTGCTAATGTCGTCTACGATTGAGGTAAATGTAACCTCTCTAATGTCTCATGTTTGTGCTGGTCGTCTAAGGGTTATGCTGGTGGCCTGTCTGGGAAAAGTTAAAAAGGGAGACATAGGAACACACACACACACACACACACACACACACACACACACACACACACACACACACACACACACACACACACACACACACACACACACACACACACACACACACAGCCCCCATTCCCTGTCACCCCCAGCCCCTCCACTCATCAGTCGGGTTCTCAGCCCCCTGTGACTGGCGGCTTTGTGCTCCTCACACAAGGTGCACCTGATTACTAGACGGGAACACATTATGGCAGGATACAACTGACCCTAGTTCAGCCACACAAAGACAGGAGGAAAGACAACACGACTTACTCCAGGACAGGTCACTGAACGCTCCTGAGACACTTAACACTCAGGTAATGCTCTTGGTGTTAAAACGCACCTGTTTTGCACATAAAACTAAACCATTAATGAGTGTTAAAAAAATCATCTGAAACCTTGTTACTCTAGCAAGTACAATAACAGGTGATAAAATATCAGCTTATGCTAATATTAATAACTATCAAAGGGGATGGCTAATGACTAATGAATATGTATGTACACTAAAATCTAGATAATATGTATGCGTGTGTGGAAATTTACATTTTTCAGCAAGGATGCATTCATTTGATCAAAAATGACAGTAAAGACATTTATAATGTTACAAAAGAATTCTGAACAAAAATGCATCGCAGTTTCCACAAAAGTATTAAGCAGCACTACTTTTTTCAACCCCTATAACAATAAGAAACTTGATCATCAAATCAGCATATTAGAAGGATTTCTGAAGGATCATGTGACACTGAAGACTGGGGTTATGATGCTGAATATTCAGCTTAGCCATCACAGGAATAAATTACTTATTACTTAGAAAACAGTTATTTTATATTGAAATAATATTTCACAATATTACAGTTTTAACTATATTTTTGATCCAATAAACGCATTCTTGGTGAGCATAAGAAAATTCTTTCAAAAACAATTAAAAAATTCTTACTGACCCCAAACAATTTATATATATAAAAAAAAACTGCTGCGTGTTACATTAAAGCAACAAGGTTTCAAATGCAAGCAGACTGCTGGCTGTTCACTGACTGTCACACCTCTGTGTAACCTTAACTGGCTCTTAGTTTAACAGGTTCTTAGTGAGTCTAACTTGCTTCAATGGCCTGTTTACCTGTGCGTGCATCTGCATTCTGATAGCCGGCCAGCCCACGTGTCCATCAAGCTGACACTGGCTACCCGCGCCTCACAGATCAAACGGCAGGCGCATCGGTGGGTCACATTAATCTTAGCTCAACTTTTGTGTTCCGGTGTTCTATAGAACATGTGATTCCCATGGAAATCTGTCTGGAATTGCCTCTACTCCGTCTTCGCAATTTTTCCCGTCTCAAATTTCCTTGTCATTTGGTGCCGGAACTCACGGTCTCCCTCCCACCCTTCCCTCCACCTCCTCCTCTTTTACTTTCCTTAGACTGACAACATGCAAGAAGGCTGAATTCAGCAGGTAAAGCTGGGGAATTATGGAAACCAGTCAGGTTGTATCAGGTTTAAGCCTGGCCTTTCATGACAGGAATTTTTAAGTCAGCTTTGAACTTCCCAAAGAGAAAAGACTGAGCTGAAGGGATAATAGGGCAGCTTCTATCATCATGATAAGGTTCTACTTTCACTTTGTGTGAAATTAACAGTTTCAAATAGTAACATCGGTATACATAATGAACTGAATGTCGCTAAGAAAGACCCAAGTTAAAATGGTAAAATTCGATAGGAAGTAAAAAACACTAAACAATTTAGGACTATCAACGTAACCAATAATAATAACAACAACAATATTCATATTTTTAAACTACCATAGCAAAAAAATTTACCTTTCTGTGTCCCAGATTCGAAGAGGAGCAAAATTCTCACAGCAGGCTGTTCCTGTCACAAAGGTGCTGCAAAGACATAAAGATCTTTAGTAATGATTGCAAAATAGATGTATTCATTTTTACAATATTTTTTTTAACTTAGCTAATGTCAGCATTTTATAGGCATATAATAATAATAGTAATTTATTATTATTATTATCATTAGTAGTAAAATAAGAGTTTTCAGTGCCTTTCAGAACATTTGCTTAATCTTTGTTCCAGCATTTAATGTATTCAGCATTTAAATACTGAGCAGGTGACATAACAGTGGAGTAATATTTTGGCTCCTGGAGAGAATACACATAGAGCATTAAAAACAAATTTTGAAAAGTAAATGGAGCGTAGCGAGGTGTAAAGAGTGGCTGAAGGGTATGTTGAGACAGCGGATTTGTTCACAGATGTGTTTTCATTCACGAGATATCTAGGGGGAAAAAAGGAGGAACGTGGAAAAAAAAAGAAGAAAAAGAAACAAAAACACTCGGATGCCCCCTTTTTAGTTGGGTGACATGTTGAAATTAGTTGAGCAGGTACGGGTGGGCGGGTGTGTGACCGCAGTAGTTTTGACCTGTGTGATAGTCGGGGATTAGAGCCCTCCTGGACAGCTGGGATTGGCGGGCGAGGCTCAAGGCTCTCCTGCTCCCTGCATTGTGTTCGGAGGTGAGCTGAACAATAGGGCCCTCACACTAGTGAACACACAGGAATGTGCCTGTTTTAGCACTCAGGTATTCCTACAATGCCCTGCTGGGATGGTCTCTTTCATTGACAGAATGCTTTCTCAGTCTCTGTGCCAACTATGTAAAATGTGTGCGGCGACAACGTGCCTCGCAGCGAATGCTTACTGATGCACCACGCGAGAGGCACGTAAAACTACACGAATCACAAAGCATCTCCCTCTCTCACATACTTTCATACCTCTAGAGAAAACCCAGAGAAAGGGCAGGGGGCTCTTTGCCCTCCCACTAACATCAACCAAAGAAATGGGCTTCACAATGGAATACCAGTGTGGCCTCAAATTAACAACCAGCCCGTGTGAATAAGCTCTGTAGCGCCTGGTGTCCAACTCTAAACCCCCAGCACAAAAACAGAGAGGGACAGTGACCCTTCATTTCGCTTATTCACACACACACACACACACACACACACACACACACACACACACACACACACACACACACACACACACACACACACACACACACACACACACACACACACACACACACACACACACACACACACACACACACACACACACACACACGGTTCACTGTCTTTGTGAGGACTCTCCATAGACGTAATGGTTGTTATACTGTACAAACTCTATATTCTATCCCCTTAACCTACCTATCAGACAAAACTTTATGCATTTTTACATTTTCAAAAAAACTCTTTCTGTATGATTTATAAGCTTGTTTCCTCAATGGGACCTACAATTTAGGTCCCCACAGTGAGTCAGTGTGCATTCAGAATGAAAGTCCTCACCAGGATAGAAAAACATAAACACACACACACACACACACACACACACACACACACACACACACACACACACACACACAGGGACAGTCGGTTAGACTTGAATGAAAACGTGTGCTTGAATTTTAATATTTGATGAGGAAAAAAATGAAAATTGATCATAAAAATAGTACCAAACAACCACTCAACAAGTATTTGAAGATTGAGGCATCGAGAAACATAAGCAAAATGCGAAGCCGCTTTTGGTGTGAAAATTGAGAAAAAAGGCAAAAAGAAAGAGCACGAGTAAAGTTGAGGGAACATGCGTTCTCGTCTGTGATGGCTTCAGTTGGTTGGTTCATTGAGGACCCAAGCATATTGGCAAAGACAGCCATGGCAGCTGTCAACCCAGTTAGCGGTGGCCCATCAACCATATTCAGCTCGCCTGGCCAGTGCTGGCATTTTAATTACTGTTGGGTAAACTCATTTGCCCCAATGAAGGCTGTGCGCCCTAATAGAATATGCAGGCTGCCTGACCTTTGAACCCGTGTGACACAAGATACAATAGGGGCAAGGCCAAAGCTCTCTCTTCCCAGCCCTTATTACTCTCTATTACTTCAATTACTTATCCCTCAGTGAGTCTGATTGTGAAAAAAACACAAGGGAGAGAGAGAAAAGGAGAAAAATAGAACACCACAATTAAATACATTTTTGTCTCCCGGACAAGTTCTGATTGATCTGAAAGGGACTCCTAGTGATATTATAGCTGTAAAAGGTCAAAGCCTCTCTCTCGCCTAATGTGCCTCCACCTTCCCTCGACCTTGCGCCCCCCTCTAAACCGAAGAGCACAGACAATCTCCCTCCAAAGCCCCCGGCCCACGCTGCCCACCCCGAACCCCAACTCCTCTGCCCCAAAAAACCCAGCACGCCTCAGGATCATTAGAACATGTCAGGGGTTCACTGCCAACACAACCATTTTGGTAACCTAATCAGCTGACATCATTATTCGAGGAACTGTGCAGCATGAAATTAGTGCCGGGGTCACACAAACTTTAATTCAGCCCCTGCTGGGAGAGGAACTCCACAGTAACAACATTGTTAGGGCCAAACCAACACAAGCAACCACACGTATTGGGTCAAGACCACCACAAGCGCTTTTCGTACCAAACTGCACACATCACTTTAAAAAAAAGTGCTGAGTGTACCAGAGATATGATGGCTTGTTTTGAAAAGATAAAACAAACAAAAAAATTGTTGTTACGTATTTTTCCGTTTTACATATTATTGTTGGTATACTTGTATGCAAATTAAATACACTTTCGTTCAAATGTTTGGGGTCAGAAAGACTTTCTAATACGCTCCAAATCAGCATATTAGAATGATTTCTGAATGATCTTGTGACACTGAAGACTGAAATGACTGTTGAAAATTCAGCTTTGCCATCACAGGAATAAATTACATTTTAAAATAGTAATAGAATAGAATAGTTATTTTAAATTGAAATAATATTTCACAATATTACTGTTATAAGATCGTACTGGCCCCAATCTTTTGAACGGTAGTGTATAAATATGACAATAACAACAGTAAAAACATTGACAGTTGTAAGAATAAATTAATTAAAAATAGAGATGCTGCTAACAACAAACGTAATGTTGATATAAAATATTATATAGCTTTCTATGCTTTACAACGGAGAAAAATTAGGCAAACCTACTAGAAAAACCAGGTCAAGTAGTCAAGCTGTTTTTTTAAACATGGTAGCTGGTCCATGGTTGTCTACCAGCTCTGACTATCTTAAACAACCAGCTGGTAGGTCAACCACCTAAACCAGCTTCTACCAACAAAAAAAGAAGAAAAAAAGAAGAAGAGCTATCTATACAAGATTTAACTCATGAGAAAATGTTTTGTTGTATTTAGGTTTATTCAGTTATTTTAAGCAATACCGACATGAATAAAAACAATTAATTTAGTTCATTTACAATTTTAGGTTATTTTAAATAATTTTATTTGAACTTGTTCAGAAAACCAATTTTTCCTTTTTTTTTTAACTAGAATTAATATTTAGTTAAATACTGCCTTTTATCACAATGTTTTTGATTCAGAGAACTAGCTATTGCCGCATTATCTCCCCAAAAGAGCACAAAACATGACCACAACTGAAATAAAAACAGCAAGACATAAACGCAGACTAAAACAACACTCATAATTCAGCTAACATATAAATGAGAAAAGGTGTTGCAAAATTAACTCTTTATTTATCTAAAGATAAATAGAAAGAATCAATCCTAATTAAAATTATGATATTTAAATTGTCACCAATTATGTAATCACTATAATAAATGAGGAAAATATTTTGAACACAGTGAAATAAATCTATTGAACCCAAATGCATCTCATCTGTCCTAAAGGCCTATGGGTAAAGACAGGGTTCAAAGGGAGTTTAACCCCCGTGCATTGGCCTTGCAGTGGATGTTGTTCATTTGTTATAGTTGACCCCTGGCTTTGTTCAAGGGGATGTTAGAGTGCTTTCATCTTAGTCCCTAAATATGTTTGAATTGAAAAGGGTTATGATGTATTTATATTGGCTGGAGGAACACAATAGACAGGGTCTTTCTTTTTCCCTCTCTGTCGACCCTCCTGCCCCGTCTTCCAGCCCAGCTCCCCCAAGCCCCCCTCCCGCCCCCCTGTTCAGCTCACACCCGAGTTCACAGACCTTTTGGCTTTCTGTTCATGTCCCCTGCATCTGAGGTCAGAGGAACATTCCATACACCACCTTTTGCTTAGCGGAGTGGAACAGCACCACATCAATTTAAAGAAAAAAAATACACACAAACAAATCCATGAGAAAGTCAACAACCAGTTTACGCAGATCTCATCTTATTAACACCTGCAAATAAATGCCAAGCACTTTTATCAGTGCTTCAGATTAACAAAATGACACAGTGATCTTAAAAGGATTTTAAAATTAAACATTTAGTTACAGACAAATGACAAAATAGTTAATATAAACATGGCACATCTGTTAAAAAAATGGGGTCAAAAATGATGGCTTCAACATGTCATTTAACTAACAGTTTTAAAGTATGTTGACACTAAGGATGATCACTATAAATGATAACTTTAAAGTTTTAATGATCATTCTAATTTTATTAGAATAATGAAGTCCACACCACAGCTACTGTATAACAGTTACAATAAAGAGAAACAATATTCTTGGAATCACCCATTTTTCCACCTAAAAACCTTTATAGCCAATCAGGATCCACCTGGCTTTAAAGAACTTGAGCATTTAAAGGGCACCTATTAAGTCTCAGGTGTTCCCAGAGAATGTCTGTGAAGTTTCAGATCAAAATTCCTTTTGAAAATGCCAATTTTTGGATTTGAGAAAAATGAGCTGTTTTGTGTGTGTCTCCTTTAAATGCAAATGAGCTGCTGCTCATCACCCCCAGAGGACAGAGTCTTCACAGCTCATGAACATGTGAATGAAAAATGAAACATGATACATCTGATTTTGGTTATGATCATCTCTATCACGGACACGCTCACGTGCCACTGCAGTTCTTCATCATCATGAAATATTATCATCTGCATGCATTTTAAAGCCTTATAACTCTACACTTGAGCACACACTCGACACATGCGCACAGAGAGCTGGATGTCGGTGCGTCCATGAGTATGTTAATATGAATCAAACAACAAAAGAAAAACAGAATATCACTCACTGCTCTTGACCAAATTAACTTCAGTAGCTTTATTAAGAACACATTTCTTACTTGAATGCTGCTGTTAAATTCTCTGGCGAGGAGATAAACATGGCAGACTTTATATGGTTCTCTGAGGGCGGGGTCTATGCTAATACGGCAGTGTTCATCAACACTCGTGGGCGGGGCCTGTAAAATGTGACGTTACTTTGCCTGGAATCTGCAAACGGCTTGTTCTGAGACACTGCTTATGATTTATGGGGATTAAAAAAAAGGAGTGGGTGGATTTTTACCATTATAGGTTAATGCAGTGTACGCTTATAATAAACAATGTTATTGTCCATTGGTGTGGACACTAATATAGTTATCATTATAGTTTTCTTAACAAAGAGTCTCTTTGTCAATCCAAAATTACAATTTAACGTCACAATGCTAAACAATGACCAATATTTTATCATCTTAAAATCACAAGTAGTGATTCACGTTTAATTAGAACTGGACATAACTGAAAACTTACTTGCTGGGAATCACAAGAGAATCAATTGTAAACTCTGTAATAGCTCTGAACGAATCACTGAGAGACCGAGTCTGATTCAAATTGCAAACTTGAGTTCGACACTGAATTTTTATGATTGATTAAAAAAAAGAACCAGAGTAATTTGTTCACGAATTGGACATCATGGCTCATGCGGTGTTTGATTCTCCATACAAGAATCATTGGTGCGCGCTTTAAAGAGATATCTGACGAAACTGCACATGGATTCTTTGTTTACACAACTTTCTTTCCGACTAGATTTTCAATTATTGTCACATTTTTGGTTGCATTTCTGATCATTTTACTCACAGACTGAAGCCCCGTATATGATGCTCTGGATCTGTGCCACTTGTGCTAGTATTGTTTTATCCATATGGAAATTAAAATCATTTTTTTTAACATTTCTTCCCATTTGGAACTGCAGGTTGCTTAGCAAAATGACACTTTCTGACATAGATTAAAAATTTTCACTGTTCAAAAAGGATATATTAAGTCTCTTTTAGTATTGTTACAATGTGTCTGAACATGTTTAATTTTATATCAAACAGTCTAACTCTATCAGGCTAAGAAAAGCACAGACAAGTCATGAATTACACCACAGCCACAGAGTTAAACTCCCCAGCTAACTTCTGAGCAAAAATGCTTTTTAGGGAATAACAAAAGTTTCCATCTCAAATGCGCCTGGGGAACACCTGTATGTGGCATGTGTGTAATGATCTGCTTGTGCAAAGCCTGCATAGAAGGGGCATATTGACTGCAATTATTCAGGACACCACCTGCAGTCAGAGGCTATAGCTCCCATGCTGTGCTTTCAGTAGTAAGCGCCCTGTATTTAACGTGTGGGAACGCACATTCTGTCCGTTATCGCTTTATTGTTGCAGACTCTTTCTTTTCTTGCTTTCTTTCTTGTTTTTTCCCCTTTTTTAACTAATTGAATTCTTGACTCCTAAGACACGGCTCGCCCTCCCAGCCTTATAAGAGAGAGAGAGAGATGAGAAGCAAAATGAATGACATGAATTTCACTCTTTTTTCCCTACTCTCTCTCTCTCTTTTTGCTTGAATGAGGTGGAGCAAAGGGGGTGAAATTGGGGCGGGTGGGCTTAGGGTGGTATAGAGGGGTACGTCTCGCTGTACTTTCATACAGAGGGTCATAGGTCACACTCCCTCCGTTTGCCAGAGAGTGGCGTTTTGGGGGCGGTTTATCCAACAATCATTTTCTTTGGAAAATTTCAAAGGCAGTACCCCTGCAACATCTTTGTAGTTGTGCTTGACCAACTCTAAACAAAACAGGCCTCCCCGAAAAGAAGCCTTTCTCGCTTCTCCTTGGGGTTGCTTCTCTTTTTGACGCTTGCGCCCTGTTCCTTTTCATCCCCCCTGCCTGGTCGCTGTGCGCTCATTGCGACTACTGAGGTAGTGTGTACTGCGCTCTTCGAGGCAGATAGAAGGAACGCTTGTGACATGGCCTTTCCCATCACAACATACAAGAGGCACAAAATGATCAATATGTGCTATCTGTGTTTACATTCTCTGCATAAGACATTGATTAGCCATGTTTAAAAACTCTCTGGGTGATGAACAGACACAAATGTATGCACAATTTGCATCGGCCAATGAGGACAATGATCTTCCAAGTGAGGCCTCTTCATCTAAACTGTAATTAAGCAATGTCTGAAAAGCTAAACTAACGTAATTCTCTCGAGATCTGAGATGTGCATGTGGTATTAACAAGACCAAATTACACATTTCAGGCTAATAAAATTTGCGCTTCTTTCTTTCTCTGCAAGTGAAGTGCTGACATCCAACTAAAAACAGACAAACCCAAACCCCACTTTTTATCAAACAAGCTTAATGAACTAGCTGACAGACTCTGTGGTGCATGTGTGTGTGAGATATACAAGAGGAAGAGTGGCCGATGTACCCTACACACACTCTGGCTAGAGTTACCCAGGTCTGGATGGATTCTTCCAGACTTAACAAGTCCCATCTTGTCGGTTAAAATCTGTCATGTCTGACACTACAGGAAACTATTCATCACACAAGGCGCTCCCTACTAATTCTACATCTACTGGTAAAAAGGGAACGACAAGGGATGGGTCAGACAGACATATAGCAGTGAAGGATGGCATGACCAAAGGAAATCAGGAGATGTCCAACATGAAGTGCCTAAAGTGAAATGGTTTAGTTACAATCCAATAAAACTGTAAAAAACAATATAACAAATAGACATATAGTATAAAATGACAAACAATAATATTAAAAATATACGCTACCATTCAAAAGCTTGAGGTCAAAATGTATAATACTATTAGTTTATTATTAATATTTTAGAAATCATTAGAAATACAACTTTAAAATAACTTTTTTACAACTAATTTTCAGCATCATTACTCCAGCCTTCAGTGTCACATGATCCTTCAGAAATCCTAATATGCAGATTTGGTGCTCAAGAAACATTGTTGTGCTGCTTAATATTTTTGTGGCAAGCATGATACAACTTTTCAGGGTTATTTGATGAATAGAAAGTTCACGAGAACAGTATTTATTTGAAATAGAAATTGTTTAAATTACAAATGTCGTTACGGTCACATTTGATCAATTTACTGCATACTTGCTGAGTGAAAAGTTCTTTCAATCTTACGACCCCACACTTTTAAATAGTGTATAATACTTTCTTGAAAGAAAATAAGTTGATTGATTAAAAATTAAACAATTCAGGTCATTTGTTTGATATTGCATTGCCTTCAGATCAGCCTTACAGATTTTGCATGTACATTTGAACATGGGAGTATCTCTAGTGGAATAAGACATTTAAACACTTTATTTAAAACGTTAATTTTGTGATAATCCATAACACAGATCTTTGGTAGCTCTTGCTTATTTCTTAATCGCATGGTTTGCTCAGAAGTCTACATGCTGTGGTTATGGATGAGAGTATACAGGTTAATTGCCATGTAAACTGTCAACCAATTTTAGTGCCAAAGAGCAACTGAAAGACTTGAAAGAGTAGATTTCTCCTTTGAGAGCCACATTACCAACTGAACGAGTCATTCCAGGTCCTAAAACAGTGTGCTCAAGATAAAATGTATGCTAATCAGAGGCCATTAGTAGCAATCAGGGCCTTTCCTCGCACAGGAACAGATGAATCAACATTTGGGGTGAGAGTCTGAAGTCTGACATGGCAGACAAAGACTAGACTGAGATGGGGGGGGGGGGGGGGCGATCTGGAAGGGGGATGAACCAGTCAAGCTCACGGGTTACAGATCAAGAATCAGGAATCATTTGGGCTGCTGTGAATGACGTTTTTTTTTTCCAACATGGCCGCTGCTGTCTCTTTGATATGAGATTGTAAATGGAATTCAGAACAGAAGAGCAACCCACTGGAGTGAAATGAGAACAATGCAGGGAGCCAGAGTGCCCATTACCTTCGCAATGGGAGAGGGGCAGGTTTTTTTAGTGGTCTCATAGTTGAGGCTGGGACCGCTAGCCATATGACACCATTTAGGGAATTTCAGAGCTAGCGCTCACATTGCAACATCAGCTGTGAAAGTCATGCAGTCACCGTGGAGTTCTTCAAGTCTGCACAGGACCTGTCCTGCCCATCACGCGCCCACATTACACTCTGATAGAACTACTGAAAAACCTGAGAAGATGGTCCAATATAAAAAAATAAAATAAAATGCAGGCACCTAAAATTGTAAAAAAGCAATCTCAGAAATAGGACAAGGGCTACTGGCTACGGTTAGGATCAGCGACTACAAAAAGATAGACGACAGTCAGCCTTGGCATTTCGCTCAAGCCGGAATATCCCACTAACAGACCTTGAGATAACGTTCCTTGGAAAATACAACGGCAAAAAGGGAGGGAGGGTTACGGAACAGGCGAGGAGGGAGGTTAAAAAGAACGAAATACAAATCAGAGCCTAAGCAAAAGGTGGTGTGAAAAAGAGAGAGAGAAGGGATATATTTTCTTATGCTGTTCTTTTGTTTTATACACACGTGTGATTCTGCATTGGGTTGGAACAATACAGCCCCTAACACCTGAGTGTCAGAGGCGACCATATGCACACTCTTTCGACATCTTTGTTCTTTCTCTCTTCTTTGTCCCTCACCCCTTCCCTCGGACCCGTTGCTCACTGCAGCGTCTCCTCTCTTGCTCCTTGTCCTTTAGATACCTCAAGCGCGAAGCTGGAACAATTACATTTGCAACACAAGGGCTTCCCATCTAGTCCTTCAGGTTTCTAAATTAAAACACACTGTGCAATCACCATTTGGAAACCCTCTCCATCTACAGTTTCAGCTCCTGATTGTTGTAGGAGTGAAAGCAGAACATACTCTCAATTAGACGATATCTGTTGCTCTGAGGTCAAACATAGGAAACAGATCATATTGAGAGGAAAAAGCACTTTTTAACAAAAACTAAGCATTCCCTGAAAATAGCAGCCTTATTATGTGATTTAAAATAAAAAAAATGGAAGTTAAAATAATTTTGTCCTATGGGTTTGTGCTTTCATTTTCTTCCACTTGGCCAGCGGAGAACAGAAAGATACATTTGGAAAGTCTGCTAATAGTTTAGTTCAGGGGTTTTCAAAAAGACTGCAGATTGTTGATTATTGTTAATAAACAATATTACATTTTAATGGTTTGATTCTGCTTTCTAAACACAGGTCGTGCATCATGATATTAAATCACAATTAATTTATTTATATTGACAGCAAAACAGATACAGAGTCACTACACTTTTGAACACAATCGTTCAAAAGTTTGGGTTTGGTAAGATTTTTTAATGTTTTTGAAATGGTCTTTGCTCATCTAGACTGCATTTATTTGATTAAATATACAGTAAAACAGTAATATTGTGAAAAATAACGGTTTTCTAGTTTATTTCATTATTTTTAAAATGGAATTCATTCTTGTGATGTCAAAGTTGAATTTTCAGCATCATTACTCCAGTCTTTATTATTCAAATATGTTGCTTTAGTGCTCAAGAAACATTGACTTATTATTATTATTAATGTTGAAAACGGTTGTGCTTCTTAATATTTTTGTGAAATCCCTAATAGTTTAAGGATTCTTTAATGAATAGAAAGTAAAAAAAACAGCATTTATTTAAAATAGAATGCTTTTATAAATGTCTTTACCATCACTACTGATCAACAGAAAAAAATAAATAAATCTTTATACGTGAAAATACATAGCAGTCTATATATTTTAGGAATGGATTCGGTGAAAAGGCATAAAAAAAGTTTGAAAACCCCTGGTTTAGTTGACGCCTTTATTTCAAAATTATTCAAACTAATTTCATCAACTTCTCCCACCGTCAATACATGTAAAGAAGTGTGGTCCATTATCTGGGTCCAGCAGTCTGTTTTGGAGGCCTGCTATTTCAGCCATCAAATTGGAGAATTAATGATGTGTATAATCGTCTCTTATTTTGAAATCTAAATTCTTGGCTGTGGAGAGTGGAGACGGGGCAGAGGGGATTAATAACTCGGCTGAGTGACTAAAACTGCGTTGAACCATTGCATCTGCTCAAGTAGCAGTGGCTTTCTTCCGCTACACGCTGGCCTTGTCGTGACAAAAGATGAGAGCGCGGCCGAGCCGGTCAGTGTCCTCTAGTGTCTCCCAGCGCACAGTGTTTCCATTCCTTAAGCAGTGCTGTGAAGGTGCGTTTGACGGATCAGGGCAGGTGGAGGCTCTGCGCTAGTGTTACAGCTTCATGTGCCTGCGTGTCATTAAGCGTGTGGGAGTATACATGGCCGAGCAATCAAAGGCAGCAGGAGCAAAGGCAACCCCGCTTCACTATAATATCCTGCACGTTTTTTTCTCTTTCCCTCTTCGCCTGTCTCACTCCATCCCACACTTGTTTAAACAGCTCATCACATTGGGAAACTTCCCAGATGTATTGGAGGAGAAACGGTTAACCAGTTGTAGACTGAAACAGCTCTCTAAAGTTCAAAAGTCTGTAACGATTTATCAACTGCAAGGTTCAACACATTTCTGTGTTTAAAAAGTCAAGAAACATAAAGAAACATTCAATGATGTATCGTATGTCCTAGTGAGAGTTAAGAAGTGGGGAAAATAGTACATTTGAGCATTTTAAGACCATGAAAAGGGTCTTTTTCCACACTATGAGGGGGCAAAATTCTGCTTTCTAAGGCTTTAGGGGCTGGGATCACATTCTTCAGCATCTGCATTTCAGAGGTGTGAGCTAATTGACTTCAAAGCAATGGCATGGCAATAAATTGAAGAGTATGTATTAAAAAAGGGTCTGGCCACCTGCTTTGGGTTGCCCTGTCTATGACCACTTCACCTCACGAGCCGTAACGATACCGCCACCCCCACCCCGCTCTTTTAAACCCACTGATACATTCATTATTTGAAAGATCTCAAATTCTCTTTGATGAAAGCAAAGGTTGATGTTCAGGTCTGTTGGTGATTCATATGGTGAGAAGAACAGAGGGAACCAGTGAGTATGAAGTATACTGCAGAATCAAACACATAATGTCTAATGACTAATGAGTGAGACGGCCCGAAACTGGAAGAGCGTCATGGATACAGTAGAGGGAATTACAGTGTCCAAAAGTCTGAGGCCACTAATCAAAATGTTTATTTTGCTTAACAGTTTGAGTGAAAAGTTCAATTGAAATATTTTTGCCTTTAAAAATGAATGCTATCATCAATTTGTTCAAAGAAGTTGGCATGATCAATGTCACAAATACACATATATTTGCTTATACAGTGACCTAGAAATAGTCCAGAAGCATAAATATTCCCCAGTTTCAATTTTACTCAAAGTTTATTTTTTAGAAATGCTTCAAAATGATACACATTTTTGTTCATTTCCACGTTTTAATTAGATTCCCAGATTTTCAATGCAGTCTCAGGCTTTTGGGTCCCTCTGTATATTTTCTGCCATATATAGTAACAATCTTAAAAAATAAACTTTTAAAGGGATAGTTCACCCAAAAGTGAAAATTCTGTCACCATCATTTACCCTCATGTCATTCTAAACACTTTCTTCTGTTCAACATAAAAGAGGATATACTCAAGAAATTATTCAAAATATCTTCTTTTGTGTTCCACAGAAGAAAGTCAGTCTTGGAACGACATGACTTTACCCAATATCTTTTATTCAATATAAAATAAATCAAGGACTGACAGCATCAAATTGATGACAGCATCAAACACTGGAACAAAAAGTCTCAGGAAGAGGTTATGTTGGCTTTGTGGTTACACTATTAACCACAAAGACTACACAAATCTCATCGCACAAATACATCAAACAGGCTTACCATAGAGATGGACTGATGGCCACTGACCACACTCTGTCATACATGGGGATTGTATGTAAGCACTGTCCAAATCGATCAGGAGTCAGAGCCCAAATCTAAAATGAAATTACAAGCAGAACAAAAACCACAAGTCATTTGGATAATAACCTACACTACCGTACAAAAGTTTGAGGCTAGTAATGTTTTTTTTGGGAAATTAGCAAGGATGCATTAAATTGATCAACCGTGACAGTAAGTACTTTTATACTGTAAATTTAAAAAAAAATTCAATTTCACTTTCTTTTCATCAAAAAATACTGGGAGAAGTGTATCACAGTTTCCATAAGAATATTAAGCAGCCCAACTGTTTTCAACACTGATAATAATGATATTTTTTTTTGGAAAATAAACCTTTGCCATCACAAGAATAAATTACATTTTAAAATATATTACAAAAAAAAGTAATTTTTTTAAAATAATATTTTAACACATAAATGCAGCCTTGGAGAGCATAATAGAATTCTTTCAAAAATAGTAAAATAGTCATTTTAAAAAAATCATACCGACCCTAAACCTTTGAATAATGTATGTTGTAAAGCAATAAGTGTACATGTTTAGAGTCAACCATCAAAAAAAGTATTGCTTATGAAATCCTGATGTCTTTCCAAGGTGTTTCTCCAATATAATTTGTAGCATCAACATAATGGACCGATGCTATGACATTTGACCCATCAAACACCAAATAGACCCATCAAGGAGTAGCACAGGGTCACTCTACATAGCAACTTCAACGCATTACTATAACTGTAATTTAAAAAGAGTTACTGGAATTGATTTAAAGATTTATCTCCCACAATTGAATAACACACTCCTGTAACTAAATTCTTCTCTATACTGCACATGTAAGCTTCAAAATCAACTAAATGCCACAGAGTAAGTGAACAGAATCTAATGCCAGACACCTAGTCATGGTTATAGCTATGTCACATTGATTAATCCTGATTAATCACATCCCAAATAAAAGTTAATGTTTACATAATATATGTGTGTGTACTGTGTATAATTATTATGTATATATAAATACACACACATTCACGTATATAATTAAGAAATATTTGCATGTATATACTGCATATATATTTATTAGTGGTGGGCCGTTAACGTGAGACTCTTATCGGGCGATAAAAAAAATATTGCCGTTAATCTATTCTCAAAGTTGGGTTGGGAGCTGGGTCTATAATACGCAAGCTATGATGACTTTCACCTTGATATTTTAGCGCGGATGTTTACCTAGCCGAATTGCACTGTAGGGGCAAGAGAACGAGTCTTCGAACCTGTGTGTAATGTATGCCTACTAGTGTTGTCAAAAATATCCATATTTCGATATGTATCGATACTGAAATATCTAAAACGATACGATACTCATTTTCTACAGTATCGATATCAGCTGCGCTCTCCTCTCCTCTCCGACCGGCAGCGAGTTGACACGCACCGCCTCCTCTCATTCTGTCCAGTTAACACTCTGAACATGGCGAACGTGTGTTCTGCTGGATTTTTCCTCATAATAGCATGTTAGTATTGGTGTGACCGGTCTGAATTTTGTGCGGGGTTGCACATAACGTTAATTCTACTAATTCCCGCAGATTTCGCGCTCGCATCTGAAGCGCACACACACATACCGTAATAAAGCCGCCTCTGACATACAAGTGCAAAAATTAGCTCCTTTTTCCATCTTATTAATGGTCAAATACACTCAAAATATCTCAGTGCCCATCTTGGTGAGTTTTAACATAATCACAGGCATTACCAGCTCACAGGAACAGTGTTTGGGATCCATGTGTGCGTCAGGTCTTAAAGGGTCAGAAGTTATTTATTATTCAAACTACAAAAAGAAAAAACTATCACTTACGAGCACATATTCTGAATGCCTTCGGCAGAATTCAAATGAGCCATTTTAGTCTAGATTAATTCCAAGATAACAGTGAGATTAATCTAGATTAAAATTTTTATCTATGCCCACCACTAATATTTATATAATTTATATTATATATGAATATAAATATAACTTTTTTTTCTTAAATATGTACACGCATGTGTATGCATTTATATATACATAATAATTATACACAGTACACACACATACATACAGTGGGGCAAAAAAGTATTTAGTCAGCCACCAATTGTGCAAGTTCTCCCACTTAAAAAGATGAGAGGGGCCTGTAATTTTCATCATAGGTACACTTCAACTATGAGAGACAGAATGAGAAAAAAAATCCAGAAAATCACATTGTCTGATTTTTAAAGAATTTATTTGCAAATTATGGTGGAAAATAAGTATTTGGTCAATAACAAAAGATAATCTCAATACTTTGTTATATACCCTTTGTTGGCAATGACAGAGGTCAAACATTTTCTGTAAGTCTCCACAAGGTTTTTACACACTGTTGCTGGTAGTTTGGCCCATTCCTCCATGCAGATCACGATACATGGCCCCATTCATTCTTTCCTTTACACGGATCAGTCGCTCTGGTCCCTTTGCAGAAAAACAGCCCCAATGCATGATGTTTCCACCCCCATGCTTCACAGTAGGTATGGTGTTCTTTGGATGCAACTCAGCATTCTTTCTCCTCCAAACACGACAAGTTGAGTTTTTACCAAAACGTTTTATTTTGGTTTAATTCTAACCATTTATTCTGACCATACGACATTATCCATTCTCCCAATCATCTTCTGGATCATCCAAATGCTCTCTAGCAAACCCCATGTGGTTCTGGGATTTTTGCTCACCGTTCTTGTGATCATTTTGACCCCAAAGGGTAAGATCTTGCGTGGAGCCCCAGATCGAGGGAGATTATCAGTGGTCTTGCATGTCTTCCATTTTCTAATAATTGCTCCCACAGTTGATTTCGTCACACCAAGCTGCTTACCTATTGCAGATTTAGTCTTCCCAGCCTGGTGCAGGTCTACAATTTTGTTTCTGGTGTTCTTTGACAGCTCTTTGGTCGTGGCCATAGTGGTGTTTGGAGTCTGACTGTTGGAGGTTGTGGACAGGTGTCTTTTATACTGATAACGAGTTCAAACAGGTGCCATTAATACAGGTAACAAGTGGAGGACAGAGGAGCCTCTTAAAGAAGTTACAGGTCTGTGAGAGTCAGATATCTTGTTTTTTTGTAGGTGACCAAATACTTAATTTCCACCATAATTTGCAAATAAATTCTTAAAAAATCAGACAATGTGATTTTCTGGATTTTTTTTCTCATTCTGTCTCTCATAGTTGAAGTGTACCTATGATGAAAATTACAGGCCTCTCTCATATTTTTAAGTGTGAGAACTTGCACAATTGGTGGCTAGGGTTGGGTATCAAACTCTGTACATTTAAGGGCACCGACCGAATTACGTCGGTACTACCAAGTACCGATTCACATTAAATCAATCGGTACCAAATTTCGGTTCCTGAGAACGCATCTGGTGATATAGACTAGTGTCTGTGAATATTAAACCGCAAAGAGACTATTTAAATACGAATCCTGCGTGTCTCTGTGTGAATGAATGCCGTAGAAGCACAGTTTTCCACACACACACTCACTCACTATCGCGCTCACTATCACTATGACGGTCGCATATTTCCATCTCTGTCGTCTTATATTAGGACATGAACGCATGAACATCATCTCCAGAGCCACTGAGAGTCACTTTATGAGCATTTTACCGTTTCATTTGAGAAAAACTACCGTCATATCATAAACACAGAAACTCAAAGGAACGGCACCCCGTCAAAATAAAAGTCTGGTTTATCTTGACAAATACATCACTGTTGTACAGTAGAATTTAGATACGTCTCAATGTAATAATAATACTAACACTAATGTAATAATAATAATAATCAAAACGTAATTTTTTAAGTAAAAATTTTCTGTTTTAATGTTTTAATTTTAACCGTATAAAGCTCAGTTGTGCAGCACTTTGTTTGACAAAAAAGTTTAATTAAATTAAAAGATAAATTAAATTAATGTCTTATGTCTTCATTTGATTACCAGAAAATACACAGCACATAATTTATGGGAAATCTTTTCATAGAAATTAAAAAATAAATAAATAATAATAATATTGTTGTTTTTATTAATTAAATTTAAGTACCTAGTAGCCTACTATCTAGTAAATATTGCAGTATACAAACATCACAGACAATGGCAGACAGAAACCAGGGCAGCTCTGGCATAATGTCAATAACACTTCCATAAATTACTTACAGGTTATTTATAGTTATTGATGTAAATCCCTAAAGTACACGAAAAAAAGGTACCGTTGGGTACCGGTACCGATACCGGTTAAAATGTGAACGGTACTAAATATTTAAATTTTGACTAAATATTTTTTTGCCCCACTGTATATTATGTAAACATGAACTTTTATTTTGAATGCGATTCATCGGGATTAATCGATTTGACAGCACTAACATTTACTAAAATAAAAGCAAGAGCAAATCACAAATCACTAACCTTCGCAGTCTTGTCTCTGGAGCCACTGACTATCACACCTCCTTTACAGTCAATGCAGTTCACCTCCTGATTGTGACCATAATAGACCACAGAGTAATCACTTCCTTTGTCATGGAGAATTATTTTACCGTCTCTGAAAAAAAAGAGACAAACAGTAAAGATTGGGAGGAATAATACTACATACAAGAAGAGCAATAAAAAGCTTTTCTGTTCAGGATTATGTGTTTTAAACAGCAAACTATCCCAAACAATCAAACAAGGTGTGGACTCACTGAATGGCTGAACTACTGCAGTTAATATTTTACTGTTTTTAAATTGATACCTAGTGGCACAATAACAAAAAAGAGGGAAAACAGCACATTCCAGTTTTACCTTTCAACCTAAGAATGCTGGTGGATGCAATCCTTTTTCTTTTCTTTTTTAAAGTAATAGTTTTTAAAATGTTATTATAATAATCAAGTCAGCAATAACCATATGATAAGATTAGATGAGGAAGTGTTTCCTCATCAAATATGTTCATATAGTAGCTGACTTAATTATTAAAGATGTAAGATCTGTAACCAGTGAATGTGTATTTACCCTCCTGCACTGATAAGGTGTGTGTCTGTCAGAGTGAATCTGCACACGTCCTCTTGGTGTCCCGAGAAAAGGGCCACACGATTGTTCTGTAACTTTCCCCCCTTAGCTCTCAGATGGTACGCACTGATGTTTGCTGCCTGAGAGAGATACAGCACATCACAGTCCAGCTGTATCCACGGCAACAAGCTGTGGGCGAACAATCAAGGAATGGAAATTACTCCTACACATGTTTTTTTCTGTAGTTCAATCTGTATCTTGGGGCTTAAGGTGACGAGGAGGCTAATAAAAAAAACACAATAATGTCTTGTCCATATTGGCAAGGTCAACTACACACCCTAAGTAAGAGGATAAATGTCTGAAAAAATATGTATTTTGGGGTTGGACAATGAAAGTATGACATCTTCCAACTTCCTTTTGAATTCCTCTTTTCCCCTTCTCCCTTTCGAAGTACCGGGCGGGTCACATTGTTACAATTTTATTCCACTAGTTTGAGCAATTGTATTTCTGCATCTGTATATGCCTGGTTGTTTTATACGATTCAAGTTATTTATGCATTCAATTTTGATGCAGTGCAAGTTAAAATATAAAACAACTCACTTAATTTTCCATTTTAAAAGAACTTCTTTACGACAGACTCCATGGATCCAGTTGTGGGACACCCTCACTCTGTCCTTAAGAGGAATGGAAGGACATCTGAAAAAAATGGAGGATTATCAGGGGATTGATGGTTGACATTATTTGGCTAATTGGCTAAATAAAGCACATGCTATCCATTCGAAGCAGACTGAGAGGATTCTGAAATGAAATCCTGCTTCTTTTTCATTTCCTTACAGTAGACGGTGAAAACGGACATATTTGTTGTGTGCCATGTTCTGATTACAATACAGTATAACATAAATTACTTTTAGGTGAGTTTATAAAGCAAATATTTATAGCTTGGCACTTTCCACAAACAGGATACAGCATAGTAACTGAAACTCTTTAAAAAAAATTCCCTTTTTAAACAAATGGTCAGTAAAAAATAATTTTCAGAAAATGTTGTCTGACAACCTCAAGTAGTCAAACTAAACAGATTTTCTATTAATTTTCTGTGGGGTTTGAAATCAATGCATCTCAGCAACCAATGTTTGGGAGTAAATAATAAATGCAGTTTAAAAAACCTAATTTGTGCAATTTAGCAAGTTAGAAGCACAAAATTCAATAAACCTATGTACCCATAAATAATAACTATTAATTTGAGTAATGGAATGCCTGAGCTTGACTGATACACACAATATTAACATTTCTGTAAAAATATATTTTCACCCCTGCAATGCTTCAAAATAATATTTTTGGGACACCAACTAAAGGATTTTATCCCACACTTTTTGGAATATGAGGAAGATTTTAAGGATTTTATCAACAAAAAGAAAAATTATGCAATAAGAAAGTTTCATGCAAAATATCCTCAAAAAAGGGTTTTGTGGGTCCAATGGTTTAAACATGTTATGGTACATCAGAGTTCGTATTCGTGGATTCGTATTCGAGGGGCTTCTTCAGTTTGGTCTAATCTAAACAATTATACGGCCAAAACCTTTTTTTAATCCCATATCCTATTCATCTTCTTATACATTGTACTTCCACAGTCGTTTTGTCTCGAGGTCCCTCTCACATGCAGGTTGCACATGTAAACAAACCCCACATGACTATCAGCGTAAGAAACGAACTGAATCACAAGATACGCTGTTTGTATTACGTCACGACCATGGTCACGACTGCTACGAATGCGCGTCGTTCTACGCAGTCTACGTAGTTCTGTTGTTCTATGCGTAGGCCGAGAACTATTAGCTAGCGACACAGCTAGTGTATCTCAAAATGCTTACAAATCTATTCCTTGTCGTGTCAAGCCAGTGTTAAGAATGTCTTTAGCTAGTTTCCTCCAAACAACGTCTCTGGAGATGAACTGGTAGCTTCTCTTGCACGCTTGAGAGAGGCGGCAGAGCGATCTGGTATCCAGGTAGGACAGGACGAGGAACAGCACATCCTCGGGTAACTGAAACAGAAACATCGCTGCTCCTTTTCCAGATGAGCGCCTCTTCTCTTTTCTTTGTCACGTTGTGTCTGCCTCCACTAATATGAAGGGCTTTATTAAGAGGACATTCGTCGGTTTGACGCAGGAATGCGCAGAAGCCCATGTTTTTCTCAAAGCGTGTAGTCACAGTAAACGAAGGAAGCCATCACAAGAACCAGTAGAGTCACGTGATCCACGCTGTGCGCAGTGTAGTGACTGACCAGAGCCAGTGACTCAAATCCATGTTTGCTGTTAGACTACCTTTCATTCAGGCTAAATGAGTATGACCAGTTGCTTGAGCTTCTGTTTTTTCTGTTATTTTTTTGTTGCTGTTGTTGATGAAGATAATTATTATGTTATTGTGGAATCAATTGAAATTTACATAAGACTGAAACAGGTGGTTGATTATAAACAAGTCAAGATTACTTTAAAAATACAGTATTAACATACTAAATAACATATTCTGAAAAGACGGAAGGAAAGAAAAAATATATTCCTTTTTCCCAAAAGCAAATTTAAGATGCATACATTTGGGTATGTGTAGTAAGGGCAATACATTGGAAAGACTTTCAGTGACAGTTTCTAGTTAAAATATGTAAAAGTTTGGTATACACTTTTCAAAATTTTGTTTGTGTATAGTATTTGCTGTAAATAATTTAGAAGAATCACTTCTGTGTTTAAGAGCAACATCTCCAGAGACAACTTAGAGGTATGATTTTTCCAGTGATGAGGATAATGCTATAATATAGCCTATTATATATGAGTTATTATGATACCAAATGTCAGTCTTATAGCTGAGTTGAGCAATGTGGGCTTAAACCTTCCTAAAAACATTTTCTTAAATTCTTGAATTTGATCAAATCCCAAAGTGCATAATTTTGCAAATATAGCAATAGCCTGGTTCCAGTATGATGTGATATTTCTAACTCATTGCTGCAATAAAACAAACACTTTAAATGTGGAAAAATTGGAACATCTCAAATGGCCAAGTATAGTCAGATTAGTTATTAAAACTCGTACACACTTCTTCAGAATAAGCTACATGCACAGAAAAACGTATTAAAAATACATTTGTATCATAAAAAGTGCAATGTCACAGTCTGTTCATCAAAAATTGTGAAAATTAGATCATTTAGAAGATCCATGTTCATTGAAAGCCATTCATTTTGAGCTTATACACGGCAGAAACAACAATGAAAAATACAATGGCTATTAACGTGTTTTATGCAGGCTTCAATAAAGGACTGACTTGAATGTAACCGTTTTTTTTTTTTTTTCATCTCAGATTTGTGAAACCGTTTATCAGGTCAACTAAAAGACAGGCCATAAAAGAAGCATTTCACAGTCCAGACATAGAATTGAGGTTTGTAATTATTCGTCTTCTACAACCTCTATAGATGTTATTTCTCTGAAGATATGCTCAGTTGCTTGTGGAATGCAATTTTGTTCTTTTCTTCCTCGGCCTGTCCTCCAATCACTCAGCTTGTCCACCCCTCACTCTATGGCACATCAATTGCCTTGATGTTTTTTCTTCTTTTTCCTCTTCTTTTTGTATGGTGAGTGTCTTGTAATTGACAGAGGACCCCATCTCATGTAAGCATTCACTGCTTGTCATTCTACAACATGTTTTTTATATTAGTGCCACAATGGGGCCATTTGATCCTAGGTTATGGTATGTGATTGTCAGTAATGCGACTACTTGGTGGCTGCCTTTGTTTGAACCAAAGTGGTGGCCTGACCTCAGCCCATTCAGTGCGGTGACCAAGTTACGCAGACCTCTGTATCCTTTTACGTTTCCCTATCTCCTTTACTGAGCTGAGTTTAGTTCAATACGCTGTCACAGATATTACCTCTTTAACAGCCACATCCTCTCTTTCTCTCCGTTGCTATAGAAATCATGGTTTACACACTTCATTCTTAACTTTCAGCCTTCACCAACAGTTAATCTCTTTGGCAACAATAGGAGTTTGTTATAAACACCTACAATCTTTCACAAGACACCGGTCACAAATATTGTTAGTGTATTGTTAAGCTGTTTAAAACATCAAGAAGAAAATTGAAATTAAGGAAATACCAGATTTGTTTTGCTGTTTTTCAGCATCATTACTCCAGTCTTCAGTCACATGATCCTTTAGAAATCATTTCTAATATTCTGATTTGGTGCTCAAGATACATTTACAGTTGTGCTGCTTAATATTTTTGTGGTTTCTAGATTCTATAATGAATAAAAAGTTCAAAAGACCAGCATTTATTTGAAATAGAAGATTAATTTCTTTCAAAACATACTTCATATCATACCTTAAAAGCATAGTTCACACATCAAATCTGTTATTATTTTTTTATTCTAATGTCATTCCAACACTCAGACTCCGCTATAAGACGCTATATTGCAGAACAGAACAATATTTAAGTCATATTCACAAAAAAAGCTCTCCTTGGCACATTCAGAGATCATGAGAGAGATAGCAGTGTTCGCTTCAGTTTGAATCTGTCTTTTGAGTCGGATCTTTTCAATGAATCACCGATCCTGAGTGATTCATTCACAACTTGGACCGATCCGGTTGTTGAGTTCAACTCACTGACTAAATGATCCAGTCACAGCATTTCTCAAGTTAACAGATCATTGGAGGGGAAGATTATCAGTTAATAATGACTTACATTTCTGTCTGTTTCTCCTACAAAGCTATCATATGACTTCAGGAGACTTGGAATATGGTGTACTAGTCAGGCGGATTGCTGTAATTATGTTTTTCTCTCTTTTTGGAGCCTATTTTGTGTATAAGAGGCTACTTAAAAATGTTACAGATAAAAGTAAATAATAATGGCATCATTTTCCTATTTGGGTCATCAGTTCCTGTAGATGAAACGTGGCGTTCCTCAATTAATTAACCTTCAATTTCTGGATAAATGTGTCCCATACTGGAAATAAAAAAAAATCATTTATGGTTGGCTTTCCAGCTGAATTGTCATGACTGAAAGGAGATGAAGAAGGAGGGGGAATCTTCCCTTTTGATCTTTTTAGAGGGGTGCAGGGTGCTCTGTGTGGCTGGCAAACACATTTAGCCTGTAATTGTTCAGATCATTCAGACAGTCAGCCTTAGAAATGCATGGGCAAACAAAAGATTACAGCTCCAATTGGAAAAGTCAACAGTTCTTCCATATGTCCCATATACAAACAGTAAAACTGTTGTGTCCCATCTTCTCTTTGAACAATGTTTGCATGTCAATTACAACTTTGTAATTGGCTGTTGGCTTGTGCGCTTTATATAGGAATACTGCTAATATCGTGTTGCTATTTCTTGATCTAGTGCATATTTGCTTCAGTAAAACCATACTGATCCGTTACTCTCTTTCCTGTGGATCAGTTTGTATATTATTCAGCAGATTTACTATAAAAAGTTTAGACTTTTAGTATAGACTTTTAATGGCTTAGTCATTGTGAACACTCAGATCTCGTATGGGTGCTAGAAAAAACACTCGAGGTGGACTTATCTCCATCATTTCAACCCATGTTTCCTCCATTGAGCTCCAATTTGCAGGAAGGGTTTTATGACCAGGGTTAGGCAGAATGTGAAGTAAAGGCAGCTTAGAGGTCTGGGTCATCCCATTCTCTCACCCCTGCCATTCTGCCAGTTCAGCAGGGGGGCTTGTACAAGTCTAAATTGCTCCCTAAGCAAATTAAGAAGGTAGCCCTGTTTGTTTATCAGGGGTTAAGGATGACGGTTGCAGCTCAATAAAATGGATGAAAGCAGTTTTGCGTCCCCTCTTTCTCAGTGGAATTGCTCTTCATTTGCATGGCATCACAAGCTGCACAGAAGGTGCGATTTTTCCCACAACCTGCTGGATCCCCTGGGTTTCTTACAACTTTATGGTCATGGAGACAAATTTCAGGGGAAACTGAGGACTGATAATGCAGAATAACCATGGCAAATCATCAAGGTCTGTTAATCAATAGCAGACGTCATCAATGTAAAAACACAGGGAGTCAATTGGTGGTTCCGGTGGTTCTTTTATTTGATCACCAACTCAAACCCTTTTAAGTGCTTTATTAGTAGTGTTTTTGGGTACATCAAACATGTGCATTCACTTTTTTTATTTAACATAAAGATTTAGAAATCTATTGGAAAGAGTGTATTTTAGATCCAGATACTAGTTACCATTTTTTTTTAAATCACATTTCCCCCCTTACTACTTTACTTAATGTTTATATATTTCATATATATATATATATATATATATATATATATATATATATATATATATATATATATATATATATATATATATATATATATATATATATATATATATATATATATATATATATATGTATTGGATTACATCACACACACACACACACACACGCACACACACACACACACACACATACATACATACATGCTCTGGAAAAAATGAAGAGACTCTTAATCTCTTAATTTTTCCAAATGACAAAAAATAGTATTAGATGAATTGGTAACACTTTACAATAAGGTTTCAGTAGTTAACATTTGTTAATGTATTAACTAACATGAACTAACCATGAGCATAAAAAATGCTGGGTTAAAAACAACCCAAGTTGGGTTGAAAATGGACTAACCCAGCAATTGGGTTGTTTTAAGCAAACATTTAACCCAACCGCTGGGTTAAAACGACTCAATTGCTGGGTTAGTCCATTTTCAACCTAACTTGGGTTGTTTTTAACCCAGCATTTTTTAGAGAGTACATTATTAAAATCTTGTTAACAATGAACTAATATGAACATCTGTATTTTTAACAAATTACACAAATACAGAAACAAATGTACTGCTCATGGTTAGTTCATGTTAGTTAATAAATTAACTAATGTTAACTAATGAAACCTTATTGTAAAGTGTTACCAATTCATCTAATACTAAATGTTAAAACAACCCATTCACTGGGGTTACCCAATTGCTGGGTTAGTCCATTTTCAACTCAAAAAACTTGGACCGATTTTTAACCCAGCATTTTTTTTAGAAAGTATTATGAAATTAACATTAACAAAGTTAAATAAATGCTTTATAAGTGCAGTTCATTATTAGTTCATGTTAACTAATGTAGTTAACTACCATTATTGTAAAGTGTTACAGATGAATTATAGCATCACACCTCACAAACATGTTGAAACAGATTGAAATTTCATGTTAACCAACATTTGCAAATGCGTATGTACATATTTTAATATGGTTGCTTGCTTGTGTAGTTTTCCCAATCCCTTTTCAAAAAGCATGCATTAAAATCACACTTGAACCACAAATATATATAAAAAAAAGTTTCTAAAATCTAAATCTGGTTAAAACAAGATTTGCATTATAATCTTCAGTCTGCCCTCTTTGTCCGTTTTAGATTTAAAATGCAAATGTTTTGTCTCCTAAGTAGTTTATTTAGAAATGTCAAGATGCTTTTTTTTCCTTAATTGATTGCCATTCATTGAATTGGATTACATTGTTGCTGAATGGAACTAAACCAGCATACTAGAAAGTCAAAGAAACGTTCTGTGGCTCTGGCCTTTCTAGGAGTTTGACCTCTGCACCCCGGCTGAGCTACTAGCATAACATGAGGCAGAACACATTGCATATTGCGCCATAAAAACAATGCCAGCCTTCGTTAATCTACCTGCATTACACACTTTTCAGTGATGCATGAGATGTGTCAAGCCAAAACTAATTAGAGGTCCGTTTTTGGCTGAATCGTTTAGAATTTTATGATGCAATTAATTTGATTAAAAAGGGATTGGAAAATGTCTGTTTTTTTTTTCTTCTTCTCTCTGATCATAATTTACATAGCATTATAACTGCAGTAAGGCATATCTCAGGCAGAGAGGAGTCATTAATAATCTTCCTCATCACAGACAAGAACGTGATAGTGATCTCACACCACAAATCCCGGTTCTCATTTTCTCACTATATGCTGCCCTCTGATCTTGGCTTTCGGCTCCTTGGAACCCCGTCTGCAAACACAGAGCACCCCTGCTCGGACAAAACAGATACCCCTCCAATCAGATTAAGCTACAGGGAGTTAAAGGTCTGAGATTAAACAAAAACACCTGAGCGAGGGTGAGGAGACGGGGCCAGGGAGTCGTAGTATGTCCGGTTCAACCAGAGTAGAGACCAAACAGTAGCCCCCCTGGAGAGACAGTCCTACTGAGCTGTTGACCTGAGCTGTGCCATTCCAAACATTCTGGGGGGAGAGACCCAGTATCTCCATCTCACTCTGTACCGGTCTCTAACCAGAAGGGTTATGCAAACAATGGTGGTATTTATTATGATGCAATTGCATAATGACAAGTTGTTTCATACAAAGACCGCACTGGCCTAATTTTCTATGGATGAGGCCACTGAAACTTCTAGAACGCTTCTAGAAAAGACCCTTTGGCAATTTCAAATTGATGCCTTTTACACACATATTTCATGTGTTATTTAAAGGAATCGATCACCTAAAAAAAGAAAATTCTGTATTGTTTTTTTATTCATGCACCATATTAATTTTTCTTCTGTGGAACACAAAAAGATATAGAATTTTTTTTGGTGTGTATATATATTATAAAAGTCAATGGAGTCCAGTGGCATTTTGGACCCCGTTGACTTTCATTGTACACTCTAAAAAAAAAAGGTTCTATATGGCACCAAAAATGGTTCTTGGCTCGTAATCATAGAGGAACCTTTTTAAGTGCTATATAGCACCAATTTTGGTGCTTCAGTGGTTCTGCAGCAGTTCTTTGACTAAGGTGCTGTATAGCACCGCTAACTATGGTGCTATATAGCACCGCTACCATATACAGAACATGTTACGATATGGTGCTATATAGCACCAAAAGTGGTTCCTCTATGATTACGACAAAGAACCATTTTTGGTGCCATATAGAACCTTTTTTTTTTAGAGTGTATGAACAAAAACAGTTGAAACATCTTTCAAAATACCTTCTTTTGTGTTTCACAGAATAAAGAAATGTTGGGAACGGCATAAGGATTTCTCACACAATTTTTGAATCAAGCAAAAATGCAAGAGACGTCAGTATCCTAAGGTAAATTTATTACAGGTTTTTAAATAAATATTTCCATCATTAAAATTATTTTACACATCCTCAAATAAAAATATATTTATATTTGTATAAAAAAACAGACAAACAAAATGCAACAAAGAACAAAAGCTTTTCTTACAGTCCGTACAATGCATTTATACACCTTGGAATTTACAGTTTAAACCACGGTTGGAAACCTGCGATAATCAAAATGTAGCTGCCACATTTAAATATGCATTTAAAGCTCTGTTTGCTTTAACCGTGTTTATCTCCAGAGAGTTCCAGAATCAAGAACCAGAGAGGTTACTGAGAGATGAGCTGGGTATCTTATCGCTGGGTGGTCGAGAGGTGCCCCGGCTGCCTGTGTAACCGAATACAGCCTTGTGTTGTCAGTGCATTCTCTCAGGCCCTTCAAGTCCCCTTGAGCAGCAATACGAAGAGTTATAAATTACTCTAAAACCATCGAAATCAAATGAAACCAAATCAGAACAAGAGCGGAAAGACGGATGAAGTCCACGCACTACTAAAATGTCCACTTACTTGTCCCGTGCTTCGCTTTTCTATACTCTTACACAGGTCAGTACTAAAAGTCAGGGGTACAAAAATAGATCTCTCTTATTTCTTGAGATGTTTTTTTTTTTTTTTCCCTTATTTTTTGTTATTTCTGAAAATTCATAAAAAACTAAAAGTTAGGTATATTGTTGCTCAGTACAAAAAAATGGTTTAGGAGTCCACAAGAGGAGTCTGTTCATTGTTTGAGAAAGTCTCTCGCTCTCTGTCCTCTCCTTTTCTCCGGCTTCACTCTTCAACGCTCTCCTGAGTAGCGGGTGCGTTTAGTCCGTCTGTTGAAAGGGTAGTTGATGAAATCAAAGGGTCTGTGCTCTGCGATTTGGTGTCCCTTGGGCAGCCTCTTCATGAAGTGGACTTCCCGCTGGTGTTGCCTGGTTTTGGAGCCCTTGCGGGGTCTGCCTTTGCGTGTGAAGGCCATGTACCAGCCTTCGTACTTCACATTCTGTAGCGCTGTATAGTTGTTCTCCAGGACTATCTCTGTGAAAATGCAGTCTTTCCCCTGACCGCTTCTCTGTGAGGACAAGACAGACAAAATTTTAGCTCCTGATTGATGGGAAATATGAAGCTTATCGAAAAGTATTTAGGAAAACGTCTGCTCCGGTTTACATAGGGCTTCCCCACACGCACACACAGCATATGTTTAAGTCATTACGATTCAAGATCAAGAGAGAGAATGACAGCAAAAACCAATGGCTTTCCCCTTTCAGTAAACACCAGTGCGGATTCATCCTCTGAGAAAAAAATTGTTCTTCTAATGTTCATTATGAAGGCATAAAACCTTATTATGTTGCGTCCAGAACGTTAAGGTAATATTTTACTTTCTCCAGGACATTAGAAAAATAGATGAACTACACTCTCTGGTCTCTTTATTGGCAGCTATGGTTCCATAAAGAACCTTTAACATCAATGGAACCTTTCCATTGCATAAATGGTTCTTTATAGTGGAAAAAGATTGATAAAATGTCCTAAACTCCCTTTTGTAACGTTTATGTTCAAGACTGTATATGGCATGGATGGCTATTTTGCCTCTAATACAGGCATCGCATCATTTTACGTTCACAACAACAGGACCTTTAAACATTATCTGGCCAGTAAATGTAAATGGGTTAAGGAGCCAAACCAGGAGACCAAACCTTTCCCCAGCCTCTTAACAAAATGGGCAGTTAAAAATCTCAAATCCAAGACTTGCATATCAACCAATAAAAAACAACAACAGAAAAAAAAAACCCTCTCTCATGCAGGCTGTCGTTGGGCGGCCAATATGTCAGATAGCATAAGATCAGGGGTGCCAAGCAGATGGTCCACCTGGCAGGGTGCTGGGAGGTGGGGGCCGAACCTCCATCCCACTTTATTACCATTCACAGCAAGGAGAAGGCACAAATCCACATTGGAACAAGAGTAGCCAGCTAAAAAAAGGAAGAAAGATCCCATTCTTCACACTCGATTTTACCTACTGCAACCAGGAAACGCCTGGTGCCCACTAACAGATGAAAATATAAAACTCTCGTTTGATTTTCTGAACGATCTCCTTGATAATGATACAATCAGGGATGTCCACAAGCAATTGAACGCTAAAAACTACTACATGACTATATGAGTGGCGTTTCTGAATTTCACATTTATCTGGACTTTCTCTAAGATTCATTCACCAAAAATCTTGCAATCTGAACAGAAAAATGACTGAAACATATGCTGTGTGTGTATATAATACAATATGTAAACTGAGCATAATTGATCAGTTACAAAATTATTATATTATGACTTTTTCTCATACCTTGCCAATCAGTTTCCCCCTCCTGTTCATACAGATGTAGAAGCCTGTTTCAGCTCCTTTAATTCGAACTCGACTCCCAAACGTGTCCGTCTCCACTATGAGCTTAGCTGTAAAAGAGAAGATTTTTTTTTCATTAGATGCGGTGACTTGAAGAAGTCTAAATTAAGTCTCAATAGGAAAATTGCATGAGTAAACACACATGCACATAGAGATACACATGCGAGGATAAATATGTGAAATCCAAAGGGACTACTCTTTAGGATTTATGTAAGCTTAAATTCTAGCAGAATGATAAAAACATGTGCACTTCAATTCTTCTGGAAGGAACCAAAGACTTCCTGGCAGGACTTTCAACGTTTTTACCTTTTATGCAAGTACATAAACAATGTGAATTGTAATCACGTCATCCACGTACCAACAAATAAACAATAAAGAAATTTGAAATATTTGAGTTAAATGCACCATTTTGAAAAAGGTTTTTTATTAATTATGAAACGTTTAATGGCAGTTATAAGAAAATCTGTGTAGCTTTTGCTGGGATATTGACTTTCCGTGATATATATTCTCCATGCCAAGAATTAGCACTTGCAGCCATTCTCAGAATCAGCCCCCATACTCTGAGTGATCGTAAAGAGTTACGGTTCAAATGGAGGGGGTCAGATAACCTGCTGGTGAAGAGCCTAACCACAAGCCCAGAGCTGGAGCCAGGCACTGGCCCGAACTAACAGCCCTGCTGTCTCTACAACATGCTCAGGTGACATGGATGTCACCAAAACCATGCAGGGCTAGAGCCAGCCTTCCAAAAATACCACAACAGAGCTGGTAATTATTGGGTTTTTATGTGGCGAAACCACATAAGAGAGGGCTACAAATAAAAGAGATCTGATTTAAGTAAAGAGACAAATTAAATATGTAACAGAAATAAATTATTTTTCTCCATTCATAGGAAATTCTGAACACATTTTGAAATTTTTGTGAGGAAAAATGTAACTAACCTAATGATTGTATAAAAGATCATATTAAACTAATATTAGATTATATTATAAAACCAAAGATACATGTTAATCATACATTTTGATTCTCAATACTTTTGACTCTAAAAACATTTATTTTGTGTATTTAAGCTCTGAGATCTGTCAACAGGAACGATTGACCGTAGAAAGCAAACGCGAGGGTCAGAATTCGGCTAGACATATTTTCATCCTGAGCTGGTCGGGAGAGGAGGGGAACGTTCTTCAGGAAATGTTCAGAAGGTTAAAGTAAGATGAGTTCTAATGGCTCTTCCAGACCCGTGCGTCTCTCTAGAGACTCACCTTCAACAATCTAGAATCCATTTAACATTTTTTGCGCTCCACTGCTTTTTTAACTTCACCAACTGACCAGATGCCCAGCAATTCAAGTGCAGTGTATCATAAAGATCCACACAATAAAGAAGCATAAATAAAGTTCCAGTTAGAACCAAAAAAGGACATTTACAGCCTGGTTTCACAAAGACCTTTTTTCATCTGTACTTCTTCAGGAGAAAAAAATCTATGTATTGGGGCTTTGGACACAATGAAACTAAGAACCTACAATGAAATGTGTTAACATAAAGAAACATACAGTGAAGTCAACACCCTATACAGCTAAAATGCTGAAAAGGACCACTGAAGAAACATGTTCTTCGATGTATTTTCCACGAATAAGCAACATATTTACATTTACAAAGCGTTTTTAAAATCATTCCTCAAAACTCCAAAGAATCACAAAGGGTTTTATGATTTTGTGTGAGATAAATAACGAGGATGCTCTTACCATGAACGTCACCATCGTCGGCCATGGCGTTGATTTTCTTGTTGGCCAGAACTTGCACGTGCTTGCCACTGGTTCGACTGTAAAGCTGGTAGGTCCGGATTAGTCTACGGCTGACCCGGTCCGTCACCTTACTTTGCTCACTCACATGCTGTGTAAAATTAGGCGGGGACTGAATGGTTACCTGTCAGAAATTAAATACCATATAATCAATACCTGCACAAATTGCTTCATCATTCGTTCATACGGGCCTATAAATTATACTCCCCTTCATAGAGGCTAATCATTTAAAATAGCCTAATGCAACCGATGTAGCTATTCAGACTTTTCATTTTAAATTTAGGATAAAACAACAAGCGCTAAGTGTAATTTGTGGCTTAAAATAAATTACATTTCAAGCCAAACTGCCCTAAACGCTTAAGTCGAGCCCTTTATGTTATTATGTCCCCTCGACATGTTTCATCACTGACTCGAGGCTGGCATACTTCACGCGCTCATGCCCACGCGCATGTGCCAGTATGTTAGTGTTACCTGCCAGGTTACAGCGCCCACTGTGATACCCATCTGATAAGAACATCTTCTCCCGTCGCACTTTTAGTGCCTTTTAATTTGCCAGCTATACGTGCATGAATTTGCAAAACAATTGTATATATAGCCTAAGTAAAATATAAAATTAGGCGCGCGTGCTGACGCATTCTGTGGGTAGCTCTATTACATGATCTCAATATAGAATCAATATATGCTTAAAAAACAAGCTTAAAGCATCTAATAAAATGAAGATGTTACACATACCTGAGCATAGTAGCAAAACGCAAAGAGGTGAAGGAATCTGCAAGAGAGAAAATCTCACATTAGTCTTTGGAAAGCAAAGCTGTTAATGCGTAAAAACAATCAATAAAGATAATATACTTACAGATAACTCAATCGTGATGGAATGAGTCTCATGTTGATGGACGGGAAGGGCCTCAGGAAATAAAAGTGTGCGTAATTTGCAGAGATTTATTTATCAGGTTTTCCAGTTAAAATGTGTCAAGTCCTGCGCCAGTATCCAAACTGTGACTCGCAACATATGATGAACAGATCAACTGGCAAATTACGAGATCTGCTGCTCAGAAGCAGGAAAAAAATGTCCAGGGTATTTTTTTTTTCAGACTGAGACCACTGACAAGTAAAAGCACTAATTGGATTTCCTTCATAAGAACGAGGATAACTAATAAGTGCACTTAACGCAAAACTCACAGCATGTAAACGATTTACTTTTCAAGTTTTAGCGAAAGAGACTGATGCACCTAATCATACAGACTCATGTCCTGTGCTGTCCATGAAGGTGAGGAGCGCAGCAGAAATAGATCCTTTGACGTTTGATCCAGTCTGACTCCTGCGCGAATGTCAGTCAGAGGAGGCAGGACAGTGCATCTGATGAGCTTTCTTCAAGAAGCAGTGCTGCTGGACTCTCTTATCCCCTCCTCTTCTACCATTGCCAGTCAGTCTCCAATGTCAACCCCGCTCGCGCTGACACCCCTGGTTAAAATGGTAGGGTTGGTCCTGGAGGAACAAGCCCCCTTTTCAATAGAACAAAAGCAGGGGGGTCTCACCCAAACCCCCACCCCGAACCATTTTTAAATATGCCTTCACCTGAGTCCATAAGCACTCTGAGGAGTTTAGAGGACATTTATATATTTAGTGAGTACCCTAATACAATCTACGGTTATTTATAATCAGCATAAGACTTGACTGAGCAGTACATAAAAAAAAAACAAAATCAATAGCCTAATTAAAAATAAAAATAGCTAGCATCAAAATCTTCAATAATCCAGCATCAAGTAGCTAAAAATTGGTTCATTCTGATCTCAAAAGTGAAACCATTGTGCAATGCAGCAGACTGCAGAACTGGTTTGCTGCTGACTTGTGTATTGCCAAAAGAAAGTGTGAGACATTTAAAAGGATTACAGACGATTAGCGTTTTTTTTCCTCAAAAGAAAAATCCTTAAACCATCAGAAGGATAACACAGGTGTGAAGGGTCCCATTTCTTGTCATGCACTGACTATGCTCTTTAAACTCACATAAAGTCTGCAAGAATCTGTCATTTAATGCTATGCCTCTGATATGTTATTTCATAGAGCTCTAGCTACTAAATCACGCACGACACTACAACTTAAGTGTAGGCCTAATTTAAATGTATTTAATGTTAACCATTTATTCTTCAAATGTGCGAACGTGCTACAGAAAGGGCATTTAGTCAAGCAAAGAAAAATATCAAGTCGATCAATCTATTTCTAATCTGGACTAATTAAACGTCAAAATAAGTCAACCCCACCCTCCATTATGTTACTTTCAAAAACCTACATCAGAGTCAATTCTGATGGCCCACCATCACTCAAAAGAGGTTTTTAAATGGTTAAATGCCTTATAGCCCACGCCCGGCAAATTAAATGTTGAAGATGAAAGGATGAATAGCCTACAAGTGAAACTTATTTAATCAGCAATTCATTAAATATCACCACCAAACGGCATGATATTCGAGGGCTCACAATATCTATTTTTGTGTGCGCTGTCACCATAGGCTACTCTTTTGAATACTGAGTGGACTTCGCAAAACTCTCTACTAAGCACTCATTTGAGGAATATGAGCTGTGAAATAGCCCATGCAACAGCACTTTGTACCACAGGAGGGCGCCACTCAAAACTGTTGCAGGTGTAACTAAATATATACTTTATAAAATGGTTAACGTCGACCAGGGAGTATAACAATTGTGAACTAACATTCACACAAGCTGTTTGTTACGTTTTATGGTTGTTAGGCTACGTTTGATGTATTTCTATATTTTTTTCAATTGAATTATTACGGTGTATGCAATGTGTCAGGTTACCATTTAAAATGAGAATATTGGTTACACTTTATTTTAAGGTGTCGTTGTTACAGTGTAATTATTTAAGTACTGAGTAATAGTAATTAATACTTACTATAGGATTAGGGTTTGGTTGAGGGTTAGTTGCGTGTAATTATGCATAATTTACTGTTATTACTATGGGAAGTACATGTAACATGGACATTGTAAAAGAAAGTGTTACCGAATATTTTGACGGAAATTTTATTACCACAATACATTCATGCAGAAAATGTTAGTCTTACAAGTTGTGAAATAGATTATAACAACAGCAGTCTTTGTATTTGACATTAATTTAAACATGGCAAATGGTAGATTTCTAGTAGACAAACAAAGGAATATTAGGTAACACTTTATTTGACAGTGTCATTGTTACATATGTTACATGTAGTTACTAATAACTATACATTATTCATAATTATAAACCCAACCTTAATACTAACCCTATAGTAAGAACATGTAGTTAATATTACTCGGTACTTAAATGTATATTTACAGTGTAACAAAGACACCTTAGATAAAGTGTAACCGTATATTATATGAAATTTTGAGTTACAGATGTTACAACACACCCTGTTCTCCCCTATTTTATACGAATGATGCTGAGATGCCACAAAATATTCGAATAATATTAATCTTACACATGCATAGAAAATACACAGACAAAATGTTGCTCCATAAATATGTATTTAATTGATAAGCTCTATAATGTCTGAAATGTAAGAATACAGCCTTATATCATGTTTATGTCAATATATACGTTATGCCCGTCAACAATTCTCTGTAGTTATGTTTTCATGTTAATTTGTGGAAATGAGATGAGCAATTGATCTCTGCAGTAAGACTCATATATCTGCTTTAAATGGCGACACTTCCTCATGCTTTGTTCTGGTACTGTCTTGGGACATGACATGTTTTCTTTCTTTCTTGTATACATTAGGCCTGGTGTTTAAGTGGACCGATATTAATGGAGCATTGAAAAGTCAACCATCTCATTCCATGGCTGAGTACTTCAGCATGGCCTGAGGCAGAGCTGGGCTCCTGGTTAACTTCGTGTCTAACTGTCTGTTGCTCATTGCCTAATCAACTGCAGGATGTCTAATCTGAGGATGAGCTGCTGTCAACCTGCTGCACACATTTGCTCAATAACACCTAAATATACAAGCGCAGAGCTAAAGGAAAATGGTGCACTTTTGCAGATGGATTTATAATAAATATCTCATAATATCCCTCTTAAGTGTAGCATGGATTTCATTTGAGACTTTTCAAAGCAGTAATCACTATTAAACCAGCACAGGATGATGCTAATTCATTCTAAATTGAATTTTAAATGTCCCTAATGCAAGGCCTCTGCCAACAATTTGGTCGATATAGCTATCTTCTAGTATTAAATATTCGCTGGAAAATTGCACTTTTGATTAGTTTTATAACCAAACCTTTCTAAAAATGATTCGGCTCTTAAAAATGTATCTCTTTTAATGGGTTGGATCTGTTAAGAGAGAAAGAAAGGGGGAAAGAAAAGAGAGAGAGGCAGATATGTGGAGGGTGGAATGGCACTCCTGGAAAGCACATAGTTCTCCTGAAGTGTTGACAACCATGTCTGATGTGGGCAAGGTGCCAGAGTGGAATTACTGGAATAACTGACATTTTTTTAGACTTGATGGCAGTTGTACATTTTTTTTTTCTTTCATTGTTACTTGTGCATTTACAAAGTATTTTAAAAAAAAAGGGAAAATAGGTAAAAAGAAATACAGCTTGAAGGGATAGTCCACACAAAAATGAAAAATATATCATAATTTACTCACCCTCTTGTTGTTCCAAACCTGCATGACTTTTGTCCGTCTGTGGAATATAAAAGAAGATATTTAGATACATTTCTCAGTGTTTTTTGTCCATACAATGGAAGTCAATGGTCACCAAAACTGTACTATTGTGGGTAAATGATGGCAGGATTTGCATTTTTGGGTGAACTATCCCTTTTAGTATAATTTATTGTAAAATTAAAATCAAATAAAATATATTTATGCATTTGTAATTAAGTGCTATAGTGCTTTTTTAAAATTAATTTTAGGTGTGATTTTTTGTTGTTGTTGCATTGCACACAAATGCACTTTTTTTTTTCTCCAGAAAACCCAGAGCAAGTTATGTTTTCCAAAACTTACTTGTAATATTCAGTGGCTAGAATCCCAAGTGGCTTTACAGGAGAAGACAATACGAGGGGGTCAGAGAGGCAAAGAACAAGTGTCAGAGCTTTAGTTAAGAAGAAAAAAATATAAAAAGTCAAAGATGGAGGGAAAGAAAAAGCAGAGAAGAGAGACAGAGCAGAGCAGGGGGCTGGGCCAGAGGACCCCTGCGGTGGTTGGGATGGCTGTCGATGCTCCTGGGGTTAAGAGGAGGGCAGGCAGGCCCTGTGCCTGGCTGCAGGGAGTAGGCTACCTGCTGGGAGCCTCTGGGGCCTGATGGCTCTTCCAGAGGGCCCAGAGAAGAGCGCAGGAGGGGCAGAGTGGTGGATGAGAGGCTCCCTGTACTGGAACCCAGCGCTTGTCAATCTGCCTTGCTTTCAAGCGCGTCATCGATGACGCCGGATGCCTGTCTTGCCTTACCCTTCGCCACGGTAACGTGCGACAGCCCCGCTTACAGTTAAGATTCATCACAGAGCAGGCCAAAAAACCCAGCAAGACAAAACACACCCCAGGGAAGAACACTCATTTGAGTACCAATACCACTCAGCGGTGATTGAGAGGTGGCAGCATTGTTCTCACTTTTAAAGTGTCCTTTCAGAGGGACTCAGGGTGATGGACAGGCGTCACAGCAACACACACCGGCAGAATAAACCCAGAGTGAGGGACATGTTAATTGGAGGGAGGGAAGGAAATGGATAAGCAAACACACTAATGGTGAGGAACCTCGACAGCAGAGCTACAGATTAGTTCAGTATGCAAAGAATGTAATTGGCCCAACACCAGCTAATGATCTCCAAAGACTAATGTCAAAGTGATCGCATTCGGCACAGACCGTCACATATGTTTGCATTTGTGTTGGCGGGCGCGAACCGCACAAGGTGGGTTAAAGCGCAAATACGCAATTGAACCCCCCCGGCATATATCAATGGCTCATTATCTTATCATACCACCATGGAGGCTATTTAAACAATCCTGCTGAAAAGGGAGCAGAAGTATACAATAAGCGATATGATTGATGCAAAAACAAATCATGAATAATGTAAAATTAGTTCAACTATTTGAATGAGATTGCTCGAAAAACGGCAAAGCTGCCCACCACTAGAATGCATAAAAAGGGTCAAACTGACCTGACTGGGTGTGGTTTTTGGAATAGAAGCATTTCATTTCCTGATATTGCATGTATTCCTCATAAATATCGGTTATGAGCCTCTGCAATTTATTAATATGTTCAGGAAAAATACAGTATTGCATAGTACCCCTCAAGTCTTCATATAGGGGTCAAAATCATACATTTGTCAATAATAATACGTTATTTTTATATTACTATTCTTTACTATGTTTAAAAATGGCTTTTTTTCACTTGATAGGCTATTTTTCTTCATACACTATTGATCCAATAATGAATTATTGCTGAATTATTGTTTCTTCTGATCCAAAATCAGCAAAAAAAAAAGAATGGGGAATGCATTTTTGGACATGTCTGCAAGAATGATAGCTAAATAATGTGCACTAGTAGCCTGGATGCCAGCCGAACTTAGCCCCGCCCACAACAATTTAACTCGGGCAGTTTGTTCATATTCTGACTAGAATTGAGTATGACGACGTCAGGCTAGTGCACTAGTCAGTAGCATATAAAAAACTCCCATTAACAGAGATATTATAGTTATATTATATGTATACACTATACCATTCAAAAGTTTAGGGTCGTTAATTTTAATAATATTTTATTCTCTTAAGCTCCATAAACCATAACTGTTTTCTATTTTAATATTATTGTAAATTATTCCTGTGATGGCAAAGCTGAATTTTCAGCAGTCTTCAATGTCACATCCTTCAGGAATCATTCTATTTTCTTTGTAGAAAACCACTGAATCCAGTATGATAATTTTGACCCCTACCATCAAGGTTTTTGGGTATTTTTTCCCCACATGTACAGAGTTTGTTTAAACAAAATCCTTCTTGAATATATATCCATATGGAGGAAGGCATTTTACTGCTATTTGCTTATGAAAATATCTACCTGCAGATACTACAACATGGTTCTTTTCTCATTGAACATATGTTAATAATATATATTCCATACGAACATGTTGAACAATATGGTATCAGCATCTAGCACTCTGCTCACTCATACTGATCGTGTGCCAGCAGTTTGTATTGAGGCACATCAGGTCTGATCCGCTGCATGGACAGAGTACTTACCATGTGCATTTTGCAGACTTTTCCATTCCTTTGCATGTCACTTTAAACGTTGTGTGTGTGTGTGACAGAGCTGTACCTTGGGGTGGTATGGGGTCCTGGGGCTTGTGTCTGGGGTGATTGCAGGTTGGCGGCCGCTCTCAGATCCATCAGTCAGGCTGAGCTGCAGGCAGCATTGGTTCCTGGGTGGTAACTTAAAGAGCCACGTCACGCCCCGTTTAAGAGCCTGGGTTGGTAGAGAGGTGAAGGTCAACAGTCATCCAAAAACCAGGTTTAGGTTGTCACTGGGCACACCACACACATGCAGACTGGACTCCCAGATCACAACCGTAGAAAAGCTGTTACACATTTTAAGCCCTGGAGAGGAATAGATGAACACATACAGAACATTTAGAATTTATGATTTAGACATGATTTACCAAGAATGAAAGGTTGTATTTTTGCATTACACACTCATGCCATAAGTATGTTCGATATTCACTTCTGTTCAAAATGTTAGGGTCAGTAAGGCTTTTTTAAAATAGTTTTTGAAAAAGTCTCTTATAGTCATCAAGGCTGCATTTATCTGATTAGAAGTTATTGGTTAATAACGGTTTTCTATATTGATAGCAAAGCTGAATGTCACATGATCCTTCAGAAATAATTGTAATGGTGCTCAAGAAATATTTCTCATTATTATCAATGTTGAAAATAGTTATACTGCTTCATATTTTTGTGTAATCCATGATACGTTTTTTCCAGGACGTTTTGTTGAACAGAAAGTTCAAAAGACCTGCATTTCTTCTGTCCTTAAGGACAAAGGATTTCTTTTTTATTTCTTCACTTGATATACTTATTTTCTTCATACACTACCAATCAAACCTGAATAATACACTCTAAAAAATGCTGGGTTAAAAATAACCCAGCAATTGGGTTGTTTTAACCCAGCGATTGGTTTGTTGGTTCAACCCAGCAATTGGGTTGTTTTAAGCAAACATTTAACCCAATTGCTGGGTTAGTCCATTTTCAACCCAACTTGGGTTATTTTTAACCCAGCATTTTTTAGAGTGTAGTTTCTTGTGATCCAAAAGACAAGCAAATCCAAACTAAAAACATTTTTTTTATTTGGTAAGAAGACAATTTAATTTACCAAATAAATTCCTAGATGTGCATCAAAAAAGGTGAATTTATTCAGTCACATGAGGTGAAGAAATATCATCAGACCAACACCATCACATAGAAGTTTCTCTGCTCATTCTCTTGAACACATGGGATGGAAACACTGCTTTATTTGCAAACTGGTTTTGCAATATCCCGATTGTTCATCATTTGCAACTTGGATGGAAACAGTTAATGACATCGACTGTAGTTCTGTTTATAAAACACACATCAACCAAACAGGTTTATGGTAGTCACATCAGTTACCGAACAAGGTTTTACTGCTTTCATAACCCAATTGATTCTACTGCTTTGAACGCAGCCGTACAGAATAAAGCTGTGCTTCCCATGTTGCTATTTCATTATTTTTCACACGCCTTGTGCTGGTGTCTGGCCTCCATTTGTGAGAAAGTTACGTTGGACTCATTCCAAGCATTGCCCTGCTCCCAGCACATTCATGTTCTCCATCTACCATCCATTCCCCCTGCCCTTCTCGTGGACTGCTTTTTACATCTCTGTTCTGCTATTACAATACATGATCCGCACACACACACACACACGCACACACAGCAAATAGGCTGTAAAAGCACTGGCAGGTCACTGCTGCTCGATAGCTGAGAGAAGTGACTGAATGTCTGAAATGGCTCAATTTACGGCGGCATAACTGCAGGCTTAAGCTAGACATAAAACGACACGCTGTCGCAGGAGAGCAAGGATTCAGGAAGGCTGTTCAGGCAAAGCTGACGGCCACTTTTTCTGTCGGCGAAGAGGGGTAAAAGCGTGGGAAATTGTTCCTGGCTAACTGGCAAATGCCATTGCAGAGCCTTGCGTGGGTTTAAAGCCACAGAGTGATGGAAGTTTTTCACTTTTCCAAAGGCCAGCACAGGTCTCCAATATGAGGTAGTGCTGCATATTTCATTGATTCAATTCACAAATGTGTCTGAAGATTCAGTTAATCACTTGCTCTGTGACTTTTCTACTGTCTGGTTAGAAACCTGGTTAGAAATATGTTTGAACCATAACATTAAGGTGTAGAGCAGACTTTTTGACTATAGACTTTTGACTCCGAGTGTAGACTAAAGAAGTGTTTTTGTTGCTGTATTGTTAAAGCTGCCACCACCTACCACAGCATAAAGTTCAGCACAATAAAACAGAGGAACCGTGTAAGTTTTGAATGCAGAATGACCGTGTGGCCTGCCTGTGTGGTTTGCCAAGTTTGTCTGTAAGATCCGGCGATGGGGCTGACGCACTGTCCGACTGATGTCCGGAAGGAAATGTGGTCATGATGTTTGGGATTTCAGTTCCGTAGCTTTTTTCCGGGTTTTGACTCCAGATGAAAGCTACGAAGTGTTGTTGGATCAGGAATAAGTTGCCGACCACAAACAGGATTCTTGGTAAAATCCGTCAATAAAAACAGCATCAAAGAATGCTGAAAAAGAGCGAGAAGGACAAACATTAGTACCTTTTTCTGCACACATTCTTCTTCAATATATAATGAAAATGGCTTCATATTAAAATTGACTAAGGAAACATTGGCTCCTAAAATTAAACATTCAGTAGCCAAATTACTTTTTTAGTTGGAAAGTAATGATCATTGTAGTGATCCTGATTATATTTGTGCATTCTATGTCAGTCTGTTTTGTAACAATATTTCTGAAATATTTCAAAGATTACTCCAAAATGTCCCTAACAGTCAATTCAACGTTACAATTGCACTTCACTATGATAAACAATGGCCAGTAAAAAAAAAAAGTAAGGCTTACAGTTTTGAATCAGTTCAATGGTTCACTGAGGGAGTCAGCCGTGAACTCAGTGATAGCTCTGAACGATTCACTTACTGATTGAGTCTAATTCAAACCGGTAACTCACTAAGAGGGTTTGTGGCTGCATCTGAAATTGCATACTTCCTTACTATATAGTAGATCAAAAATAGTGTCAAATCACGTACTTGTATGTCTTAATACTGTATGTCTTAACTGTATCAAAAGTATGTCTTAATTCACAGTACTCATAAAAGAGTGGGCAAAAAGTACCCGGATGACCTACTTCTTCTGGCGAGATTCTGAAGAGTGCATACGATGGACAGTTTACCATGAGTCCACGGAAGAGAATTTAGGAATGGCATTGAAGCGACACAACTGATGGCAAATGGCAAATGTAGTACGTCGTCCATATTACATTCATACTACAAACATTCATACAATATAGAACATCCTTTTTTAGCAGTCGTGAAGTATTTATTTATTCAAAATAAGTATGCTCAAGAGAGTATGCGATTTTGGACGTAGCCTGTGTCCTGAATCTTTTTTGACTAATTCATTAAAAAGAACCGGTAAATAAAAGTAATTTGTTTGGCAAATTGGACATCACGGCTCACGGCTGTTCATTGTTGCTTGGAGTCGTGGAAAACAACAACAGATGCTCAGACATTTGTCAAAGACACATATGTAAACAAAGTTCTAACAAGTTTCACCTATGACAAATTTCGAACATTATGTCTCTGCGCTCTTAAGGGTCTGTTGGAAGTGGATGCAACTCAAAAGGTCGTAAATGAGCAACCCAGTTACTTTAAGAAAGGCTTTTCACACACGGATAGTGAGCGTTACTTCTGATGGTTACTTCGAGGAAGTAATTGTAATGTTTATGATCACGTTAGGGCGTCCCTGTAGTTCGTTTTGAAAACGGAGGTAATTTATTCAAGATTTTACTGGGATAACTATTTAAAAAAGAAATATTCCTAACATATTCTCATGTTTGTTTTTACCAAAAGCCACACAAATAGACAGCATAAGTAGGCTATATTCTTCAATTAAGGACACACAGGGGTAATATTTGATGCCAAAGTTGTGTCATGGTTTGAGTTATGGGTAAAATGAGTTGCAATGGCATGTAACTCTACTTTTCTCTGGCTCTGAGAATACAGCATTTCTCTATAATTCTATGCTTTCAACAAATGTGAAGACTATACATTGAAAAAAATGACATGTCCTTGAGAACATCTGAACACAAGACCACGGTAGAATGGTATTTATTGTCCTCCCGGCTCTCTTGTCTTTGAACTGTTGCATGGCCGCTATCTCTTGAGCAAAACGTGATTTACAGTCTTGTAAACACATAAGCAGGCCCACACGAACACCACAGATTTCTGCGGAACCGCCACTCGTCATTCACAAAGTTCCCTCATGGGTTTATGAAATATTTGGTCTAATTTAAAGTCAGACAACACAGAAACCTTTTTTGTTATTTGGACGTGTTCCCTCACAAAAAGATGTCAAACTGGCAATCTCACTTCACATCTTTATTGCTCTATTTTTTTCTCGCTATCCCTCTTCACAATCCAATAATCTTAAATTCTTTGTCTTTTTTTAATCTCTCCCTAGTTACCTGCTCTCAATTGTTCTGTTCCTCCATCTCTCTGTTTGTCCGTCTCTTTCTCTCTTTCTCTCCCTGTCATACATCAATGCATTTAACAGCCGTTCTGCTGGGCTATTAAAAAATCTTGTCTTTTTAAGTGGGGACAGGGTTAGGGTGAGGGTGACTACTGCAGAACTGAGAAAGAGAGGGAAAAGGCAGGGGCAAAGAAGAAAGAGATTTCAGTGGCCCACAGGGAATCTGACTCGTCTCTCAATCTTCTCCAGCCAGGATGACAGAGTGAGAGAGAGAGATTCCCTTATGCTGGATCATGTTTCCGCTGGAGGCCTCTTCTTATAGTGTCTTGTCTGACACACTCTTCAGCTCATATCTGGAAAGTCTAACATACACAGATAAAGGCTGAGAAATAGAGACCGTTCACAATACACAAACCTCAAGATACAAGAAGAGATACTGGGGTGTTTTCTTAAGACTATAAACACCAAGGTCGATAACAGATCCAGGATCTCATCGTCTCAGATCTTTTCGAAATACTTGAAAGCTTTATGAGACCAAAATACCTAAAGAAGGGAATACTCAAGGGGGAAATTCAAACACTACATTTTAAAAATTACAAATAAGCCAGAATGATGACATTTACTCAGCATATGCTCACTAAAGTTCTTTCTCTGCCTGAGAAAAGGAGTGTAGACTGTTCTGTTTTATAGTGACAAATTTCCATAAAAAGGATTTTGAGATACTCTGATTTCTTTTCTGCTGTCTAAAGTTTGATGCCTGCGAATTAAAGGTAATATGTTAGCATTAGATTGGGGCAATCTCAATATTACATCAATTGCGACACACACACACGCACCAAAATTTATTCAGACACCTTCAACATTTTCTCATATTATCACATGCTGTAGTTTGAAAATGGTAATAAAATAAGACAAGAACTCAGAGTTAAACATGTGTCAGAACAAATTCATCTTGATAATGTCAGATAACTTTGATATAAATGTATGGAATGGATTACAGCTGTCAGCGGTTAAATTTAAGTGCACAATTAGATAATGCCAATTTAGGTCAACCAATTACCAAGCAATGCTTCATTTTGTTCAGTCTGTGGTGTAAAAGGTCGCATTAGCAATAAAAAATAAAATAAAAAAAACACTTAAAGGGATAGTTCACCCAAAAATGAAAATTAGCCCATGATTTACTCACCCTCAAGTCATCCAAGGTGTATATGACATTCTTCTTTCAGACGAATAAAATCTGAGTTATATTAAAAATGTTCTGGCTAATCCAAGCATTATAATAGCAGTAATAGTTGCTCTGTTTTTGAAGTCCATAAAAAATGCATGTTAATAAAGGCCTTCTGAAGCGAATCGATGCGTTTGTGTAAGAAAAATATCCATATTAAAAAATGTATTTCATTTTTTTCTATGGCTCTGCATCAGCCGTCCCCGCGCCATCACCTCTGGCGTCAAAATACATGCAAAATACCGGCGCGATCATAGATATATATACATAGATTCCTCATTAGTGCCTGTGCGGATCGTCGAATGAGACATCTACGTATATATATCTTTGATCACGCCAGTATTTTGACCTTATTCGCCGGAAGTTATGGCGCTGGGAATACTAGATGACATTCGTCTGATAAGAGGTAAAAAAATAACATAAATACTGTTCAGTTTCTCGCAGAAACCGATCGTTTCGTGTCTTAAGACATCAATGTGTCGCCACGAGCCGCATGGTTTAATAAGGATTCGTATGTCTATGTGTTTTACTCTTATTGCTCTCATACTCTAAAATATCCCCATTGACATGCATTATGCGACTATCACACTGCATCGGTTGGAGTTAAAAATCTTCATTTGTGTTCTACTGAAGAAACAAAGACACCTACATCTTGGATGCCCTGAGGGTAAACATAAAAATTTTGTTTTTGGGTGAACTATCCCTTTAAGCAAAACATGGTCAGGTCAAAGTGTCTGAATAATTTTTTATCAGTTTTACTGGTAGTCCAATGTATGAAGAGTTTTTGGGTATGTCACAGTTTACTTTATTGTCCTGCACCCACTAGTAAAACATTATATCTTAATTATGTCTGAATAATGTTTGGTTTGACTGTATATCATATTCATATATACACATTCAATATACATACACATACCCACACATTCAAATCAGGAAGAAAAAAAGAAATAATAAAAATAAATCAATAAATTATTTTTTGGGGGCTAAATGGTGACTATCCTGATGCTAACTGATGTCTACAAGCATTCAAATCAACAATTACAAATCAATAATAATACTTAGAACAAGATAGCAAAATTATACGCAGACACAGTTGCAGTGGATACATTTAAACGAACTGATTGTCATCCCATATTCACAAGACAACACCATAGATGTCTCTGTCAAAAAAGCAAGATAGGGGGATTAGGACTCCAGATTAGGCCACTAAAATAAAAGAAAGAGGCTAAAAGAAAGCAACCAGCAGAGTTTGGCCATAAGAAAGAAAGACAGAAAGAGAGGGAAGCAGAGTGAGGGCAGACTCAAAGAATGAACAGATTGAAAAAGCAGAGAAGGTGCAAATCTTGCTGGAATTTTAAGGAAAGGCAAAGTTGAAAGGAGAAAACGGCATGTAGAGAGTGCTTGTGTTTATATAGTCCTCTTCAAAGGATGTCGTAATTATTTTTCCATACAAAGTATGTTAGGTCCATATGCACATTCGAATTGTTTGTGAGCGATTCAGCGCGTCTGATGCTCACTGGATACAGTGTGTAATTCAAAGTGTGGTTGATAAAAGAACACATTTGGGGTCCACAATGACATACGTTCATCTAGTAGCCACGAGAATATATATCTGCTTTTACATCTGGAGCTAAGAAATAATCATAAAGCGACTGTGCTTGGGTCTGCTAAAGTGCGCTCAGATGAGAGAATGGCCAAATTCTCTCATGTCATTTCAAGTCATAAGTCAGGTTAACATAACACCACGTGCAACTAACACCAGATAACCCAAATGTTTCGGCTGTAAAACCTCCAGTGTATATACGCTGTTCTGTGGTCAGCCTCACACAAGCACAGGGATCCCCTGCCACCCTCACGCCTTCCTTGACCCCGTAACCTCTGCTGTCCCTCTGCAGCTGTAAAACCACACTACAGCATCATTAGCATGGAAACAAGATGTTACCTATACAGACAACCTGGGGAACCAATTAGACGCTGTGCAGGCCTTGCTCAGTATAATCCACTGGCCTCTGCCTTAAGCGCTAAAATAATATGAGATCTTGATTCGAGCTGGCTGAGAATTACTCAACACAGAGTAGCTACTACTGACAAGAATATCGAATAAGGCCATACAAACTCAGTCACACTGTAGAATGTAGAATATCGAACTAGTACAATTCAGTAAATAATGACTACTGTGACTGTTATTGTACTTATTATTATAGCCTGTTGTTGTTATTTGCTGTGCTTTGTGACAAATGGTCTTTAAGTGGACTCCCTACAGAAGTCAGCTGGTTGCACTCTTGTTCATACAGCACAATGAGATCTGAATAAACGAGTAAAAGTGTGTAAGGGTTCTCTAACAGCAGATTACAGGCACTAAATAGTCAGTGATCACCAAAGAGCTCTTATCTCCTGAGCAGCCATACTGTGTGTGATAAAGCTGGATATGATGCGTGTTCCATTAGGCCCAATTAAGTGATATGCCTAACTAGCTCATTCATGGAGGCCGGAGATCAAGTGCTGCTGGATTGCCTACTGAACAGAGGGCTTGTTAAATTCAACAAGGACTTGTTAAATGTGTCAACATGACCGTAGTAGATGAATGAGAATGGCTACTTTATGCTTCAGCACCTTTGTGTCCTGTTTTCATTGAAGTATTTTTAAATCTAGAAAAATCTTAAATCTTTTTAAATGGTTCATATGTTTGCTTATGCATATACATAAATGGATGATAAAAAGTAATATTATAAAACAGTTTTTCCCTTTAAACAACTATAACATTCTTTAATTTTTTATAAAGTGAACGCAAAAAAGTTTTTCTTTATCATTTTTAAAAAAAATATATTTAAAAATATGTCATTTATCCATGTAATTATTGTTCAGTATTTATCTAAATAAATAAAGTAAATAGAGGATTTAAATATATGACATTTTTTTAAAACATAATTACATATATTTACACACTAATTATTCTAAAAAAATAAATATATATAAATATATATTTTTGAAATAGACTATATTGCCAAAAGTTTTGGGACATTTGCCTTTACACACAAGAATTTTAATGACATCCCATTCTTAATCCGTAGTTGGCCCACTCTTTGCAGCTACAACAGCTTCATCTCTTAAGGGAAGGCTTTCCACAAGGTCTAGGAGTGTGTTTTTAGGAATTTTTGACAATTTATCTAGAAGCGCATTTGTAAGGTCAGGTTCTGATGTTGGACGAGAAGGCCTGGCTCTCCGCTCTAATTCATCCCAAAGGTGTTCTATCGGGTTGAGGTCAGGACTATCGGTCAAGTTCCTCACACCAAACTTGCTCATCCATGTCTTGATGGATCTTGCTCATGTTTGAACAGGAAGGGGCCATCCCCAAACTGTTCCCACAAAGTTGGGAGCATGAAATTGTCCAAAATGTTGGTATGCTGAAACATCAAGTGTTCCTTTCACTGAAACTGAAACCCCTGAAAAATAACCCCACACCACAATCCCCCCTCCACCAAACTTTACACTTGGCACAATGCAGTCAGGCAAATACCGTTCTCCTGGCAACAACCAAACCCAGACTCGTCCATCGGACTGTCAGACAGAGAAGCGCGATTCGTCATTCCAGAGAACACGTCTCCACTGCTCTGTCCAGTGGCGGCGTGCTTTACACCACTGCATCCGATGCTTTGCATTACACTTGGTGATGTAAGGCTTGGATGCAGCTGTTCAGCAATGGAAACCCATTCCATGAAGCTCTCTATTCACTGTTTTTGAGCTAATCTGAAGGCCACACAAAGTTTGGAGGTCTGTAGCTATTGAGTCTGCAGAAAGTTGGCGACTTCTGCATACTGTGCGCCTCAGCATGCGCTGACCCCGCATTGTGATTTTACATGGCCCAACACTTCGTGGCTGGATGGCTGTTGTTTCCAATTGCTTTCACTTTGTTATAATACCACTAACAGTTGACCGTGGACTATTTAGTAGTGAGGAAATTTCACTAATGGACTTATTGCACAGGTGGTAACCTATCACGGTACCACGCCTGATTTCACTGAGCTCCTGAGAGCGACCCATTCTTTCACAAATGTTTGTAGAAGCGTCTGCATGCCTAGGTACTTGATTTTATATACCTTTGGCCATGGAAGTTATTGGAACACCTGAATTCAATGATTTGGAGGGGTGTCCCAATACTTTTGGCAATATAGTATATATTAAATATTTTATACATTGCATGTATTACACACTAATTATTCTAAAAGATAAATATATATATATTTTGAAATATATATAAAATTATTGCTTCACTATGAAGCTACAATTATTGCTTTATTGTAAAAAAAACCCACAATTATAATAATGAATAAATATGTGAAATCCACATTGTTCTAGTTGAGAAAAATTTTATACAAATAAATACTATTTAACCTATGTAAACCCAGCAATATTTAGCTGCCTACCATCAGAAATGCCACTAGAAAGGGGGAAAATGCAAGACATTGGAAGGACAGCAGGGCTAACAACACGGCATTCCACAAGCATTCCCTCTCTCTCTCTCTCTCACCCTTCATATGTCAATCAGCCTTGTTATCTCCCTGGTCTCACCCCTCTGCCTGCCTGCTTTCCCGTTCGTGGCCGTCGATGTGTTAATCACCCTGCTCTGCTGACAGAAGGACCCAGATATTTTGACGTCCTGATAACCCCATGCAGGACCTCCATGTCCTTCTCTCCTTTTCTCTCTCTCACTGCCCTGTCTCTGGATCTCAAAGCTTTCTCCCTTTGCCACCTCCACCCCCAACCAAAACACTCTGAGAACTCCTTATCAAAGCCCCCGAAATAGACACCAGGGGTCAATGAGAATCTTTGCTGCCACTTACTTTGTGACCACCTCTGAGAAACAGGGCTGTGTTGTCGCCACAAATATATATATATATATATATATATATATATATATATATATATATATATATATATATATATATATATATATATATATATATATATATATATATATATATATATATATATATATATATATATATATATATATATATATATATGGTGACAGTCTTATAGGTGGCCATAAAAACAAAATAATTGTGGTTTTGCTACAAGACAGCAGTAATTATTGAAATTCTGCATTGTTGTGTTTGGCTGCTTTCAGTGTGTGAAATATGAAAGCAAACCATTAAAACTGCTCTAATTACGTGACTAAAATGAATAAAAAAAAAGAGACTTAATTGAGAGGAAATAGATGTGGATTATACCTGGAAGCATCACTGAATGAGACTCTTTAAAGTTGATGTATTGGCAGTGGCAAGAAGGAGGAGGGAACAGGGAGGGAGGGGGGCTGACTGAAATAAGAACTGTTTTGGCGAGCAGTTGATACATTTGATACGGGACTCACTGGATCTTCGACACGAGCTGTCAATGTGCTGGCAGGGGAGGCTAATCAATCACTGGCCTTCTATCTGGCCTGCCTGTCTCCCGGAGCCTGGGGATACCCTGTTTGTGTTGAACGAGGCCTGTAGAGTTGAGGGCTGTGCTGTTACAGTAACCCCGCCACCCCCTCCCCAGCTCCCACGCTTCTTTCTGCAGCCGGGTAAGGTGTAATAGAGCGAGCCCTGGCCCCCGCTCTTCCGTGTTTGTGTATGTCACTCTCATGTCACTTCAGAGTCTCTTTCTGACCCGGTAGGGCTGAGCAAAACGTCTGATGTCTGCACTGTCAACGCGGCGGTTCACTGCACTAAGTTTAGCCTCTCCAGTGGAGTGCTGTTGTGAAGTGGGGTGAGACATGTTGATGTATTGGTATGTATGAACCGAATTCCACTTGATTCATTGGAGTAAGTATAAAGAAAGTCCAATTGCGTATTTCTAGCCGGTTCTCATGCTCTACGTGAAAGATGCAAGGGTTCGCTCCCACAGCTGTGAACCAGAATGGTAGGTGGCTTTGGAAAAGCTTTAGGGACAGAGAGTCCCGGCAGCCCGCCGGCAATTGTTTAACACCAGCAGAATGAATATGTAAAGTGCAGCTAGCTCATAAATACAACATGAAAAGGCTCCTGCTGGGTATAAAGACATGTTATTAGCCTGACTTTGAAAAAGACAACTGGGAGTATTACAATGAGACTATATATTCATTGGGGACATGTCCTCGGCCACACAATGGGGACAGATCATTAAATTAAGGAGAGGAAAGAAGTGATAATTTGGTAGATTGTTTAGTACATATATGGGGGAAATAATGTTTTCCATCTACTACTGGGTTTTTTTCACTTGCAGAACAGAGAGATCAGTGTGAAACTCAACCCTCATTTGCTGTTTGGGGTCTGAGAGAGCCCAATGGCCATTTTAATAGTTCAAAAATTAGTAACAGCTTGATCCTAAACGTACGAGAACTGATCATAAACAAAATTGATAACATGCTTCATATATCCTCCATGAAACATGTTTAAGTTTGGGGTCTTATTTTCTGATGTTTTATATATACAAAGACTGTGTATACATTATAGAGATACGCTCCTGATTTATTTTATTGTATTTTTCTGCAATACACTACCATTTAAAGTTTTTGAGAAGTACTATATGTTTTGTTTACTATATGTCAAACAACGTTACTAGAATAGATATCTTATGCCTACTCAATGGTAAAACAAAGGGTACAGTTTAAAAAAATATCTGAATACTTGGTTTTGATATGGCCAGGAAAAAAATTTAAGAATTTGTAGGGGGAAAAAAAGTTAAATTTTTACTTTTTATACATAATTCATAGCTCACTGGAACCCCAAACAGTAAAACAGTCAATCTCAACAGAACATGAGGGTTTGTATCTCTGTGTTCCGCTGCCTTTGTCAGCTGTGTCCAAACCTGGAACGATTAAAATGATTTAGATGGGAGAAAGGAGGAAAAGCGGCAATTCTGTGGTCTTTTTTTTATTGTGGGATTGCATTCCCAGCTTGCTCCAGATGTAGAACGGTGGATATTATCTCTACATGAAAGCCACTGTCACAACTGTCCTAAAAACAACCTGCCTCATGCCTTTCAAGTGTTGAATGTCCAAAAAAGATGTATTTTACAAATTGTTCCGAGGTTCCTCTGACATGTCGAGGATGACAAACATCTGGAACACAAGGCCAAAAATATGCGTCCTCCACACCCCTTTATGGCTTACAGAAGTGTGACTTCAGCGCGCTGTAGCCGACACTCATATCAAACAAGTTTTACACACTTTATTATTTTTATGCTCTACAAGTATAAAGATCTATATGGTGGGATGTTAAACAAGTTGAGCAGCTGCCAAGCTTCCCAGGTGGAAGTCGTGCATGTGAAAATGAATTTTTCACAAATACTTAACTACTTTTTTCTTAGGCACGGCTCCCTGCGGTGCATATTACTCTATGTGTGGGACTGATTTACAGAGATGTTTGTAAGTCTAGCTAAGTGTATGTTTCTGTTAATACAGTCACTTTCTGGGGAATAAAAAGCAGTCTGGGTGGTGAACAGAACAGCAACCGCTTTCCCAGCCATTCACTCAATTCCCAAAAAAGTCATCCTATAATGTGCTATGTAGTGAGAAGTGTTCACTGTGACACATACACCCACAAACACACACGTACTTATCCAGCAGATGATGTCCCTTTTGACACAAGCCATTCATCGTCACACAATTAGGGCATTTTTTAGCACCTGCTGCAGTGGGAATGCCCGTTTGCCTGTGTTAATTAGAGCCAGACTTCACTGGTCCTCTCTGAGAACATGTTCAGAGATGCAATCCTAACCACCACGGCGCAACCACTTATCACTGCCACTTATGATCATGCATCTAATACCTCAGGAGGGAAACAATCACAGTGGACTTCTTGATTCTCCCAAAACAATGACATCTTAAAGAAAGTGTTCTCAGCATTTACTTAGGCTCATGTTGTTCTAAACCTGTGTGAATTAATTTTTGTGGGCTGTCAAGCGATTACATTTTTTAAAAAATCAAATGAATTACATGATGTGCCGATTAATTGATCTGATTAATTGCAATTTAATCGTGATCAAGCATCAAATAGACATTACAAAAAGTAGCTTTAAAAAGAAAGACACATTTTATTTGATTCAATATAGAATTTATTACATATAAACTTTTAGGCAACAAGTAAAAGAATGGTTGGGAGGGAGCATGAAGAATCTTGTTTTGTTTTGTTTTTTTGCACATGAATCGACACCTCTGAGTCCAATTCATTGAAAGTCTTTGGGGTGTGCTGGAGTAGACTTTACAGAGTGATTGACTCTTGCACTGTCGATACAAAATCTTTACAAAAAATGAATGCACCTCTTGATGGAAATAATATCACATCAATTTGAAAGTGATGAATCTTGACATTGACATCCTGGAATATGGCCATGATGCTTCTTCCTGGGTTGTTTAAGAAATGAAAAGACACACAGCACACCATCAATTAGGGTTAGAAGAACTGTTGCCAAACATATAACATGCTAGAAACATAATCACTGCAATTCAATCATAGACTCATAAGCATTTGCCAATTCAAATTCAAACAGCGACTTTTATTTATTGGCAGTGTACTTACAGACCAAAACTGTTGGTTACCAACATTCTTCAAAATGTACACTATATTGCCAAAAGTTTTGGGATGCCTGCCTTTACATGCACATGAACTTTAATATCATCCCATTCTTAATCCGTAGGGTTTAATATGGAGTTAGCCCACCCTTTGCAGCTATAACAGCTTCAACTCTTCTGGGAAGGCTTTCCACAAGGTTTAGGAGTGTGATTATGGGGATTTTTGACCATTTTTCTAGAAGCACATTTGTGAGGTCAGGCACTGATGTTGGACGAGAAGGCCTGGCTTGGAGTCTCCACTCTAATTCATTCCAAAAGTGTTCTTCGGGTTGAGGTAAGGACTGTGCAGGCAAGTCAAGTTCCTCCACACCAAACTCACTCATCCATGTCTTTATGGACCTTGCTTTGTGCATTGGTGCGCAGTCATGTTAGAACAGGAAGGGGCCATTCCCAAACTGTTCCGATAAAGTTAGGAGCATGAAATTGTCCAAAATATCTTGGTTTGCTGAAGCATTAAGAGTTCCTTTCACTGGAACTAAGAGGCCAACCCCTAAAAAACGCTTTGCTTTGCACTTGGTGATGTAAGGCTTGGATGCAGCTGCTCAGCCATGGAAACCCATTCCATGAAGCTCTCTATTCACTGTTCTTGAGCTAATCTGAAGGCCATACGAAGTTTGGAGGTCTGTAGCTATTGACTGCAGAACTCTGCGTGCCTCAGCATGCGCTGACCCCTCTCTGTGATTTTACGTGGCCTACTACTTCGAACGTCGCTTAGTTGCTGTTGTTCCAAATTGCTTCCACTTTGTTATAATACCACTAACAGTTGACGGTGGAATATTTAGTAGTGAGGAAATTTCATGAATGGACTTATTTCACAGGTGGCAACCTATCATGGTAGCATGCTTGATTTCACTGAGCTCCTGAGAGCAACCCATTCTTTCACAAATGATTGTTCAAGCAGTCTGCATGCCTAGGTACTTGATTTTATACAACTTTGGCATGGAAGTGATTGGAACACCTGAATTCAATGATTTTAAGGGGTGTCCCAATACTTTTGGCAATTTAGTGTATTTTACGTTCCATAAAACAAAGAAAGTCATATAGGTTTGAAACTACATTAGGGTGACTAAATGTAAATTTACAAAAACAGAATTTTACTATCCCCAAAATATGAAATTATTTATTTTTAATGAAATAATACTGTAACTGCCAGTAGGTGGCGGTAAATGTCTAAATGAGCAACATGACATCATGACTTTGCGTAAACATACACGGCACTTTCTAAAGCCAAATGGCGTGTTAACTGTACGCATTTTGAGCTATCCGCGTGTATGTCTACGCTGTGTGATTCCCCGTGTATGTCTACGCCGTGTGATTCCGCGTGACTGTAAATGGATTTATATACATACTAAATGATGTTTTTTTGAAAATGTAAAAATGCAGAATGTTTCTTGTGATGGGTAGGTTTAGGGGCAGGGGCAGTGTGTGTGTGTGTGTGTGTGTGTGTGTGTGTGTGATGGGTAGGGGCAGTGTAGGGGGATAGAATGAAACGGCGTTGATAAACACGCTAAAAAGCAGTTATGCGTCTTGATAGCACGCCAAAATGCCATACGAATTGGCGTATCATACATACGCCATTCTATGCGATCAGTCTGAAATTAGTAAGTTATTGAGTCTTATAAAGTCAAGTTAGTTCAAATGATCACTGATTCATTTAGGAATTAAGTGATTCATCCAATTGATTCACCCAAAATGCAGATTCATTCAAAAAACGAAACCGCTGTGGAGACGCACAGTCCTGCTCTCACTTTGCAGGTAATATTTTCATTGACAAAATTAAGCAAAAACAGACAGTATCTTGTCTAAAATAACACAATATTAACTTCTTATTCATTGAACTGTTGCATATATGCTAATCAATATCACATTTGCAATCGTGCTATTCGAAAAAAAAAACAGCACTCGTGTGATAGGCCTATTGCCCTCATTACTTGTGTGACATTGCTTAACTTTATCATCTAATATAAATATGAGACCAAAACTCACACGCTGGCATTTTTGCTGATATCTTGAATTATTTTAAGGTCATTATAACTACATTCTAAAGGCTACATTACGCAGTGAGTTTTTGCCCTGCATCATGTTTGTCACCAATCAACTGTGTGGTTGTATCCGAAAAAGCATACTTCCCTACTATATAGTAGGTGAAAAACTGTATGTGTCCAAATAAGTATGTCTGAATTCACCTCATTAAAGAGTAGGCAAAAAGTACCCGGATGATCTACTTCTTCTTGATACTATCCCATGAGTCCACTGGAGAGGATTTATGAATGGCAGTGAAGCGACACAACTGATGCTGGTAGGTCACATGATAATGAACACATGGCGAATATAGTACGTCTATCTTACATTCATTATACACACCTTCATAATCATACTTTATAGAACATACTTTTTAGCGGTTGTGAAGTATTCAAAATAAGTACCTACTCAAGAGAGTATGCAATTTCGGATGCAGCCTATGAAATGTAAGATGAACTACATATGTCTGGAGCGGGGCAAGTATGTTAAATCATTTTAATGTGTTACTTTTAAATGAATGCGTTAAATCGACAGAAGACATTCTGTGTTTTTTTGTCCTTGCAATGTTGTGTTAGGCCCCATTGACTTTCATTGTATGGACTAAAACAAAAAAGAAGAAAGAAAGCCATACAGGTTTGGAACAACATGAGGGTGAGTAAACACTTTTCATTTTTGGGTAAACTGTCCCTTTGATACCAACATGGCTCTTCAAGTGTATTGGAGAGTCTATAAGGTATTACAGAAAAGTGTTTTTTGCTGATGTTGGGCAGATGACCCGGACCGTTAAAGGTTAAAGCACTAGTCTTCAAGATCACTTAATAACTCCTGGCTGATTACAGCTTCTCATTGTTTTCACTTTAAAGAGCTGTAAAGTGCCACCTAAGGGGTGAAAGAAATTCCCTGTCTGATTGAGAAAGAATCCAGCTCACACTCGCTGACTACAGGCTACAATGCAAACTGGGAAATTGTGCTTATTGTCATTCGTAGAGGGCAGACATTCAAGGCTCTTTTTTCTTTGGCTATACTCCGCCGTTACAGGTAGTTGCGACCTATCACCACTTGTTGAAATTTAGGCCCACTACACAAAAAGAATGGAAGTACAATGACTTCAAATAGGTTTCTAGGTAAACTCCCTTTAGAGCCATATAAAAGAGAAGACTGTACTCAGACACATGTACCTTGCGTATTCTAGCTGTGTATTGGCTTATTGTTTTGACGTTGTAAATTAGGACAGTAAAATGTCTTCCGGCATTTGTGAATGAATAAAGGTTGGGCATCGCTGTTTTTTACATGACCCCTCAGAGAAAGCTAAAGTTTCACAAGAATTTTTGTAATATTACATTTCCCCTATAAGTCACTAAGTTCTTAAAAATAAAAACAGCAAACAGCAGATTCAACAACAGTTGTTAAACGTATAACAAGAGAGTAAAAATTACTTTTTAAATTTTTTTAGGATTATTATGTTCGATGTAGTATTTGACAGGTTTATCTATAGGTTGTTTAGAATAGCTTAATACCTATACTTATTTCATATATACGAAATATGTAGGCCATATAGTATGCAATATGCAAAATTATTTTATGCGTGACTGAATTAGCAGCAGCATTCTAACATCCGACTAGCATACAAAGATGGCTGCGTTTAAAGGAACACGCAAACTTTTTGGGACTTTAGCTTATTCACCGTATCCCCCAGAGTTAGATAAGTCCATGCATACCATTCTCATCTCAGTGTGTGCCATAACTCTCTCTGACGCACCCACCGCTAGCCTAGCTTAGCACAAAGACTGGAGGTAAATGGCTCCATCTAGCCTACTGCTCAATAGGTGACAAAATAACGCCAACATTTTCCTATTTACAGGTTGTGAATGATATTACAACGATATTACGCAGTGCCTGAAAATAGTCCCCAGCACGCTTTCTGTGCAAGCAGGTTGTCACGTTGGTTATGTTGACGGAAGTTAGCCTATTTTCAGGCGCTGAGTAATATCATTGCGCCTGTGCACCCATGGTACGGCAGCAAAGTTCCTCGATTATCATGCAGGAATGAGAGTATAGTTCCTAGCCATATCGGTCTAGAAAATCGCATTTCATTTTCCGTCGGCCTTAGTACACGATGTAACTATACACATCACAACATGTAAACAGGAAAATGTTGGCGTTATTTTGTCACCTATTGAGCAGTAGGCTAGATGGAGCCATTTACCTCCAGTCTTTGTGCTAAGCTAGGCTAGTGGTGGGTGCGTCAGAGAGAGTTATGGCACACACTGAGATGAGAATGGTATGTATGGACTTATCTAACTCTGGAGGATACGGTGAATAAGCAAAAGTCCCAAAAACTAGGCTTGTTCCTTTAAATGTCCACTTTTTTTATGCCCTCCCTTTTTTATGCGTCTCATTCACTCAGATGTACGTCATTGCTTACGTTGCATGAGTGCCCACTACTGGCGACACCATTGCATTGGGTTTAAATGGAACACCCAAACTCTTGATCTCTTGTGGGAAAATTAGTGAGTAGAATCGAGGGTTTAAATAAAGTTCCCTCATCCACTTGATGAAGTTGAACGCAGCCAATATGGTAGAAAAAGTAAGAGTAGTATGTATGCTATTCTGAATATCAGCCACGGCAGTGCCCCACCAAAATATTCATCCAAAACATAGACCTCTATATAAACTGAATCATTAATAAATTGTACATGTTTTTAGAATTCTGCAAAAAATATTTTTCAGATTTTCTTTACTATTTTAAGTCTTAAAGTGAGCAGTATATATTCAAATTGAACGTATGGCTTCGGAAGGCATGTATTTATGACACTACCATAATAGCTACTTAAAGCCTGTCAATCAACATTAGAGCACCACCCTCAGGCTGAATAACGCAAGGACACTAGACCTCTGGCAAAAGTGTGTTTGCATGTGTACAGCGATTAGAATATAAAGCTTACAAATGTTCACCATAAACTAGTGCCAAGACCCAGAATCTGCCCTACCTACATTTACATTCAGGAGCTGCTGAATACCTGGAGTATTTGCAAATACAAATACAACACTAAAAAAACAAGTACTCAAGTATTAAAAAAGTATATAAAAAATGTATATGAAATAATGTTACAATGCAATTTACTTGACTTGAACTTCCATTTCCAATGCAACAAATGAATGAAATGAAAGTATTATCTGCCCTTGACTCATTGTTTGTTCAGACCACTGTGTTAAGAAAGTTTTAGACAAAGTTGGATTAAAATCCAATTATTTTTAAATGATTATGATTATTCCAATAAGATTATTTCTGAAATGATAAATGCACAGCACTCTGCAATGTGATCAGATCATGTGACAACAATATATCACACTACTGATTGAAATGTTTATTATTGCATACTGTGTGTACTGTTTCATATACTAAGTAGTATAAATATATACTGATTGTTATTAAGTACATTAGAATTTAATTTCAAACATAGCCAGGAGAAATATTTGACCTTTGACCTTCCTTTAGTTTAAAGAGTGTGTCCTCAGCTCCCTCTAGTGTCCAACTGGGTATGACACCACAAGTAAAGGTCATATTCACAAAAAGACAGATCTATAAGAATAAAAAATATATTACCATTTAGCAGAATCTGCTAGCATTACTGCAGTTTCAGACCACTGTCTCCCTAGTCACAAAGAGAGAGACATTAACACATCCATTAATAGACTAGCAAACTCAGGTACACAAACCAAACACACTGAATGAAGTGTCAAACTCTTACCTAATCTGAAATGTGCGACACATTTCACAGTTTTTAACTTTGTATTTAGATTCTTTGTGATCAGTAAGCCAATAACACTGTGGAAACATGCACTTTACAATACATGCAAAGCAAATTAAAACAGATGCTCTTTGCAAATCCTTAACAGAAAACCGTGAAATGAAATCAAGGTTGAGATACAACTGGAAATGCTGATGCTTCCAAGATGTGACTGATTGCATTGCTAATAAGTTCGGCCCCACTTTATATTAGGTGGCCTTAACTACTATGTACTTATATCAAAAAATAAGTACAATGTACTTACTGTGTTCAAATTGTATTGCAAAACACCTTTGCTGATATTGAGGTGGGATATGGGTAGGGTTAGGGACAGGTGTGGTGGTATGGATAAGTTTAAGGGTAGGGTTAGGTGTAAGGGAAGTGTCAACTGTGTAATTACAAATGTAACTACAGAAATTAATTACAGTATGTAATTACATGCAGGTTTTTTTTTATGTAAATACAATGTAAAACCATGTATGTACACAATAAGTGCATTGTATCAAATGATTTATTAAAATGTTAGTACATAGTAGTTAAGGCCACCTAATATAAAGTGGGTCCGTAAGTTCTAATGTACAACAGACAACCAAACACCAAAGAAACCAGTTTATATCTTTAGATCTGGGTCACCACAGGATCAAAACAAATGCAAAGCTTTCTCAGTTAAAAAAAAGGGAAAAGAAACAACATCTCTCTGAAACCAGTCGCAAATGTATATTCAGATTATCTTTCAAACATATCTGCAGGAAACCAGACGTAAATGCATATTTTACCTCAAGAAGCATATGCATCCCCACTTAAGAACAATCTCTAGGAGAAATACACAAATGTGAACAAGAAATTATGTCTCTCAGTGTCTCGGTTAAAGACCTGGTGTGCCTCACACTGATTTGAGAGTTGTCAGTGAGTTGTTTAAGAGACTTAGCAGCTAAGTAGCAGGAACGTGTTATATTTGGCAGCTATCTGCTGGCATGTTGACAAAAAGAATGGTGGAGGATTGAGTTTTAAAACATGCAAATGAATGAGAGAGACGGGACGTGACACTCTCTGTGTGGATGTTCATGTAGTTTTGAGTGTAATTTTACACATTCATTAGTTACACATTTATCACCATTACTATAGACTCATACTTGATTTTAGGGTTTTAAACGTACCAATTCGTTGTATTACTCATTCTGCTTTGTTGTGCTACAGACATGTAGCACAATTCAAATTGTACTTTTTAGGCAACATTATTTTAATTGTTACATAGATTTACAATGGAGGAAGAAGTATTATGACAAGCATCAGCAATGTAAAAATCTAGTTATGCATAGTAATGTTGTAACTTGAGTAACTGAGGCAGTGCTTTAGTACTTTTATAATGTAGTTCGTTGGGGGAGGAGATTCATATAGTTCTTTATTTTTTTGTTATTCACAGTTGGCTATAAAATAAATCTAATCATAAATAAGAGGTTTGATTTGAAACAATCACATATTTGATAGGTTTTTCCTTGCTTTAACAAATCATGCCTAAGGTTCAGTGTGTGAAATAAAAAGCAACATCCATTGCCAATATTTAATAGTCAATAGTGATGCAGCGATAGAAAAGTATAATATTCAGAATATTCATTTGTATAAGGCTGCTATTTAGAAGTAAGACAGAATTGTGCCTGGTAAATTTGTAAGGTAAATACTCAAGAAGACAAAAATACAAAGTTTGAGCAAACCACAACCAGCAAACTGCGGCAGCTAAAGAAGTTCAACCTACCAAAGACAATGTTGTTGCACTTCCATCATCGAGTCCATACTCACCTCCTCCATCACCATCTGATACGCTGCTGTCACTGCCAAAGACAAAAGCAAACTGCAGCGTGTCATTCTCTCTGCGGAGAAGGTGATTGGCTGCAATCTGCCAGCTCTTCAGGACCTGTACACTTCCATGACCCTGAAGCAGGCAGTTAAGATTGTGGCTGACCCCTTTTACCCTGGACAAACTTTTCAAAGCACTCCCCGCTGGCAGGAGGCTGAGGCCCATCAAGACTTAAACCTCACGCCACAAAAACAGCTTCTTTCCAACTGCAACTGGTCTCATCAACAACACTTAGAAACCACCATGGCTTCATATCTGCCTCCATTGGCATTTCACATTACATTAAAAAAAAAACTTGTTTTTTTATATACGTTACATTAACGCACACAACTCGGACTGCTATACTGCACCTTTTTTCTTCAAACTGAGCTTTTGCACTGGCCTACTTTTGCACATCCTGCACTTTTCAAAGCTTAGCTTCTTTATATTTATGCTTCTCATTTCATAACTTTCTTTCAATTTCTTATCTCACCTACAATGTTGTATCTTATTATATTTACCTACAATGTTGTATCTTATTATATTTACCTACAATGTTGTATCTTATTATATTTGTTCTTATTTATTCTATCTATCTATCTATCTATCTATCTATCTATCTATCTATCTATCTATCTATCTATCTATCTATCTATCTATCTATCTATCTATCTATCTATCTATCTATCTATCTATATCCATCCATCCATCCATCCATCCATCCATCCATCCATCCATCCATCCATCCATCCATCCATCCATCCATCCATCCATCCATCGTTCTATCTATCGTTTTATCTATTGTCTATTCATATTTTTTATTTAATAATGCAACTCCAATTTGACTTGTAATCTTAAATAAAATAACTTTTGTATGTCAGTATGACTCAGTATTTAACAGTCAATGGTGATGCATCAATAAGTAGTTATAATACTGATTATTATAGTTATCGAAGGCTGTGATCAGAACTAATGCATTGTTCTACATCTCATCTCTACAGGACAACACAGTAGCTCTAGGTGTCGTCTTTAGTGCCAAACCAAAGTAATAATAACACCTTGGTGCTGCCTTTGACAGCAGACTCTAGGTGGCACACCAGACAGCCTTTGTGTTCCGTTTCTCCCCAAAAGACTTCTAAGCTTTTTCTGGGACTGCAATTAAGAGCTGCACTGCCTGTGTACTGATGTTTTGCATATGTATATGAATGCAATTGCACATTTGCCACACATTGTGCTTCCTTATTAGTTTTGAAATATTCAAGCGGCAGTAACTATTGACTCTGTAGCTAATCTAGCACAGAAATCTTTCCACATGTTAAACAGTTTGCTCCCATTTTTTATTCCTAAGTGACTGATAAACCAACAGACCGAAACATACTCACATAAACATGTTTAAACTAAGTCAGGTGTGGGGACACAAATACATTTACGCACACCGATTCCATAAAACATGCAGACAGATAAAGAAACGCACACACAGCCCTTCTCGCTCCTTGTCTATAAATACCCTCTCCTCAGTGATGGCTGTCAGGGCCTGTAACCTTGGCTTCTCCACTAGTGCATTGATTTATGGTGGGGCTAGATTGAACTGACCTTGCACTTGGTCTCAAGCAGTATAAGTAATGGTGGGTCATCAGCTCTGAAACTGGCAGCCATCTTAGGCAGGGCTCGTCTGTTGCTTTTGTCTCTATTTCTCAGTGTAGCCTCTACCCCGGGCATTGCCAAATGGACATGAGTGGCCCCCTGCTTTTGTGGCCATCATATAGAGAGGGTGAGATAAAGGCTTAACTGCAGTAAGGATCAGGCGGCGGTCAGCAGTAGCTCGCTTTAATTTCATGCCTAATTTCTCCCTGTGCTCAAAGAATTGATCTCTTTCCTCTGTCTCCCTAACCTCGGCCTGGCTGTCGGGAGCTCCAGCCGGACGGGGGCGAGGTAGGGGCCAGACTGTGGCCATCCATCACACACCTCCCTAGCCCTGGATTCACATCTCTGCTCTGAGCAGGGCCCAAGTGATGAAAGCGAACCTACAAAATGAGCTTATTAGATCATCATAAACTCAACAGGCCAGATTCATCAAACAAGCACACGTTGCTCAGCGAAATTCATTCTCTCTCTCTCGACACAGAATGAATCACAAACCTGCATTTCCTGATAAACATTTGTGTGCAAAATACTCTGATGTGTAGGCATACAGTATTTGACACATACTCAAGCATTCAGAAGAGAGGCTCAATGATCACGTGGAGGATTTCTGTGGTTTCTTCTAGCTTTGCTACATAGCTGCTAGAGCAAGTGCTTGCAACGCCTCGGTCGTGGGTTGATTCTCAGGGGATGCATGCACTATATATAAAGTGCATGAATTCACAGTAAATTCACTGCAAGTTGCTTAGCATAAAAATATTTACCAATTGCAGCTTGACAGCAGTTTTTCAAATTGCTAAAGGAATGATTCTGCTTTTGTAGTAACAAATCTCTAATTTAAATAAATAGCAACTATTTTAGGTGTAGTAGTAGTAAAATAGTATAAGTAGTAAATAATATAATAAGAATAATGAATAAAAAATTAATTAATTAATTAATTAAATAGGTAAAAAAAATGTTTGAACCACAACCATTTACTTTTTTTTGTTAAAAATGTATATTATAATATTTTAATTTAATAACCCAACTCCAATTTGACAGTTCTTTGAAATCAAATAAATCACAACAAAAAATGTTTTACGCCAATCACAATCACATGCATGTCATTTGTCAGTCACAACAAAACACTAGCCCCTGGTTTTACAGACAAGGCTTAAGTCTAGTCCCAGACTAAAATGCATGTTTGAGCTGTTTTAACTGAAAGCAACTTGCACTGACATATCTTAAAACATGTCAGTGCCATTGTTTTGTCTCAAGATGCACACCAATAATGTTTTTTTTTCTAGGGCAAAAGGCTACTTAAATGCCCTAATTTCACTAAGGCCTAATCCTGGCTTAATCTAAGCCCTGTCTGTGAAGCCAGGCCTAGGTTTAATACAATAAAGTAATATACTTAAAGTAAAACGGCGGTGGAAATATTGGTTGGTTACATCCCCCTTTTCATGTCAGTAAGATCTGAAGGTTCTGTCAAAATGACAAAATGGCTCCCCTCTGGCTGCACAGCTCAGACGAAAACTACAAGCTTGGCACAATAAAACCTCCTATATCATTCAATGAATCCTCAGGTCACAGAGGAGCCATGGAGGTCTCTCTGGAGGATGAGCTGATGGACAGTGCCTTCTTTTATAGGTCAGTCTACAATTTTCAGATTCCGCCACACAGGCTTCCAGATCTGATATTGTCACCAGCACGAACGTGACCTAGTTACAAACGTACAAATCGGCAATAATCAAATACGGGCCTATCAATTCTGAGGTCAACCTAATGTGATTGCAAAACAATCATGAGCATCTTTTCATAAGGTGAGTGAAACTCTTTGCTTAACCACCACAGTGTCGTTCACCACCTAATCTTCAAAAAGTCCTTGAGGAGCATAACAAGCATTCAGTGGTAATGAAATCAGTGGGCACACAGACATCAGTGAAGAATGACGTACTCGGAGCCCACCACTGACACACAGTCAATCCTTATTTACTTAATTGCATGGCAAGCGGCTCACATGGAGCTATTTGTCTCTCTGTCTGTCCCACTGTTTGTCAGAACGTTTCATCACTGGCTGAGTTTGCGTCTCCGCTCCCATCTGTGCCCGTCTGTATGCGGGAGCTGGCAGTGAGACAGCGCTCCCCATCACCGGCAGCACAGTCTGCATCCCCATCTTCCAGCCATAAATCCTGAAATAACGGAATGCAAGAGCATTCGCTCCAGACTGCGCTGCCACGAGTGAGAGAGAAAAAACGCGTAGCAGCTGAAGAGAGAGAGAGGAAAGAAAGAGTAAAAGAATGAGAGAATGCCTTTGGCTTCTCAGATCCAATTAGTCGGTTGTGTGTAGTCGCTTCTCTCTCCCTCCTTCTCCTCGCCATCTTAATTGGAAGCCGGAGAGACCAGTCGAAATCGCATTAACAGAGGTCCTGACAGAGAGGACCATCAATCTTTTTTTATTACGGTGTAATGGGGGTTCTTGGGAGCCGCAATTCGATTTGTCACTGGCCTCGTTCGCTGATAACAGGCATTTGTCATCACTTTCCCTCGCCTTAATGTTATCATCTCGGGCTTGACAGCTGCCTCCATCCAGGGAGTCCCAGCGACACAGCACATCCGTCAACATAATATTTCCACGGCCAAGGGGACTGCTACAGCAATAAGCCACATTAAAGCACTTATGAGAAGAAAATCTGTTGTCATTAATTAAAATGTTGGAGCGAGCAGCAGGTCTTCTGTGTGAGGGTACTGTGTGTGTTTGTTTCTTTATGAGGTGACAGTGGGAGTGGGAGTGTTGAAATATTCTCCCGCTTCCTGCCATTGTCATTATGACAAAACGTCTTGCTCGAAAGTGGGTATTCTGCTACCACATCTTGACACATTCATACGGCGCATGGATATTGATGCATTTTGCTACTAAATATATGGCTTAATGTCTAATAAATGTATTCCAAACAGTGAAGAGGATCATGTGCCTATAAATACTGCATACCTTCACATTCACTTGCTGTAGATACCTTGATTGACTTCCTCTTTCGGACAGCAGGGGGCAGAGTTGAGCCTGTGGTGACAGGTGTTGGGCCGACAGTAGATTCCTCTGCTGCTAATTAGACCAGCATCCTCTCCTCCTGCTGACCTACAGGACACAGACACTCATTCCATCAGGGGAGTCAATTCACAGTGAAATATGAGCTGCCGTATTTAGAGCTGCGCTGGGTGGGTGAAGATTTAAGAGTGACTTTATTCTACAAAACTAGATTCAGCTGGCATTATTATCCATTCTCCCTCTCTCCAATCAGTGAAAAGCAGTGCATAAAAGCACTATAAAAAGCACATAAAAAATGTCAGGGCTACCTGAAGTCTGTGGTGCAGGTTCTTATCCAGTCTTATCCACGTAAAATACTGAAGCTCTGCCTTGTGAGAAATAAAACAGATCTGGACCAACAGAGCTATGGTGGGCCCGGACCACCCGATCATGAGCTTGTCCCACCTTGACAGATAGACAGATAGATACAATTTACATTGACTTAAATACATTACTAGTGTTTTAGGGATTTTAAATTGTCATTCGATTCTGTAAATGAATCAGATATAGTTTCAGTTGTATATACAAATGCTATACACAATATAACATATAAAAATAACATTAAAATGACATCCGAATAAATAAAAAAATAGCAGAAAATTGTTTAGTAGAAGCAGAATAAAAATAAGTTTCAATACATTGCTGCTTTGCCGGCACTGTAATTTCTCTTGAAATGACTTGGGACAGTACAGCTGTGCACAATGGCCCATCGAGATCCTGTTTAACCAGTGACCTTGAGCTCGGTGTTTGAAGACTGACCAAACAGAAAGCCAGACACAATTCAGCTCACAATTTCTCTTCTTGGAGCGGGAGACGCAAGCGTATGATATCATTAGTTTGTGTGAGTCTCTTCTGGGAAGATCTGGAGAGGCTCACACAGATGGAGAGCACCGCCCAGGGGCTTGATAGACCAGAGAAACCCATTCATACTCGCACAGGCCTGGGATAAGAGAGAAAAGACAGCACTACACATGCACAAAGCTCTCTATATAGATCCATAATCTGATACATACCTAAAATGCAGTAATGTAGTACCCTCCAAGAGTAGTATATTAAAGGTGTGTCTCAAATGTGTATCTGGATATAAACTGCTGTACAGCTGTTTGGTATTCATAGGGGAAGGTGAGAGACTCTTCTCTTTAATTAAGCATTAAATCTGCCTCTTCAGTGAATTAATGAAGCTCTTCTCTGACTGGCAACGGCACTCTTTGGCAGAAACCAATGGTGTCTGTACTCAGATCCTGCTTTGTAAGCTTTTTTTTCACTCCGCACCCTGATGTTCTCAATAAATGGGTTACCACAGGCTCATTTAAAGCACTTTTATTTGGTGTGTTATAAAGTTTTGAATACTATAAAAATATTTTTAGTACATGTGAGGTCAAATATAGTTATATACATATAAATTAGATTGAAACTCAGATATAATATATATTAGATATACAAGATTATATATATATCATTAAAATATATCACCTTCATACACTACCCTTCAAAAGTTTGGGGTCTGTAAGATTGTTTAATGTTTTTGAAAGAAGGCTCTTTGCACCAAGTTAGAGTTTATTTGATGAGAAATACAGTAAAATCTATTTGAATATATTTTAAAATGTAATTTTTCTGCTTTGACAAATCTACATTTTCAGCCATTACTCCAGTCTTCAGTGTCACATGAGGAAATATTTTTGTGGAAACTGTGATATTTTTTTTTTCAGGATTCTTTGATAAATTAAAATGTTAAAAGAACAGAATTTATATAAAGTAGAAATATTTTGCAGCATTACAAATGTCTTAGTTGCTTTGGATCAATTTGATGCTTCCTTGTTAAAAATATGAAAATATGAATTTCTTACAAAAAAACTTTACTGACCTTACATTTTTGAACGGTAGTGTATACGTACTAATACAAATTTACAGCTGTAGCAGTATTCAAAATGCCTGTAAGTGAAATACAACATTATTAAAACAAAGTTATATGTAAAATACCTGCACAAGTTTGATCTCAGTGTATTTAAAGTTGCTACAACAGTCTCTGATGAGGTGGTATGTTAGCACCTGAGCATTACTAAATGATCCAATGCCATTCAACGCTCAAAATGTGTGCAAGAGATCACTGTCAACTATATATATATATATAGTCAAAAATATCGATAAACATATGTATAAGTCCTATATACATGAACAAAATTCATAAACATGATAAACAGTCCAAAAATATCTAGTTTGTGATTTCAAGTTCAACAAGTTCTCAAAAACAATATACATGTTGCAATGCATGTATATGGCACTGTCCTTCCACACAAGTTATCACAAAGCTCAGGATGTTTAAACATAATTGAAAATCTAAATCTGATTCTGATCTGAATCTGATTCCGGAAACTAATTTCAGCTCAGGTTTTGTTGACCTTCTTGCAGTCACTAGCTGCTTAACCATGCCTTTCAGTCAGGCTTTTAACGATGATAATCGATATGATTCTGGAGTTGATCTAATCCCTAAACTTTTCTTATACATTGTTTACTTTTCATCCGAGTTCAAGGACAGGAAGAAGAGCTGTCAAATTCAAGCGAACCATTCTCAAGAGAACCATATCCATTCATCTTTTTCAGTTTGAGCTGGTCTGGGTGAGTGAGGGCCTGGCTCTCTTCCACAGCCTCTTTAGTAGCAAACATCTGACTAATCTCTACAAATGTCTTATTTTTAGTTTCAGGAATAACAAGGTACACGTAGATGGCCACTGCCAGACACACGGAACAGAACACCAGATAGCAGTAGGACCCAGCAGACATCTGTAGCAGAGAAATAGGATGGAATGCAAACTAAGTTATTCCATTTTAAAACAGCTGAATTAAATGAAGATGATTGAATTTCACACTGATTGACTTTGACAAATGTTTTCAATGCACAAGGTGACCTGGAAAACCCTTTTCTGATTATACGCTATGCAACTTTAGCATTGCTGATGTGAATACGATACCTGAAGGAACGGAAAGATGAAACCGATGGTGAAGTTCGACATCCAGTTAAGAGACCCTCCCACGGTGTATGCGGCAGGACGATGGGATTGCTTGAAGAGCTCAGCTGTGATCAGGAACGGAACACCCGCTAAAAACAGACACATGCGTATTAATGATATATTGTGACAGCATGTTTATTTTCATGTGTAATTACCAACCTACATCTCAGAGAAGAGTGCTGTGAAACCTAGAACAGTCATATTTTTTTGCCTAATAAACTGCATAAAAAAGCATATTATGAATGCACTTTTATGCACATGCATGTACGCACTGCTCTTCTGTAGTGCAACAGTTCTTGGAGGGAGGATAATAAACTAGCTTTATGAAGAGCTCGTTATCTCAATACGCAGGAAGCAGAGATTGTTCCACTGCTTAAGTTCTAATCCCTTTTGGTTACAAGTGAAAAATAAGGAGGCACAAGGTGTTATTTCAAATGTAATGAATTCAGGAACAAGCCAAGCGATGGCTTCATTATTTGTGCGTGATAATTGCAGCAGGAGGCGTGCTGCAGTTAAATTGATAAGGAACTCTGCTTGTAATTCATTGTTCATGCAAGATTTTGTCTTAAAAAGCCATATTCATCATTGTTTATGAACAATGAGCCATAAAAAATCCTAATTAAAGACGTAATTACACCGATTGAGACTGGGGCCTGAGAATGAATTATAGATTTTGGAGTTGGGTTGGATAATGCATCAACTCAGTAAAGCACTTGTAGTCTCATTCATCACTGTAGCAGAGCTACTCCTCTCTGCTCTTATTGTGCGCATAAACTATGAGTCTGATGCTCATGCAGCACTAATAGAGGCAAGTACACACTTTAACTTTCATACTTTGATCTTTGAAACTCTTTAAAATGTCAATATCTTCTCCTCAACAGTACACTTTATTATCACTGTATCAATGTAGTCTAGATTTTATCTGTACAGTCTAACAATTACCAAATATTTCAATATAAAAAAATGTGGTTCACAATCACATGTGCCACAGTATAAACTATTAAACTTAATAAATCTATTTTGGAACAATTTAGCGTCTGACTGTACGCTTACAGAAAAAAACATGCATTACGTTTTTATGTAACATCTAAGTTAGTATTGTTTTTTAAAATATAATTTCAATTTAATTTATTTTAAAAACAATTATGAAAAATATGTAAAATACAATGTACAAAAAATCTCTTAATGGATTTATAATGCTAGATAGCATTAATCCTAGTTAATTTTGGTGAACAAAGTTTATTAAATACTTAATGTTTATTGAAATACATAAGTAACATGAAAAATAACATAAATAATATATGTATTACATTTTTCTATAAATATAAAATATTAAAATAATAAATAAAAACAAATACATTTTAAACGACTTATTTCTGAAAGTTTGAAAGTCCACTATTCTGAACAGATAAAATATAAACATATAGAAAATATAGTGTGTAAAATGTAAAATGAATATACAGTATATGACAACACCATCTAATTCTCATACATACAGTATATTAAGCTCTTGCTTTTCAAAATTCTTCCCCCAGGTGTCGCTATTTCACTATTTGAAGACGTCATCTGGGAATTCAGGGTCAAAGAGCAGACAACTACTCATCCAATTGAAGCAGTGCTTTATTTATTTATTTTACTTTTTTTTTTTGAAGGGACAATGCACATTAATTAAGAGAAGTATTAAATTCCACCATGTAAATGTGCCAGATTTAGACATACAGGCTTTTTTTAATCTGTAGTCCCCTTTACTGAATGTGTCTGAGCATGATTAAAAGTGATGTAGCCATGCAGATTACTTTAGATGTAGATTAAAAGAAGAAAGGATGAGAGACACAAAAAAGCTCACCTGGCCCGATACAGAATCCAGCAATTATCCCAACCACACACCCCACACTCACATATTTCATGAAAGGAACATGTGTCTGAAAATATGATAATAGTAAATGGTAATTAAATTATGTAAAGATGATAAAAGTGTGATAATTCACAATCACATGCAGAAAAAAAAAAACGAAACTCACTTGTCCAAATATTTGCTAAGTATTTTTTACTTTATTAACTATTTCACTTACTTGAAGAATGAGGGACAGTGTTATCCCAGCACAACACATTCCCATGACACCAAAACCTCCAATTATCAGTGGCCTTCGCCCAAGACGCTCAATGGTGAAACACTGAAGGAAAAACAAGAGATGTGGATGTTCTCAATAGGCACTTCCCTTTTGTCTTGATCAGATTAATCAGTAACTGCTGTCTTGAAAGGATGGCTTTTGGTGCTTTTTTGAAAGCAAATGTTGTAAAAGCACAAAGTGGAACCTTGCTTTTTCATTAAATGCTGCTAAAATTGAGCGCTAAAGCTGTGCACTGTTGACTTAAAGGCGGGTGAAGCTGACATAAGAATGAATAGCTGTAATTTTATAACCAATCTCTAGCGTTCCTCTCGTGTGCCATTCGCCTCCCGAGTGAGGGCCAATTGACACTGACAGCAATGAGTTCTTCTGACTAACAGTGTGCCTCTTTCTCTCCGGTTGCTGCTGGTGCATCACTAAATCCAAGCTAAGCGACGCAACTGGGAGAGAGAGAGAGAGAGAGAGACCGTATCTGGCCTTCATTACAGCTCTGAGATGTGACCCAAGGAAGGAGGCGGCAAAAACAAGACACATCAGTCTCTCTAACACTCATCTTATACAGTGTTTTTTATGAGTGTCACAGTAGAAAAATACACAACGTGAGCTGGGAAAGATTGAGGACAAAGCTAAATGAAAATGATTGAGATATGAAAAGACGTTATTTCTCAAATGTAGCAACTCTAGTGTAGTAATAGACCAAGTGATGTCTAAAACTATTTTGCGTCACTATATAACCTTGACAGATAGTCTTTTACCACTATCAATAATTGAAACAGACAATTTTTTAACAATCGACTCTGTGAACGTGTCGGTAGAATATGAAAACTCACCACTATAAGGGCCTACAACAATCTCTATAGATCCAGTTCCTACAGTGGATTTTTTACACAAGCAGCAAAATCGCACAAGATATTAAGTGATGATATATGATTGATATAAGAATGCTGATTTAAGTTTATTTTATCCCTTTGTTTCTTTCTTTTTTCTTGTTTAAAACAAAAATATTTTATTTTGTTAAGCTGTTATCAATATATTTTTGTTACATTAATTCTTAGAACAAAAAAATTAAAATGGGGTATGAAAAAGAAACAATTCATTTTACGAAGGTTTACAAAGTTTTTGTCAAAACTAATGAAGTAATAGACCAAGTGATACTATTTTGCATCACTATATAACCCTGTCAGATAGTATTTTATCATATCAATTATTGAAACAAAGTATTTTCACATTCGACTACAATGAAAGTATCGGCTGAATATGAAAACTCACCCCTATGAGGCCTGCAATGATCTCTATAGCTCCAGTTCCTACAGTGGTGTACTGGATTTCAGGGGCTGGGATTCCAGCGTTCTCAAAGATGTCGTTGGTGTAAAACCAGATCTGGGGAGAACATGAGAGGGTAAGGGGAAAGATAGTGATTTTGGCTTGTACAGGTGGCATATCGTGACTGCGAGCGGTTACAGTGTACAACACTTCAGATTCAATTTGAGGGCTGGAGGGCTGTGTGTGAGGTTAGGCAGGGGGGTAATCAGAGAGAACACAGACGGTTTGAGAGCTGCTGGGACTGTAGAGGACACACACGGACTGCCTCTCTCCTGCTGCTCATGCTGAAGTCAGCCAAGACTCACCACCTGTCAGCCCCATTTACACTGAATACACACACAGACGCTCACAGGGTCACCTGCCACCTAAGGGCCCTCCAGTCAATGTCATTTACTATTCAAATTTGATATCAAAACCCCATAGGGCAAACCTGGATAGTCTTACTTGGATTTCACATCAGCAGCTCAAGACTCATGATTTAAAGGTCCAAAGGTGACAATAAGTCAAGATATTCCAAAAAACAAATGAATTTAATAAGAAAATAAACTCAGATAATCTAAGTCCACGAGACTTAACACAAAGTGTTAACACAAACAATAAACGACCGTGAATAGAAAACACACTAAAAGTCCATGAAAACTAAACTAAAACAAGATAACTAAATAAGTGTGACATTACGCCCTCCTCTGAGAAGGTGCGGCCCCACGCCGTAGTATGGTTCAGGAGGCGGACGAGGAGTTTGCAAAGGGATGGAAATAGGCAGGCAGGCAGAAAGAAGTGACCAGGGAAGAGCGGATGGTGGCAGGAGCCACAGATATATTACCGACGAGAGATAGTAGGGTACCCAGTGTTGCCGGAGGGAGCAGCCACGGTGGTGCAGAGTTCAACGCCACCATGGGGACAAACTGTGGTGACGGAGCCGATGGAGTTGGAGACCTGGGCGCAGATGGAGACGGAGCTGCAACGACAACCCCCCCGAGGCAGAACTGGAGAACTGGAGGGCTGCGGTGGAACCGGTGCTACTGAGGACTGATGCCGATCCTGAGGGAAGGCGGAGCCAGACTGAGCCAAAGGGGTGGAGGGACGGAGTGCAGCGGACAGCTTGCAAGTCCATTACGATGTTTTTTTCCCAGAGTGTCAGACCCAGGTAGAGCAGGTAGGCCGAAGGAGTCAGGTGGAGTCATGAGCCTGATGGTCCCCGGTGATGCAGAGGGAGGAAGCAGTGACGGCCTCCCTCCAGCTAACTACTTTGATGTCTGAGAAGTCTACTGGCTGGTGGTAATTTTTCCTGATCCAAAACAGGGATTTGAGTGTCTCATCGTCATAATTTTCTGGACGGCGAGACGGCAGAAATCCAAGGCAAAGTCCAAAAAAGTAAGTCCCTTTTGGGCAAAGGGAGTAAACTGAGCTGCCGTTTTGAGGTGGGTTATTAGAGATTTCAAAACAAATGAATTTAATGAGAAAATAAACTCAGATAATCCAAGTCCACGAGAAAGTGTGTTTCAGCACAAGCATTAACACAAACAATAACCAACTGTGAACTGAGAACACAGAGGAACTTAAATCTACATAGACAATGAGCTAAAAGACTAACAGGTGTAATGATCAAATTAATATCCATGGTAATTAATAATAATGGGAAAACATGAACAAAAGAAACAGGAAGCAATGACGAAAAAACTTAAAGTCCATGAAACTAAGACAAGATTTATTTATGAATAAGTATGACAAAGACTAGTGTTTTTTAAGTTCAGTTACAATAGTTAAAGCCATATAAAAGCCATATAAAGCCATATTTTAGCCATATAAAACTGTAAGGAAATGCAGTTCTGTTGTCCAGCAAGCATTTTAATAACCTCTGTAAAGGCCAGGCTAACTGAATAATGAAAGTCACACACATTGTCATGTTCTGGAACTCCTCACAAAAAATGTGACGCTGGATTTTATTATTCCAGAATCAGTGGAATGAATGTCAATGTCTGTAAATAAATTTAAATGATAAATTGCCAATGGGATAATAGCTTTTATGTATTGCCTTTATGAGGTTTAAATTTGCGAATTTGACAAAGTCCAAATGGAATCTGCTGACTTTTTTCTGCATTTTCTGCACTGATTTTGGGAGATAATCTGTGGAATTCTGCAGAATCTGATGTGTTAAACATAGTTGAGAGTTCTTCACTGGCTCTGGTAACAAAGCAGTGTAAAATTAGCCAACATCAAATGAATGATTTAGTGAACAAAAAGGAGTGAGGCATGTACAACTTTTCGAGTTGGGGCGCACAGATTCTGTGTGGGCCTGATAATGTGCTCTCTATCGGTCTTTATCCTCATTATTTCATGAAGTAATAATGAGGATAAAGCCACCAACAACATTTCAGGACAATAATCCAATTAAAAGACATTTCTAAAGAAAATATTTAAATTAAATAATTCAGCAGCATGTCACACTGGTAACCTTTAAATGTGATGCTAGAAAGCTTTGCACCGTTCCTTTGGGAGAAGTGTTTTTGCTGTGATGCATCAGAATTCTTATTCATAACCTTGATTCTAATTGCATAAAAGAGCTGACAGGTCTAATTCCAACACTATACCATCAAACTACTACTGAGAAGGAAAAAAAAGCTATTCTTTTCTGGAATCACATGCCAACTGTTAAATTGTTAGCTCTGATTTAAAGGGGAATGTTTATAGATCAAAAAAGATCTGCCAAATCACCATAATCACCATTTTAATGATGTAAAAATAAAAAATAAACATCTAATTTGCTTGAATAATAGCTTATATTTATTGCTGTAGCAGGGTAGTGCAAATTAGATTCCATAAACATTTTGAAAAAAAAAAAAGATTGTAATTTGTTATGCTCTGATGGATAAAGAGTGAGGTTTCTGTCAGCTCTGTCCTCTTAATCATCTGAATAATTAATCTGCAGTTAAGCAAACTATTTCAAAAAGGTAATTTGCCTTCCTGATGAATAAAGAAATGAGAGCTCTTTAGCCATTTTAAATTCTGGCCCATAGCCAATGCTCTGCTGCACAGGTTGAACTCACTTTAGTTTCCTGCTTTTTATCTGATGTTGAAAGACATTTTGTGAGGCTTTAGAGGCTAAATACTCACCATACCGAGATCCCATCACTGTGTTCATATCATCACCTTTCTATTACGAGAACGAGCAGGTACAACAAGCAATCTCAAAACATGCAGTGTAGTCAGCTCTACAGTATATGTTAACCAGGATGTTAACCTTACCGCATCAATGCCAGAGAGCTGCATACCGATGTTGATGACCACAACAGACAGGACCTGCCAGCGAACTGTGTGGTCCAGTAGCAGCTGCCAAACAGACACAGTCTCCACTGAGGACAGAGAGCGTTGCTCCTCCTGCATCTCCTCTATCTCTGCCTGGATGTTGCATTTGGCTCTGTACCATTTCAAGGCTGCACCAACAAAGAGAACACAAGATATTGGTTTAATCTTCATCTATATCAGGGGTCAGCAAAGATTTAGATCCCAGTCATACCAACCCCACCACATACCCAACTTAAGCATGACCCATGAAAAAAAAAAAAACATATACTGTAATACTCATCTCATGGCAACGATCACCCTCCTATATGTCAATGAAAGAATGTGTGCCTATACTGCACAATACCAATTTCTTAATCAGCATTTTGTCTTGTTTTCCAGTAAAAATATCTAATCATCCTTAAAACTAAATTAATTTACTCAAGACTATCAGAACATGTGGATTTAAGTTTATTCTATCCCATTGTGTTCTTTTTTTGTTATATTTTTTTTTCTGAATATATTTTATTATATTTATGCGTAAAAAAAGCCAACAGGATAAGAGGAATAAACGTTTAAAGTTTTAAAGATGTTTACAAATGTTTATGGAAAGTCAAGACAAAAAATACTGATTAATAAGCTGATCTATTGCATATACTGTATTATTTTTCAAAATTCATGGTAGATTTGATGGTTGAATAGGATTACGCCATCAATAGAGAGATCTTTAGAATCTTGCTCAAAATAATTTCTCTCACCAGTGATAGTGGCATGAACATTGTGCTTCTCAATCAACAGGTAGCGTGGACTTTCTGGAAACCACGGTAACAGCATCAGCTGGATAAAGGTAGGGACAACCACAAGGGAGAGAAACAGTGGCCAGTGCTCCTCCTGTCAATCAAAAAAGCACAAATTGAAACAATACCGAGCTCTATATCATAACTTTTATGAAAATGTAACTACAAGATGTTAAATAGATTATTAAAGTTAAGTTCGCTTTTGTACCTTCCCCAAAAGTTCATGCAGGCCCAAGATTTGAGCCGAGAAAACCCCAGCGCAAATGAAAATGCTGGGCATGAGCCCCAGGAAGCCTCTTAAGTTTTTAGGAGCGATCTCTCCCAGGTACATGGGAATCACGCTGAGAGAGATACCTGGAAGATGGAGATAAGGAAAGCATATCAGAGTCCATTCATGGCTTACTTTGCTATACCTGCTTTTTTCAGTTGGGACATACCTGAATGTATTCCTGTGACAAAACGACCAAAGATGACCATTTCGGGTGAGCCGCAGATCCTGCTGAACCCCATGAAAGATGCTGCTATGAACACCAGTACAGTGGAGTTGACCACTGTTCCTTTCCTGCAAAAGCAAACAATGTGAAGTCCTGCTCTGGCACTGCTCATTAAGCTAGGACAGTCATGCTCGATATCTGGCCACCTGGGAGTTTAACTATCAAAACCAGATAACTGATGTTCCATGACAGTGCTGCTGAGTGAAATAGCTGCATTCTTTGATTAGTTCTATCAAGTTGTAAACTTTGCCCCTGATTTACAGACGGCTGCACCGTGTTCTGTGTTATGATCACCTTACTGCTATAAAACATTTTGCTGGACTGAAATTGATTAGAACAATAAATAGGGTCATGAATCATCGTCTTTCATTTGCATTTAAATGTCTGCAGTCAAATCTTGTGGCGCCACTCATAGACACTCAGAACAGACTAGACAGGAGGACTTCCAGAGTCCTTGGAGAGCACAAAATAGAAGTGTAAGTAATGGCTAAGATAGTGCCCATAGTTAATTAAACAGTTTTGTCACTATACAATAATACATGCTGCCACAGTTATAACAATTCTGTTTTACTCATCCTGATTTTGTTACAAACCTGTATGACCATTGTGTTCTTCTAAAAAATGGGGGGATTTGAAAAAGGTACTAGTAACTCTTTTCCATGCATTTTCAGTGAATGCAGACAGAAGCATTCATGCTTCAAAAAGGACACAAAAGCATCATAAAGTATCATGTGGTCCAAGACCACTATTGTTTAGCATCAAAAGATTTGGAACATAAGTCACACGGACCACTTTTATGATACTTTCATTGTGCTTTTGTCTTATGTTTAAAGCTCTATATTCTCCATTCACTGTAATTGCATGGAGGAAAAAAATGACCAGTATGTTATTTAAAATGTATTCTTTAGTGTTCTATGGAATAAGTAAGTCATCCAACAACATGAGGGTTGAGTAAATGATTATAGCCTTTTTATTTTTGGTTAAACTAATCGGGAACAAAGAGGTTCCGAGCCTGGTGGAATGAACAAAATGTCTGCTCCAAAGTACAAACAAGGCCATTTACAAGGCAAGGCAAAGTCATTCAGTGCAGTCAGAGAGGTCAGGTGGGGTGACAGATGAGGAAGAATAAACCTTGGTGGCCTTGACACTCAGAGGAATTTCTGGTAGAGTGACCACACCATGCCAGATGTTATGGGTCTCCTCCTGACTTACCTTCCAAATTTGGTGACCAGTGTGCCCACCATCAAAGAGCCGACCAGGCCTCCAATCGCAAACACAGAAACGGTGAGAGAATACATGAGCGTCAGGGCCTCCTCAGTTAGTCCAGTTCCATTACGATTTACCACTGTACGGTTATAGAAGTCTTTAATGTACTGTGAGTGACAGGGAAAATGAGAGATAGAGAAAAAATTAAGGTGAATAGTTTACCCAAAAATACTGTTAGCATTTACTCTTCATCATACTGTTGAAAAACTGATGGGCTTCCTTTTTTTTCAGTGGAATTTTTGAAGAATACTTTGGTCTTTTCCATGTATTGTAAGTAAAAAAGGGATTTTACAGCTACAAAATAACAAACAAAAAAAGCACTATAAAAGTATAATAATAGTAGTCTATACTGTATGTCCCGTAAGAAGAACTTCGTAGCCTGAAGAAAGCAAGTATGTTTCGAATGTCATGAAAGTGATTTTATTTGGGGGGGGCATTTACTATTCTGTAAAACATTTATTTAACCCATGTAGCACTACCAGATTCAATTAATATATACACAGAAAGGTATCATGAACAGCCATTCCAAATTTCAACAACTTTTCCTGGGACCCAGAATTTTTTAGTATTTAGTGTTTAGAATTTAGTATTTTTTTATGTCATTACACTGTTTTGTAATTTTTGGGGGGAAAATTATATTTTATTCATATGTTATGATATGTCCTCTGTAGTTGACACCAGGACTCAGTTGTTTAAAAAATAAAATGACATGAAATTGCATGTATAGGCAAAAACAATGGAATTTGTTTTTAATTTACCAATCAATTTTTAGGTTTCAGGATTTTTTTTAAACAAACTTTGTTTAAAGATGATTCTGAACTATGTTATGAAAGACATAATGAAATGCATTGATACACCATTATACTTACTTTATGCAATGTGTGGGTAAAATGGCCATACTTGGATTTTCCCATCCAATACAATGTATCTATACACTGCGTATAATTTGCATATTAATGTATTCTTGGTGCAACATGTAAGGAAAATAGAAGTTTAATAATGGGAGGAATAATTGGCAACATTTTCATAATAATATATAATATTTCATAGGAATATTGATATGTAATTTCTTTCCCTATTCACTTGTTATGTCTCCAAAATGCCTGATAAACATGATTTAAAGGTCCCGTTCTTCGTGTCTTTTTGAAGCTTTGATTGTGTTTACAGTGTGCAATATAACATGTGTTCATGTTTCGCTTGTAAAAAAACACAGTATTTTTAACACAATTTACTCATCTGTACACCGCTGTTTTCACTGTCCTAAAAACGGCTGATGTTCCGTGTTCTATGAAGTCCCTCCTTCAGAAATACGTAACGAGTTCTGATTGTGCCAGCGCTTCCCGTGTTGTGATTTGACAGCAGCTTAGCGAACGTAGCCCGGTTCCTGTGGTGTGATTCGACAGCAGCTTAGCGCACGTGGAAATGTCACGCCTCTTAACGGGAGATATATATGCGCTTAATGATCTCTACAGCGTCCCTGGGAAAGCCAAACAAAGGTGATTTGACTCCGGGATGAAAATAACAGCGTCTCGACGACATGGCGACAAACACACTCAAACGCAGCACTTCCTTTTCTCCACGCGACACGTCCTCTTCTCCACGTGGGACAGCAACAAGACCACGCCCCCTTTTTTCACGTAGTCTTGTGGGCGGAGGTTAGTCTGTTCTACTGACGTCATTTATGAAGGAAGTACCAGGATGTAGTCCAAGCCGGCCGTTCGCTGTAGGCTTTGAAAGGGAACTTCTGTAAAATAAAATATCTCGCTTGGCATTGAACTTTGAGCTTTATAATTTTACAGGTATTATTTATGCTCTAACAGCAACATTACACACTAACTAAAGTTTGAACAATGGGATCACGAAGAACGGGACCTTTAAGTCCTGGCGTCCTCTACAGCGGACATTTATGAAATCAATGCCCTGTTTTGAACAGAAAGTCATATTTTGATTAGAAACCCCATAACATTTTCCTGAGATGTTGATTCATAACAAACAATTTGAAAATAAATCCGATTTAAATTATAATTACAAAATATTATCATATTTCCATAAGAGTGCTACACATTAATGTCAGCTGTTTATAAAGACCCAGAAGAAGTTGTTGTCCTGGTGAAACCTCCAAACATTTGGTATCTCTGCAAAGCCCTGAATGTGCTCTTTACAGGACATCCATTCCAGACTGTGACATGTATGATGTCAAAGAAATTCACTAAAATATAATGTCCACTACAGTGGACAAAAGTCTATTCCTGGGTCCCAGGAGGATATATCAAGCTTCTGTTCAGTGAGACACACCCTTCTACACGAACTTTCAAGCATCTTCTTTCTATTTCACTCACTCTCTTCTTTGTGTGTACTTTAAGGTCACAATCTAATTTAATTCTGGATTATGCACCTTTTTCTTTCCATTTTAAATTAATTTAAGATGGAAGCTTGGGACACTGCAGTACCATTTAATAGACTTGGGAGAACTCCAACAATAGATTCAAATGAAATAAATCTGAGTTTACTAAAAATATGGATTACTGATAATATCGATTGAGCTTCTGCTTAAAAAATATATATACACATATACATTTCAGCAGCAATTTTTGGATTTCTATGTTTGAATCCTCTTCATTAGCACATGATGTTTCAAGAAAAACAGCACAAAACAAAGCCACTTAAATAGGGTATATAACAGCCAGTCAGGAGACCAGACAGGAAAATTTAAATATTTTCATCATTAACAGGCTAATGGGGCAGGGCAAATAGGTCCCTACTTATATACATGAAGAGCTGCTAGAGGCAACCACTGCAGCACAAAATGCCTGACAAGCCAAGATGAACAAATAACATCTGAGTCATCTACAAAAAATGAAAATAAGTCTTCAACACTTTGTTTCTTCAAGTTTATGGATAAAGACGAAGGATAACTTTCTCTTTTTGTCCCATGTCCTTATGCTGGACAAACTTCCTGCTCTCTGGTAACAATTACGAATTATACATATTAATATTTATATCCCACAATTCCTTGAATTCACACACTACAACAAGAATGTCTAGAATGCATAGAACCATGTTAAAGCAACATTCTCTGAGATCTTGCGTAAGTAGAGACTCTGTTCAGGCCACTATGTTTATTCTGTCCCCAAGCCTGACATGCATCTTTCTACTGGAAGCCAGTTTTTTTGCGATGAACTGAAATGCATTGGCTATGTTGTCTACTGATTCTCCTTTTTTGATGAGCAGTTTTGGTCATCAAGGTATTGAGTATGTCAATGAGCTCTTACCCCAGCAGGAGAGTTGACCACAGCTAAGTTGTATCCATAGAGCATTGAGCTACCAAAGGAGGTGAGGAAAGCCACTGCCAGCAGAGATGAGGTAAGATGCTATTAAAAAGAAAAGAGCAAATATGTAAGGCCTGTGAGCTGTAATTTTCCCCACTTTTTTTCTTAAAGCGGCCAGCTATCTATGTTGTTTTTCTTTAAAAAAAAAAAAAAAAGCTTTGAAAGAAACTATGCGTGCATGTAGACCTGATATCATAGAATTAGATTCAGAAGTAGTCTCAAACATTATGAGGCGTTTTGGAAGAACTAAATGAGAAATGACTATATACATTTTAAATACATGTATGATAAACATATATATTGCTTATTACATAAAGAACAGGTTTACATTAAAAATGTCTATTAATGTGTCGGACTGGTAGAGTATTTAATATGTATGTGACACACATTAAAATATGTCTATAATCATATTTAGTTTCATAAACAAATACATTTAATTTTATAAACATTCTATTCTATTCTGGTGATCTTCAAATGTTGAAGCAATAGTTTAAGTCAGATGAGGAGAGAATAGCTTTCTCATGGTGTGACTTCAGTAGTCATTACACTTCAGATCATGAGTGGAAAACTTAATTTGTTCCACTAAGTGGTCAGATACAGTTGCTTATGTATAGTCCCACACGTGAGGGAAGATGTTGAGAAAATGTCTTGTGACATTCATGTAAATGTGACATTAAATATTACCGATATTACACTACATTTTAAAAACTATTATTACAAAACCTTCATCAACCAAACTTCAACGGCCTCCTAAATTTAAATTTGAATAAATAGCCTGAGACATCATTTTTAAACTACTACTGAAAATCTATATATGGCAATCAATAATATGGTTCAAAAGGATAAGACAACTAGAACGACAACAAATACGTTACAAAATAAACTCATATTTATAACAAAATGACACCATTTAAATAGTGATAAAATAATCTACTTACCGATGTTATTTTGCCTGGACTCGTAATTAACACTTCTTCGGCCATTTTAAAGTTATTTATTCCCTACAAGACTTCATGAGATAAACCGTGTAAGTTAAGTTTAGTAGGTTAGTACTACGTTACTGGCCGTCTTTTAGTGCTACCGGCTTCTCCACCGACTTCATCTTGGACATGAAGGTGTGGTCATAGCGGACATGAGGGTGTGGTCACACTGGATTGACAGCCAAAACATCGTGAGATTGACAGCGAGGCGGCCTCTCATCTCATCAGTCCTGTCCTGCACGCGCGTTTCCCGCGACGCACACTTCCGACCAAGGCGCGCGCTTCTCTCAACAAGGCCAAGCTTGTACAATCACATGACAGTCGACAACGTGATTCCTGCTGAAATCAATTAGCTAAGTGAATTTACAAAGTCTGCGGTCACTAGAGTGAAGGGACTACGGAGAATCCTATAGTAAGTAATCGAAAAAATACAGCACTGGGAGAAAAAAGGCGATATTCATAAACGGTTTGGTGTATCAATCGGTTTAGAGTTGATGAGTACATAATCGTTATAGAATGCCTCTAGTGTTTAATAATGGTGGGGCTAGTTAGTTTCCCTGAAATCTCTTTCTACTGATATCACTTATTTAGAATTTTTTTTTTTTTATACTTGTGTTTGGTTTGGCATGTAAACGCCCACTTTTACTGATACATACACTTTTAAATGCATCAGTGGTGTATTTTATATAAAATAATGATATTATTATAACTTTTTTTTTAATCCCCATTTAAGGGACACCCACAGCTCAACAAAAGATCAAGAACTTGAACACATTTTATTTTATATTATTTCACATCTAATAAATTCTTTCTTAAAAACAAAAACTTCAGGAGTGTGCCATTAGGTTGTCACTCTGTAAACAAACTAACTCTTTTGTTTAAACTTTTTGTGTGTGTAATGTGTATATGTATGATCTGTCTAATATTGTCTTACAATTGAATAATTATCTGTCTGCCAATCTCTGATAAACATTATATTAAAGGGTTAGTTCACCCAAAATTGAAAATAAAGTCAGTAATTACTCACCCTCATGTTGTTCCAACCATGTAAGACCTTCGTTCATCTTCGGAACATAATTTAGTATATTTTTGATGAAATCTGAGAGCTGTCTCACTCCTCCATAGGCTTTCAGAGGGAATGAAACTTGATGGCCCAGAATAGTAAGTAAAAACGTCATTTAAGGAGTCCAAATGACTACAGTGGCTCTGTATTAAGTCTATCATGCGACGAAAATACTTTTTGAGCGGAAAAACAACAAAAATAACGACTTTATCCCACTATTATTGTTGTTCAAATTGAGCCTCTGACGAGAGTTCGCGGGAGTGCCACGACGCATGCGCGAGAACTGAGATTAGTAGTAGTAGAATCTTCTAGAATTTTTCCGCTCAAAAAGTATTTTCGTCGCATGATAGACTTAATACAGAGCCACTGTAGTCATTTGGACTCCTTAAATGACGTTTTTACTTACTATTCTGGGCCATCAAGTTTCATTCCCTCTGAAAGCCTATGGAGGAGTGAGACAGCTCTCAGATTTCATTAAAAATATACTAAATTATGTTCCGAAGATGAACGAAGGTCTTACATGGTTGGAACAACATGAGGGTGAGTAATTACTGACTTTATTTTCAATTTTGGGTGAACTAACCCTTTAACCAATTATCCAAATTAAAAGTCAATATCGGCTTCAGAGGAGTGGGGTAACCGTAACGGGTCATTGTTACTCTGGGTCTTTTGCCCTTCTGCGTTACGGACTTGTCTATCACCAGCATGCTGGTAAGACAGTCCACAGTTCGCTATATTCAGCATTAGTTGCTGGACGGATAACTTTTCCCCCCATTCAGCTCTATATTTAGTGAGCCTCTCATGTATACTGCTGTTTCTGTGTTTTGTAGGCTCATCATGGGCCATGGCAGGATCGGGTACGAACGGGATATCACCGCAAGGTGTGGCCAACCAGTGCCAGTTTAATTGCCCAAAAAAAATAATAAAAATCCCCAAAAATCTCAAATTTTATTTAAAAATAGATAAAATAGCTCAAACATTAATAAAAGTTGAAGCAACAATCTGAAAGTAGCTAAATTTGGCGACAAAATTCCTGAATTGGCAACACTGATCAAAATGTCATAACTGGGCCTTCCAGTGAAAACATCAGACTTCTCTCTGGTGACTTATGCCGGATTTCTACAATCATTTAGCATCATAGACCTGTTTTCCTGCTTGTACATGTGGTCCTGCATAAAGCCTATACAGAGCAGAAGAACTGTCACTACTGCCAATTTATAGCAACTTTAAATCGTGTCCTATATCATTTTTTTTGTTAAATATGCTTATGCGTTTTGAATTACGGTTCATGTTGACTAACTCTGAGGTGACAGAGTGTAGTGGTGACAGTGTAAGATGGCTCTCTTTGATTTTATGCAGTCACTTTCACAATGTTTCATTAGAAAAATGTGTTGTCAATGAGAAATCACTTCATCTATAAAGAAGACTTGCTGCGTACTGTTGTAGGTACTACATTTGGTTTAAAATTTGCTTCGCAATGGTTAAAAAAAGTATATTTTATTTAGTGTGAATGTGTGTAGTTTGAATTAAATTCAGATGTACATCCACCATGTTGTCACTGGCATGTGTCAGGTGTGTCGTTTCACTGCCATTTTCGAATCCTCTCCCATGGCCTCATGAGATTGTAAAGTGCGCTTCAAAATTTACTTTTCGTAAAAGTGTCAATTTAATTTACACTTGTATTAATACTATAATGAATTCAGACATTCTTGGCTCACATACTGTTCTTCGTCTCTTATATTTGAATGCAGGTTATGTGTTTTTATAATTAGTTTGAATGGGTTCAAACAAATGTTACATGTACAGTTTGAGTCACAAGTTAACCCTGATATAATCATTGTTAGTTAAAGTGTGGTGATGATGATGACACGTTTTGATGCATGAAACTCAAAGAAAGTTCCAGAGATCTTTGTCACTGGCCTGTGTCTGCCTCAGGGCCTACAGGATCTGACTGATCTGTCATAAGACTCGTGTCAACAACCTCATGCTGCTTTGTGAAAATCATTCATGTTTGAAACTAATACTCCATACATAGAAAGGGCATGTCTCAGGGACTACCCAAATAGGAAGATATCAACTTAAAATGTAAAGGCTCTTAAATGTAAAGGCTCTTCACTGTATGAATATATGAACTTTGTTAGCATGGTTGCAGGATCTTTCATTACAGGGTCTTTTTAGTGCCTGCTTAGACCAGGGTCTTCAGTATCTATCAGCATTAATTTTGGTGTTTTTGTGATGTCCCCAGACTCCCCACTATTGCATTGCTTGTATTTTGTTTTCTTATTCATCCAGTAGAATTCATGAGAAGTAAAAATAATCATGTTGCGTTAAAGCTGCAGTCTGTAAGTTGCCTCTTTGTCGCCATCTCTGTTTGAAATCTGCAATTGCTGTTTGCGGAATTATCATCTTTACGTGGGTTGTGCATTGGCACGGCTCCTCAGTGCAAATTAATCTAATGCTTTGAGGAGTAAGTGTGGCTGGCTGTCAGTCACCGCACCGGTGTGTACTTCGGAATAATAAATCACGCTATCAACGGTGCTTTAATTCTAATGATCGCTTGGCTCAAATCACATCAAACCGTGCAAATTATTATTATTATTATTATTAGGGTGCTCACACTTGGTTCGATTGCCTGGACCGAACCCGAGTTCGATTGCTCCCCCTCCTGCCCCGACTGGACTGTGTTCATATTATATTTTTTGGGTCCGAACTGGGGTGCGTTTGCATCTTCAAAGCAGCAGCTGTTTACCCGGTTGCTTAGTAACGACTTAGTAACAAGTGTGTTGTTAAAAAAGTTTTAGGAAAACTTCTCGTGCAAAATGCATAGCGTTGCTCACCTCACTTTTATATTTTTGTTTATATTTTTGTTACCAAAGCTTCAGTATGTAATGGCACTTGCGTCTATCTGCCGCAAATGTACTGCAAATGCTCTAAAGAACGCTGAAGACGAACAGAAATGAGATCTAGAGCACTCTGCTGCAGTACGTCAGTCACACTCGCCATGAAAATGAGTGAAAATTTTTTATCAAATCATATGTCATTAATAGTGCTTCACTTCAGCGATTTAGTACAATTGCATTCACATCAGCAGTGAACCGTACCCCAGACCACCCTTTTTAAGCGGACTCGGGTATGGTTCGCAGGTGCACACCGAGTTCGGAAGACATTGTTCACATCATCCAGATGAACTGAACTCTGACATCAATCAAACCCGGGTGCGCACCAAAACTGCTAGTGTGAAAGCACCCTTACTTTCCCAAATTGTCATCAGCATTGGGTGACATAGTGTATTTAGTGTTTATTAGTGTTACCTGTAGTTTTTAATTTCCATACAGTCAAATCTTTTGTTTTTGTCATTTGGGCTTTTCTGGATTACAATCCACCATCAAAATGATACATTTAATTATTCCAGCTGCTGTAAGAAAAGGCTATAAATGATCCGCCACCTGCAGCATTCTCACATGCGATACTACTACTATTTCTACTAGCCGGACTGCTCCTTACACGTATACAGACGTGACGTAATGACGCAACGACATGCTCGAATTTCCAGTGGAAATCCAGCAGTACCACTCAAATTATAACACATAATTACTAGAGCCCGACCGATTTGTTGGTCTGCCGATTTTATCAGCCGATATGTGCCTGTCGCAGAAATATCTGCAAAGGCGCATATGCCACCGATATGAACGCACGCCCAAGCATGTCCATGTGTCACAGCGCATGAATATTCACACAAAATCAAATCAAAATGCCGGTCTTGTCGAGTATCATCGTTAACATAGTCCTTTATGTCTTACGTGAACGTAAATATGAAATTTGCCAGTCACCACCAGCGTTTCAGTTTCATGGCCCAAAGAACATCTTGTTGTATGAATATCTGGATATGCAAAATATCAACAAAAAAAAGAACAGAGCCTCTCTTTTATTCTAGCTTCATGCATTCTTTAATCTGGGTACGTTTCATGGAAAAAAAGCAACATTTTGAGGAAAAAGCTGAGAAAATCACGTTTCTAACAAAGACTAACGTACACAAAGATGGGATTCAGATTGGTTATCGAAACATAGATTGAGTAACAAATCGAGTCCATAAACACCTCAAAGCTTCACAGTCCAGGGGTCCGTTCTTCATACATCGCAAACTCGGTTGGCTGGATTTGATTGTTGACAATTTGGCATGATCTTGGGTTGTTTGGTTCATCCTAGCTCATCCTGGACTTGTTGTCATTACAATAATAATATAAAAATGTATTTGAATTAATATTATAATGTTGTGTATAATTCTATAGACACTTTTTGAAAGATTTATTTGTGATGGAATAATTACTTTTATAATAATTTTATTGGAGTCTTATGCACATGCTGTACAGTTAATCTGAGCTGTGCATTAATTTGAGTGATGACTGATATTATGGGAGTTGCTTAATTCAGCAGAAGTGGCGCAAATAACTTGTATAATCTTAAAATAATCTTGACCCTTAAGAAACCTTAATACTGTCACGTAACAAATCTGCTTCAAATTGAATTAAAAATTAAATGAATTGCTAAGTACAACATTGAAATAAAAATGTAAAGGATGTACAAATACTATAAAATCGTGAATATAAATAATTGGGAATCATGTTTTTTTTTTTTTTAAACAGTGCACAAATAATTTATCTATGTTGGTTTTGTCCTTTGGCTGTTTCCTTATGAAAGTCCAGAAATTTGTTTTTTTTTTTATTTAAATTTTTTTATTAAAGGGGTGGTAAACCACGATTTCACTTTTCTAACTTTAGCTAGTGTGTAATGTTGCTGTTTGAGCATAAACAACATCTTCAAAGTTACAACGTTCAAAGTTTAAAGCAAAGGGAGATATTTGCTTTTAAATAAATCAATTTCTAAGGACTACAGCAAACGGCCGCTAGGGACTACTACACATTCCTCCAGGGTTGCTGACATCACCAGCCCCAATATTTACATAAACCCCTCCTCAGAGAATATGAAATAAGTGGGGGCGAGGCCATTTTGTATCGCAGCAGAGAAGCGTTGTTGTGGTTAGTAGACTGGAGTGCTGTTGCCAATGCCTACGAAATGCTGTTATTTTCATCCGGAGTGCAGGTCCACTTTCTTCAGCCTTCCTAGGGACAGGGCAGCGTTGCAGTGCGTTTAACGTACAACGTCATATGCATGTGTGTAAGAGGCATCGGATATATGCTGCCTATCACAAATCAAAGCACGAGACAGACAGGGGTCGGAGGAGAAGATCGGAAAATGTGACATAATGGACAATATTCATCTGTATTTGCAATACATGAGCCGCGCTTGTGTTCAGCTGCACGAGACAGGCGGGCACACGCGGCTACCGCGGCACATCTCGCGGAGGAAAGCTTCCACAATCTTCGCGAGTACGGGCTACAACCTGTAAGTGTGATTTATTTTTCGTCGATGTGTTTTCTGTAATAGTTTGTGTTGTTAATTGTAGCCTACGTTGTAGCAAGGAAGTAAACATGACAGCGCTGTTTGGCTCTGCAAACCAGTTTGCTAAATGCTCATTCATACTTAATGTTATCCGACAAACACCTAACGTTACAAACTGTTTTAAATCTCAACAGCGAACTTGGCATTAGTGTAAATTATTCTTTGATTAGAGCTTTTATGTGTTGTTTATCTACAGGCATGCCAAACATGGTTCTGTGTTAGATTTGGATACTAGTAAAGCTAATGTTTAGTGTTCGTTCTTGCGACAGATATTTGGCTATAATCGTTCTAAAAATACAAAAGTAACGGTGCCATTCAGTAGTGATCACTATAGATCCGCAGTCTTTACTCTTGAGGACTGAACAGGTTCTGCTCGATCATCTTCACTAAAATTGTCTGGGTCTGATTCGGGCTCTTGGTATGGTTTTATTGACGCTATTGTACACAAAGCACAGTCTAGTAGCCTGAGGCTACCGGTAAAGGTAAGGGGCGTGACTCTTCCGAGAAACGTGCTCTAGGCGGTTAGCGAATCACAACACACTGGTCCAGCTAACCAATCTGAGCTCATTGTGTATTTTTGAGGGACTGGCTTCACAGAATCCGGAAACCATCAGACCGTTTTTACAAGGAGGGACAGAGCAGTGTAGAATAAAGGTCAAATATATGAAAAATAATTAATTTTTTTAAAAACGAAGCATGAACACATGTTACAGTGCACCCCACAAACACAATCAAGCCTTCGAAAGAGTGTGCTTTACCACCCCTTTAATTCTTTTTTCATCAAGTTTTTTGCCAGGTGGCTTTTTTAATGATATGATGTCATTACGTTGCTGTCTTGCCGCCAGCAAATTGCTGCATTGCTGATCGTGGTTTCGAGTATCGATACATTCGCCCTCTTCGGCGGAACGCGCAGTAATCTCATATAATTTAATCCAGATATTTTAATCCAATCCGCAAATTAGCCAGAGATCAGTTATCACGATTAGAAGATCTAGGATCTGTCAAATCATCTCAGATGTATTAAATGAGATATGAAGAACGGACCCCAAGTTCACATTTCATTCAATAACGTAGCCGTTTTGATTTTAAATGCTGTTTAATGTTGATGATCTCTTTATTTTACATATGCATTTTCTTATGAGATTGCACATTTCTGCTTCTTCTTCGCCTGTGTTTTGATCAGGAGATTCTACACTCGTTCAGGAGATATGTGTAATAGCACCCGCTACCGTATAACAGTGAAAACACGTAAATCATCAATGGCATGGAAGCGTTTTCTCATTAAAGATTACCAAAAAAAAATCACTCACTGCTCTTTAACTTTAATCATGGTTAATCGATATTTGTTCAGTGAAGACTATGAAGTGATATTTTACATTTGATTACTATTTCTGTAACCTACCTGAAAATCTAGTTTAGACCTATATGATAAACATGAAAATAACTTTTTTTCATTTGTATTTTTGTTTTGTTGTATTTATGTAGAATGTATATTATGTACATACTGTACTGTACATACTTCTATATACAGTACCATTCAAAAGTTTGGACACCAATGGAAAAGTGTGTCAACTTTTTACTGGTACTGTACTATAATATACACATAAAGATTATCGGACGATATATCGGTATCAGAATTCTTTTACTCCCTAATATCGGCATCGGCCCCGACCCCCAAAAACCCATATCGGTCGGGCTCTAATTATTGCAAGCTTACCGTTGTGAATCGTGCTAAGGTAATGAGATAGTTTTGAACACTGGCTGTGTCATGAATAGCGCTTCACTGGTTCATCCTCCGGACCGCCGGAGGGAGCCATCACCGGAATATTGATTCACGATCAGTCGGACTCCATTTCCCATAGGCCCTCATTCCTGGGACTGATCACACGCACACCTGCACTGCATCATACACACACTATATAAGACACACACACACACCACATAGTTGCGAAGTCTTGATTTGCTACGGTTGTCATTTCTGAGCGTTTTCTGTGGACTGATACTTTATTACCTGGACTGTTTATTATCTGAGATCCTCTGCCGCCTGCCTTGATCCTTGCCTGTGACCCGACTCTGATTCCCGCCGCCAGCCTCGATCCTTGCCTGTCCCTGTTTACGGTATTGCTTTATCCCTGTCTGTACTTCTGCTATCTCTAATAAAACTGCAAATGGATCCACTGCCTGTTGACCCTTCATTACAGAAGACTTCGCCAACCAGCGATCCAGCAGCTTGGTCACAGATCTCCACTGAGATATCCGCTCAGGCCAATCAGTTAGCGATGCATCACCACCAACTGAACCATTTGACATCACTCACGGAAGAGTTGGTAAAGACACTTCAAAATCTACACATCCACCCCGCCCGCGGTCGCCATGCCACCACCCGCTGCGTCTGCCACGCCCGCATTACCCACTTCTCCAGCAGTGAATCCCCGTCTGGCCCTACCAGAGAGGTTTGATGGTACTCCCTCTCAGTGTAAAGGATTTCTCCTCCAATGTTCACTATATGTTAACCAACAGCCCTCGCTGTACCCCACTGAAAGCAGTCGCATATCCTTTGTCTGCTCTCTGCTTACCGGCAAAGCACTGGACTGGGCCACTGCTGTCTGGAGAGACAACAACTCTGTATTCCCCTCGTCGCTGAGTTTCTACAACGATTCAGAGAGGTATTTGAACATCCCGCGGGAGGCTTAAGTCCCGGTGATCAGCTGCTCTCTCTCACAAAGGGCAGAACAACGGCGGCTGAATATGCTTTACAGTTTCACACTTTGGCAGCTCAGACCAACTGGGTGGAGGACACGTTGAAGCTACTGTTCCGTCGAGGCCTAACCAGGGAATTGCAAGCAGAGCTCGCCTGCCGGGACGAAGGTAGCTCATTGAACTCTTTTATTGAACTGTCCATTCACATTGACAATCTCCTCCGCTCACGGCGGCCCACACGCATCACCAGTCCTTCCCGTTCAAGCCCCGAACCCATGCAGCTGGGTTACACTCCTCTTCAGCCGGAGGAGAGAGAGAGAAGACGCCAGATGCATCTATGTTTGTACTGTGGCCAGGCTGACCACTTCAGAAACCACTGCCCGGTTCGTCCCACACCTACCAGCTCTAAATCGGTGAGTTCCTCCATTCAGTCCAAGTACTCACCCTCCTGTCTCAAAATCCCCATTCTAATCACTCTCAACAAACAGGTGGTTACCTCGCAGGCCCTGTTAGACTCGGGTGCAGCGGGGAATTTCATATCGGACACTTTTATTAAGAAACACAACATTCCCTTAACTGACTGCCATTTTCCATTAACAGTGGAGGCGTTAGATGGAAAACCTATTGGAGGAGGAAGAGTGGCGCACATCACCACTGAACTCGGGTTACAGATAGGAATTCTTCACCACGAACGTATTCAATTCTATGTCATTCACTCACCCAACAACCCCATCATCCTTGGTCTGCCGTGGCTCCGAACCCATCTCCTGGAAGGAGGGACAGATACTGCGGTGGGATACCTCCTGTCAAAAGAACTGCCTACAACAAGTCACTCTCCTGCCCATTCAAACGGTCAAGTTGAACGAGGTCAACCCCGAAGAGCTTAACATCCCGGCTGAATACACGATCTAGCTGTGGCTTTCAGCAAACGAAGGTCGACTGAATTACCCCCTCATCGCCCGGGAGATTGCGCCATTGAGCTACTACCAGGTACCACGCCTCCTAAAGGCAGAATCTTTCCACTGTCACAGCCCGAGTCCGCTGCTATGAAGGCTTATATTGAAGAGGAGTTAGCCAAGGGGTTCATCCGGCCATCCACATCACCTGCCTCGTCAGGGTTTTTCTTTGTGAAAAAGAAGGACGGGGGACTACGGCCCTGTATTGATTACGTGGCTTGAACGATATTACCGTCATGTTCCGTTACCCTCTGCCTTTGGTGCCCGCTGCTCTCGAACAGTTACGACAGGCCGAATATTTCACCAAACTGGACCTCCGTTGTGCGTATAATCTAATTCGCATAAGGGAGGGGGACGAGTGGAAGACTGCATTCTCCACAACCACTGGTCACTACGAGACCCTCGTCATGCCATTCGGGCTCTCCAACAGTCCATCAGTGTTTCAGTCCTACATCAACGATGTGTTCAGAGACATGTTGAATCGCTGGGTCATATATAGATGACATCCTCATATACTCCAGGTCAGTGGAAGAACACATCCAGCACGTCCGGGCTGTTCTTCAGAGGCTGATTCAGCATCAGTTATACGCAAAAGCCGAGAAATGTGAGTTTCACCAAACCTCCACCTCCTTCCTGGGGTACATCATCAGTCGAGACGGGGTCGCTATGGATGAGAACAAAGTTAATGCAGTCCTTGACTGGCCCAAACCGGGCATGCTCAAAGAACTACAGAGGTTTCTGGGATTTGTAAATTTCTACAGGCGGTTCATACGCAATTTCAGCAGTGTGGCAGCTCCTCTAACTTCCATGACGAAACGTCAAACCTCTCGGTTCCACTGGTCCCCAGAGGCTGAGGAGGCCTTCAGTAAGTTTAAGGAACGGTTCACCACGGCACCCATTCTCCGTCATCCAGACCCTGACAGACCTTTCATAGTGGAGGTGGACGCCTCTAGCACAGGCATCGGGGCCATTCTGTCTCAACGCCAAGGTATCCCTGAGAAAATGTTTCCCTGCGCATTCTATTCCAGAAAGTTATCCGCAGCAGAACGAAATTATGACGTGGGGGATCGAGAGTTACTGGCAATGAAGGCAGCGCTGGAGGAATGGCGCCATTGGCTGGAGGGAGCTCAACATCCTTTCACCGTGTTCACAGACCATAAGAATTTAGAATACCTTCGCTCTGCCAAGCGCTTGAATCCCCGCCAGGCTCGATGGTCTATGTTCTTCACCCGCTTTCAGTTCAAAGTGACTTACAGACCGGGGTCTAAGAACACCAAGGCCGACGCATTGTCCCGACAGACTAAGAGAATAGAAAGACCGGACACCGAGGAACCCATAATTCCCAATTCACTTCTTCTAGCACCAGTCCAATGGGACGTAATGTCAGAGATCACACAGGCCAACGCACAGACCGCTCCACCAGCAGCATGTCCACCGAATCGGACGTTTGAAACTTTTGCATCACGTCCACGACTTACCCAGTTCCGGTCACCCAGGCATCACCGCCACACATAATCTTCTACAGAACCGGTTCTGGTGGGATTCAATGTTCATTGACATAACTCAATTTATCCACAACTGCACCGCCTGCCAAACCTTCAAAATCCCTCATCTGCCTCCGGCCGGTCTGCTGCATCCTCTACCCATTCCACAACGCCCCTGATCACACATCGCCATCGACTTTGTCACCGATCTTCCTGTATCACAAGGCAACACCACCATTCTCACTGTCATAGACCGCTTCTCAAAGGCCTGTCGTCTCATTCCGCTGCCCAAGCTCCCCACTGCATTCGAGACTGCTGAATTGCTCTGCAACTTCAAGAACCTGAACATCAACATCAGTCTCACTTCTGGCTACCACCCAGAGTCCAATGGACACACTGAGCGGATGAATCAAGAGCTCACTCGTTTCCTCCACACATACTGCTAACTATCGTGTCTCTCCCACTTTCCATGTTTCGCTGCTGAAACCCTCCGGGGGTCCGAGGGGGGAACCGGAGGGAGCCGAGGACCGACATCCCCCACCACTGAGGATTGAGGGCGAGGAGGCCTATCAAGTTCGAGAATTGCTCGACTCCAGGCATCGAGTTCGGCATCCAGGCATCGGAGACTACAGTATCTGGTCGACTGGGAGGGGTACGGACCGGAGGAGCGATCCTGGGTCGACGCGGGTGATATCCTGGACCCTGCACTCATGGAGGAATTCCATCGGACGCACCCGGAGAGACCGGCCCCTCGACCACGTGGTAGACCCCGGCGTCCGCCTCCTCGCGTCAGGAGCCGCTCACAGGGGGGGCTCTGTCATGAATAGCGCTTCACCGGTTCATCCTCTGGACCGCCGGAGGGAGCCATCACCGGAATATTGATTCACGATCAGTCGGACTCCATTTCCCATAGGCCCTCATTCCTGGGACTGATCACACGCACACCTGCACTGCATCATACACACACTATATAAGACACACCACATAGTTGCGAAGTCTTGATTTGCTACGGTTGTCATTTCTGAGCGTTTTCTGTGGACTGATACTTTATTACCTGGACTGTTTATTATCTGAGCTCCTCTGCCGCCTGCCCTGAACCTTGCCTGTACCCTGGTCTGTGATTTGTTAACCGCCTGCCTTGATCCTTGCCTGTGACCCGACTCTGATTCCCGCCGCCAGCCTCGATCCTTGCCTGTCCCTGTTTACGGTATTGCTTTATCCCTGTGTGTACTTCTGCTATCTCTAATAAAACTGCAAATGGATCCACTGCCCGTTGACCCTTCATTACAGGCTGGTTATGTACTTGCTCAAATTGATTTTGGATAATTTTTAACCAAAAAAAGTTACGGACTGCAGCTTTACAGTCATCATGAAATTAAAAATCACCCTATTGTTGCATCACATTCGTGACTTCTAGATCTTTTTAAATGATTGCTATTTTAGCACTAAATACTAATGAGTCCAACATGGTAAATTAATGTTTTGTAGCAATCTGACTTAATCTCCATTAGAGGTTGACCGATAGTGGATTTTACCAATATCTAGGTTGGACCACACTTGCCGATAACCGATTAATCGACCAATCGTTTTTAAAATGGATACTGGATAAAAAAAACATAAGTAAAACAGTGCTTTATAACAAGAAATAAAAAAACAGTACTGGTCCATGAAAATGTGCTAAGTTAAAAACATAGAGCTTCTCATTTTAATGTACTCACCAAAACGAAGTCTTTGTTCAGAATTTTCCATTCGTTTGAAACATTGTGCAGTAGTTCAGCAATATTCGATTAGTCATTCCAAAAATGATGCTACGATTTTGGTAGGTTTATGTCCCGGCCACCGCATCGGAGACATAGGAGTGTTATTAAGCATTAATGGCAAGGAAGCGCCTTATAGCCTACTTGAGTACCACTTCTTTATTTATTTATTTATTATTTTGGCTCGATTTCGTTTGTTGGAAAATATTAACTTTATTTAAAAATGCTTTTGAAATTAAAAACTTTGCCTTTGTGTTTTTATCACATTGTTTTAACTGCTTGAGGTTCTGCTAATGTTAGCGTCCTCTCAGCCTTGTTGACTGTTGTCATTTACCTGTTAATGCAGCATCTAGTCAAAAAATTAAATACGTTATAATGATTTGAAAACAAGTGTTCTGTATTTACACCGTTTCGCTGTCATGTTTTAAATGCGCATCTGATGTGGCAGCACTCCGCTCAGCGCCGCACAGCCTCACATGTGAATGTAAACCAAGCCTGCACCACTCCTCTCAGAAACTGAAGCCTCCGTGCCTCGATCGCCCCCCGGTGGTTGGTTCCAGTATAGCTCCTAAACCCCACCTCTCCATGTATTAAAATGGACGCGAGACACACTAAACAATTAAATTACACTTCAAATAATTGTTTCCTAAAGATGGTTTCTGTCATTTTAGTGTTCGTTCTTTAAATAAGTTTACTTTTAGGTAGTTATTTGATACTATAAAAACGGGGGGTGTGACGTCATGATTGACAGCTGAGATTGACAGCTTCTCTGAGTGAAGTTGTCACTGAGGCACTAACGGACTTTTTTGGGGGATTTTTGAGAGGAGATTGGAGCTTTTAGCTCATATTTCTACATTTCCATAACTGTTCATTTCACGCCATCATAATGAATTGTTCTGCATCTGTGAGAGTGTGGGTTGGCTTTTGATAATCGCGCCTCTACTTCCTGCTCTCTACTGCGCAACTCCGGTCCCGAGATCGCTACTGCGCAGACTCGGTCCCAAGATGTCAGCGCCGTGTGCGGGCCTACAAAAGCTTCAACTCTGGTCAGCGGAAGTCAATGAAGTCGCGTCATCCATATTTTTTTTACGGTCTGTGATGTAAACACAAGTCGTCAGTGAGTTTTTATTTCGCCCCTAGGCCGCTCTCGTGCTATATAATGCCAGCAGAGCAGACCCTTCTCAGAGCTCTTGTACTGTGTAATGACAGCGCACCCATCTCAGCGCACCCATCTCAGCAATGGATGCAACACGGAAAAACTATCGGTGAGGATTTTTGCCAATAACCGATTGTTCCACCAATCAACTATCGCTGCCAATTAATCGGCAAAACTGAGTTACGAATTCACTCGCTGCTCTTGACTGAATAACTTTTATAGCTTTAATAAGAATCTGTGTTAAGTCATACAGTTAAGACTAAGCAGTTTTTACGTTTACGTTTTATTCAGTTTCTGTTTTGAACATTATCATATAGCATCATTTAACGAGTTATCGCATATCACACTTTTCTTCAATATTGTGCAGCCTAAATAAAATGTAACTGTGACATGACTAGTCAAACTTCTCAAATCTAGTGTTCTGTTATTATGGCACTGGTGGAGTAAATATATAGAAACCTGCTCATCGTTCCTCCTCCTTCACTCCTCAATCCTCATGCTAGCACATTTGTCCCTGGAGTATAGATTGAACCGGTCTAGTTGATTGCTGGTGGTGTGTTCTTGTAATGTTGGGTTGGAGAGTGTTGTGTACTTGATCAGGTTAAGAATGACTTAGATTGATGGCTGCCCCTGAAACCTAATATCCTTTCCCTCTATGGCTGATTCTCTGATGAATGTAATCAGGGACAGCTACTCACAAGCTGACAGCAGGTTAGATTTCTCCAGATCAATGGCGATTCCCTCTGTATTTTAGTCTTTCTTTATAGCCATTTTTTGTTAAAAATCACACCTCATTCACTCAGCTGTATTTATTGATGTAGAAGAATTTGAGCTGTATGTGATTTGATAGATTACATTTTTAATATTGTAATCTGAAATGTGAAACATGATTACAATGTAAAATAACCAGTTCCTTTTTTGATATATTTTAAAATGTAATTTAAAGCTGAATTTTCAGCAGTCATTGCTACTCCAGTCTTCAGTGTCACATTATCCTTCAGAAATCATCCTAATATGCTGATTTGATGCTCAAGTAACATTTCTTATTATTACCTATGTTGAAAACAGTTATGCCATTTTATATTTTTGTAGCAGCATGATACTTTTTTTCCATGGTCCTTTGAATATTAGGTTAAATATGTAGTATGTGTGTGTAAATTACGTTTCATTTTTACCAAATGCTGTATTTTCTGTTTTCTGGATTCCATTTGAATGGTTTAATTAAGTATTTAATTATTTATTTAATTATTTAATTTAATTAAGTTTCTCCGGGAAAAATGGCATTTTGGGGGTAAAATATGTGTTATTTTGGCTGGACTGCCTGCTAAATTTCGCATTCCTGGGTCTGTATATCACAGAATTGGGGTCGCTTCAACCCGCGGACTTGGCAACACAGTGCAGTTGAGTTCTGTTGACATTTGACAACTAACGTTATGCATCGCTCCGTTGCTCTGATTGGTTGTAGGTCTATCCAATTGAGGTCTTTCCTGGTTCGGTTTAAACACGCCCCATAATCACAGCCCAACGGAGCAGTATCAGACTCAAATTCTGACTAGAATTGAGTATGACGACGTCAGGCTAGTATTCCGCGATTCTGTCCGCGATTTCTGCAAATCACGGAAATCATACGGTCCTGGAAAAAGCCAACTAGGAAGACATTTAACAATTAATGAACACATTTATCATGACTGCTATCTTACCAAAGATTCCAGTAAGCAAATGTGTCCCTGTCCCCAAAAAAATGTTGGTACTCAAAAGTGCTTCCCTCCATGGTTTCTGCTGAGTGCCATTTATTTTTACTACACCTGTGCACCACTTATGTGCCCCCCCTGTGTATATACGTGTGTGTGTGTGTGTGTGTATACACTCACCTAAAGGATTATTAGGAACACCTGCTCAATTTCTCATTAATGCCATTATCTAATCAACCAATCACATGGCAGTTGCTTCAATGCATTTGGGGGAGTGGTCCTGGTCAAGACAATCTCCTGAACTCCAAACTGAATGTCAGAATGGGAAAGAAATGTGATTTAAGCAATTTTGAGCGTGGCATGGTTGTTGGTGCCAGATGGGCCGGTCTGAGTATTTCACAATCTGCTCAGTTACTGGGATTTTCACGCACAACTATTTCTAGGGTTTACAAAGAATGGGAAAAACATCCAATATGCGGCAGTCCTGTGGGCGAAAATGTCTTGTTGATGCTAGAGGTCAGAAGATAATAGGCCGACTGATTCAAGCTGATAGAAGAGCAACTTTGACTGAAATAACCACTCGTTACAACCGAGGTATGCAGCAAAGCATTTGTTAAGCCACAACACGCACAATCTTGAGGTGGATGGGCTACAACAGCAGAAGACCCAACCGGGTACCACTCATCTCCACTACAAATAGGAAAAAGAGGCTACAATTTGCACGAGCTCACCAAAATTGGACAGTTGAAGACTGGAAAAAATGTTGCCTGGTCTGAGTCTCGATTTCTGTTGAGACATTCAGATGATAGAGTAAGAATTTGGCGTAAACAGTATGAGAACATGGACCCATCATGCCTTGTTACCACTGTGCAGGCCGGTGGTGGTGGTGTAATGGTGTGGGGGATGTTTTCTTGGCACACTTTAGTGCCAATTGGGCATCGTTTAAATGCCACGGCCTACCTGAGCATTGTTTCTGACCATGTCCATCCCTTTATGACCACCATGTACCCATCCTCTGATGGCTACTTCCAGCAGGATAATGCACACTGTCACAAAGCTCGAATCATTTCAAATTGGTTTCTTGAACATGACAATGAGTTCACTGTACTAAAATGGCCCCCACAGTAACCAAATCTCAACCCAATAGAGCATCTTTGGGATGTGGTGGAATGGGAGCTTCGTGCCCTGGCTGTGCATCCCACAAATCTCCATCAACTGCAAGATTCTATCCTATCAATATGGGCCAACATTTCTAAAGAATGAAGGCGAAAGGGGGTCAAACACAGTATTAGTATGGTGTTCCTAATAATCCTTTAGGTGAGTGTATGTGTGTGTATATGCTTATTTTAGTTTGTGTGAGTATGTATTTTTATGTGGTCAACAGTGTTTTGATGAAAAAATAAGAAAAGTAACATCCTTGTTAGTATAGACCTGTTAGTCAAACCATTGAAGCCCTCTTGTGGCCATCTCATTTACATAAAAAGCTCCCAGTTACAAAAAAGCACTGTGAAATTGGATGGCAAATGGGATTTTCCTACTCTTGCTGTAATGCAAAAATCTGTATTTTTGAGTGCTCCCTGTATATGTACTACTGTTGGCTGACTGCTGTTTAGCACACATTCAGAAAGGGCATCGCAGAAGCTCATGTGAGTGTGTCGAGGCACAGAGGATACATACAGGGGCTTTAAAAGGCTCTAAACTCGAGCTACCGCATCTGCGAGCCTGCATACATCACTCTGTTTATCGCTGCCACCGCTAATTGAACATAGGCTCACAGAATGGTGCCCCCATGTGTTCCATAGCGCCGCACAGCCATTGGCTGTTGTCGCGGCGACGCAGCCATTAATGAGACAGGGCCGGGAAGATGGATTACCCAGTGCCATATTGCCCATCATCCCCAATCAAGAACCACCCATGGAAATTGATTGTTCTAATTTGCTCTCATTATTATTATAATACCCGGACAAAATAACACACACGGCTCGCTGTCAAAGCCGTGAAAACCAGCCATTAGTTATGGGGGAGACAGCAAATGCGTTTTATGAGTTTCGCAGTTAGTTGAGACGTTGGATGCAAACACATCTTAATCAGATTTCCCCTCCCTCCATCATGGTGATATAGCATCTCATTATCTTCACCTCAGAGAGTGGTGGAAGAGAGTACACATCCATTTATACTTTAATGTCAGTGTCACAGTTTTACTTCGTGAATAATGCCTTGAACTTTCCGTGAACAAGAACAGTAGCAATTGCTGATCCAAATGGCAGAGAGGAAAACAACATTACGCTCTAGCCAGGTTGAAAAGTATTACCCTGGAAACAAACAAGTAAAAAAAAAACTGGGGTCTAATTTGTTGACTTTGCCATAGTCAGCAACTTCATCTGCTTGTCTCTCATAAGAGTTCTTGTTGTTTTTTAACGCACTCATCAGCTTTCCTCGGACAGTTGAGGGCTGCTCTTCGGGTGCTTAGTACCCCATCTAACCAAAAAGAACAAATGGTCAATACCTCAGGATGTGTCATGCGGGATGACTATAATTAGTTCTTTCTCCACTTCAGCCAATGATGTACATCATAAACGCTTTGTCTCCAGAGCCAGGTTAAGACCGCAGCCCAGCGCTGCTCCCAAATCCTCCCTGCTTACACTGCACTCTGTCTGTCTCCCGAGTCCTTCGCATTATATATGCAAGAAGTTATAAGGCATGGAAACGATCAAAGCAGGATATGGTTATGCATCCCTAATCACAAACTAGCCCCACGAAACCTCGGTGGTCTCGCCCTTTTTATTGGGCGGTGGTGAGGAAACGGCAGGTAAATCAGTTGAAGATTACACCTCCGATAGTTTTATGACAGAGCCAGGAGTCCCATCAGGGAGGATTTTCTAGCGTGGTCAGCAGCATATGAATGGTGGGGGACATCGTCTGGAATTAGGGCTGTAATTTAAAGCACTCTAATTACAACGATCACTTACATCCAGGCTTTTACTTGTGTCGCAACTTAACACGATTAGCAATGCAAGTGGAATGCTTCCGTATTGTTTTCAAATCATGCCAAATATGGTGCAGTTCTATGTGAAATTTTAACAAAAATGGTCATTTCCAGGGATGTAGAGAGGGGTTTTTAAGGTATTAACCCCACAACACCTACTGTTTTGATATGGAATTTTTAAGGCCTCTAAATTATCAACATGATCAAGACTTTGCTGATAAACCTGTTATGCTACATGTTTTGTATTTTTTGGAAGTAAAAGGCCATTTAGCATAATTCTAAAAATGTTCTACTTCAGGTCATGGTGAACTTCTTTTTGCTGTGAAAACTTTACTGATATTTATGAAGTAACTTTTATACTGATTAGTAATATTTTAAGATGCTTAGTATTTAACATATATAACACTTGCTAGACAGTAGCAACATAAGGTTTACTTTGATTATACACGGTTTTTTAAAATATGATAGAAAATAACAAATATGGTACATGAGGCCTTTGAGGGATGTTTAGAGCTTCGATCAAAAAACAAATAATTTAAAGATCATCTCAATAAGACATATTGCTAGGAGATTTAGTGTGGAAAGCAACTAATATTTACATATGCATAAGCAGTAATAACATTACAAGCCGTCACAATTTCAACTTGCTCTGGCCATATAAATATCAGCAACTGCACTAAAAAAAATGTTTTTTTCCTCCTCGAATATGAGCTCCATATTCTCATATGTCACAATATATGAGCCATTAAAGACTGATGTATCAAATATGATATTCAACAAAAGACAAGGTTCAATAATTTGTTTAGTGTTCCATTTCAAAAATGTAGATTATTTCATATGTCAATATGTCAGGCTTTACAAGGTTAAAGGAGCCCGTCTCTAATTTATGAACACTCTCATTTATTTCAAAAGTCATAGTTACAGTATAAGTTTCTTTCCTGAGTATCTTGTGTTAATTTGAGTTGTTTGATTGATTCATTTATGGGCATGCATGTGTATGTGTGTCAGCCCGTGGGGCATGAAGTATGGTGTAGATCCATCGCATTGTCCCATTCTCCTGCTTTTTCCCCGACTGGGCCCAGTGTAACCTTCAGCCCTACAGGGGAGAGGCTTGTAAATTACCACTGGAGTTTTCCCCCTCACCCCTGCTGTCATCATTTCATTAACCCCATCCTGATCTCCTCCGACCTTGACTGCTTGCTTTCACTCACAGGGGAATGGCCTCTCTCTCTATCCTGCTTCCTCTCGTACTTTGTGCCAAACTGTGTTGAGCTGCAGCCAGTACATATGTCACCCACAGAACCATGGGCTTTTAGCTAATAGTATTGTGAGATTTTATGAGAAAATGTGTATCAATTGCTCAGATTTGACTTTGTCACAGATGCCATATAAACATCAAAATGAACCCATTGACTTGTCAATTAGTGCGGCTGGACTTGAACAATTAATCTCTGCATTTTATTTTGAATAAACCAATTTTGTTTAAACAAATTTTTGGCTCACACTTCCACTGAAACAACTTTCCCTTTAAACAGAAGTAATTTAGGCCACTCGGGCAATTGAATAGATAACTAGTTACAGAAAATATATTTTGGTATTGATTTAGCAAACTCTCATTTGGTCTGCCTTCATTCTACAGTGGGTTTCAACCTGGGGGTTTCAGTGAATCCAAGAGGGCCCCAATAAGTCTTAAAATGATTTAAATTATATTATTTACACTTTATGATGTACAACATTAAACTTGCATCATTGAGTTTATTTATTTTTTATTACACCAGAAGTACCAGAGGTACATAGCAGACTGGAGTCTTTAAATATTGTTTTGGATAAATGGGGCCTTGGAGTCCAAAATGTTAAGAAACACTGTTCTAGTATATAATGCCCACATTCCAATCAATTCTCAATGGATAACATCAAATACCACTCACAAGGTTTTTATTATTGAAATCCTGTTTCACTCAGAAATGTCACATTACGGAAGTACAATATTTTGCAAATGTAAGGCCTCTTTCTGTTTATGTGCATAAAATAGCCTGCTTGCAATTGTATAAATAGTGCGTGTGTGTGTGTAGCCTGTGAGTAGTTACAGTCAATAGCTGTCTTCCGATTCACATGGATCCTGTCTGCTCCCTACAGACTGAGCAGGGGATATTTCCACAAGAGCAACTTCACTTTAAACATTTTGCTTTTATCCAAAATGACTATGAATTCAACTTTATATTTTTTATCAGTATGTGAGTTTTCTATGACTTTGAGTTATGAATATTGGAAATTAAGTATGATATTATTTCATATACCTAGATGATGGAAGTCCAGCCAGAAGCGCATTGCAGTAGTCAAGCCTAGAAATGACCAGGGCCTGGACGAGAAGTTGTGTTGCATGCTCTGTTAGAAAAGTGTCCGCCAGACAGCTGGAGATTCGTGCAGCTACTGTTGGGTCGTCTGGTTGGAATGAAAGGTAGAGCTGAGTATCATCTGCATAGCAGTGGTATGAGAGGCCATGTGCCTGTATGATGGGTCCTAATGATGTAGTGTAAATGGAGAAGAGGAGAGGTCCAAGCACTGAACCCTGAGGAACCCCTGTGGTCAGCTGATGTGCTTTGGACACCTCACCTCTCCAGGCAACCTTGAAAGACCTACCTGTGATGTAGGATTCAAACCAGTGGAGTGGAATCCCTGTGATGCCCAGTGATGAGAGGGTGGACAGAAGAATCTGATGATTGACCGTGTCAAAGGCAGCAGATAGATCGAGGAGGACAAGGACTGATGATTTGGAGTCAGCTTTAGCTATCTGCAGGGCTTCAGTGACCGACAGTAATGCAGTCTCTGTGGAGTGGCCGCTTTTGAAACCTGATTGGTTGATGTCCAACTGATTATTCTGTGAGAGGAAGGATGAAACCTGATTGAAAACCACTCGTTCAAGTGTTTTCGCTATGAATGATAGCAGAGAGACAGGTCTGTAGTTATCTATGAGTGAAGAGTTTAATGTGGGTTTCTTAAGCAGTGGAGTTATCCGAGCCTGCTTGAATGTGGTAGGGAAGATGCCGGTGCTGAGAGATGTGTTGATGATGTGTGTGAGTGCTGGTAGGAGTGTAGGAGAGATGGTTTGAAGGAGATGTGAAGGGATGGGATCTAGAGGAGGTGGTAGGATGGCTGGAGAGGACAAGTTTAGATATTTCTGCCTCAGTGAGTGTAGTGAATGAGGAGAGATGATGATCGACTGTGGGTTTGGCTGATGTAAAATCCTGTGTGTGGGGGGATGAGAACTGACTGCTGATGGATGTTGTTTTGTTTGTGAAGAAATGGGCAGAGTCATCGGCATAGATAAGGAGGTGGTGGGAGGAGGTGGAGGAGGACAGAGCAGAGAGTTGAAAGTTCTGAAGAGTGTCCGGGAGTTTGAGGTGCTGTTGATTTTGTTGTGGAAGTATGAAGATTTAGCCGCATGGACTTCACCTGAAAAGGATGAGAGCAGATACTTACTTAGGTCAGACGGCCGGTTGATTTAAGCCATTTCTTCTCTGCTCCCTGAGTTTGATCCGGTGTTCACGAAGGACATCAGATAGCCAAGGGTTAGAGGGAGTAGCACGTGCTGGCCTAGAAGACAGATGACAGATACTATCTAGACAAGAAGTTAAAGTGGAGCATAAAGTGTCTGTAGCGGTGTTAATATCCATAGTGGAGAATTGTGTGGATGAAGGAAGAGAAGATGACACCGCAGAAGAGAGATGAGAAGGATAAAGTGAGCGCAGGTTTCGCCTGAAAGTAACTGGTAGAGGGGCTGGTGGTGCCTGAGTGTAAATTGTAGATTAAATGTGATGAAGTAGTGATCTGAGATATGAAGTGGTTTGACCACAATGTTATCTGTAGTGCAGTTGCGTGTGTAGATGAGGTCAAGTTGGTTGCCAGATTTGTGGGTGCGTGTGGTGTTGAGGTGGGTGAGATCAAATGAGGCTAGGGGTGAGTGGAAGTCTGCAGCATACGGTTTGTTGATGTGAATGTTACCAAGGACTATAAGTGGACTGCCATCCTCTGGGAATGAGGACAGCAGCGCATCCAACTCGTCAACAAAGGTGCCTAATTGGCCAGGAGGGCGGTAAATGACTATAATATGGGTTGTAATGGGAGATGTAACTGGAATCGCATGGTATTCAAATTAGTTGTTGTTGCATAGAGAGGTGTGTGAGTATTTCCAATTGTTAGAAATGAGAAGACCTGTGCCTCCACCCCACCCAGTGTGGCGAGGGATGTGAGAGAAAAAGAAGTTGTTAGAGAGAGCAGCAGGGGTTGCTGAGTCTTCTGGACGGATCCAAGTCTCAGTTAAGGCCAAGATATTAAGAGCGGATTGAGTGTGAAAGGCTGGAATGAAGTCAGCTTTGTTGACAGCTGACTGACAATTCCATAAACCCACAGAAAAAGAGGAAGGAGGGTTAACAGAGGAGGGAATAGGACGCAGTTTAACAGTGTTGCGCTGCCTTCGGCGTGTAGTAGAGGAACGTGGTCGAGAGACAACAGGAATATACTGAAAGCACATCGTAAGAGAGAGGAAAGAGAAAGGAAAAACTTAAGTGCCTTACCGGTGGCCTCTTCGGGGGAGTTGCAGGGAGAGTCGATGTCTTTACCCGACTCGGTCTTCACACAAGGAAGCTGAACGCTCCCGCTGACGCTTCCGCGCAAGTGTTAACGAGCGTATTAAATAGATGCTAATCACTACAGTCAGAACAGGTGAGGACACTTTTGTAATTCGCCCAAACAATCAAGGGAACAGCCTGTCAATGGCTCAGCTCAAAAGCGAAACTATGACTCACTAGCAGTGCGAATATCCAGCAATAGCAATAACAATTGAGTGCGGGTGGGCGGCAAAAACAGCCCTTGTTATAATTCAAATACAATTATCTTAACCAGTAAAATTATACATAGAAAAATAACTACAGAATCTAAATGTATCCACTTGTTAGCGTGTAATACGCTGAGCAAATCCAGCAAACTGAGTAATCAGAAAAAACACTTACAAACAGCCGAACTTAGTCCTGCCCACAACATTTGAGGTTGGGAAGTTCGATCTGGACTTGATCCGTTGTGGAGCAACTAGTATGCTCGAACCAGAGCTTTTAGGACCAATCAAATTGTCAGGACAGATGATCAGCAGTAACGTAACCATTCACGTCACCAAAGAGCGCTTGGGTTGAATTCGTTCTAATCCTAAACAGAGAACTTGTTTGTATATTGATTCGCCTTTACTATTTCTCACAAAAATAATGGTCGTGTTGGTAAGTACTCCGTGTATCCTTAAATTATTTTTACAACACCGGCAAAGATCGTTTACACTCTTCTTCTACTTCTTTCAGTGTGCGTGCAGTTGAGTTCTGTTGACAACTAAGTGTTACTCAACACGTCACTTACTCTGTTGCTCTGTTGTTGGTTGTAGGTCTATCCAATTGAGTGCAGAGGCATTTTCTGTCCTGGTTCGGATGAAATGCCCCCATAATCACAGCCCAATGGAGCAGTATCAGAGTATGACTACGTCAGGCTAGTCTTTTATGGTGAGTATTCAGCTGAAAACCATAATTCTGTTTACTCTATCCTCATCCTTATCTAAACAGCTCAAAAACTGGAAGCAGGTCGTAGTGTAAATGTGAGAGATCTTGCTGATGCTGCTAACTCTCTGCCCGCAGCTGTGGCATCCAACCCTCCTTCGTTCCTTTAGAATTTATGCACTCACTCAGCAATGTTATTACAAGTCAGAGTTTATTGGGAAATTGTTACATTATGTGAAGTGTCTAACAAATTGCTTATGCTCCTGTAATTGGGTTACAACAGGCGTGCTCTCCCATTGGTGAGATTAGGCAGGCTGGGCTCCCACCGATCTCACAATCCAAGCAGTAATTTTATTTGTCTTGCCTCGCTCTCCCTCTCCTAACAACATGGCTTTCTCTGCCTCCTTGCCAGATGTCTGTTTGGAGGAGCAGGCTTGTTTTTTGGCCCCTGACAACGCAATTACAGCCCCGTCGATTGTTGTGTGTGCATTAAGTACCTCCTCCAGAACGAGGCCGATTAATGAAGGGGCTCCTCGGGGGCTGAAGAAGAAGCCCCAGGCACCCACACACAGGAGAGGAACTGTTGTTAGGGGTCAGGCCACTACACATGGTCCATATTAATGCAGGTGTGTATGTGTGTGTATGTTAGAAAGTAGATTACATGGTGGTATGGCTTCACCATAGCTTAGGATGCTACACTTCTACAATTTTTATATCAGTGCAGAGATGAATATGTAATATATATATTACCACATGAAAATCGTAAAAATTTATTAAAATACAGCTCTAAAAAAGCATATGTATGTAAAATGAGCATATTTAGTTTATTTCATTCTATAAACTACTACCAATATTTATTCCAAATTTCAAGTAAAAACATTATACATACACACACACACACACACACACACACACACATATGTGTGTGTGTGTGTATGCATATGCATATATATATGTATACTTATTTGCAGCTGTATCATACAAATAAATAGTTAAAAAATCATATATTGTGATTTCAGGATTTTTTTTTTTAGATTATGTCTCTCACAGTGGACATGCACCTACAATGACAATTTCAGACCCCTCCATGATTTCCAAGTGGGAGAACTTGCAAAATAGCAGGATGTTCAAATACTTATTTTCCTCACTGTATATACATGCATACATACATGCATGCATACATACATACACATTTTATATATATATATGTATGTGTGTGTATGTATGTATGTATGTATTATATACACTCACCTAAAGGATTATTAGGAACACCATACTAATACGATGTTTGACCCCCTTTCGCCTTCAGAACTGCCTTAATTCTACGTGGCATTGATTCAACAAGGTGCTGAAAGAATTCTTTAGAAATGTTGGCCCATATTGATAGGATAGCATCTTGCAGTTGATGGAGATTTGTGGGATGCACATCCAGGGCACGAAGCTCCCGTTCCACCACATCCCAAAGATGCTCTATTGGGTTGAGGTCTGGTGACTGTGGGGGCCATTTTAGTACAGTGAACTCATTGTCATGTTCAAGAAACCAATTTGAAATGATTTGAGCTTTGTGACATGGTGCATTATCCTGCTGGAAGTAGCCATCAGAGGATGGGTACATGGTGGTCATAAAGGGATGGACATGGTCAGAAACAATGCTCAGGTAGGCCGTGGCATTTAAACAATTGGCACTAAGGGGCCTAAATTGTGCCAAGAAAACATCCCCCACACCATTACACCACCACCACCACCAGCCTGCACAGTGGTAACAAGGCATGATGGATCCATGTTCTCATTCTGTTTACGCCAAATTCTGACTCTACCATCTGAATGTCTCAACAGAAATCGAGACTCATAAGACCAGGCAACATTGTTCCAGTCTTCAACAGTCCAATTTTGGTGAGCTCGTGCAAATTGTAGCCTCTTTTTCCTATTTGTAGTGGAGATGAGTGGTACCCGGTGGGGTCTTCTGCTGTTGTAGCCCATCCGCCTCAAGGTTGTGCGTGTTGTGGCTTCACAAATGCTTTGCTGCATACCTCGGTTGTAACGAGTGGTTATTTCAGTCAAAGTTGCTCTTCTATCAGCTTGAATCAGTCGGCCCATTCTCCTCTGACCTCAAATCAAATCAAATCAAATCACTTTATTGTCACACAACCATATACACAAGTGCAACAGTTGGTGAAATTCTTAGGTGCAGTTCCGAGCAACATAGCAGTCACGACATGACATGTACAACATTTAAAGCAGCATCAGATTACACATCTGATGCGCCCACAATTACTCACAGCACAGTAAACTCTACAATAAACAATAAATAATTTACACAATGTGAGTGTAGTTCTCACAGCTTTAAACAATATACACATACTTACAATATACGTATACTTTAAACAATATACACTAAACATACATTAAACAGTATACATTAAGCTATAATAATAATAATATACAATGTACAGTATACATTATTATTCACAGTAGAGATCCAATGTACAATAGGTGCTATATGATAAATGATAAATAATAAATGATAAATGGGGGAAGCTCACCTCATATGATGCAGCTGGCCGTGCGCACTACCCTTTGCAGGGCTTTGCGGCTGCGGGCGGTACTGTTGCCGTACCAGGTGGTGATGCAGCCAGTCAGCAGGCTCTCTATGGTGCTGCTGTAGAAGCGTGTGAGGATGTGGCGGTTCATTCCAAACCTCCTCAGCCGTCTCAGGAAGAAAAGGCGCTGATGAGCCTTCTTCACAACGGCCTCAGTGTGGACGGACCATGAGAGTTCCTCTGTGATGTGGACACCGAGGAACTTGAAGCTGCTGACTCTCTCCACCGGTGCTCCATCGATGGTGATGGGGCGGTGTTCTCTCTCATTCCTCCTGAAGTCGACCACCAGCTCCTTGGTCTTGCTGACGTTGAGGGAGAGGTTGTGCTCCTGACACCATCGTGTCAGAGTGTGCACCTCCTCTCTGTAGGCCGTTTCATCATTGTCAGTGATGAGACCTACCACCTACCACCTCTAGCATCAACAAGGCATTTTCACCCACAGGACTGCCACATACTGGATGTTTTTCCCTTTTCACACCATTCTTTGTAAACCCTAGAAATGGTTGTGCGTGAAAATCCCAGTAACTGAGCAGATTGTGAAATACTCAGACCGGCCCGTCGGTGTATAACGTGTATACATGTGTGTGTGTATATGTGTATGTATATGTGTGTATGTATGTATGTATATGTGTGTATGTATGTGTATATGTATGTGTGTATATATATGTATAGTGAGGAAAATAAGTATTTGAACACCCTGCTATTTTGCAAGTTCTCCCACATGGAGGGGTCTGAAATTGTCATTGTTTGTGCATGTCCACTGTGAGAGACATAATCTAAAAAAATAAATCCAGAAATCACAATATATGCTTTTTTAACTATTTATTTGTATGATACAGCTGCAAATAATTATTTGAACATCTGTCTATCAGCTAGAATTCTGACCCTCAAAGACCTGTTAGTCTGCCTTTAAAATGTCCACCTCCACTCCATTTATTATCCTAAATTAGATGCACCTGTTTGAGGTCGTTAGCTGCATAAAGACACCTGTCCACCCCATACAATCGGTAAGAATCCAACTACTAACATGGCCAAGACCAAAGAGCTGTCCAAAGACACTAGAGACAAAATTGTACACCTCCACAAGGCTGGAAAGGGCTACGGGGAAATTGCCAAGCAGCTTGGTGAAAAAAGGTCCACTGTTGGAGCAATCATTAGGAAATGAAAGAAGCTAAACATGACTGTCAATCTCCCTCGGACTGGGGCTCCATGCAAGATCTCACCTCGTGGGGTCTCAATGATCCTAAGAAAGGTGAGAAATCAGCCGAGAACTACACGGGAGGAGCTGGTCAATGACCTGAAAAGAGCGGGGACCTCCGTTTCCAAGGTTACTGTTGGTAATACACTAAGACTTCATTGCTTGAAATCATGCATGGCACGGAAGGTTCCCCTGCTTAAACCAGCACATGTCAAGGCCCGTCTTAAGTTTGCCAATGACCATTTGGATGATCCAGAGGAGTCATGGGAGAAAGTCATGTGGTCAGATGAGACCAAAATAGAACTTTTTGGTCATAATTCCACTAAACGTGTTTGGAGGAAGAAGAATGATGAGTACCATCCCAAGTACACCATCTCTACTGTGAAGCATGGGGGTGGTAGCATCATGCTTTGGGGGTGTTTTTCTGCCCATGGGACAGGGCGACTGCACTGTATTAAGGAGAGGATGACCGGGGCCATGTATTGCGAGATTTTGAGGAACAACCTCGTCATACTCCATTCTAGTCAGAATTTGAGTCTGATTCTGCTCCGTTGGGCTGTGATTATGGGGTGTGTTTCAACCGAACCAGGAAAGACCTCAATTGGATAGACCTACAACCAGGGCTTAAAAACGGAAAAAAATATCAATCGGTTCACTCCGAGCAGAATCGATATTATAGCGTTTCGGTTTTTGCGTTCCTCAATAAACAATACTGTTCCGAAAACGGTTTGATATGAAAAAATACCGGTTAATAACGTTATTTTAATTAAGCCTATACTTTAAACAAATATGTATAAATAGACTTATTTTCACTCAATAATAATATAACACATGGTAATTAAACTTGAATATTTATTTAATAACATTTTTAAAACCAGAAATACATGCATTAATTAAGGCATAAACAGCGGACCTGTTTTAATGGAGCGTTAGACAATCGAAAGTGGCCTCTAATGCCTAATTATTTTCAGAAGAGTGATAACATTCTTTGTACATAACTTTTTTTCAACACGACTTGTTTTAAAAAATGCATGAATAAAGAATAAATAAACTGGATAACCATTGCTCTTTTAATGCACCGTCAACTGCTAATTTCAAAGCAAACACTGCGCAACACGTTCTTGCATCACATAATCAAATTCAGTCAGCTAATAAAGCTTGCATTTAATGCAATATAACATACCATTTAATACGAAGCATCAACCGTCTATATAGAAAACATTGACCTGTCCTGTATTGGCAATCTGAAAGACTATAGGAAAAATGTTTGATAGATGCTATAGCCTACTTGGATAGGCTTAAACAAAATCCATAAACTAAATCAGCCTAAATCAGACTATTTGAGCTTAAAGTCCGTACTGCTTATTTAAACGTTCGAAAAGAATGTCCTCCAATACCTGCACATTCATTGTAGACCTCAGCGGGGAAAGAAATGTACTTGAGGCATGAAAATGCGCGCTCTACTGACTTACGTTACCGGTAGATTCATAGATGACTGGTGCGCGGGCATTTCACTCACGCTTGATCCGTCAACGTCACATGCTGTACTACTCATTTCATGATTGGTCACTGCCAAATTAAAATATTAAAGAGAACGATAAAATAACGTTATTAACCGGTTAATGGTCATTTCAAATTGACGTTTCTGTTCAGAACGATTCAAATTGATTTTGATTTCGTTTCCGTTTTTGTTCCTCTTAAAATTTCGTTCGTTTCCGGTTTTCGTTTTCGTTCCTTGAACCGGTTCAGAGCCCTGCCTACAACCAATCAGAGCAACGGAGCGACGCATAACGTTAGTTGTCAAATGTCAACAGAACTCAACTGCACCGTGTTGCCAAGTCCGCGGGTTGAAGCGACCCCAATTATGTGATATACAGCCGTGCCAAAATACACATATTTTACCCCCCAAATGCCATTTTTCCCAGAGAACCCCCCCCCCCCCCAAATAGTTGAAAAAATCATATATTGTGATTTCTGGATTTTTTGTTGTTGATTATGTCTCTCACAGTGGACATGCACCTACGATGACAATTTCAGCACCCTCCATGATTTCTAAGTGGGAAAACTTGCAAAATAGCAGGGTGTTCAAATACGTATTTTCCTCACTATATATATATGTGTGTGTGTGTGTGTGTGTGTGTAATGTATGCATATATATATAATGTTTATATATATGTATGTATGTATGTATGTATGTATATATGTATATGTATATGTATCCTATCAAACTGACAAGCTACTGGAGCTCAAATTGCTCAAGAAGTGAATGATGGTTCTGATAGAAAGGTGCCAGAGTACACAGTGCATCGCAGTTTGTTGTATATGGGGCTACATAGCCGCAGACTAGTCAGGGTGCACATGCTGAACCCTGTCCACCGCTGAAAGCACCAACAGTGGGCACGTGAGCATCAGAATTGGACCACAGAGCAATGGAAGAAGGAGGCCTGTTCTGATGAATCACGTTTTCTTTTACATCACATGGATGGCTGGGTGCGTGTGCGGCGAACCTGGGGAACACATGGCACCAGGATGCATTATGGGAAGAAGGCAAGCTGGCAGGGGCAGTGTGATGCTTTGGGCAATGTTCTGCTGGGAAACCTTGGGTCCTGCCATTCATGTAGATGTTACTTTGACATGTACCACCTACCTAAGCATTGTTGCAGACCATGTACACTCTTTCATGAACATGGTATTTCTACATTTATGCATTTAGCAGACGCTTTTATCCAAAGTGACTTACAACTTGGGGGTACATGAAGCAATTGGTCATGAAAAGTTGAGAAGCGCAACAAGTGCCTGAAATACTGAGACCGTGTACATTGCTCGGTGTAGCACAGGCTAGAGTAGGGAGGGAAGAAGGAAGATAAAGAGGAAAGGAAAGTTTTATTTTTTTTATTTTTTTTTATGAGGTTAAGTGCTCACGAAAGAGCTGAGTTTTAAGTTGACTTTTGAATGATATCAATGATTCTGCGTTTCGGATGGCATTAGGAAGATCGTTCCACCAGCTGGGAACGTTGAATGAAAATGTTCTGGAAAGGGATTTTTTCCCTCCCTGTGATGGTACCACAAGCCGTCGTTCCTTTGCTGAGCGAAGGCTTCTGGTGGGGGTGTGGATTTGTAGAATGGAGTCAAAGTATGCAGGGGCTGAGCGTGTGGTGGCTCTGTATGCAAGCGTCAGCACCTTAAACTTGATGCGAGCAGCGAGTGGTAGCCAGTGCAGGGAGATGAAGAGAGGTGTGATGTGGGTCCTTTTGGGCTCGTTGAAGACAAGACGTGCTGCTGCATTCTGGATCATTCGAAGTGTTTGAATCGTACAAGAGGGGAGTCCAGCCAGAAGCGTATTGAGGTAGTCAAGTCTAGAATTAACCAGGGCCTGGAAAAGAAGCTGTGTTGCGTGCTCTGTTAGGAACGGTCTAATCTTACTGATGTTGTGGAGCGCAAACCGGCATGAGCGAGCTGTCTTAGAAATGTGTTCTTTGAAGGACAACTGATCATCAAATGTTACTCCAAGATTTCTGACTGAATTTCATGGGGAAATCAAGGATGTACCTAACTGAATGGTGAAGTCATGCTGTATAGTGGGACTGGCGGGGAAGATGAGAAACTCAGTCTTTGCCAGGTTGAGCTGCAGGTGATGTTTTCTCATTCATGCAGAGATGTCAGCCAGACAGCTGGAGATTCGTGCAGCTACTGTGGGGTCATCTGGTTGAAATGAAAGGTAGAGCTGAGTGTCATCAGCATAGCAGTGGTATGAGAAGCCATGTGCCTGAATGATTGGTCCCAATGAAGTAGTGTAGATGGAGAAGAGAAGAGGACCAAGCACTGAGCCCTGGGGAACCCCAGTGGTCAGTTGATGTGCTTGGGATTCATCTCCTCTCCAGGCAACCTTGAAAGACCTACCTGTGAGATAGGACTCAAACCAAAGGAGTGGAGTCCCTGTGATGCCCAGTGATGAGAGGGTGGACAGAAGAATCTGATGATTGACCGTGTCAAAGGCCGCAGATAGATCGAGCAGGACGAGGACTGATGATTTGGAATCAGCTTTAGCTATCCGCAGGGCTTCAGTGACCGACAGTAATGCAGTCTCTGTGGAGTGGACCCTTTTGAAACCTGATTGGTTGATGTCCAGCTGATTATTCTGTGATAGGAAGGATGAAACCTGGTTGAAAACAACTCGTTCAATAGTTTTTGCTATGAATGGTAGGATAGAAACAGGTCTGTAGTTATCTATGAGTGATGAGTTTAGTGTGGGTTTCTTAAGCAGTGGAGTTACCCGAGCCTGCTTGAATGTGGTTGGGAAAATGCCGGTGCAGACAGATGTGTTGATGATGTGTGTGAGTGCTGGTAGGAGTGTAGGAGAGATGGCTCGAAGGAGGTGTTAGGGAATGGGATCAAGGGGACAGGTGGTAGGATGGCTAGAGAGGAGAATTTTAGATACTTCTGTCTCAGTGAGTGACTTCTGTCTCAGTGAGTGATTTCCTGGTGGCTGTGGTCTCTTTCAGCAGGATAATACGCACTGCCACAAAGCAAAAATGGTTCAGGAATGGTTTGAAGAGCACAACAATGAGTTTGAGGTGTTGACTTGGCCTCCAAATTCCCTAGATCTCAATCCAATCGAGCATCTGTGGGATGTGCTGAACAAACAAGTCCGATCCATTGAAGTCCGATCAATGGAGGCCCCACCTCGCAAATTACTGGACTTAAAGGATCTGTGGGATCCAGTGGAGTCCATGCTTTGACGGGTCAGGCCTGTTTTGGCAGCAAAAGGGGGACATTAGTATTGTGTGTGTGTATCTATATCTATACTAACACTATACTAAGGTTTACACTTCAGAAGAATTAAGAAATCAATATTTTGTGGAATAACCCTAATTTCCAATCTCAGCTTTCGTGCGTCTTGGCATGTTCTGGTCTGGAGATTCAATACATTTTGCAACCTCCTTTTCTCAAGATAACAGCTCTTCTTCTATAATGCCTGATGAGTTTGGAGAACAGCTGGCAAGATATCAGAGACCATTCCTTCAAAGATTCTCTCCAGATCCTTCAGATTCCCAGCTCCATGTTTGGTGATGAACTCTTCAGTTCACCCCACTTATTTTCTATAGGGTTCAGGTCAGGGAACTGTGGCAGAAGTTTAATTTTGTGCTCAGTGACACATTTTTGTGTTGATTTTGATATTTGTTTTGGATCGTTGTCCTGATGGGAGATCCAGCCACAGCCACATTTCCAATGCTTTAGGTGTTTTCTTACAGCCACTTTGTGAAGCTCAACAATATTTTTGCTGCACATCAGAACTGTATTCTTTGGGTTTTACTCATTGTGATGGATGATTTAAGGAAATTTCGCCTTTGTGTTTCCTCATATTTACACTCCTGTGAAACAGGAAGTCATGGCTGGATAGTTTCATGTTCCTAGACACCCTAAGTGTGCTAAAAATGTAAATATGAATGGTAATATACTTCAGAGATATTTTGCTCATAAGAATTTCTAGGGGTAACCAATTGTGACCATAGTGTATTAGAGGAAAATATTTTTACTTCAATGAAGGGTTAGATTTTTAAGAATATTTTAAATAAAAGATCTAAAGGTTTACCAATGCAATGCTTTTTTTTTTTTTTTTTCATTTGCCATGGGTACCAACAGTTATGTCCACGTCTGTTTGTATGTGTATATACAGTGCATCTGGAAAGTATTCACAGCGCTTCACTTTTCCACATTTTATGTTACAGCCTTATTCCAAAATTTATTATTTTCATTGTTTTCCTCAAAATTCTACATACAATACCCCATAATGACAACGTGAAAGAAGTTTGTTTGAAATATTTGCAAATTTATTAATAACAAAAAATAGATTGCATAAGTATTCACAGCCATGACACTCAAAATTGAGCTCAGGTGCATCCTGTTTCCACTGATCATCCTTGAGATGTTTCTACAACTTGATTGGAGTCCACCTGCGGTAAATTCAGTTGATTGGTCATGATTTGGAAAGGCACACACCTGTCTGTATAAGGTCCCACAGTTAACAGTGCATGTCAGAGCACAAACCAAACCATGAAGTCCAAGGAATTGTCTGTACACCTCCAAGACAGGATTGTATCGAGTTACTTTTAAAAAAAATAAATTTGCAAAGATTTCAAACAAACTACTTTCACGTTGTCATTATGGGTATTGTTTGTTCAATTTTGAGGAAAGTATTGAATTTAAACCATTTTGGAATAAGGTTGTAACATAACATAAAATGTGGAAAAAGTGAAGCGCTGTGAATACTGTCCGGACACACACTATGTATATGATTGACTTCCACAGTATTTTTTTTATCCTACTATGGAAGTCAATGTGGACCATCAACTGTCTGGTTACCGACATTCTTTAAAATATCTTCTTTTGTGTTCAGCAAGTTGGGGGAAAGTAAATGATGACAGAATTTTCATTTTAAGGAGAACTATTCCTTTAAACTGTATTTTATAACCATGTTGTATTTAACCCCAAGCTCTAGTTGTTGAGTTACAGGAACACAATATTAAGTCTATGTGGTATATACATCAGCTGAATGATGTATTTATTTTTTTAGGCAAATTGTACTAAGCAGGTCAGTTTCTTCTCTATATATAAAAACAAATATAGAGAATCGACCCTGTCTGTAAGGTATATGAAGACTGAAAATGGCTTAATTTTTATAATGTTCCCCTGACAAGAGATTATCCAACATAGTAATGGCAAATCAATAGGGACTTAAGTTGTCAGGAGAAACAGATAACATACTAAAAGGGATTGATTAGATGAATTTTCTCATTTTATGAGAAAGTCTATACCAAAGGTAGCTGCAAAGCTTGTTAAATAGTGGGCATACTTATCCTTGCAGGAAAAAAAATATATTAAAAGCTGAAGGCAGGGTAGAGAGACTGAAGGGAAGAATCTGCTGACCTGTGCTTTTTTTGTCTGACGTTGAGCTGATTTATAACGATGGATAAGCTTTGTCTAAAGGGGGGAGTGAACGATGTCTCCATGTAAATGATCTTAAATGAGATATCTCAGGCTGTTGTCGCAGCGGGAGCTTTTGCAGTGTGGAAACGGCGGAAGCATCTTGGGACTTTTTAGTCCTTTAAAACATGAGGATAATTCTGAACATTTTAGGCTTTTCTTTACACGTCTTGTTCTACATTTATGGTAATTTAGGCAACACAAAGCAATTGTTTTATGTTGAAATTAGGATGTTTAAAATGGTAACACAATAACCAGCTTACTTAGCTTTTTGTGTTAGAAGAAATGTTCTTGTCTTTTTTGAGAATCTTGTAATGTAAAAACACAGAGGCTAATGCATAATTTAAGATGTAGCATCATGATGTAATCATTGCAATACCATAATTAAACACACAATAACACACTCTGCTGAGGAATAGTGCATTTATGGTATATTTTTCTGCTGAAAGCTGAACAGCTGTGTTTCTGAAGTGCTTTGTGTAAATGTCTTGGGAATACGGTGTCAACAACTGTCACAAAAACATGCAACCACTGATTGTATTTGGATGCACAGATGTTTATATCCTTATGTGAAGGGCTTCTTATTTCAGTGAAGTAATGATAATTGTGGGTGCTATTTGAGCATTTCAGAAAGAAAACTAATTAGTGGAGGAAAGTTTGCATGAGGACTAAGGTTTGGCTTTTTCTGATTTTAATATATAATACATCCAGTAGTGCTGTAGCACTCTTTAGAAGATGTGAGCTGTTCTGTTATAAACATATCTCCCTTTATGGTTGTGCTCAGAATAGTGAATAGATTGTGGTATTTGGGTGACATCTGGTCCCTGACTGTTCAAAGTGTAGCAGCTGTTGCTCCCCATGATGACGTTCATCTTCCTCACAGCCATGTGACACTTTAAATGTTCTTGTCTCCACTCCAGATTCTCAAAAACTCTTTGAGCTGTCACTTACCAAGTCTGTATCTCAGGAAGTGCTTTGACCTTTTGTGGTGTGTTATCTATAGGGTCAGAAACCAAGTAGCCTCTGTTGTGATTGAGAAGAATATATAGTTAACTAATGTTTTTGTGTATGAGGCTTATTCTGCAGCGTTTAAAAGGTCAGCACTTTTGGTTTAGTTGTTGAATAATGAATTATTAGTAAAAAAAAAAAAAAAATCTGGAGTTGAATGATATTCATGAATTGTATTAATCTATACTAAAACACGTTTCCTGCACTTCTTGAAATCTACTTTAAATGATCATACGTTCTGAATGTGATAAGACTCAAAATAAACCAAGAATTATTACTGTTTTATTTTGTACTTTGCTAGACTTTACAGTAAATCAGAGAAATTACTGGGGATTGTTTACATTTTATTAAATGTAGTATTTACATTTATATATACAAAACTATATTTGTGTATCTTTAAACACACATATACCACTTAAGTCAATTTTTTTTATACTCACCAAGGCTGCATTCATTTGATCAAAAATACAGTTAAAAACAGTATTTGTGAAAATATTATTAAAATGTTAAATAATAGTTTTCTATTTTATTATATATTTTTTTATTATATTTATTCATAGGATGGCAAAGCTGAATTAAATAATTAGCTTCCGTGTGAGCCTTTTAAAAAAAAGCATCAAATGAGCATGTTCAATTTTCTATAACAAGTCTTTGCTGTCACTGTTGATGATTTTTGCTGAATATATTTATTTACGTATACTATACACACTTTAGGAAAGTTTTTCTCGAATATACATTTAAAAAGGTTATTCTTTGTTTGTAATAATACAGATAATAGATTTTGTTTAGTCATACATTTGAATGGTTCCTTAAAAGAAGTTAGAATTGTTCAGGAATAGTTAAATTCCTGATGATTAGTAAATAATAATAATTATTCAGTGTTCAAGTGTTTTTGTTGTTGTTCTTTTGAAGATGGCTGGAAATGGAGTGTTTTATGAAGTGTTCCTTCCATTGAAGGGCTTGATCAATAGTCTCCATATTGTGAAAACCTGGTGCTGATTTCTCACTATTGTTCAGCATCCCTCCTCCAGCATGTGATGAGGAGACACACGCTGCTCACTTCATTTCAACAGGGCTGACTGTCAACCTCAACAAAAGAGTCTGACCCCTGCGCCGCCTCCTCTCCACAGATTAGGGCAATTCCCCATGCAAATGCCTTGTGCCCAGCCTTGTGCGTCTCCCCTGCACCTTTTACAAATCCAGCTTTGACTGATTATGTCCTGACAGCTCCAATGCTGGCTCACTTACAGAGATTGACATAATCATTAGGGGGTGGGCTGACCCAGACCCAAAGCGCCCGGTTTTATCTGTTTGAAAGTGGCCCCTCCCACTTCTTCTCCCCATTCTTCACCAAAGCAGCTGAGACTCTCACACTCTCGCACAAAAAAGAGGCAGAACCCCACGGTCCTTCCCTGCCCACCCCTAGCATTCATCATCCTGAAGTTAATTGGTGTGGGCTTTAAGCAAATTTCCTACACTCAAACTATCAGCCTGCTGCCCGAAGACGCAGTGCAGAACGTGACTGCTGACCCGCCGCCATACGCTGCCTATTGATTTAACTGACGAAGCAGACCGCTCTGATAGAATTCCAGGCTGGAGAATGCATTATCCCTATGGAAGACAAGGGGAGGGAGGGAATGTGGCCATCAATATGCAAGATGAATGGGGGTTAAACTCAACCTTGATTTAAGGTTTCTGCTTGAACTTTCCCAGAGCTAATCTACACCTTCACTGTCCTGTGCTAAAATCACGAACGCTTTGCTGGTGCCTGACTAAGTGTCGTCTTTATTGAAATGCCAGGAGAGGAATAGATCAAAGCTGAAGGAACAATCATGGTTTTAATTGATTATAATTCAATTGATCTAATGGAAAAAGGAACCGATGATCGCATAATTTTTGCTAAATGAACACCCCCGGTTTATTTACGATTTAAAATCCACCTTGATTAAGACGTCACATATTAATGTGTCGCATATTAATCTACAAACTACTCTCAGTCTGGAGGAAGGAGACATTAGTCTTACAACTGAATGTCTTCACGTCCCTGTAATGAATGCAGATCACTGACCCATAAAATAGAATAAAAAAAGCAATCTTGCGCTGTGGATCCACATTATTACTATTTTCCCCTCCTCCTCTTCATCCCTGCCTTTCCCTTAGATCTGCTGAGGTCTCAGTCAGGAAGAAATGGGCGTTTGTGACAAGCCACTCGCCGTAGGGTTAATTAAACAGCTCGCTTTAGCACCGGCGCTGTCATTCGCCCAAACACAGATCCATCAGTCACGCACACACTTCATCCCCATACGCACACACCGTACACGTCAAAGTGTCAGAGGTTCCCGGTCCCATGGTGACGGCCGGGGACATTAAATCTTATCTGGTTTATCAATTATTCCTGTGATTGCTCACACGGATTAGTCTATAGTACTCAAGGCATTGCTGAAATTTATCACCCTTCTGCCATCTTTGCATTTGCAGCATGCAAGGCCGTGCTGTTGGGTGGAATATGGGTGATGTATTTTTCTTATTTTATACCCAGCTGGAGAAATGGCCTTTATTATGCCACTCATGCTGCTGTCCAGACAATCCTTTAGCAAATCACTGCTTGGCACTTTGTGTTCATTAATAAATATCATTGGCTTTCGTTCCTAGCACAATTCACAAACCTCTAAATGACAGAACTGTATGTGAACTGGGCACTTAAAGGAATAATGCATTCTGTTCTAAAGTTGTGCTGCTGTTTGTTTCGTGGAATACAGGAGTTTTTGAAGAATGTCCTGGTTATCCGTGTCCATATCATGAAAGTGAATGGGGATAAGGAATGCAATATAATAAAGTGACGTCCATACCTGCAGGTTTGGAACAACATGAGGGTGAGTAAATAATGACTTACTGAATGATTGTTGGATTAATTTATTTTTGTATAATTTATGTTTCTTATCTATATCTGCTGTGAAATAGCCTTTCAAGCCGATATGGCTATAAACTCAAATACAAACCATTTATTTTAATGCTTTACCATCTGCATAGAAACCATGTTCCTCAAGATTTGGAAATTTGCGTCAGCAGTGTTTGTCAGTGTTTTGTGTCAGTAGTCACCAGTACATAGAAACTATATCTAACATGGTGAACAAATTATCACCCCCAGGGATGTTTGGACAAATCAAGGGTTCTAAGGGTTTAATGCAGCATAAGCACAACATATCGTAGCCATTGCTACTTCTCTCCTAGCATATGTGGCCTGACATTTAACAGGAAGACACGGAGCAGGAAAGCACTTTTCCAGCCCTTTAATATGGCACAGCAATATGAGCATCCAGAGTCCTGCTCTCCCTCACAGATTCATACAGGCTTAATGTACCTCTCCCAAATCCCATTAGCTGACAGGCTGGTGAAACAGCTTGAATATGTGAGGCTCATGCTTGAGGGATCGGGCCAAACTGGAAGGCCTGGCACCTAGTCAACTCGACAGAAGCGGCTGCCTCTCCTCTTTAGAAAGGCACAGGCGACAAAGAGCTCATCAGCGCTCGCCACTCAAGAACCAGCAGGGAGGCAAACCATACAGTAGTTAACTCGCTAATATGGGCAGCGTGTGAGCAGTCGTTGTAAGACTTCCAGAACTCAATATGGGTTGGAGGACAGCAAACTCGTCCATTTAGCGGAAGACCGCTACTGTTCGTGGCGCACAAAGAGGCTTTTGTTGTTTATTTTTGAATGGATGATTTTTTGTATTTAGTTGCATTACTTTTGCTTGAGTAACTCTTTTGAGTGCAAGCTTTATGTTAACCTTCCCGGAGAGGGAAATGACATACCCTGAGGGTGTTTCTGTGTTTTGCTGGGACAGAAAAGAAAGCCAATCTTTTACGACATATTGCAGTCCTCCTCTCCTGAAAGAGCACAAGTAGGCTTATAGCTGTTTCCACAAAATAGGTCATTTCATTTAAAGGTGACAATCATATGTCATTTATGGTCACACAGAGTGCCCCCTCCCCCCCGTTTCTGTCCATGTGTAAAAAATGGGAATGTAACATTTGGACTTGGTGATCAAACCTCATATCCAATTTGTGTTCCTATCTGAGGGAGAGGGGAGTCCGTGGAGACCCCGGGGCAGTGCTGCCCCTCTCAGCGTTGACATTTCATCTACTGTGTGTACCACTAAGCTATCAATTTAAACAACAAAAACTACACACACCTCACAACATTGCCTGCTAGGATAACACTCAGAAGCACTGTGAAAATGAAGGTCAGCTACCTTTTGATAGTGGAATTACTAGGATGGGGCGAGCAGCTGAAGTCAGTATGACTTTAAAAAAGATATCCAACTGAATGATGGTGTGAACCAGTGCACTAAACAGTCATTTAGCTTAAGCATGTGTAACAGAGACTAAACATTTTATTTCAGTTAGTTGCCATGGCAATATTTCTAACTTTTGTTTAAGTTTTTTTTAATGTTTTGGTTTTCATCTAATATTTATAATGTATGCTAGTTCAGAAAGAACTTTTAATAGTTATAGTTATCAAAACAACTCTGGAATATGACTGCCGAACAGAGCCTCATGAACAATTCTTGGGCCTGGTACAAAACATTTATCACAGGCTCTCAGATAAATATCTGGGGTCCCCTTCACGATCCAGTCCGAGCCCGCCTCAAACCCAGGCCTGGGACAAAAGGTCCAGTTGTCCCAAGTGAACTCACTTGCCTTAATGACTTGATGCATGAATTTGGAATGCCGTAATTACTCCTCCTCTCTAATAATTGTTTCTGATTTGCTGTTTGCAGATGCCTTGTTTGACGTCTTCTGTATCGCCCCCCACCACCAAAACCTGCGAGACAGAAAACCACATCATGCTGTATTGAAAACTCAAACTCAAGCGAAGGCTGGTACCACAGTGAAAGCAGTCTGACCGAAGTAAAGTTTGAGGTAACCTCCCAAAAATGGCATCATTGTTCAGTGTTCGATCTTGGAAATATTCACCAGTGTGTTTTTTAGACTGTGGCATGGTTTGTCTGGCCAGGCTTGAAAGTCTGCACATTAGCAACAGGCACAAGCATACAGTAGCTTTGAAGTGCTAATCTTGTATGTCTATTAGTAGGTTTTTTTCTTCTTTTATCCAGAATTTTCATCAGAGCGAATTCCCAGTACAAGTGCCTTAATAACTACACGTTTTTCTGCTAGTTTATATTGTTTGTTAGTTTTTGAAAGTGTCTTGACCAAGAGACCTTACACGATTAATGTACATTTTCATAAATAAAGAGTTATTCTAATATCAGTTTTTCTAATGAGATAAGAAGATGTGCCTTGTCCAAAGTGAATATGAATGCCATTTTTCATCATATTCATCAACCACTCCATGCTGATGGGTTCATTACCATCAAATTAGAGATAAAAATCGTGCTACTGCCCTGAAATGATGTGGAAAGGCAGCACTGATAAGATTAATGATGAATACATTAGTGTTGAGCTAGCCATAAGACACATCTCAGATCTCTCGCCATGAGCACACGCTGAACAGATACTGCTTATAATCGAGTCACACATCATGCTAGAGTACAGCTCGCACGCACATGCAAAGGTGAGTCCAGAAAATTAGAGCTTGCTCGTAGTTTGTTGTTCTGCAGTTCGGTTCGATTCATTGGCTGCTCTGTGTGTAGCCACAATAAAGTGAGCTTATCAGCTTGGTGGTGGCAGACATTGCAGAAGTCAGGGGACAGCCGACGGACGGAGCCAAGGCTCTGTGACAGATCGCCACAGCTGACAGCCTTTAACGTCCCATCTAATTTATGTCGTGTAGGGAATGGGAATGAAATGTTAATAAAGAATCTCTGCATCACATATTCTTAACTGCAGCCTCAGGCCTCACTCTGCATCTGTCATGGAGATGAATACAGAGAAAAGAAAGGAGGAGGGTGAGCAGAGTGGCACAGAGGGATGGCGAGTTATCTTTACACATGTAGCCGAAGCCAAAGTCATTTCAGACTTAAAATGAGAGGGCTTAACAAGCTCAGCAAAATGAGTACCGTGTTTACAAAATAAACCACTATATTCTGGCTATTAGTTCCGAATCGTAGATTATATCCTGATTGAGTGTTCAGGCAGTTTGAATTGACTGAGTGAGTGGCTAACATTTATCTCATGTCTCAAGGCTGTCATTAAATAGATTCTCTTGTCTGATTAGTTAAACATGATATTGAGCTGTTTGGATTTCCTCCAGCCAGGATGACAAATGAGCCGGGTCATCTTACACAGCCAGGCCTGAAGAGGGCAATATGTGCTCATGTCAGGATTACGCATGTTTCTCACACCTTTCCCTATATGACTACAAATAAGGTAGATTCTATACAAAAAAAAATTCTAATGTTCAGCCTATTTAATATTTCACTTCTGTGAATCTGATCTGTACAGACCATCCTCTTGATATAGATCTAACTAAAGATTAAGAATTATGAATAATAAAATATGGAGTTCACACTCAAGTAAAAAGTAAAAGTAAAAAGTTTGGCGCAGGGGTATTTTTATTTGGCCAGAAAGTGAGTTGACATTTTGATTACTTGTAAATCAATTAGATTTTTATAACCGACTATATAAAATGCATATAATTAGTTGTCTCCCAATTATATTCGAAGTATTAAAGTGATAAAGCCTCAAAAGCCTGTTGTATCATATTTGATACTTGGTTCAAATAGGTTTTTCTAAAAAAAAATGTTGCTTTCAGTCCAGTAAATGTTTCTCTTAACATATTAATAAATATTAAGGTTATTACATTTACTTTATAAAAAATCTGTAAAGATTTAATAGCAAAAAGACAATTTTAGAATTATACTAAAAGGCTTTTTTCTTGGTAAAAAGTAGGAAATATACATTCGACGACAGAAGGCATGTATAAGATTGCGTACAACAGGTTTTTCAGCAAAGTTTTGATCATGATGATAATTTAGAGGCCTTAAATTCATGTATCAAATATGATACATTAGGCTTTATAGGCTTGAAAGTCATCTGATTTCAACCTAACATAAAACTTCCTTCAGTACGTTCATACATTACGACTGTGTCGTGATATTCTCCGAAAAGAGTGCTAGCAAAGTTATATGACTTTAATCTAGCAGTTAAACATGATCATCTGCATGTCCGCTTATGAATCATTGAAATTCTTGATCCTGTCAGTTTATAGTCATTTAAAATGTGGGCAGTTGTCACGGGTAACCTAGCGGAAAGTAGCCTAAATGGAAAAGTTGGTTTTAAATAGTTTTTGGTAATTACCATGAGGTTAAAGTTAATATATCTCACACAGCAGGAGGGTTTTATGGCCTTTTGCTTTGTATTGCCTACCCAGTTACTCCAGCACTCAGAGCGCAGGCAGACATGCGAGAAATTAAAAGTGAGGCCGAAACAGATTACTGCTAAGTGCTCCGATGTTCAGGCGAGAGAGGAAAGGTGGACACTAAAGGACTTTTAGAGAATCGGAGGACATCCGTATAGCCAAATAATAGATAAGGAAAAAATGGTCCGAAAAGAAAGAATCTCATATCTGTAATGGTCAGTCGTTCAGGTGCTGTGCCTGGACCATTGAGTTTTGTGGTCAGATTCAATTTCCGATATTTTATTGTGGCACTGCCACTCCATTAAGACTCATTTCCTTCTCACCAGTAGTGACTTTGGGGGACCCGAGGAATTTGAAGGCCAATTGACTTTTAATATGAATCACGCTGTGATCGCCCCATTCTCGTCCCCCGCCTACAAATTAGAAATGGCAAACAGAGTGTCCCCATCAAAACGCTCTTTTCATGTTTTCCGTTCATGCTCCACGAGTCTCCCGACTCCACCCCCACTGCAGTGTGTGTATGCGTCCGGGTTTCTCTGTGCGTGCGTTTACCTGTGTGTGAATGTATGGGTTGGTACAGGTGACCAGGTAACGTGTTGGATATGGCTGTCACGGACACTTCAGTCTTGGCTTTCACATTTATGGAAGATATTTGGGAGAAAAATGAGAACTGAAGCTCGGTTTTGTGTGTGTGTGTTAAAACAGATTTGGTAGATTACCTGCACTTCTGAAGTCTTTCTAGACTCACAGTATATAAATAAATATGCTAATAATATAGGTAGGATTATGTTTTATATAACACATACTTAGGATTCTTATGATTATTTTTGATGATTATTTATAACTTATTTTCTATTACAAACACCTAAATATTCTTAAACAAGATAAATAAAATTGAATATGCATCTTTTTTTCCAGAGAATATATATTTTGAGAATATTTTCTTGAATTTTCTTGTTTTAAGCAATCATTTGAGGCTTATGCTTAAACCAAGAAAAATACAAGAATGCAATTTTTCCTTTTAAGTAAATTTATCTTGCTTTAAGGATGTTTAAGATAAATGTAATGTTCTTTTTTCTCCCCAGAAAATGCATCTTGAATCAAGAAATATTTGTTCTTGTTTTAAGCAAAAATATAACAATAACGTATGCTTAAAAAATGTGCCAATGCAGTAAGAAAGATAAACACTTCTTTAATTAAATATTTATTTTATGCAAGTATATACATTTTGCACTAATGATGTTTTGGTGTTTTTACTGAAAAAGTATCTGATTAAGAAAAGTAAGTTTGCAATGTTTGGTGCACTATTAAAAGGGCACTCAGAAGCAACATGTTTTGCACTTATACACTGTAAAAAAAAAAAAAAAACCCACCCCACTACTGTATGCAACTTGTGACTACATGGAGCTCAGGTTTATATTGTGCCCCCTACAGGAAACACCTGCTCAGTGCCGTGCTGCCAGTCCCAAGGCCCTGAAGCACAAATTCATTAGTATGCACAGACACTCTCTCAGTGTGTCTGTGGCAGGAGCGGGAGCAGGCCGGCGTGGAGCAGAGGGGAGACAGTATTTTATCCACGCTTGCCAGTATTATGAGGCTGAGCGAGAGATTCACATTATCGTAATGGGAAAGTCAGCGCAGCAAGATGATGCCCCGGAGCCACGCCACTGATTGGCTGCAAAGCTGTATTTATATATAGCAGAGTGAGTTCACTTTTAGTTCAGCACTGAAGAAGAGAAACAGGCCTGCCTGACTGCCACTTCATCTGCTGCACAGAGCACTATAAACTTAGCCTGGAGTTTAGGATCGCGTACTTGGCCATGTGTGCTGTGCAGTAAAAAATAATTGATGCCCATTTTCAGTCTATGAGGCTTATGCAAATAACAACTCCAAGGACCTCAGTGGACTTTATAATGATCACATTATTCATAGTTTTTAAGATGGTAACAAGTTGTGTAAAATTGTCCCATTCTCCCCCATTTAAATGGAAAAAATGTATAGAGTTTAAATATGTCCATTGGTTTAACTGTGTATTACCTTACGCACTGTCGAAAAGCTTATTAGATTTAACAGGACAAAGTAAAATACATTAAAAGTTATGTTTTTGCAAGTAAATAATATATAAACACATAATTTAGCCAAAATCTAAAATTAAATTCAACAAGACAATACAGGTCACTTCCAGATGTCTCTGTGAAAAGCATTAAATTTGATAACATTTTGATTTTGTTATATTATTTCTTATTTTGCTTTCAGTTATGTACAATATTAGGGTGTTTTATGTTGAATTTTTTTATGAATGTTTATTTTTTGTCATGTACACTACTGTTCAAAAGTTTAAGATTTTTTTGTGTTTTTGAAAGAAGTTTCTTATGCTGTATTTATTTTACTGTATAAAATAGAGTAAAAACAGTATTGCGTGAAATATTACAATTTAAAATAACTGTTTATTTTAAAATGTAATTTATTTCTATAATGGCAAAGCTGAAGCTGTCTTTTACTAGTGTCACAAAATCCTTAAAAAATGACCCTAATATGCTGATTTGGTGGTCAAGTAACGTTTTTTGAGTAACAAATATTGCGGTTTAATATTTTTGTGGAGCACATGCATTTTTTTTCCCCCGGGTTCTTTTGGAAATAGAAAAAAATGCAATTAGAATTTATGTATTAAAATGTTTTACTGTCAAGTCATCCTTGCCTAATAAACATATTGATTTATTTACAAAAAATTATTATTTTTTAAATCTTAATGACCCCATACGTTTGAATGGTAATGATTATTACCCTGTTGGAGTCTTTTTCATTTTGTTGGTAACACAGCTGAAAATGTTTTATTGAACATTTTAAAAGGATTATTGTATTTGTGAAAGCTACTGTGGAGTTTAAATTTCAGTCTGTTCCTCACATATCGTATGGCTTCAGAAGACTCTAACATGCTTTCTTTTTGCCATTTTTGCAGCTTGACAGTCTTTCCCCATTCATTTCTGCTGCTTGGACAAGAGAAGCAAGTACATTTTGCTAAACTTCTTCAGAAGAAAGTAAATCATAACGACATGAGGGTGAGTGAATGTTGACAGGATTTATATTTTTGGGTGAACTACCCCTTTAACTAACAAACTACCCCTGAGTTTGTCGCTGTGTGCGCTCCTATTTTTGCACAGCATGCATTCATGCACCAACAGGACTTGGGTTCTGCTACAGAAATAATTATGAGACCGTAAATAGTATGACACTAGCCACAGTCGTTTCCCCCTAATCAGCTGAAACCACAGTGCCAAGTCAGAGCTTCTGCCACTGAGGAGAACACTGCATCATTTAAAGAGGAACTCCCCTGGACATGCCTCAAAATTACTGTACAAGAAAAGTGCTGACTCTGAAGAGGCTTTTCATATTTATGAATAAATTGCTTTGTGGAAGATGATAGCGATTGAGAGGAGGGAAGAGAAGGAGCCAGGCAGCAAGAGGTAAATCCTGAAGTGGAAATGGCTCATTATGTTAGTGATGAGGCCGGGTAATGCCTGCTTGACCAGCCCAGCGTCTGTCAGATGAAGATGCATTGATTAACCCTTATCCATTACCCTTCAGCCATAAAGAGCGAATTCGCGGGCAAATTAATATCAGCACTTTAATGTTACAGTAACATCACTAGATGCGCTGCTGCGTACTCGTGGACACATTTTTATGGTGATTTAAACAAAAATGTATGTAATACATATAATATTAAACTGCACCTGGAATTCGCAACATCAAATTGTGTGTTAAATAAAGCCCATCAGAACATCCTGGGTGGGTGTAATTAGAGATATTGTGTCTCATTGCAGACAGAGTTATACACTGTTCACCATCCTAGAGATCACAGTCAGCAGTTTGCGTCACCTGTTTACCCCTGATTCTTTGCTCTCATTGGGTTTGAGTGGCTAATGAGGGGTTTAAGTGTGCATTTGACTGTTGTAGAACTTATTTGTTTCTGTATTACTTTCTTATACACAACGGAATCTGTTTGACATGCATATTTGGGCAAGTGGAAAGGGACTACAGTGTCCCACGTCGCAGTTCTCTATGTGAACCTTTGAACATTTTAATAACAACACTATTGAAAATAAAGGTTCTTTATTGGCATCTATGGTTCCAAGAACCTTCAACATCCATGGAAACTTTCCATTGTACTAAAGGCTTTTTATTGTGGGGAAAAAGTTGTTGAACTGAACTGTTCACTGAAAGTGGTTTTGGGGAACCAAAAATGGTTCTTCTATAGCCTCACAACTAAAAACCTGGAACCTGGTTTGAATGCCCTAATTCTGTAATATATAAAATAGGATGTTCTATTTGTGTATGTTGGAAGGTATAAACCTAGCAGATTTCCATGTTCTTGAATGTATAGTTTCAGTTTTAAAGTTAAATTTTTTTTAATGTAATTTAATTATGGAATGACTATACCTGTGTGTGTCATATGCATATGCATATTACCTTAAAGCTTTCGCTAAGATTCGTCTTTAGTCAGCTTAGACGCCATATTGAATTTAACATGAATGAAAACGAGGCTGTGAGGAATAGGTCTTTACAATAGCACACATTGTAAAGGTCCTAGATCATGTCATTTTCACAGCACGACTCTCAAACCTATTTTATGAAGTTTTTGTCTACTGAATTTTTTTTTTCTGGAAAGATGTTTTGTAAGCTGTATAATCGGTATGTTGTACTATAATCCATTGAACATGCTGTATTTTATCCCTCACAGCCTCGTTTTCATTTCTGTCAAAAGAAAGAAGGAACAAAAGTTGTCGCTACTCTGACTAAAATCTCCATTATTTGCAAAACAATGTAATGAAGATGAAACAATGTTACAGTAGCATTAAAACTGAAGTTACTCTGAGGTCATTTTCACTGCACTCGTCGATAAATGAGATGCAAGATGGCGCCAGTTATGCATGTATGAAATGAGAGAGAGAACATGGTGTGATGTGATGGACGTGAGCGAATCGTAGGAAATATCACACCGCTAAATGCTGCAAATGACCAATCATAATCAAGAATTCTATAACACTGTAAAATAGGGTAACTCTAACAAATGTTGGGTGTTGACAAAAGGGTTGATCAGAACAACCTTTGAATACAAGAAATTCCGAAATTGGTTCGTCATTGAGATCTGAGGTGTCAATTGAACATGATATGGTCTGAATGCGGCACATTCAGAGTCGGTCATGCTTGGCTTGTGGAAAAAATGATCGCATAATTCTGGAGCGAATTTCTGTTCCTGTTGATGTGTTAAATATGTGTGGTCTATCCTTGTGGGGCGGTTAGCACAGACATCGAAAATGTTCTTCAGGAGGACAAAATCTGTGTGCGTGCGAGGGTTGGCGTGTCTATGTATGCGTGTGGTGCAGTGAACACGCTTTGAGGGATTGTGCCCCAGAAAGTGAGTCTCAGTTGGGGAAAATGCTGAGGCTGGCAGTTTCCACCTGCTGGAGCAAATCGGATGAGCTTACATTCCCATGGCTGATCCCAGATCAAAGATGTTTATGTGCATACACTAGGCTTCTATACAGGCTCATACATCTCACGTCAACAAAGCTGACCAAATTTTATTGTTGATTGTGTTTGGTCATGTTTTTAGAGAAAACACAGGCCCCGTTAACAGCTGGATGGCTATTAAGATGTGTTTTTGTTGTAAACAGTGTCTAAAACATTTTGAGGTTGTCCACTTTCGACCACTTCCAGAGGTAGTTGAAAACGCATTCGACAGGATGGCTTTTGTAGTGTAAACGCTCATGTGGTCAAAAGTGTTCGATACAGCCACAAAAGACTGCCTACTCTCCGCCTACTCACCTAATGCGGAAACATTATGGGAAGCATGCTAGCCAGGCGGGATTTAAAGTTTGTCAGCTGAAGACCTAAGTTTGGTTTGAAGACAAAAAACATACCAAGCACAATGTTCTCTCGCCATTCTTGATTTGTAACACACAGCGTTCGGCATGGTCTTGTGGCTGTCAGAGCAGAAACGAAAGCTGTTGCTCTCCATATGTTTTTCGGGTTGTGTTCCTATATAAATTGCGTGAGCTTATTTCGTCCATTAGATCGAAAGATCTGAAAAAGCCCATACATTTACCCGCCCATAGACCCACTGCTCAAAGAAATTCGGACAGAAGTGGTTGGAAGTGGACAAAAGAGACGGAAAACACGAGGTGTAAATGTGAATGCGTCTCCCTCATCTACTTGTGATCCGATCGACCAAAACGCATCTTAATAACAGGTGTAAACAGGACCACAGTTCTACAATGTGCTTATCAGTCAGTTATTAAGATCTGTGATTATAACCCCCTCATGCCAAACTTCCAGGATACTGAACAAATTTTGTATTTGCTTATTTTTTGGCTGTATAGCAGAAATACTTAAATATCTTTGGTAAAAATTCTTATTCTTTGTGGAAATGTGTGTTTATTTACAAATAAAATGAGAAATGGGAATGGTAGTTCATATCTCTGAGACTAGTTGAGTATTGTAGTTTTAGTACCTAAAATATTTTTTTTTTATATATATCAATTTTGAGTGAAGATTTTATCGATATTTGAGGAGTAAAATTTTACACTTCAGTCAGTACCCATATTACAAATCCTGTATGCTAATATAATTAATGTAGGACCAACAATAATGTGTATAATAACCTGCTAGAGGAAATTACATATTAAAGGCATATATGCTGCACTTAAGTATTAATTACTAGGTGCTTGCGTAATGGTAGCATTCTAGTACTCGAGACCGCTCTTGGTCTTGAGACCGGCTCAAGATCAGTTTTTTGAAGGTCTTGTCTCGATCTTGACCACATTTGTACTCTGTCTTGTCTCAGACTTAGAGGACTCTGGATTTTGTTTCAAAACCACAATTGTGGGGAAACCAATAAATTGACAGTACAGTGTCTGATTTATTTATGAACATCATTAATGTGATTAGATGTAAAACTTGCTGCTTCAGATGTAATCAATACCTTTGTTTCTAATTTGATTGATTGATTTATTGTCGGTTCAGAAATTAATGAGATTGTTTTAAAAAAAAATGTCACCAATGTTAATACAAACGCTCACAAAATTCAAGATATTGTTGCAAAAAAGTACTTGTATGAGATCTGGATTTTTATACTATAACGGGATATAATTAAGCAATATCACTAGAGTAAGAGAGCTGTTTTCACATTTTGAGCATGACTGCTAACAATATTACTTTTATAAAACCTTATTCTCAACATTATTTATGCATTTACAATTTACCAATTCCGATGCATCCACCTCTGCAGTGCAAATAATTGTTTGTTTTTAACAAAAGTGTTGTTATGAAAATGAAATGAAATTATTTAATTTGATTGGTAACAGCTCTATAGTCTCTTAAGCTAATTAATCTTTATTGATTAAAAACAAGTAATTTCTCAGGCACTAATGTGGCTCTTTATGAATTTAAAGGGATAGTTCACCCAAAAATGAAAGTTAGCCCATAATTTACTCGCCCTCAAGTCATCCTAGGTGTATATGACATTCTTTTTTCAGACTTTATAAAGTACATTTTCGGCCGACTGCCTTCCCTGTTCAATTTATGGAAAAAGTGTTGAAAGTTCCCCTGCCGATCGAAAGACTAACGTGACCAGGTAGGCTCGTCATGACGTCACGTACGCATTTTTTTGAGTTTCACTTTGAACATTCAACACTTTTTTTCACGGAAGGCGGTCGGCCGAAAGTTTAGTTGATTAAGTTTTAAATATGGATATTTGTCTTACACAAACGCGTCGATTCGCTTCAGAAGGCCTTTATTAACACCCCGGAGCCGCGTGGAGCATGTTATTTGACGGACAGATGCACTTTTTATGGACTTCAAAAACAGAGCAACTATAAATCCAATTCTAATGCTTGGGTTAAACTGGATTTTTGTAATGTAATTCTTTTTCGTCTGAAAGAAGAATGTCATATACACCTAGGATGACTTGAGGGTGAGTAAATTATGGGCTAACTTTCATTTTTGGGTGAACTATCCCTTTAAGGTCTGGTCTTGGTCTTGGTCTTAGTCTTGTCTTGGTCGCAACCCCTCAAAGTCTTGGTCTTGTCTTGATCTCAACACACATTGGTCTTGGTCTCGGATTAGGTGGTCTTGACTACAACACTACGTAATGGCATTATAAAGTAAAGAAATGACTAATTATGGTATGCTGTTTAAACTTAATAATTTTATCTGATAAAACTTGGATCCAAATTGTATATGCTAAATACACAAGACATGTTTTGTTTAATTCTTGTCTTTATCGCACAATAGACTAAAAGACTTTATCTTGTCTTTTTTTCATGCAACAATTAATATTTTTCATAACTAATTTATAATTAATTTTTGTTTGTGAAGTTTCCCATTTTGGGATCGAAATGTGAAACTTGCTTTTTAATGTTTTCCTGACATACATCTGGCATACAAATGTATAAATTTCTTCTTTTTTGAAATGCTTGTGTTTTCAATGAGTTCTCATATTTTTTTCTCTGTAGGTTTTGAAGGCTGTAGATTTACATTTGATCAATGGAATGACACTGTGTCCATGCATGAGCAGTAATGGCATGAAGAACATCAAGTAAAGGTAAGTGCGCGATTAACTACCTTTTATGCTTTCCTATGTGGAAGCATGCAGCTCAAACGCAAAAGATCTAATGTGGTTTATTAATGTCATTTGAGATCTTGTTATATTAATTTGTGTTCTTGTGTGTCCTGACTATCTAGTGTAAATACTTGCCCCTGTTTTGTAGCGTCTGATAAATTACTTAATTTACTGGATGTTAATGACACATTCATTGATTTAGAAAACAGTTTTGCCTGTTTCCATCTCACAATTGTTTCTTTGATGAGCTTTCGTACAAAATAATTGAGCCTGTTAATTAGCTTCATTATGAGTGCCTAATAACCCTAAAGCTTTCAGGAAATAGACTTGTGTCTAAAGGGTGAAGTTCTTGACATTGTTTATCCCGGGTGGCTGCTCTTTTACAAAGGCTTCTGTAATTTAATAAAATGACTCAGAGAACAAACAAAAAATAATATCCCTCTTCTCTATGTATGTATGTGTTTGTTTGTTTGTTCATTTATGAGCTAAAGTGATGAATAAGGTATTTTTTTTAAACACCATATTAAGATTTCAGCATAAATAGACATTATATAAAATTGAAAAAAAGAAAAAACATACTGAAATTTTTTTGTAGGATTTACTGTGAAATAATTTTCAATCGCTAGTGATTTTTACTAATAATTGTACAAAAAAAAACATTTAATTATATGTGACACTTTAAATTAGAAAGACTGACACACAGACACACACATATATATATATATATATATATATATATATATATATATATATATATATATATATATATATATATATATATATATATATATATATATATATATATATATATATACACACACACACACACACACACACACACACACACACGTTGGGTTTCCATGATTTATGGAGACATTCCATAAACATGATTTTTATACTGCACAAACTGTACATTCTATTCCCTAAACCTCACAGACTTTCTGCATTTTTACATTTTCAAAAAACATAATTTATTAAGATTTATAGTCAAGTCACCTTTATTTATATAGTGCTTTTTACAATACAGATTGTTTCAAAACAGCTTTACAGTGATAGCAGGAAAATAATGCAACAAAATTTGTTTCGGCTGTACAGCCGCTCTGGAGAAAACAGTGATGTCATCGTCCAGCTCATACAACGGTGTCAACACAGGCAGATCAGTAATATAGTTAAATATTTAATATTTATAAGCTATTTTCCTCATGGCGACCAAAACATTTCCTCACAACATTTACATTTATGCATTTGGCAGACGCTTTTATCCAAAGCAACTTACAGTGCCCTTATTACAGGGACAATCCCCCTGGAGCAACATGGAGTAAAGTGCCTTGCTCAAGGACACACTGGTGGTGACCGCTGGGATCGAACCAGCAACCTTCTGCGTATCAGTTCCATGGTTTAACCCACTGGACCACCATCATGGTCAAAGATTTTCTCACAAGGTCAAAGATTTCTAGTAATGCCATAATGTAGGGTTTATCAGGACCACACACGCACACACACTTATGCGTATATGTTTTATTTTAAATATGAAAGTGTGTAATAATTGCATGTACTATTTGGTAATGTATACTATATAATATTGTATATACTATATCATATTATAAAACGCTGTTGGGTAAAGTTTAAATGTTCAGTATTTCAAGAATAACATCATTAATATGCATTTTGCAGATGCTATTTTCCTAATTTCATTGCATTTAAGGCATACATTTTCTGTCCAAAAGAATTTGAACCCATGACCTTGGTGTTGCTAACACTATGCTATACTTTTTGAGCTACAAGAATGACTTTTGAGACAAGAATGACAAGATTAAACTAAAGAGCCTAAATAACACACAGTATGTGTCCATATTTGTGTCAGTACATGTTTATAGGGTCTTGATGGGAGCTCTTTTGTCCAGTCTGAGGTTGAGTAAAGTGCCGGCTGCGGTGGTGTGACAGAAGCGACTGTGTGATTGAAGACGCCGGGGTCGGAGAGGCTGTTGGCAGCTATATTTCAGCCTGGAGATGGATGGACTTCATGATGCGAGTTTTGCGTCAGGGTGAGCTCCGCGCCTAACTAGGCCTGAATAATTCACAACGGCCATTATTGCAGAAGGGCCGATCAGCAGCGACGAAAAGACGAGAGACGAGATAATAACACTGCTCGGGGTATGGAGATGAGCGCTTGTGCGTCAAGCTGATCTGAATAGTTAATGCGAAAAGAGAGAGAGAGTTGATGCTGGAATAGAGCAGCAGTGGCCCTTCGCTAAGCCTGGGTAATGGATGGAGAACGCCAGAGACAGTTATGCTAGAGTGCTGGGCTGATCGCTGGTTTGGGGCGATGAGCTTAACTCCTTGTCTCTGGATCGTGTCATAAAGGAGGAATAATACCCACCAGGTCCTCTCATAAATATGCTAAGGAGGAGAAATAAGGATCTAAATATGATTTTTATGAGTGACAGAGAGAGAGAGGGAGCGAGAGGGTACGCATCCATGGCAAAGTGCTTGGCAAACAAAGGAAGGGCAATATTTCAGTACATTTGCTGCCAACATCGTTCTGTGTGAGGTGAAAGGCTGCCATAACAACACTAAATTCAGATCTGCTTGTGTCATTCAAATCCCCATAAAAGACATTGTGTTTATGCTGCCGTTATTTGGACAAAAGCACTGCGAAACAGTAGCGGGAAATAACTCCACTTTATTTGGGACAAAATGCAAATAATCCTGCCCGAGGTGTGATGTAAACCTGCACATTCCTCAGCTATTCTGTTACAAAAATCATTAATATTACACATATAACATTACGCTAATGCATTCCGCATAAATCCTCAGCCATAAATGATCGTAAAAGAATGTGAGCGGGTGGCACCGGGCAAAGTCGTCATTTGCTATCCGCTTACATGTTATTTCTATTTTGCGTCTCCTTGGCCTCTCTCGCATCCCATGTCTGTGCTCTTAACAAGTGTCCAGAATGCAACGGTGGTGTCAGAATCTTGCACTGCGACCTCTGACCCCTGCTAATCTCCTCTCACTCCAAACAGGTCAACTCATAAAACTGAGTGACAGGATTTTTACGAAGAAAAATGTTTGTGCATGGCTTCCCCTCTGGCTTATGTGAAGCATACAGTATCCATTTCGTGACAACAATTTATGGAGCAACAAAATGTGATGCTAGTCATTGTCACCTTAGGGTAGACGACTTTGTGATTATACGTGTCTCATCTGATGCAAGACAAATGGACCTACTTCCTATTAGAATAAGCGGCTATATTATATGAAAATGCAATGTTTTTGTTCTTTGTTCTTTATTAGATTGTGCTGGGGTAGTTATTTATGTCATAAATTATGAGACAACTGTATTACGAAGATTTGCAGCTCCATTAAAAAATATAGTATTTTCGGGGAAGGGATGTGAATGTCCATTGCGTGTGTTCAGTCTCTTTCTTCTCCTGTTGTTTTGTGCAGACTCTGTGTTCGTCTCGGCTGATGGCGAAATCCAGCACCTGTTGTGCAACACACATGTAGGACAACCTTCTCATGGCCTCCATGTGTTGATCAGCAGTGAAGCTGGATATCTGTGGCAATTGTTACGTGACAGTATTAACGTGATTGATTCAAAGGCTGAACAGCAGGGACTTCGTGTGATAACATCTGACATGGTAAGAAAATATGGCGGAAATAACAGGCCCTTGAGTGTGTGTGCAAGATGAAAGACTGTTTAACTTAATTAAATAATTTTACTGGAAGTGGTGTTAAATCATAAACTGGACTGGTATGTTTTTAAATTCATATAATAGACTTGGAAGTATGGAAACCTGTGTGATTGATTTACCAAAGCATTTTTGGATTTACCAAAGCATTATTGCAAAAAGTCATTTCCACATTTATGTGAAATTGCTGAGTATAAGAGAAGCACTTTGACAGAGTGGCTGTTCCAGATTGATTTGTTAAGAGCCAGTGAGTGAGTCAAATCTTGAATGAGAGGGATCTCCCAGCTTGCTTGATCCCTCTCAGAGTGAGAAAGGTCCGTTCTGTGTCCAGAGGTTAATAGGGGTCAGTTGAACAAAATCACAGAAGTTGCAACTCCTGTTTGGGCAAACAGAGCAACAGAGATCTGTTTCAGTGACTCAGTCTAGACTGTGGCAGTTTGCCGTTCTCTTTTAGCCCATCTGGATGTTTGATCTGGTGTAAGCCATCAACCTTGCAGTGCTTAAACCTGCCCCAGCCCCCCACCAATCGCAACAGCAAGGTCAATATGGCACAGCTCTTGCACCCACATTATCAGTCAGGACTAACCCTGAGGCCTCACCAGAACAGCTGATCCAACACCAAGAAACATAGAGAAAATCTGCTTTGACACAATCTGTATTGAGACTAACACCTCTTTATTATTCTTGAGTTTTCCAGAAACGCAAGGGTATTATTAAGGTTGTAGGGGCACATTAGTAGACACAATTCACCATTACAAATACCAGAGCTAAGCTGTTTCAGTGATCCATCTAGATTTGTAGTTTGATGCATAATATCTGAAGTCCATCAGTGTAAGGGATTTGACCTCAAAACATGACGTGTGACTCTGTGGTCATAATATAGAATGAAATGAAAGTAATGGAGGAATTATTGTACCCAGGGAAAGGGTTTATGACAGACTGGATGACACATGTCAGGAGAAAGAGATCTGGTGCTGAACCGAGTAACATGGATGAATTCCTTTGACAAATATGATGCTGTGCCTTTGTTTTTAAGGTAAATGCTCTCCAAAAACTTGCCAATTGAATTCTGTGTGTGTGTGTGTGTGTGCGTGTGTGCGTGTGCGCAGATTTGACTACATTATGCGAGGGCCAAATTTCCCCACTTATATAGTGAAACATTATGACATCCGACTAGTGAGGACATTTCACTGGTCCTCACTAGTTACATGTCTTTATATATATATATATATATATATATATATATATATATATATATATATATATATATATATATATATATATATATATATATATATATATATATATATATATATGTATATATGTATATATATATATATATATATATGTATGTATGTGTGTGTATGTATATATATATATATATATATATATATGTGTATGTATGTATATATATATATATATGTGTGTGTGTTTCATAATTTTCTATCACGGTGGGGACTTCATCCTGAATGCACACTCACTCATGGGGACTTGTGTCACTGTGGGGACCTAAATCATACAGAATGAGTTTTTTTGAAAATGTAAAAATGCTGAATGTTTTGTGTGATGGGTAGGGTTAGTGTAAGGGGACAGTTTGTACAATATAAAAACCATTAAGTCTATGGAGAGTCCCCATAAAGATATGGCGGACCAGACGTGTGTGTGTGTGTGTGTGTGTGTGTGTGTGTGTGTGTGTGTGTGTGTGTGTGTGTGTGTGTGTGTGTGTGTGTGTGTGTGTGTGTGTGTGTGTGTGTGTGTGTGTGTGTGTGTGTGTGTGTGTGTAAGCAATTTAGTAGGACTTAAAGTTAATATTTTACTTTAGCCATACAGATACTTTTTTTCTTCAAAGTAATAGTTTATAGTAGTTGACTAATAGTTTTGTAAATTGTTCCTAATTTAAGTTGAGAAAATGACATATTGGAAGACTAAATAAAAATGTGTTATTTTATTTAATCTGCTAATATGTTCCTTTTATTAGTTTTTTTTTTCTTCCAAGTAAAATGGTTATAAATTTAGGTGATGCGCTGAAACGTTTAATCTGACGATAAATGATACGTTTAATCTGCTTCAAATGCAGACTTAATGAGACGACTTCTATGCCTTTGAAGGAAAATATGGAATATCTTAGAAGCCCTGCGTCCATTAATTATATTCATGTGAAATGTCATCCATGGCCCCGTGGAAATTCTATAGACAAACAGAGGAAAAGGGGGTTCAATAAATTTGAGTTATCTGTGAGTAGGTATGAGAGAGGTGCGGTCATGCCTATTAGAGGTGTAGTGGGGTTGTGTTGCACCCCGTGTTGGGTTAGTGTGTCAGCCCTGAGCCTCTTATTGAATTACAACAAAGGCAGCTAAAGGTCAAGCCTCTGTGGCAGCACTGTGGCCACGCACCGGCCACTCTGATGGAAACCCGAGGTCGTTTGAAAGGTGCATTGCCGGAATCCATCCCGGTGGCTTTTTCCAAGGGAGTATTCCATAGGGAAGTAGCCTGAATGCATGTGCATTTGATACCACATTAGCTTATGAGCAGAGTGTGTTTTTACTTTGTCATACTAAAGTGACCATTTTTACGCACTTTAGAAGTATCACGCATTTTGATCCTGAAAGGGACTTTTTGAAGTGGACTAACAAGTGTTTGATTTGATCAATCCAGTCAAGATCCGCAAACCATTGGTTTTAAAATGGAAATCTACATCATGTTGTGCAAGAATAAAAGCCATACCAATAGACTATCCTGCCTTGCACTAACATAAAATTACCTAATTGTATTTTGTTTTTCTTTGGTCTTTTTTCCTTGGACACCAAGTATACCAGGAAAAAAATACCACTGGTGGCCCCTTAGAAAATGGTTTGCGATGCCCATGTCATGCGGTATGAGTGTTAGATTCCATACTAAAGTGAAATTAGCCATTTTTGTGTCATTTTGTCATTCTTGTGTTAGGTACATTTAGTTTTTACAGGTCTGCGTACATTGATTTCTTATCTAGGCCTAGTTGTCAGTGCTGTCAAATCGATTAATCGCATCCAAAATAAAAGTTTGTGTTTACATGATATGTGTGTACTGCGTATAATTATTATGTGTATATATAAATACACACTCATTCATGTATATATTTAAGAAATATTTGCATGTATATGGGTCAATGACATGACACATATTTTTTGTTTTTCAATTGACTTTTTGAGTTGTGGTGTTTGATAGACCAAAAATGTCAGGTGGTGCGACCATCTGAACATACAAGCAAAAAAACAAAACCGCAATAAAAACGTTCATTTTCTCAGTAAAATTCTTAATCAAATAGTTTGGCATGATTTTACGTTAAATTCCTTATAAATGATGGGAAATAGTGTATCAGTCCTATTTCAAAACTATTCTATTACTTAAAAAAAAAATTGTCCAAAAAATTTACTTCTCCAAATCTCAGGGAGGGCGACTGACATAAAAATGCCATTTTATGCAATGTTACTTTAAGAAAACCATGTGACAGCATATGACATCACACAGAAGACCCCAGAGGACCCCTTTGATGCAGTAACAATGTTAGTCACCCTCCCATATATATATATATATATATATATATATATATATATATATATATATATATATATATATATATATATATATATATATATATATATATATTAGATACTTTTACATTTTTGAGTAATGATGAGGTTAATTCAACTTATCAGGTCAGGTGGTATGACCCCTGGAAAACTTTGAAAATGTGCTATTAAAAAATGTGTATTTTATTTAAACACTGTATGTATATGTATAACCTTGAGCATATGGTCAAACATGTGTATATGTGTCCAAGTTAATGCCTGTTAGATTTGAATTAAGTTTGAAATGTCATGTGGTGCAACCAGCAAATTTACATTTAAAAGTATAAATTCCCACTGTAACTGCAAAATGAAGTAAGAAATATAAATGTAAACCGTTATATAATGTATACAAATACTTTTTTACAGTTAAAAACAAAACATTAAAAACTCCTTATGGAAAATTGGGTGGTCTGTTTATATGAATTGGACTAAATGGGCAATACATAAAGAAATGGAAAGGGAATTTACCATGTGATATGCATTTTAGATTAATATCTAATATCTTTTCAGTAGTGCCAAGTACGTTAAATGTATATATTTTTTAAATGAATATATGGTTGCACCACCTGACATTTTCTGGGTGGTAAAATTAAAAGCTTTCAAACCAATATGAATCAACACCATACATTTTTGGACATAAAAATGCATTTTAAAATGTTTTGCTTAAAAAATTTTTTTTTTTTTTATATCAACCTTATTTGTCATTGACCCACATACTGTATATATATTTATATAATTTACATTATATATAAATATAAATATTTTATATATAAATATAAAAAGTCTTAAATCTATACATTCCTGTGTGTGTATTATATATATATATATATATATATATATATATATATATATATATATATATATATATATATATATATATATATATATATATATATATATATATATATATATATATATATATATATATACACATATATATATATATATATATACACATACATACATACATGCATACATACATACATACATACATACATACATACATACATACATACATACATACATACATGCATGCATGCATGCATGCATAATTATACACAGTACACACATATATTATGTAAATGCAATTAATCGATTTGACAGCACTCTACACTGCCATTCAAATATTTTTTTAAAGTAAATTAATTTTATTCAGCAAAGATGCATTAAATTAACCAAAAGTGGCAGTAAAGAATTTTTCATGGTTTCCACAAAGATATTAAGCTGCACAACTGTTGATAACAATAAATGTTTCTTGAGCACTAAATCAGATTTAAATGTAAAATCTCACAATATTGCTGTTTCAACTTTATTATGATCTTTAAACTTTATTTTACTTTTATTTTGATCAAAAAAATACATCCATGACGAGCATCTTATTTCAGAAACATTGAAAAATCATACCAACACCAAAGTTTGTGTATGGTGGTGTGTATGTATGTATGTATGTATATATATATATATATATCTATATCTATATATCAGTTGTTCACTTCATCTCACATTCATCAGAACTGAAGCATGTATTAGTATTATGGAAGCAGTATGTCTTCACAAAGGCTCATGGGTTTGTCATGAAGTTCTGAGACCCCATACTGTGGAGCTCCTCCAGCATTTTTCATGGGTTGATACGGAATACGACATCAAGAAGGTTGAATGCTTGATCCGTTTATCAAATTCAGAAAGGTTTCAAAAACAGGAAAAGGAAACTGAAGAACGCACATTTGACCCAGCAGTCTTTAGTATTAGGTCTGTTCTAAAGTTCCTGGTGCATGCTATTATAATTCTACACTGATTTAGTATATCTAATGAGAATTTGCTGGGCGTAGCGCCTCTCAAATGATCAACCAGGGTGTCTGTTTAGGGTTGACATGAGCCTTGAGCTGTGCCCAGGCTAAATTATAGTCTCGCACTTCTCCTCTCTCGGCTGAGCGAATGCTGATTCAAGCAAAAATTCATGCACACCTCACCATCTTTTGCCCATCCTCTGTTCTCCACTCCTCTTTTAAACCGGGCCAGAGGGAAAAATGCTTCCTCTCTCATCTCACTCTCTCATTTCTCTCCTGCTCCCGGTTTCTTTCACTTTCTCATTTCCAAATATACAAAAAGTGTGCGCTCTCTCTATTTTTGAACATGCAAACCCATTTTACTTCCATAAGCTGACATATTTCTGACTGAAATGGTATAAAATGTTGGATGGGATTTATTTGAGCAGTCAGGACTTGTTTGGATGGTGAAAAGTTGGCATTAAATGCCTACAGTACCAGTCAAATGTTTGGAATATTCACATTTTGAAAAAGTTTTTGAAAGATGTCTCTTCTGCTCACCAAGGCTGCTTTTATTTGATATAAAACACAGTAAAATGGTAATTGTGAAATGTATTACAATTTAAAAGAAATGTTTTCTAATAATATAATATAATATCACTGTCAGTGTCACATAATATTTCAGGAATCATTTAATGATTTGGTTCTCAGTAAGCAATGTTGCTTAGTATTTTTCAGGGAAACCATAATACCATTCCAAAGTTGGGGCAAGTAAGATTTTTTTTTTTAAGAAATCAATGCTATTATTCAGCAAGGATGCATGAAATTTATCAAAAGTAAGAGAGCAATCTTTTGTTGTGACATTATTAATGTCTTTTATTTCAATAAATGCTGTTCCTTTGTACTTTCTATTTATCAAAGAATTCTAAGCATAAATATTATACAAAAACATATTAAGCAGCAAAAACTATTTTTTTTAACATTAATAATAGTAATAAATTAAATCAGCATCACCAAATCAGCATTTTAGAATGAATTCTGAAGGATCATGTGACACCGAAGATTGGAGTAATGGCTGCTGAGAATTCATTTTTCCCATCATAGGAATGATACTTTTAAATATATTAAAATAGAAAATAGTTATTTTGAGTTGTAATATAAATAAATTATAGTATTTCACAATATTATAGTTTTTACGGTGTCGTTCATTAATTAAATGCAGCTTTGGTGAGCATAAGACATTTAAAAAAAATCTTAATTATTTCAAACTTTTAACCAGTAGTGTAAATAGCTAGTAGTCAATTTGAAAAGCATTTTTTGTTACTTAGTTCACAAAGACAAATGTATTTCTTTGGAAGCAAAACATGCAGCAATCAGGAACACGCTTTTCAAAATTTTGGGGCCAATTTTGATTCATGCTGACATTAAAGCTCTCAGGATTAGAGAGGATCATAAGGCCCACATTGTACATCACCCATGTAATCTGCCTCGCCTCTTAGCACTGGAGAAAAGAAGACCGTGCGCTTTTGTCATGTTTTTTGTTGTTGCCTGGAAAGGTTATGGTTAGATCTAAACCTATTTATCTGCCGTCTCTCCCTGTCTACCCCCGCCTTCATGCCTCGCTCCAGGCCCAGCAGTTCTCGCTGCTCTTCTGGGGAAAGAATGATATACTGGCTAAATGAGCTTCTTTATCAATCCGCAGGAGCAGAGGGGAGGACGTCTGCCTCCTCAGCTTATGTCATCAATATCCTCTTATATAAATGTCAGCTGTACCATTTTACTCATCGCCATTTCCCACACTGCTGATTACATTATCCTGTAATGGAGGGGCTTGCTTCATCCTCTCTGACTCTCTCTCTTTCATTTTCTCACACGTGCAGAAACACACACCCTCTCTCTCTCTGTCTTTCCATCCATCCCTCTCTCTGCCTCCCTAACTCTCCCAACGGTAGTGTGTCAATAGCCTGCCTCCATGAAACAAGTCAATTTTCTGCTGGCTTGGCAGCAGAATAAATCTCAGAGCTATCCAGAGCGCTAGAGATATTTATATTGAGAGCGTGTGTGTGTGTGTGATGGGAGTTTGTGTCCTTGGCTGAATGGGAGTGATTTCTTGTCTGGGCTCCACTGCAAAGAGAGAGAGGAAGGGACAGAACAGAGAGATTGAAATAGAGATATGCCCAGCGGCTGGGGGAGGGTGGGAGAGACATGCAGTCGTTTCTCGTCAGGCCCTTAAAGCACGACTGGCAGTGATGACCAACCGCATTTGTTTTACTTGCTGCAGTTGAGGTGGCAGGAAGAGACTTATGTGCAGATGGATGCTGCTTTAAAGCTCAAGGGGCTCTCTCGCTCTTTCAGGGGAGTGGATATTGTGTTGGCCAGTGATTCATTACAAGCAGTTGAGCTGTGAAAAGGAAGAAGGCCGACCGCGAGCCAGGGTGGCCTCCTCTCGTCGCCTCGGAAAGTCTCCCGCTAAAAGTCACTCGACTGACATTTAACTACATCAGCTCAACGTCACATTTCAGATGAATTTCATTTATCAAGTTCCCATCTGCGGGTGCGTGTCTAAGAGCTAAATGACTGTCCCGTATTAATGCTCTCTGCTCCCCCATCTGCCTCTCTGCATTGCAGCTTTTCTGGTTCATCTGTCTCTGTCACCTTTATCAGATATGAAGTTCTTTAGAAACTGTTTTTGTGCTGGAAGTCATTGTATGCATTTAGTGATGCTAAAGGAGGTTTTTAACCCTTTGCAGTGCTGGGGGGTTTATTCTGTGCTACTCTCTGTAGTGTTCACTAGAGGGCAGTGGTGTGACCGGTGGTTCTTGTGATTGAGTGATTAATTTACTATGTCAGTGCTTATTTTTACCTACCGTGTTCACGTTTAAGTGTATATAGTGTATATTTATGTGCATAATACACTGTAAAAATTAAATTAAATTTACGGTAAAAAATGGCAGCTGTTCTATGTTTTATAGGATGCCAGTGTATATTTTACAACTGAAAACCGTATATTTCAATAATTGATATAATGCCAATATACCATCCTTTTTTACCTTAAATGTACATATAACCACAAAAGAAAGCCACATGATGAATCAGAGTTTATTGTAAACAACATGGTCAGTACTTGTATGGTGCAGTGTGTCATACAAAATACATGGCATTTATTTAGCGCTTTTTACAATGTCGATTGTTTCAAAGCAGCTTCACAGTGCCAGACTTGATTTGGCTGTACAGCCGCTCTGGAGGAAACTGTGATGTTATCCAACTCATTTCAATTATCAAATTTATTTGAATATTTTGTTGAAAATGTAGTGTTCCCAACTGAGCAAGCCAAGCCAAAGGCGATAATACACCATCAGGGTAACACACGGCACTAAAATAATGCAATAAACATATACTAAATAACATGAAATGTAACACAGAACACACTAATGGCCATTACTGATAACAAAAATAAGGAGAAATTAAATCTATACAAATATAATCATATGGGATGTGTAATGGTAAGGTAAGGTAACCTAAAGTTAACCAATAACATGTTTTCATATGCCTGAACAGGCACATATATGCTAAATACATCAAAAACACTAATTTACATAAGTCAAAGTACGTTAATTACATCAGGGGTGCCCACTCCTGTTCCTAGAGATCTACCTAGCTGCAGAGTTCTGATTAGGGATTGAACGACTTCAGCAATTATGTGACTTTAAAAACACACAACCTCAAAAAATGTGATGACGTCATTTATGAAAACACAAAAAACGGGAATTCTTTGCGACATGCCACTATTTGCAACTAGGCTAAAGTTTGTGAATAAACTTTGATGTTGGCTTGAGAAGTCTGAACCTTGAGCTGAGACTCGAAGTCGGGTCGCCTTGAGCACAGCGTATATGTCAGAACGCTGCCCACAATGCTATTGCTCCTACGTAATTGCGTATTTTATCTGTTACTTTGTCTATGGGTCTTTATATTACTGATTTATGATCGTTCTAAATAAGATACAGATAAAGTAGCATTAATCCTGTCTGTCTGTCCAGCACATTTACACTGCAGGTCTTGATGCACAATTCCGATTTGGTGACTACATCTGGTTTTGACGACCCGCTTACATCATCTTTTAAAAGCGACCCTTATCCGATATTTGCATTTACACTATACACTGGCAAAACAGCCCAAGATGTTAGAAAATGAAGTAAAACGGCGCGATATGCGATGGACGCAATCGATGCAGATAAAATGATTATTCAATGTTTTGCTTTCCGCACTATCTTTAAAGGTCAGCAAAACATTGCTCTCGTAAGGCGGAGAAAAAAGAGGAGAGCCCTTGTCATGTGATCGCAGTTTGTGTCAACCTGAGTTGACGTCATTCGCCTCCGTCTCTTTTTCAATGACATACGACTCACATTTCCTAGGGAATATCCGATTTGATCGCTTACTTGGCAGATGCAAATGCACGTATCCGAATCATATTGGATTTATTACCACATATGAGTGAGGCCTGAATCCGATCTGAGGATATTCGGAATTCATGCGTTTTTTTCCTGCTTACACGTTCACATGTCATATCCGATCTGTGTCACATGTGAGGGAAAAATCGGAATTGGGTCACTTGAACCATGCAGTGTAAATGGGGCCTAAGTCAGAACAGTCTGAAGGTCTTCTGCCTGTTGTCTTCTGTTGTCCTGCGGCCATGTTGTTTGTGTCAAAATCACATGATCAGCAACTAGTCAACATCAAGCTTAGTGTCATGGCATAGCTTTAAAGGGATAGTTCACCCAAAAATGAAAATTAGCCCATGATTTACTCACCCTCAATTCATCCTAGGTGTAAATCTGAGTTATATTAAAAATGTTCTGGCTAATCCAAGCATTATGATAGCAGTAATAGTTGCTCTGTTTTTGAAGTCCATAAAAAATGCATCTGTCCGTCAAATAACGTGCTCAACGCGGTGTTAATAAAGGCCTTCTGAAGCTAATCGATGCGTTTGTGTAAGAAAAATACCCATATTTAAAAATGTATTTCATTTTTTTCTATGGCTCTGCATCAGCCGTCCCCGTGCCATCACTTCCGGCGTCAAAATACATGCAAAATACCGGCGCGATCATAGATATATATATATATATATATATATATATATATATATATATATATATATATATATATATATATACATAGATTCCTCATTAGTGCCTGCGCGGATAGGTCAAATGAGGCATCTACGTATATATATCTTTGATCGCACCAGTATTTTGACCTTATTCGCCGGAAGTTATGGCGCTGGGAATACTAGATGACATTCGTCTGATAAAGAGGTAAAAAAATTACATAAATACTGTTCAGTTTCTCGCAGAAACCGATCGTTTCGTGTCTTAAGACATCAATGTGTCGCCACGAGCCGCATGGTTTAATAAGGATTCGTATGTCTATGTGTTTTACTCTTATTGCTCTCATACTCTAAAATATCCCCATTGACATGCATTATACGACTATCACACTGCATCGGTTGGAGTTAAAAATCTTCATTTGTGTTCTAGTGAAGAAACAAAGACACCTACAACTTGGATGCCCTGGGAGTAAACAGATAAACATAAAACAAAAAGTTTTTGGGTGAACTATCCCTTTAATGTCGACTAGTCTGTGCAACCCCTAGTTCAGATCTAACCCTGATCCAACATACCTTTCTGTAATTATCAAGTGCACCTGAAGATCTCAATGCTGCCTTTATGTGCTATCAGAAATTTCCTACTTAAGTTGTGATTTATGAGCTTGTCGCATTCAAGAGCTTTGTTGTCGAAAATAACAGGAATCATGGAGGACACCAGGGGCCTGTACCATGAAGCAGTTTCGCTTAGCCAGGTAAGTTTCAGTTTAGATTAAGCCAATCCTGGGTTTTAGGTACCATGAAAGTGGCTTGGCTTTTAGCTGTGTTCATTGTCATACTAACTTAAGCTTCACAGCTAACCTGCTCCGGTGCAGGTTATGTTCTGGATACGAGATCTCAAACTCAATTTGGACCAATCAGCTGTGAGCAAAGTGAATTGTCTGATGCAACAAAGTCACTACCCAGTTTCTCAAAAGTCACTATATGATAAAAAAATATATTGTCTGGCTTTAACCTTAATCGATTACACACAAGCAATTTTAGTTTATAAATGATTAAGCATTTAGTTTGAATTAATATTTACAGATAATATGTAATAAGCTGTAAAAATGTGACTGCTGATGTCACTATCATGTGCACGCACTCCACAAACTCAGGATCAAAGTCTGAGTTGACAGAGAAAGCTGATGATTAGCATCATGATCCCAACAAAGCCGGATTGGATTGGTTTGTTTTTGTCAACTCGAAACTAATCCTGTAACCCTGAGTTTGTTCAGCTACCATCATGGTACAGGCCCCAGGTTTATTCTTGCCTATGTATTGCTAAATCTTATTAAAGCCGCAATTATATTTAGCATCCCCGGGTATCTTGGGTATCAAAATGATGCCCGAGCTTCCCAGTGGTGTACGACTTGAGAGGTAACTCGGAAATTTGTATTTACAATAATTCTGATTGCATAATTAGCTGGTTCATTTGTGTTTGATCAAGGTGGGAGCTGAACTTTGCAGGAAGGTAGATCTCTAGGGACAGATTTAGGCACACCTAGGTTACATGAATATTCAGAACTAACCGATTCACCAGAATAAACCAAACTTTCCACTGCTAAACAAGAGAGGACCGTTTGGAAAAGGGGTGCCCAATCTCGGTTCTGGGGGGCCACTGTCCTGAAGAGTTTAGCTCCAACTTGCCTCAAACACACCTGCCTGGAGGTTTCTAGTATGCCTAAGACCTTGATTAGCTGATTCGGGTGTGTTTAATTGGGGTTGGAGCTAAACTTTGCAGGACAGTGGCCTTCCAGGAGCAGGATTGAACACCCCTGGTTTAGGATGAACCATTTGACTAGAATAAATCAAAATTTCCAACGCTATTTGTAAGAGGGACAGGACTGTTTATGATGAACTGATTCACTGGATTGAATCTTTCTATTGCTGTGGAGAGCCATTTAGGTCAGTGCGTTTGATTATCCCCTAGCTGTCGTAATGGTGTTTGTTTGTGCTACATCGCAAATCTTTGAGAGTAGTAGCTAATTACTGGAAAAGCTTCTTTTGAAAGCATCCGCACTACTGAAAAATGTGCTTAAGATAATAGTGTCACTACTTTTTTTTTTTTTTTTGCCCCTCAGCACATATATAATTTTGAACAAATCTTTTCGGCAATGAGAAATCGTTTATTAAGCATTACGGTGATAACCTTTTCTTTCAATTATGCCGGGATCAAAGGTTGCAACCTCGCGTGGTTATTTTTGCCTCTGGTTTTCTTTTATTTTCAAATTGATTCAAGAAGAAAAGGTGGTCCGAGCAACTAACATGAAATCAATGAGAGACTGATGTGGTATTAACGCAGGCCGTTTTCGCCTCTGCTCCCGTGGTGTGGAGCAGCTAAACAGCTTAAAGCCAGCTGGAGCTCGACAGGCCAGAAATGTGACATTTTGAAATGTGCTCCAAGTACCTGCAGACATCCAGTGTTTTATTTAAAATCAATGTTTAGCCTGGAACAGCCTGCTTAAGAGTTTTGACTGTTATGTGGCAATTTGTTTTCTTTATGTTTCCATCTCTCTCGTTCGGAAACTCTTGCATTTTCTGTCAGGTTGTTGGAAGTTTAAAAATTGCATTGTTGTTGCGTTAGACATTTGTCCTAAAAAGTCATGTTGTTGTGCAGAAACATTTACTATGAACTTCCTAATCCTTCCATCAAAGGATTTTGAAAATAATATATATATTTATTGGTTTCCACAAAAATATTAAGCAGCAAAACTGTTGATAATAGTTAAGATAACATTGATCATAAGAAATGACCACCATATCAGCATTAGATATGAGTAATGATGCTGTAAATTCAGCTTTGCCGTCACAGGAATAAATTACATTTTAAAATGTATTAAAAAAGAAAACCATAAATATAAATTGTAATATTATTTCAGAATATTAAGGTTTTACTGTGTTTTTAAATGAATCTAAATCCAGCAGTTATTATTATCGAAGTAAGAAAAAATAAGAAAATATAAGCTTAATCATAATTTTATGATACTATATATTTAATCCAAATTTTACGATACTATAATATTAGGGGTACATTGTGAACATGACACATGTCAAATTCTTAATTTTATTTACATGCTTTTGTAAATGATTTATAGAATTATATTATCTTGAATTATATCTTATATCTTGTATATGTATATATATGTATGTGTATATATGTATATATGTGTATATATATAAATATGTATGTGTGTGTATATATATGTATATATGTGTGTGTGTGTGTGTGTGTGTGTGTGTGTGTGTGTGTATATATACATACATATTTATATATATATATATATATATATATATAAAAAATAATAATAATAAAATATATATATATATATTATTGTTATTATTATTATTGAAAACATTTAATTATCTGTATATTATCTAAAAAGAAAATTAGGACTTTTTCTAAAGTCAATTTAACTGAAATATCACATAGAAAAAAATTAACTAGTGATGTCAATGTCATGGGTTTGATTCTCAAGTACACACAGGCAGATAAATGTATACCTTGAATGCACTTTGGATTAAGTTGTTTTGGATAAACCATCTGCCACATGTGCAAATGTGATGTCAAACCTTTCAGTTTCATCAGCAAGAATGACCTGTCAAACATATTAGATAAATAAATAAATAAAACTCTCCCCTTTCCTACTTGGTTTTGAATCAAAACGGTTGATTTAATGCCCATTCATTCAGTGTAAATCAAATGAGTGTGTGACAGACGATGAAAACAGTTCACTGGGTTTAAGTTTTGTTAACCAAGTATACTTGGCCCTGTGGGCATGTTAAAATTCATGACTTCTGATTTTTATTCATAAGGCCCAACCTTGATGAAGCTGTCAGGGCTGGAAGACACACGAGGGGTCAGACGTGCGTTTTCAAACACGCATGACCTCACGCTGATGAGCCTAATTCACACATCCTCAAGGCCTTTCCCCTGAGCCCACCAATCACAATAGCCTCCCACTTGACCTACGACCCTCCACGGGGGTCTCCCATTGGCTGCGTAGTGAAAGGAAAGCGGGAGACATCCCTGCCGCTCATCTCCATCACAATGGCAGCATATGTTTGTGGGCATTTGAGCGCATGGATCTGGCAGAGTCCATATTAGACTGACGACAGAGACCAGGTGCCTGAACCCCACACACTCGGAGACGAAAGGGAAAGTCAACACTGTTAGTAACACTTCTCTGATTTATAACACGCCCTCCCAAGCCGGTCCACTGGAGCTAGTCTATCCATTTAGCACACAGAAAGAGTTTTGCGTATGCTTGTTTAGTGGGCAGGCTGTTGTAAACTTTGATGGGATCATATGCACTTTGGCATTGTGTTCTGTGGAGTTGTAGATGTTGATTGATTATGGACTCTGAGATAGTTATATCATGAGTGTGCCTGGGTTACAGGATTTCACTCGGTGCCCTGTGCAAACAGCTTACTGCTGATTAAACATTGATTTTCCTCGGCACCCTCTCACCCTGATAAATAGAGCATTAAAAGGTCTCCACAAATAATAACATTGTGGAATAATACTATTTGTTATATCTGGGGAACCACAATGCAATGAGTAATATCTTGGATTATTACATTTTGATCATCTTGCATGGCACAAGTGAAGGTTATCATCACCTACAGTCCGCAGGCATATCCTTAACCATATTTAAATGAGAATAATGACCCTCAAATGTTTTTTTGCAATATTTATGTATTTACTTTTTGAAGGTTTTCTAATGGAAGTGAGGTGAAGGAGAGCGAGGAGGAAGAGCGGGTGAAGTCGAGTTTAGCTTTCATAGCAGGTTCTTCCTCTATCATGGTAAGTGAGCTCCTCCTAATTACTATTCAATAAACTCCCGTTAAATTAACAGCTCAATAGGCAACAACATCTGCTGTATGTGGCAGGCCAGTGAGTCGTACATCTTCCCCAAGCCCTTCTTTTTTCCCTCTTTCCATTTTCACCGACAGACTGCTTTCTGTATCACTCTCATCTGCCATTTGATTTCTCTTACTCTCTTCCATTAGATTTGTAACATTGTGTATGTGTTTATGTGTATGTATTGAAATATATGGGACTGAATGCTTATCATTGTTTGCTTTTTGCTATTGTTCAAACGTTGGGGTCAGTAAAAAAAAAAAAAAAAAAAAAAAAAGTTATATATATATATATATATATATATATATATATTAGGGCTGTCAAAAGATTAATCACGATTAATCACATCCAAAATAAAAGTTTGTGTTTACATAATATATATGTGTGAACTGTGTATAATTATTATTTATATATAAAAACACACACAAGCATGTATATATTTAAGAAAAATGTATTATATTTTTATATAAAATATTTATATTTATATATAATATAAATTATATAAATGTATACAGTATATACATGCAAATATTTCTTAAATATATACATGAATATTTATATAAACATAATAATTATACAGAGTACACACAAATATATTATGTAAACACAAACTTTAATTTTGGATGTGATTAATCGTGATTCATCTTTTGACAGCCCTAATATATATATATATATATATATATATATATATATATATATATATATATATATATATATACATATATATGTATACACACACACTTTTATTTGACAAGGATGCATTACGTTGATCAAAAGTAACAGTAAACACATTTTCTATTATCACAAAATCTTTAAAAGCAATTTTTAAAAAATGCAGTTCTTTTGAACTTTCTATTCATCAGAGAATTCTGTGTATCCTGGTTTCCACAAAAATATTAAGCAGCACAAATACAAAGTTCTGTCATGAAACTAGATTGGGTCCGGGCAAAATTGAGCGGGCACTTTCACGCGCACGGGTGTCACTGTCAACATAAACCAAAACTGCAGCTACAACCTATCCACATACAAAACATGAGCAGCGGTTACAACAAACATTAGACACTTTATTTCCACTTTTCGAATATTTTCTTCATTTTTAATTGTAAATAAACGCCTTTCCGATCTGATATGTGATGGGAAAATTAAGTACAGCGAGTTCGGCAAAAGACGGATTCGAACCTCAGGTCGAATTGCGTCAACTTAGTGCCACGCACCTTACCCCTACACTATCACGATTGACAGATACCAATGGCGTGTTCCTGGCTTTACAGAATTACCCTGCGCTTGGAATTGAAAAGTCTTACCGTTACTTGCCGCCTGATGGATAAGTTCTCTCCCGCGTTAATGCAAGTTTTTAAAAGTCCTTTTTATAGAATTTTGCATCGCTACTGTTTATCACACAACAGCAAATTATTGAGGCTTAGTGAATAGGTAAACACACTTCATGAACTCACAGGCGCGACATGCATGAGACAGCCTGAGACACCTAATTGTCAATCAAACTCATCAAGCATTATGCAAAAACCATAGACTGTAAAAAAAAAACACATTTTATTTCAATATTTGAGATGTTATAATAATTTTGTAATTACGTTAAAATAATTTAAACAACTGTTATTTAACAAATATTATTATATTTGTATAATAAACTGGGGGGGCCTAGTCATCATAGTGGGCGGGCCTGTGGCTGGCTACGCCCCTGCTATAATGTACAGCAGCAGCATGTCTTACTTGCTCTCATCAGCGTGTCGTGTGTGTGTGTATCGTAAGAAGCAAGTCCTATACAGCAATAACCAAAAGCAGCAGCATAGCAGATCTATTCCACCCACATATCAACATTGTCAACCATTACCATACCAACCACTCTGAGAGTTGTCAGGACAGAACCGTTTTCAACATTAATAAGCATTAAACATGAAATCAGCATATTAGAATGATTTCTGAAGGATCGTGTGACTGAAGACTTGAACAGTTTTACAATTGTAATAATGTTTCACAATATTACTAATTTTTCTCTATATTTTAACAAAAATAAATGCAGCCTTGGTGAGCATAAGAGACTTTTTATTAAAAGACCAACAAAACTTAAATAATAATGTTAAAATAAATATATTTTTTATATCAATGTACAGCACATTTTTATGAAATAAGTGTAAAATAAATATTGAGGGTTCTGAGTATTTAAATGTAATTTGAATTGACAAGTTCAACTTTAAGAAATCACTGACGCAAGTCACTTAAAAGGTCAATTCTATCAGTTTGTGTGTTCCTATGACCTTGACATTGCAAGTGTAAGCCTCTTTAAAATAGGTCTACAACAAAATGTTGTATTGGAATTATTCATGCAAAATGTAATGTCAATATCTACTTACACTTAGGTTTCGGTTTTCCATTTTACTTTTGCACTATATAAGTTATTTGTGTGATGAAGAGAAATTTATTTATTTGTTTAATTTACTGATTTGTGTTAATGGTAGTAATTGTTTTAGCAATTATTTATATTAATATGCACGTATTTATTTATAATTAATACATATTTACCTGAAAACTACAGTTTTTTTTTTTTACCAGCAGTACATTTTTATATTTAGCAACAACTTAATATTCAGCAATATATTATTGACTTGGCTGCACTTACACTATTGGATGAAAACAGAGCTGAGCTGGATGGATGATGACATCACTATTTTCGGCAGAGCTTCTTTATTGCTGAATTGAACTAATTTCATAATTGATTTAACTTTACACAGTTGTTGAACCGAACTGAATCAACGCTGAACCGTGCTTTTTTAGAGCTGCTTTTCTGCGGAATTATGTTTGCATCATTAAACATTGGTTTCCTTTTTATCCTGTAAATCTATTTTGAAACTATCTGTATTGTATGTATTGAAACTATCTGGGTTTTTTTTTTTTTTTTTTTTTTTTTTTTTTTTTTTTTTGTACTTTAAAGAAGAACAGCGCTTTCCCAGTCTGTCATCTGAGAGCAAAGGCTGTCCGGCTGTCTGTCAGTGAAAGATGAGTTGCTCGGTTCACACATTCTCCGCTTTGCTGTCACAAAGGGCCAGGCAGCTGCCGGACCCATCCAGGAGCATCACTCACCACTAATGAACATATCAGTCCAGTCCAAGCACCCTCCCAGACGCTCCTCACACAGCCATGAAGAAGAGGGGTGAGGAAAGGCTAACCAAGTTAGCTGCTCTCAGGCGGCTTGGATAGAGAAGACAGATTGAGGATGATGCAAATGGCTTGGTTTTTTTGTGTGTGTGTGTGTGTTTTGTGCGCACGTGTGTGTGTGGGAGTGAAAATGATCAGTGTGCTTTGAAATGGCAAGCCGCACAGTAAGGCCGGGCCCCAGTGCTCATTTCTCATCTTTCTCTCACCTGTTCCACACTGCAGAGCTCTCAGCATTGATCCAGACACACCCGGCTCCTCGCCATCCATCATAAGACCAACACTCCCCTCACGCTGCTCAAGGTCCACGCGTCCTCCTTTCCGCTTTTAGCCACTCAGGTAAAGATATTCATCAGGCCTCTTATCCTCCTATCCCTTCTTCTCCCTACAGTAGTCTCTCTCTCATGGAGAATGCAACTCACAGCCATATTAATGCAACGCAGAAGCCACTGGGAGGATAACAAGACCCTGTAATACCTGTGAGTGAGAAAGAGAAAGGGGAAATAAAGGGAGAGTGTGTGTGTGTGTGTGTGAGATCTGCAGACACACTGACATAAAGAGGTCATCTCATAAATCTTTAGTAGATAGGGTGATCCTGTTTGAGTGAGCTGTGAATGGGGCCTTAAAGCCGAAGTCACCAGGGTCAACGGATCAGGAGAAAGAAAAATAGAGAGAGAGGGATCCGTAGACATCGCTGTGTACTTTATCTCTACTTCGGCTATAGTTATATCGCTCCTGCAGGTCATCCCTTGTGGTTAAATCAGGAAAGAAACTTGTTTTAATTAATCCTGTGAAAAGGCCAGGGCTAATTATAACAAGTGAAGGATGGCTTTCTCTTTCTCCTCTCTCTCTCTCTCTCTCTCTCTCTGTGCTGCACATCAGTCTCTCTGCACTCTCCTCTTCACCTGTGATTGATAGAGGACTCACTCCCAGAGCTTACAGATTTCCCATGCCTCCAGAATCATGTTGTTGTTTTTAGAGCTGGTGTATTTTTGTGCTGTTTTGTGCCTACTTACAGACAAAGTGTAAACTAAAGGCTGGAATGCACTAACTTTTTGTCCAGATTTTTGCTCCGAGGTGCCAAATGGCAGTCGCAGTTGACAAATGTATTGTATGATAGACACTGACTAAGATTTTCAGCCATTACTCCAGTCTTCAGTGATGCGTGCCCTATCAGAAATCCTTCTAATATGTAGATTTGGTGCTCAAGAAACATTTATTTCTGTTACGTATTATTAAAAATGAAAACAGTTGTTCTGCTTAATACTTTAGTGGAAACGGGGATACATTTTTTTCAGGATTGTTAGAAAGTTCAAAGGAGCGGGACATCTTTTGTAACATTTATAAATATCCTATCTGTCACTTTTGATCGATTTAATGTGCCCTTGCTGAATAAAAATTTATTTATTTAAAGAAAAATCATAGCGCATAATCATATGTCTTAAAATAGTCTATTTTCTATAGCATAACTTTATTCATAGTTTTCTAGGATGAGGGCAGTGGCGGATGTTAACGACAAAATATGGAAAGTTCCTTCACATTATTCCTACCCTTTTGATTTTCTAATTCAAAAATGTTTGCATTTAACGTTGTTTGTCCCTGTCCATGGCCCTATTAGAACTAATGGTGCCCTATTAGAACCCACTAATCTACAAGAACTCACAAATCTTTCCCTTGCTTTACTTTTGAGTACTTTTGAGCTTTTATTGAATAAAATCTGTATAGTTATTTTACTACAGGGTTGTCAGTTGGGTGCCACAGATTAAACCATAATGAGTTAAGCAGCCCAAAGGATAAGAGCTTCTGTTGTGCTCAACTCACGTTTGTTGTGTTTGTGTTTGTGTTCATTTACTTTTGGCAATGCTGTTGGTAACGCAGGTGAAGCATGACATGTTCATTTGGATGGAAAAAAAAGAAAAAAGAAGAAGAATTCACAGCTGGGGAAGAATATTTCTGTCCTGTTGTCAGCAGGCATTCGTTAATAGGGCCACATTTACTCTCTTTGCTTATGGAAGTGTTAACTGCACACCCAAATTAGCTCTGATGAGCAGACGCAGCCTAATGTGACCGATAGATCTCTGTCGATTCTGTAATAAAGAGTATACAATTATTTAGTATGATTACAAACTAAGATAAAATGATGAGCGAGTTATCACATTGAATTGTCAGTTGAATTTGAATATCAGTTGTTCTTCATTTGATAATGGGAAATCAAAATATACTATATTAGAAACATTAAAAAAAAAAATCATGCATTCTGACTTATTTACACTGTTAAAGAGTTTGATTCTCATGCTAAACATGGCCAAAATAAAATAATTGTTGGACGTATGATGGAGTATTTCTGTGCCAAATACACTCTTGAGGATTCTAACAAGTTTCGGAAGTTTTTTTTTTTTTCAAATGTGGCCCTGTATGACATCATAAAGGGCGGAATTCCTTGTATGGGCACTTCTCCCGGGATATGCGCCTGCACACATCAACCAGAGCAAGGGCATGTCCATCAACGAGCTTCATTTGGGTTACTGAAGCCGTCGGCAGCGCTGTCATTTTGTTTTTAGACCACGAAATCAACAATGTCACTAAAGAAGTGTGTTTTTGGTTGTGAGGGAAATCTCCGGCAGTGAGTGAAACTGCATCAAATGTCTGTTTTGCTGGCAATCGGCGCCTAAGTGCATATAATGTAAACAACACGAACTTGTAGTGAATCGAAAGTTATCCAGGGATAATGCCACGATGTAGTGTGTGTGCACGTGCGTGCGCTCTTTAGCTCCGCCCACTGCACGCCTCCACGAGCTCGGCTGTTTTCGGATAGAATCGTTACGGTGTATCTGTCTTTTATAAAAATGATAAAACCAAAAACATATCTCTTCAGAGATATGAAGGATGCAATACTACGGTATAGGTACTCATGAGATAGAAAAGGGTGTTATGTACCCTTTAAGTTATTTGAGATAGTGGAATATTTGTGCTCTTGACTTGAGTACGAATACTAATGCGTATGATTTACCACACGTCCACGTACCACATGTCAGATTGCGCTTACACATGTTGCTGTTATGGCAATCCACATAGCATTTTGATGCTCTTACTGTACATCTGAATTATTTACATACAGTGAGTCAATGTGTGGTGGATGTCTTTAATAAGGCCATCAGGGGCAGAGGGATGGGTCATCGTTCTCTCCTATCTGCCGCAGGAGGCTCTCAATGCTGTTCAGTGGCAGAGGCTGGGCTTGTGCCATGGCAGCTTTCCTCAGGTGCTGACCTGACACACTTTGTACTCCCAATATCTTTTTTCCGACAGGGATCTATTTCTCATGTCTGCCATGGAACTTCTCCAGGCTGTGGCATTAGAAAGGAGTCTGTCAGAAAGTGAGAGGCGATAAGTGTGCTGTGTCTGACTATGAGCTACTTGTTATCTATGTCCCCTCTCCCCTCTTTTCTCTACAGGACTATCAGCTAGATGCTTGATGGGTGTCTGTGCTTGCCTCTTATTCCAAACAAGTGCCAACTGTATTGGCAGGATATTTATGATCGACATCTGGATGAAAACCAGGTTTTCATACATTTTTTAAAATTGTATTCAAGTCTCATTTACTATGCTGTTACGGTTTATAGAATCACAAATACATGGAATTCCAAAGACAAAGCATGTTTTGTTTTCTTTTTAATAATTTTGAATCAGAAATGGCTAAAAAACAACGTGAAGCATATTTTACAATTCTTCATATAATTTTTATATACACTTTATTTGTTTTTGCGAATTGGTGGCAAATTTGTATGAATTTGTACGATCTGCTTACGCCCCACTGATGTTTTTTATATGAATAAATACATTGGAATTCATACAAAATTTTCAACGACAATAAAAAAATAAATAACTGAAATTTGTTACATTCTCTCATGACATTGATGAGACCGTTTTGAACTTGAAAAACCGAATCAACTATATTCATTAATACAAATTAATTCACATAAATATAGCACATGTATGTGTATGTGTGTGTATATATATATATATATGGTCCACTTTTGTGATGCTTTATTAAGCTCTAGTCCTCATTTATTTTGATTGCATAGAAAAGAATGACCAGTACATTCTTCAATGTTGGGTTTCATATCCCGCGTTCAACCTCCCCATCCACCCCCACTCCCCAAAAATGGTAACACTGTCTGATCGGACCTCATAAGAAGGTACATGGTGTCCTGATGAGATTTCATCATGGCTTTTGAGACTCCTTCAGTCCCATCCTTCAGTCACGTCCCCACTCATTAAGATCTATTAACTTCTGGTGTCGTCTTTGATCTTCTATTTATAGCTATATCCATCCACCTATTTTTGTGCACATTTTGGGATATTGCATGAAAAACTGTATTGAAACGAAAAGATGTGTGTAAATTCTAAAAATGCGCAAAAAACGTATGCGCTCATTTGAGACAGATACACGTTTTGTTCGATAAGAAGACATGCGCATAAACTACAATTGTGGATGTGATGTGATTGGATAACTGGCTAACCAGCAGACCAATTTCTTTGCACATCATCTCAAATGTTGGTTTGATCATTCTGAAATGAGTCATCAGAATGAGTTAGTATAATGACCTACCAGAAGTGTCTCAAAAGATTGCGTTCACAAACACCAGGCATCCGAACGCAAGATAACAAGAAAGCCTTTATTGCGTTTCGTTGGCGCTCTGAGACTCCAATTTACACAAGTTAAATTCGCAACTTTGGATGGAAACATAGCTGTTGTCTTGCATGTATTAAAGTAGGCATTCCAAAGATCTTAAGTGGATCATTCATTCAGAGAGTTATTTGTGACATAGATGTTATGTCTGAAGTCGGTAAACATATTGTTTCTACTTGAAGTGAAAAGTTTCCCCCTTTTTTGTTCTTAACCTTTAAGTAATGATGAGTCCTTTTAAGCATGGCTCTGCACTTAATCCTCCCTCATTTTCTCTTAACAGTCAGCCCAGCCCTGCAATTAGACTGAAATGTCACCAGACTCAGTGCATTCATGCCTCACTCCCACTCTCGATACCCTCCACACACCACACCCCTAACAGTTACTCCGCTTTTAGCGGAAGCATGCATCCTCCTTCCAAACGGACCTCACGCAGGCCTTGACTCTGCATTTGTTTTTCTGCAAGCCATCAGCTCTGGTGTCACCCAGGTCCTGTGCCAGCTCCACATCTATTACTCCCATAATTGATGTAGAGGCCTGTGTGCTGTGCTGCCGCCTGCAGATTAACCAGCCAGAATTATTTTCACTGCAGCCATTGCAACACATAGAGCATCTCAGTCTAGTGTTACATTACTCTGTACTAACCCCAGAGGGCATGGGGAAAAAAACAGGGGGCATCCATGGTGTTTGGAGCATGATATGGACTTCAGCCAAAAAACAGTGCAGTATTTAGGGCTGTCCTGAGGAGCCTGCTTTCACATTCATTCGTGTTCAAATGCAGATATAGATAATAAGCATGGTTATGATTTTCTGATTTCTGTTCAGGGATGTTTCGTCTTTCCAACAGTGCATTGCTCTCAAATTGCACCATTGAGAAGTGAAAAACATCACAAAAAAAGTTTATAGACAGGAATTAGGAGTGATTATCTCTTCAGAGAAATATCTTCATCACATTAGACTGACCTTGTGTATATGTTTTTTTGTTTTGTTTTGTTGTTGTTGTTTTTTTTTTGAAGGAAGGAAGGAAGGTAATTTGCATTAAGATGACAGGACATTTGGCGCCAGTGCTGTGCTTGCCAAATGTTAATCCACCTTTGTTAGGCAGCAATCCAAGCTACTGTTGATAATAATAGATACAGGGCCTGGTTAGCGTGATTCATGCTCATGCCTCATCTTTCCACACATTATGAAACTATATCATTGATCTCATGAATGGAGATGTATTTCTCTTATTCCAAGACTGTCACACTAAATATGTTTGGTCTCAGGGCCTCTTTGTTCATATCAAAATAGTTTTTAACCACACCGCAAACAAAATGTATGAATAAAGTTGTGAATAATAAGACAAATAATGTGAAAAACTAAATCAACCAGAACTATAGACTGTAATGTTTTGCGACTTTAAAAATGTGCTTTACTGCCCCCATAAAGATATTTGTATTGGAATGCATTATTTTCCTCAGCATGGACCATGTGCCAACCATGTAAACCATGAAAGTTGTGATGAGCCTGAAACTTAGTGAAAGGACAGTAAGTCATTTTTGTATTATTTTACATTATTATATTATTTTATGCTATTTTCAGTAGTTCAGTCCACATGAACATGTAGTAAACAATCAATCTCAGGGGACAGGCCAGTCTTTTTGGGGGAAAAAATAAATAAATAAATCTTTCAAATGTATTTACATCCGTGGATAATTATAGTATAATTTCAAATGAAATACAATTTTTCAGTGATATTATCCTACTAAGGTTGCAAGCGATGGATTAATAATAAACAAAAGATGAAAAATAATGTTCGTTCCTTTTTAATTTAAACTGTCGAATTTTTAATTAAACGTTTTGCCTGCTGAAGGCATTTGATTCTGCAATAATAATAATTATTATTATTATTATTATTATTTTTTAAATATCATTATTATTATTATTATCTGAGTAGCATATGTAGGCGATTGGTAGTTCCACCATGCACATAACACCAAACGATTTAAGTTGTCTGCCGAGTTAAAACGGTTAGTCAATTTTATGTAGGAAAATTGATACATTTCGGAGGGAACAGAATAAAATATTGGTCAAATAAAACATTTCTCTCGTGGAAAGTGAAAAATGACCTCTCAGTTTAGACAGTATCAACATTATATATCCATCTTACCAGATGTGTGGGCAGATAATTTACAATCCCCAGAAAGGTCATGTTAATAAAAGTTAGTGAAAAGATACGATATTGCCTGTGAAATCGGAGCTCTCAGGGTCGGAAGCAAAGAATAAATTATGAAATAAAACTGCCCAGACAGACGTTCACTGGAGTAAAACTGGAGTCATGTAGAATATAGCCAACGCATGTAGACAATGGAAAATTAATGATAAATATTTTCGGTCAGTCTTTCAGGCATGGACAATCCCGTTCAAGTTGCACGTGCTAACTGTGCAGGAATCTTTTGAGGTACTGAATTGAAAAAAACATAAGTTGTGCACAATAACAAATAAACGGCTTCATTTCGATATTTGTTCAGGGTGATAAAATCGAATATTTTATTTGTTGTAATTGCTCGATCAAACCATGTATTATTATGAACTGTCATTTAAAAATAAGTAGTAAGCTATGCGCTGAATTTTTGCATTGTAAATGGCGAAATTTTGTAGGCTACGCGCATGAATTCAGTAGTGGTATCTTCCGTGGCATTTCATTGCGTCATCTGCTTACGCAGGCATTCTGCTCACTGTAGGCGACACTAAATGATCATGTCACGCAGGCGTAAACACCTGCTTCTGTATCCATTTGTGTGTGTTTTGACTTTCATTTTCAGTGGACTATTCATTTGTTTGAGCAATGCATGCTCAGGTGCTGTTTTTGTTGTTTTTCCTAGTAGCTTATTTGAACTGTTATAAACTGTTGTTATGATTAATGTTTTTGCCGAATTACGCGCTGCAAGAATAAATAGCATAATTAACGATTAATAGGCTATTATGCAAATTATATCAATATTAATTATTATTGTTAAACATTGATACAAATGAATAGCCTATTTTCATTTACTTTAAGAACATTTAAACAAATGACTAACAAAGCAGCAAAAAATGAAAACTTTCTGTAGTGGAGCTATAGGCTACTAACCAACCAAACGCACGGTTTTCTCATGCTGTAGATCAGCCTTTATCCGCCATTCGCGGCTGTTATCCGATGTCCCTCGTGGTGAGCTTCAGCCTGATTCTGCCAATTTAACCGAGGCCTCGTTACGCTAAAGTAGGCTACACGACGGAACAATGCAAAAACAATAATTAGTCGCTTTAATCAATGCACTAATTATCTGAAATGAATATGCGCCAAAATATCAGTCGGCTGTAGCCTAATGAATTGTATTTATTATAATTAAGTTAAAATTTGCTATTTTACATGGTTTTAGTTTTATTTCTTTGCAGCTGTAAGTTTCCCCCCGTTCCACGTAAACCGACGAAAAATATATCCCATAATGCCAAAAAAATACCGGGGATTGAACAGCAGTCGATTTTTAGAGATGAAATATCTTACTGCTGATGTGAGCTGGCCCTTTGAGCTTGAATTATGGCAAAGAAGATTTGGTGCAGCTGAAGGGGACGATCTCTCTCTCTCTCTCTCTCTCTCTCTCTCTCTCTCTCTCTCTCTCTCTCTCTCTCTCTCTCTCTCTCTCTCTCTCTCTCTCTCTCTCTCTCTCACACCACACACACACTTATTTTGTAAGTATTATAAGCCGTGATATACTAGCTACCTGACTCTAAAATACATTTCGTAAACAAACTATATAGAGAATATACATTTTTAAAGCGCACTTTTTTTGTTTAAAAAATGTATTTATTTACTGCAAGCATCGATAGCTTCCTGAATGCATTTTTTTCTGCTATTTAGGCTAATTCTGCTTTAAATATTTTACCAAAAATGCAAATGGGCTATATTACAATCAAGTGGTACAAATGTAAATAAGAACGAAGAGAATATCGACAAATCATTAATTTGTAGTAAAGAGTGGAAGCGTTAAGTGTAATCCGGCTGAGCTCCTCCTCCCGGCCATGCCCTCTAATTAACGGGGCTCCTTTCCTGCTAAAGTCTGCATCGGACTGCAACATAGTCAAAGAGCAAGAGGGAGAGAGAAAGAAAGAGAGAGAGAGAGAGAGGGAGAGAGAGAGAAAGTGCCACTGGATGTAATTGATTGTCTTGCTATCAAGAATAACTTGTTAGTAATAGTCAATTCTGGCTGCTTTTGAGGCTGACTGTTTCCACTGAAGCATCAGAGGTTGTCAGGCTGCTTCTCACTGAAGCTCAACCGTTATCCTGGAGCTGGGGACAGCAGACGTGGCTTTTTAAAGAAAGACTGAAAGTTCTCCAACCCTGCGGCAAAAGCAACAACATGCTGCTGATCGGCTACATTTAATTCCACGGATTTGGGGATATCTTCTCATTCAAGTTGCTCTCAATAGTTTTTATAAACTGAGCTGTTGCGAGTTCGAAAAAAAAAAAAACGAGCATATTTTTAAACAAGCTAAAAAGACAAATAATGACCTCCAAAGAAGACGCAAAATGCGCCTCGGTTGAGGATCGAAGGCGCAGTCCGTTGGACCATCTTCCTCCCCCTGCTAACTCAAACAAGCCTCTCACTCCGTTCAGCATAGAGGATATTTTAAACAAACCATCAGTCAAGCGAAGTTACACGATTTGCGGCACGGCGCACCTGCTCTCGTCCGGTGAGAAGCACCCATCCACGGGCCATCCCCTCTCCAACCGCGCGCTGCTCACCCAGACATCTCCACTGTGCGCCCTGGAGGAACTCGCCAGCAAAACCTTCAAGGGACTGGAAGTCAGTGTTCTACAAGCGGCAGAAGGTAAACAAAAGGCCCGCTGTGTGTGCAAAAATGTGTTCACGCTGTCAGATTGGGATATGTTTTTAGGGACACACTATTCCTAAAGTCAATCGCTCAAAAATATTTTCAACAGCTGAAGTGAAACTATAGTATTTTTTACGTTTTATTTTTTTAAACGCTTGTTTTTGGTTAAAAAGATTATCGAATGCATTAGTTAAAAAAAACCCTAAACGAAGCACAAAAGTGTGAGATTAATTCTGGGTGCATGGTTAAATTATATATACGTGCAATTAAAATATATATAAAAACGGCTAAAATATGTGTGCACGTGCAATTACAAATAGGATTTAATTATCCATATTTTCAGGCCTATTTGTCAATTGAAGCTAAACCAATAAAAACTATTTTTAGAAATGATAGTAGCTTATTATTATTTATATCAATACTAAATATTTTGCAGGCCTGCATTTGCTTCCACTCATTCAAGAGAAGTAGCAGGCTCTGAATGCATTTTAATGTCGCTGCATTATTTTTTTGTTTTGTTCGGTTTAGGAAGAGACGGCATGACACTCTTCGGTCAGAGGAATACCCCCAAAAAGCGGAGAAAGTCGAGAACAGCCTTTACCAATCACCAAATCTACGAATTGGAGAAACGATTTCTGTATCAGAAATATCTCTCTCCTGCTGATCGGGATCAGATCGCTCAGCAGCTCGGGCTCACGAATGCTCAAGTCATCACCTGGTTCCAGAACCGTCGAGCCAAACTCAAAAGGGACCTGGAGGAGATGAAAGCGGACGTGGAGTCGGCCAAAGCAGTAGGCAATGTACCATTAGAGAAAATAGCCAAACTAGCAGACCTAGAGAAATGCGTCAATGGCACTCTCGGAGAATCAATGACCAAGTCTCCATCGCGATTTAATCACGAGCACGAAGACACCAACAAACTCCACATGTCACCATCATCGCCATTTACAGACCACACAACGAGCAAAGAGTGTTCAGAGGATGAAGACGAGGAAATAGATGTCGATGACTGATTTTCATTGAACAGCTTCGGTATTATTTACCTTTTTTTTCCCTGAGATGGTCCTCAAAATCCATAGAGTTGAAAGTGCCATTAATGCACCAAATGTATTTAATGACTTGTATTAAAAGCAAATATAAAAAAAGGAAAAAACAAAATCAAAGCAAGCATGGGACAGTTTCTTCAGATCTATTTATGCAGTGGCAGTATCGTAATCATTTAGCCTATTCGTTTAAACAGCTGAAGAGCAATAAGTACATTGATAGTATTTCAGACACACACACACACTTATAGCACGATTCACCCCGCAGAATTTTTTTTACCCGGTTCTGACCATTTGAATGCATGTCTGATTTTGTTTCACGAAACTATTTTAGTTGAAACGACTGCAGATCTTATATAGATATCTCAAAATATTCCGAAAAGGAATTGACACGCGCAGCCCCCCTGCGTGTCTCTGTTATGCTGTTTGGCCTATGACTAAATCGTTTGATAAAAGAGTGTATTATAGAACATTTCCTACAAAAGCTATCACAGGAAAAAAAATCGACTTCTCTGATTAAATCTGGATTGTCACATTTTAATATATTTCTTATGGTTTGTATGCCTGTAAGTGCCTTTTAAGCCAGGAAACCATTTAAACCAAGTGTACAAAGTGTAATGTATTTAAAATGAAATAAAAATGTCTTTCTCTAAATTTTTGACGTTAGTCTGATAGTCTTATTTATCTTTTTCGAAATAAGCAATCACGTTAATATAAACAAAGCTTGTGTACATTTGAAGTGTTTTTTGTTGTTGTTTATCTTTGTAGCCTACTTTTATTTCCTGCACCAACACGCTTTAAAATGAATTGAATGTGTTTTAGATTTGACATTTTACGCTTTTGATTTTCAAAATGGCATAACATGTTTTCCTGTCCCCACGATGTGTTTCAATATCCACAATGGATGTGTGTGAGAAACAGAAATCTGGATTGATGAATGCGCGCATAAAGGATGCCCCAAAACGCAGGGTTTTTGGCCCGTTTCTCTGCGGTTGAAAGACGCTATTTCCCTGCAAAGTGAAGAGATGCAGTCATTTCTAGCGTAAGGCGTGAAAACTGGGGACAAATGAGCAGTCTCCCCTGATGTGACAAGCTACAATGAAGCATGCTCTGCCTCCCGCGGCTCTCAATACGGAGACAAGCGTGTCCCTCCGAATAAAAAGGACACAAACGTTTGGAGGCCATATGGTTTTTGAATTTTCCTCACAATTTTCAGACAATTTGATGGATTGAGCTGGCCTTCTTTTTAAAGTGATTCGCTCAGTTTTCACAAAGGCAATAATGCGCACAGGGGCGAGGGCATCTGGGCCTATTAATGTCCCCTCTTTTCTCTCTTTTCACTCGGCTGTTTTAAACAAGTCAATGAATTACAATGATACTGACTCGTCTTGTTAAGAGGTTGTCTTCTGCCTTTGTTTGTTTGAGTGTTTGGCTTAAAATAATAAAGTTACCATTTTGGCTACAAGTAAAAGCAGAGCATATGGCTGGAGTGACACTATGTATGGAATTATAGAGCGAAATTCCTCGCGGGGTTTGACCGAGTTATTTTTGCATTTACGATTTTTTTTTTGTATTCTTTGCTAGATGTTTTATTTAGACACATTTTGTATATATATATATATATATATATATATATATATATATATATATATATATATATATATATATATATATATATATATATATATATATATATATATTCGGCCATGTTTTTTTTTTTTGCACGTTTCTTTTTCAATTCGTAACAGATTTAATAGGCAATTGTGTGTTTAATAATATATGTTAAATAATTATTTTATATTAAATCTAGTCGTGCAAATTGCATTACTAATAATAGGCTATAAACAACATTTCTTAAATAATAATAATAATTATTATTATTATTTACTTTATTATTTACATTCATTTAATTCAGTAATATTATTATACACATTCAAAACAAATACAATGTTTTTATAAAAATGAAAGTACATTTATACTATTTAAGGTTATTGTTTATTAATTGTTATTAATCTCATACTTATTTTATTATGTGTTTTTACTCGTCTAGGTCCGCTCATATCCATTGTATAATTTTGGCAAACATCTTTCAGTAGAATTGCAGAATTGTGGATGATGCAGTCGAGTGAAAAAAACTTTTTTTATTCGTGATTCCATTAGCCTATTCGTGTTTTGGAATAATTAAAATAAAAAAAGAATTAAAGAGCTCCGTCGCAACTATGAATAGACTATTTTAAGCAACATGAAGCGGCTGTAATAGCGGGATCAGAGATGATATGCGGACAATGTGATATTTGTCACCGCTCCATTAACATGAGCAGACGCCAGAGTCTCCAGCACTGTCTGCTCATGCGCCTCTTTGCTGCAATAGAATCATCACACACCTTTTGTATATGTGTGTGATTTAACGTTTTCTATCGAACTTTAAACGTTTAGGTTACTTGTTAGCCCACACCAAACACACAGACCAGAGGGACGCATTTAGGGCCAATGAGAACACAAATGAGAAGACTCAGATGTCCTTATCCAGGGTAAGTCAGCCCCTCTCTCTTCGCGCTGTTTGCACAGGCAGAAAGTGGAAAATGTATATCAGGGCTGCTGATATATCAGGGGCGCGCGAGCTGCTGGGGTTCAGTTCCTTATTTTATGAGGTGTTGTCAAATGTGGCAAAGATAAGTAATACTACAATCTGAAAGAGCATAACGTTGTAATTAATCCCAAAGTCTTAAGTGTATTTCAGCTCAAGAGAGAGAGAAAAAAATCTCTAATTCAATCGTCCGGAAAATTGAAGTTTGATGCATGAGTCCCTGCTGAAACAATGGGGTTTGCAGCCTCCCGTCCTCTCTCTCTCTCTCTCTCTCTCTCTCTCTCTCTCTCTCTCTCTCTCTCTCTCTCTCTCTCTCTCTCTCTCTCTCTCTCTCTCTCTCTCTCTCTCTCTTTCTTTCTTTTTCTTTCTCTCTCTCTCTTGCTTTTCTCTCTCTCTGTCTCTCTTTCTTTTTCTTTCTCTCTCTCTCTCTCTTTTTTCTTTCTCTCTCTCCCTTCTTTTTTTCTGGCTAATTGTTTGATTAGAAAACCAGTGATTTTCTGCATTAATTAAAATATTATTTATATATATATATATATATATATATATATATAATACATTTCCAGATAGTGATAGATAGATGGATTTATCCTTTCACACAGTTAACATTTAAAAAAAAAAAAAAACTTTTCATCGACTGCATGCGAGAATAGAGAGCATAAAAGTGTATGATTCGAGTTGAAAAATTAAGCAGATTAACCTGAGGGGAAAGCTGATTGATCACTAAATAGGGGTGGATTCCTGTGTTTTTAGTTATAGCGCTTCTGTGGGACCCCCTTAATACTTCAAACTTCAATTTTACGGACGATTGAACTAAGCATGTCCCTGACAAAATTGATATATGTATTAATTTTCTTTAACTGTTGATTAATTACTCTCCACTGAAAGAATTATACAAGACTTTTTCGCCTCAAATTTGCATATTAATCAAATTCTAGTTGATAATTCAAACGGAAAAATGGATCTAAGGGAGTTGAGGGGCTTAACTCGAAAAATATACCTAGCCAGATATTTTTTTTCCCCTCCCTCGCTGCTAAGCTGCGTGTCTAGTGTATTAAAATCAAAGATGCAGAACGAGTTAGCCTGGCTATTTGGTGAAAACAGAAATTGCCTGTCCAGTTTTATGATGTGTTCATGCTGAGCAGGCAGATCTTAATGTGTCCTGTCAAAATGTCTAAGATTTAAAGGGGAAAGAGGCCTATTCAACATAGGAGCTGTGTGTGTGTGTGTTTGAAAGAGAGCCCTGGGAGCAGAGCTTTCATATGTGTAATTTGCCACGAAAATCCCTTTTTTATCGCCCACCTATGAAGCATGCATGATTACTCATATTTAGACATTTTTCTATTTTCATAGCAGGAGTATATACTTATTTCTTTTGCTATTATTTTTCTTTATCATTTATTATTCACAACAATAATAATGTTTATTATTGATTGATTTATAATTGATTTAGATTTACCCTAAGCGCAAGAGAGATGAAGAGCCTTAATATTGTTTCACCTCTAAGCCTCTTTTTCCTTTATAATAGACATGCAGTTAAGTGTATTTCATTGTTGTTGTTTTCAGCTTATAATTTTGAAGTTGTCATATTGATTTTTATTCTACTGAGGGACCCCACCTCATCTGCTGCTACATCAGGATATTGTAATTGCATTCTTAACATGTGATACAGAGGAAAATATGAGAAGAAACACTAATTCTGATGAATTTGCTATCATTTTTGTTTTGCCAATAGAAAATAGTTTAGCATATTGAACTCAAAGAAAACATAATGGCACACATTGGCACACAACATTTCATATTTTCAGTATTGAGCTTGTATGCCCAAAGACAAGATGGCATGCCATTGGAGTTCATTCAAATGAAACATGATCGAATCAGTAAGTGCTGATTGTCCTCTGACCTGCCTTTAGGTGTTTTTGTCTGACTAGTAACAAACAGTACATGGGGGAAAGAAACTAAACAAAAACCAAGCGAGCTCTGTAGGCTATAAGGTCTGTGAATAATTAACTCTTATTGCCATTGGCTATCAAGACCACTTAGTTAATTACTAAATTAATAAATATAGGCTAAATTAAATACAAAATATATACAATTATTAATAATGCATTGTATGCAATGCAACAGTGGACAATATATTAAAAGATTTCTGAAATAATGTAATACATTCTAAAAAAAAAAAAATTCTGAAATAACTTCAGAAAGAAAAAGATATGAGCGAATTTAAGCAAACAGAAAAAAATACAAGTTAGACAGTCTATTCTGCCACATGCAGATGAACTTTGACATTTTATTCTGACTTGTACTTACTTTTACTTGTAAACTCGTATTCTTTAATGACATTTATTTTAGATCCTAGATACTTTATCAAACATATTTTCTCTCTTTTATTTGTTGTTTTGCACAATTCTAATCATTTTAATAGCAGGCAGCATCACTGTAAAAATAGGCCTAGCCTACTTCCTGCCACAATAAAGCACCTAAAACTTAATTTAAACTGATAGACTACTTAGAGAATATTCATATTGTAGCCTAAATATAAACTGATAATGAATTCATGCAAAAGTAAAAGTAGCCTATTTAAAGAAAAAAAAAAACTAAGGATGAAATTGACTTTTAAGCAATGAGCTAATTTCCTAAACTTTGAGAGCAGAGCCTTTTTTCCAATGTTATATGGACAGCTCGGATAGTATTAGTAGCATTAACCCGTATTTGGGGTTTGTTAAAATAAAGGCTGCCATCTTGTGGTCTAAATAAAACCATGTTTCTCTGAGCTAGCGATCATAGTTGCTTTTTGGTCTTATTGCGCCATCTAGTGGTGAAATGTAGGCCTATATAATACATTTAACAACACGTGCTTACGTAGGCTATGCAGACGTTGTGACTGGGTGCGTTCCATTCGACAGGGTCCTATACGCACCGTTCACTGCTCCCTACTCCCTGAGCACGGTTTATCAGGTGAAGTGGACTCGCTGACAATAATCGCTCATTTGGAACGCTCTGCAACGTCATCAAAGAAAGGCAACGACGGGGTGGCGCAGATTATGATATAGGCCTAACATAAATTAATATTGTAATTTCCTTTCCTTTTAAATTTACAACCATATAATCAAAACATTGTCCATTAGTTTTATTAGTTTACATATAGCCTACCTTTATTGACTATGAACAGATTTGAATGTCATTCAATATGAAAATACATTTTAATTTTACCATGTAGCTGTAAACAAGGGTGTAACTTTGGTTTGAGAAGTGGGGGGGGGACACAAAATTGGGAAATGTTTTCGATTTGAATCCCATTTCCTCCATTTACATACAGTTAGGGACTATGGTGATACAAAATCCAGGAAATAATTAAGTTGTTTATAATGATAAATTCTGCCAAAAAGAATAATAGGTTACTATGTATAAGAAAAAGATGTCTTACTTTATGTATTGTTGAATAGCCAAGACTTGAGAGAATAATTTTATAAAGTCAAAAACTTTCACTAAGAATGTTCACGTTTTGTGTGTGAAAATAATTTAAATAATGTGAAACAATTTCCACTGTTAAACAAACTTTTATTTCAAACGAACTGTTAAATCTGACATTTGTCAGAGACACCCACTTCTCCCTGTCTTTAAGCAGCTTCACCTCTGTGCTCTGATATGAGTTATGATCATATTGAGTCTACATAGCCAGTCTCTGGATGTACATTTTAAAAACTGGGTGTGCCACATTCATTTTCAGATTAATGTGTAAAAAATATAACCATAACACTATATACAATATAGGCTAACTCAGGCTAGCTCGACATTTTCTTTGAACAAGTAAATACATTTTTACAAATTAACTTCCATTTTAAATGAACAAATATTGTAAGTGAACAACAATAGCTCAAGTTTAGAAAAACATTTATTATTAAGACTTATTTTATTTCTGCATCTGAGTATAATGAGTTGAGTAGCCTATAACAGCAGCCAGAGTCTGACAGAAAACGCTGCTGTTTAAAGTGGACACAGAATGTTCTAGGCGACATTAAATGTTTAGGTTAGCTAGCTAACGGTCTGAAGTTACCTAGCAACAGTGTATGTTAACGTTAGCTCATCAACAGGTGTAGACCATAGACTGTAAAAAAATAAGTAGACAGACATTTTGATTACCCTGACCTGAGCTAATTTACTGAATCAACCAACTCACATCTCCTTTCTTTTTTTTCATCCATGAAGACATTAAAGTCATCTGTTGCTGGCGTTTCATGACTGACTGCGATACCGGCTGCTCAGTAGAACTTTCAGTGCGCGTACACTATTTAGAGTGTGCACGAGACGTCCCTGCCTGTACGCGGACGCGCGCATCGACACAGACAGGCAGGATGTCTGTACACGAACGGGATTTTGAAAAGTGGGGGGGGACATGTCCCCCCTGTCCCCATAGGAAATTACGCCCGTGGCTGTAAATGTATTCTTAATCAGGTCTTTGTAGCGGTCTCATATCGTGTGCTTTCTTTCCCAAGCTAAGCTGCATAGTAAACATTCCTTAGGTAAATAAATTAAAATATAAAAACTGACAGCCGTCAGCTGCTTCTCAACACTTTTAATTTGTTTACATATTCATAAAATAAAATTGCGAATGTAACATACATACACTAGTTTGTATAATAACTATGAATATTCAAATGCATGTAAACGCCTCCATAGCAAAACTGTTTAAAAACTCTTCCAACGGCTCTGCACCATCATTAGTTCAGACAGGTGATGCGATGCGCAATGAAGAGTTGGGTGATTTTCACTCTCCACTCCCTGTGAAGTGATGTATTGATGTTCCCTTCTTCCCTACGCCGTTCACAGTATCCTTGGGACTGAACATGTTCGCTCCCTTTGGATTGGAATCTCACTTAAGATGGCGGAATACCCTCTGAAGTCCACTTCGTAGTCCACTTACGGTCGAATGGAATGCACCCTATGGTATCGGGTTTCGGATGGGGAATTAAAAGACTTGGGCTGAATCCGAAATCGCCACTATATGAGGGGACAGCCATTTGTAGTGGTGTCCGAAACCATAGTGGACGTTATGAGTGCACTCATTCAATCCCACACTGCACCACAATAACGAGCTACAGCTGATGTACACTCAACGGCTGTCAGACTTCACTCAGTTTTCATTCACTCCTTCAAGTGAACTTTATTAGTGGAGTAGCCTAACGTAGGGATTAGTGAATGAGGGTTTAGGGGCCGATTTTGGATTCAGCCTTGAATGTTTAAAAATATGTATTATTTTAATGTACAATTATATGTACGTTTCAGTCGTGTTTTCGCCATTTCAATAACCACAAAAGTTGGATTACATGTAGCTAGTCAGACACTAATGGACACCCGATAACAGAAGTCGTGCTTACCTTAGGTAACCATAGCAACAGTAGGCTGCTGCTCCAGTGCTTTTCAATTAAAATCGGGACACACTTGCACAGACAAGTACAATGTCGTTGTTCATCACTTTATTAATGATGTAAAAATCGCAAGTACGCCAGACAATGTGTTTTATTGTAAAAGTTTTTCAGATAGCTTATAGGCTACGCGTGGCTGCCAAAAGATCAGTTGGCCTATAGTCTAAATAAACTGTTAGAAAACATATTGGTCTATATAGCCTAGTCTAGCGCACAGAAAATAGCTTACTTCCGTGTTGCAAAATAAAGTGGATAGCGATTTCTGCAATTCAGATTTCAGGTTTACTGCTGAGTGCTGACAGCTTCCGGTTTTTTTTTTGCCCGTCCGTAAGTTACATGCACACTTGTCTGTAGCTTATGGGCAGAGTTACTACAGAATAAAGTTAGGGTATAAAACAAACTTTTAGTGACCTAAATCTCTGTAAATAGTTTAATATTGTTTCTGTTTTCAAGTATGACAAAGGCAGTGGATGAGGATAAGGAGACCCCTGACCTCTGGCCCTCTGTTATCTAACTGAAGTGACCTCTGGGTGTGTGGAAGTGCTGCTCAGTGCCCAGGGGAGGGGAGAGGAGAGGCCTGCATGCTGTCTGGACCCACCCATCAGAGATGCATTCACAGCTGAGAGAGAGCACAATCCAGACATGGGAACAGACAGACTCAATCAACCTGTGAAACCAGAGCAGGAGAAGAAGTGAGGTATACTTTCCTTTTAAATATGGAAAATACCAGCTAATCGGAGAGAATTCAATACTTAAAAATATATTACAAACCTAGTCAAATTGGATGACAATGAATCTATATATATTTTATATTTATATTTATGCATTTGGCAGACGCTTTTATCCAAAGCGACTTACAGTGCCCTTATTACAGGGACAATCCCCCTGGAGCAACATGGAGTAAAGTGCCTTGCTCAAGGACACACTGGTGGTGACAGCTGGGGTCGAACCAGCAACCTTCTGCGTATCAGTTCCATGGTTTAACCCACTGGACCATCTCTATATGCCTGCAACTCTGCACTTGGAGTATGTGTGTGTGTGTGCGTGTTGGTGTGTATGTATGTGTGTATGTATATATATACAGGGCTGTACGTTAACTTTTTTTGCACATAGCACTGGTGCTACAGAGGTTGAAAGTTTTGTAGCACAGCCCACAGAATTGTAGCACATGTATTATACGTCTGTTACCATGTATGAAAAATGCAAAAAAGTGCGATACAATAATATTCTACGCATGCGCGAGAATATTACGTAGCGCCGGCATTCGGGAATCCATGAAATGCACACTTTAGTCCCATTTTGAGCACTACGCCGAGACCTAAAGCACGACCAATGTAGAATTCAACAGCTTAGATACGGCGCGTCTTCCTCGCTTCTGGGTTATGTGTCCGAACGCCGGATCTGCGTAATATTCTCGCGCATGCGTCATGGTGCTTCGTGAGTTCACGGCAGAGGCCAAAGTTCGTGTTGAATAAAGTCGTTATTTAGATTTTTTTTGCGCGCAAAAACTATTGTCGTTGCTTTGTAAAATTATTGTAGAGCCACTGTAGTGAGATGGACTTTGTAATGACGTTTTTAGTGCCTTTTATGGGTCTTGTGAGTGTAAATGTACTGAATCCCTATGGAGGGCTTGCTGAGGCATCAGCTTTCAACAAAAATATCTTCATTTGTGTTCCGAAGATGAACGGAGGTCTTACGGGTGTCGAACGACATGAGGGTGAGTAATTAATGACATAATTTTCATTTTTGGGTGAACTAACCCTTTAATTTCAACATTTACTATGCATTATTCAAATCTTGCTAACAGTTAATGCACTGTGAACTATCAAGAACAAACCACGAAGGGCTGGATTTTTATGAACTAATGTTAACAAAGATGAACTAATGCTGAACAGAGGTGTTACTCATGGTTAGTTCATGTTAACTAATGCATAATGTTAACTAATACAACCTTATTGTAAAGTGTTACCGAGAGGAGTGTGAGAGCTCTCCAAGTAGTCTGAAATTCGGGGTTTTCGCTTCTTATCAATCAGATCGAAAGTAACTAGTAACTAGCGTGAGTAGTTTTTTCATCGAATACTTTTTACTCTTACTCAAGTAAATATTACGATTGTTACTTTTACTTGAGTAAATATTTCCGTAAGTAGCCTACTTTTACTTGAGTAGCCTACAGATTTTGGCTACTCTACCCACCTCTGGGTGCGTTCCATTTGAGTGGACTGCGAAGTGGACTTCAGGGTATTCCGCCATCTTAAGTGAGATTCCAATCCAAAGGGAGCGAACATGTTCAGTTCCAGAGCCGTGCACAGGGTGGCCCGGTGGCTAGAGACACTGCCCCTCTGCCCTCATCAGCCGAGGTATAGCCCCTCTCGCAGTCTATGGTCGCTACCCATCCCCGCTAAAAGTGTTGTGTTTTCCCTCCGCTTCAGATCCACCGAGGGGTCCTGTGTTTTCCCGCTTGCTCCCCAGCGTCACTCAGAGTCTGTGCGTGGAAATATGGAAAGTGGAGACGACAGTTCCAGAATGTCGTCGCATTAACAGGATTCATTACAATCCGCGGAATTAGTAATTAGGTAGTTTTTTTTATTTTATTTCTGTCGGTATTATTTTGCTCCTGATCTTCTAATAGTGCTAACAACTTGTACAAAATACAAGAGAATTATAATTCTTGTCTAATCCCGTTTTTGTACCCGAACTGATCTAATACAAATAACACCAACTTTGCTGTTGATGGCACACTTTGTAGAATATATATAGGCATAATTTAATATACTACCCCATTAACTGTTAGAGAATGTATCAATTACTTTTAATATAATTCGTATTACTATTTATAGTATATCTTTGGTGTCATTAAAGGGATAGTTCACCCAAAAATGAAAATTCTGTCTTCATTTACTCACCCTCAAGTTGTTCCAAACCTGTATGAGTTCCTTTGTTCTGCTGAACACAAAAGAAGATATTTTGAAGAATATTTGTAACAAAGCAGATAGAGCAACATTGACTACCATTGTATTTTTTCCCTATGGTAGTCAATGGTTGCTCTCTCTGCTTTGTTACAAACATTCTTCTAAATATCTTCTTTTGTGTTCAGCAGAACAAAGGAACTCATACAGGTTTGGAACAACTTGAGGGCGAGTAAATGAAGACAGAATTTTACATATAAACATAATAGATTTTGTCATAATAGAAATCACTCAACTAACCTATAGGATTTAATGAAAGTGAAGATGCCTGAATGAAAATATTATATAATAGCCCGTTAATTACAATAAGTATTACATTTAAAAACAATAACACCAGTAACAACATGCCACTTGAGGCCTTCTGTGCCAAATATGGCTGGTCATCTTACTCCAAGAGTCTAATTTTATCTTTTCACTTCAAAATAAAAGCTATAACATTTATTTTAATTTATATTAAATTATTTATTTTACAATTTATAATTGCGACTTATCTTACAATTCTGACTTTTTTCCCCCTCAGATTTGTGAGATTTAAACTCGTAATTGTGAATTATAAAGTCGGAATTGGGAGATAAAAAGTCTTACTTAACATTAAACATGAAAACACAAACAGTAGTGTATAAATTAAGTGTTACGTGTGTATAGTTAAATGTTTTGTCTTGTGGAGTATAATCATCTATGTGAAACAAAGTACTAAATAAAAGTAACATGCAATTTTTATGTTCCCTGATCCCTCTTATGTTCTTAAAATTATTAAAAATGTGCATATTCTGCAAGGGTATAAATGCAGAAATGTATCTTAGGAGGCTTTTGCAGACTGTCTGAGAATCACCAATCGCTGTTGAATTGCCCATTACAGTTTACATTGAATTTTAATGTAATTTATTTCATTTAAGCATTAAAGTAATCAATTTGGTAATCTAAAATACTTTTTGGATGTAACTGTAATTTGATTACCACCCATTTAAAATGTAACTGTAATGAAACACAGTTACTCAAATGCTGTATTTTAAATACGTAACTGAGTTACATGTTACTCCCCAACACTATATATATATATATATTGCTGAACATTGCTGAATAAAAGCATTATTAATCTTATAATACCTAAATATTATTAATTTCATACTATATTTCAAATATATAAAATTACAGAATTTCTTCACAATATTTTTATACAGTAAATTGCAATTACATTGTACATAATTTATTCCAATAAATTATGCCATCCAATAACATATTATTTAATACTGTTATAATAACTGCAACACTGCATCATGACTGAGCTCTGTTTCAATTCTTTTCTGTAAACAGTAATATATCAAATATAAAAAAGAGTGCAAAATTAGAATGTAGAACAATAAGCTAATTTATTAAAAATGAATAAATGATGAAGGTATTATTAAACAGTAATATGTTAAAGAAGGGTTTTTCAAACTTTAAAGGACCCCCAAATACAACTTTCACAATAAATGTATGTTAGCAGCTTGCGTATTGCGTTAATAATACTGCCTTACAATCCCAGTGAGTAATATAAAGGGGACTATAGTGAGAAAAACTCACTAAAGATACAAAGCAAACATATAATTCTGGAAACTATGTATACGGCAAGAGAAAAAGAGAAACATTTAAAAATGAAACAGTTAGAATGTTTGGTAGACTTGTCTTTTTATTCTCTGAAATTTTCCGGGGACCTCTTAGAACCTTCTGGAGGACCCCTGCATGGGGGTCCCCGGACCCCAATTTGAAAACCCCTGTGTTAAGCTATTAAAAAGAGTAGTGGAGATTTCAAAAGTAAGTTACAAAATAACTAACTATGCCAATAGTTGTAATAATGAACATATAGCAATAGAAATGATTGCTTTCTTAGAAACACACAGGAGTACTGCATGTGTCTTAGAGTGGTCAGTGGTAGCCCAGCTGATGCATGATAGAAGAGAGGAAGGACAGGAGAAGAACAGAACGGCAGGCAGAGTGAGTGTCTGACAGGCCATTACTGCAGACAAAGCCCATAACTCACCCTGATAAGTAAAGGCTTCTGCTGACATGACCTCAAACAGGCCTTCAAGAGCGAGAGAGGTCGCATGAGTCTAATGAACCAAACTTTATAGATTACATGAGAATAGATTTAACACATGCACTAATTGCTGTTAGTTATTTCACCAGCAAAACTGGTTTCACTAACGTCTCAGCATCCTGAATGAGAGTATTTAAAGCCTGTCAATATTAAGTGCATATTTCCACTTCACATTGTTAGTGGAGGTACAGTGTTCTTACCACTAGAGGGCAGATGAACATTTGTGGAAATTTGGTTTTGATGAATGATTTTCTTTTATCTCTTGCTCATATTTATGATGGAAAATCACCACTGCGTCATATAATCTCATGGATATTAATGTACTTTTTTTTTCTTTTCATAGTCACATATATTCATATGCTGTTTTTCAATGCTATAAATTTCATTTAGTCAAGATTTAATTTGCCTCCATGCATATCCTGTATTTTACTATGCATGCTATTAATAATTTACATATGTGGTGATATCAGCCTTTCAGTGTAATATAAGAGCTCCATATATGCATGTATTCAGTGACTGCATCACATCATTATTGGAAAGCCCATGCAGATGTCTATGCAGTTGACATCTGCTTTAAACTTTTATGATATCAGTGAGCTGGGAATGGGATATGATTCAGACAAATCGAATGCAGAATGAATTGAATACAGAATGACCGCATACATTTTTGTGACGTTAAATAATACACTTTTGCTATGAAATGTCTGATTGAGGTTATATTGTGCATATTTATTCAATCAGTTAAACATAATGAAAGGTGTTTGATGGCAGTTCTATTTCAAAATGTACATAATGCAAGTCTTGGTATGTCTTGGCTACTTTTTGTAAACATTAGATTTGTAAGTTTGTTCATTTCTGTACAAAAAATATGTGTGCATTAATGTTGTAATACCATGTTCCAATTGAATCAGAGCTGTTTTTAATGGTTATCCCTGGCGAGTATATTCTTTAATAATATGTGCATTGTCTTGAAATCCTGTAGCATGTCAGGACGATGAATCACTTTGTTAAAAGTGATGCTATTTGCATGTGTCTGTCTATTCCTGGTCTTGAGCTTTATTAAGTTGGGTTGCAGCTAAAACACACTGGGTTTGTTTCGGTAAGGTGTTTCTTAAGTTGACCCTGAATTTGTTGTTCACCCGGACAATTTATCCGTTTCTTAGTTTGTGTTGTCATTTCCTAACATAAAATTGAGCAAATAAGTAGCTGTTTAAACAGCTATTTAAGACAATTCGTTACATTTATTAAATAAAATATATTTTTTCAATTGTTTAAATATGTTTTATTTTACAGTAATATTTGAAAATAGTTTTAACTTTATTTCGAAAGCAATAATAGTATTGTAAAACAGAAATATTTTACTATTTTAAAACATATATAATAAGTGTTTTTACTGAAGTTTTTACCATAACAGCTTATGATTTTTCTCAGTTATTGCAATTGGCCTCAAAAGATCCTTAAATGATTTGCCATGTATACGCCTTGTGGGTTACAATCTTATGAAGTTGCCATAGCATTGATATAGTAGTGTTTCTTAAATTCAGTGACATATTGCTTTGCACAGGACGTAGAACAGCAGAAAGAAAGAATCAAAAGCATCAATAAGATGTGATTAAGTTTATTCATTTTATTAGCTCTGTTGTGCAGCACAAAAAAAAAGTTTAATTTCATATGATTAAAAGATTAATTAAATTAATCATTTGATTGCCAGAAAAATGTAAGTACACAACACAAAAATTCTGGGGATAGAAAAAAAACATTTCATAGAAAAAAAAAGAAAAGAAAAAAAAATGTTTTTAATTCAATTAATTAGATATGCTTTTTGAAAACACAAAATTTGGTAAAAATATTTATTTATTATTTCATAGGGCCCTAAACAAGTAATTTTTGTTAAACTTTTAATTAATTATTGTTAAATTGTATAGGTTTCATGACATGCTTTTTGATTACAAAAATTTAATTTAACCATTAAAATGGAGTAAATTTCTTTTTAAACAGGTTCAAAATTAAAATATGTTCATATTTACGGTCATGTTCTTGTGATAAACATCGGTGCATCTCCTTTTTTACGTAGGAGCTAGCTACGACATATGATGACGGTGCAGTAGTGGTGTCCCAGTTCTTAGGGGAAGGGGGAAGGGGGAAGGGTTAGGCATATAAAATAGAATTGGGATTGGGCCAAAATTGATCAAAAGTGACAGACATTTATAATGTTACTGTAATGCATCATGCAACCTTATAAAGCAAAATGTAGTGGTTTACTTAAAATGTAGCTTATGGGTTACAATCTTATAAAGTTGCCATAGCATTGATATAGTAGTGTTTCTTAAATTCAGTGGCATATTGTTTTGCACAGGACGTAGATAAGCATAAAGCATAAAGAAAGAATCAAAAGCATCAATAAGATGTGAGATGAATTTACAGTTGATGCAAATGGGGTGTGCAGCAATAGTTCAGATGTAATTTATAGGACAGAACGGTTTAGAATGAGACTACAGTATGCCAGATATCAATATAACATCCATTTGAACTCTGTCCTCCACAGGATGTATTCTTGCAGTTTTTCTGACAGATGTCCCCTCAGTCTCATGCCCTATTACTCAACATCATGGGGCTCTTCAGACTTTATGTTTAAGTGTGACTTTCCATCATCATTTGGGGAAGTCCTGCTTACGCAACAGAAGCTTTGTGACATTAAATGAAAAGAGACAGCCATTAAAAAGATGCTGCATATATTTTGGATGCATAGTGAGTATAGGGGCTAGTTGATACTGATTTTGTGGGGTATGTGGCGAAGTACCTTCCCTGTGTTCCCATCTGTCACACACTTTGACACCGAGATCTGTCTTAGAGAAGGCAAGACAATGAAAGACAATAATTAAACCTTCTTGGGAAGGTTGATACGGCACTGAGTTTGTGGGTGGGTGTGCGTGAGGGGGTGACACTTTTATTGTTGTCAGAAATGCAATATCCTGTCAGAGCCATGTGTTGGTGGCCAGTCTTAGCTTTCGGTTATATTTTACAGGGTATTTGAAAACACATTTATAGAAGTTAAGGTAACCGTCAATGAACATATTAGTGCTGTTTTGTATTATTTACGCCACTGAATGTGAACGGTTCCCTTAAAAAGCCATTCAGCCTAATATTAATGCATATATAATTAGCTGTGGCTCAAAAATGTACTCTTAAATCAAATCGGGATATAGTGTCTGTGAATATTAAACTGCAAAAAGACAATTTAAATATGAGTCCTGAATGTTCTGCGTGTAGCTGTGTGAATGAATGGCACAGACACACACTGAAACACGTGACGTAGTGTTTTCAGCCTATATGAGGACATGAATGCATGAACTTCATCTCCAGAGCCGCTCTGAGAGTCACTTCATGAGCATTTTACTGTTTATCTTCATATCATAAACACACAAACTCAAAAGTCAAAATAAAAGTTCGGTTTAACTTCAAATTGTGACCAGAAATATATTATAGTTTGTACTGTAAAATTTAGTTGTCTCAATGTAATAATACTACTAATACATGGATTTCTCGGCGACGTCATCACTGCTTGCGCACGCAACCGAGAGGCAGAAAGAAGAGACCTCGCGTGTTGTAGGTTAGCAGCGGCGTGTCTGAAAGTCAAAATGCCAAGGAGTTGCTGCGTGGTTAATTGTACCAACAGAGCCAGTGCTTATTAATAACTGTATCTGTGATGTTTGATTAATTGATTACATTACTAGCCTGACATGATCATTCATACATGTATCACAGCAACACTGCAAAATTAAAGACAGACAAACAGATCCAACTAAAATCACGTTTTATTGAGTCAGCAGTTATACAAACAATAAGGAAAGCTTCAATACAGGAAGGTTGTTGCAGTAGCGGACCAGCTCAGCGATCTGTCTTTCTGCCTCCAGGATGCGCACGCACCCTGTAATGTTTGTAAACAGGAAACCCGTGTATAACACCAACAACAACAATAATAACTTATTATTTTTGAAGGAAATCTAAATCTAAAAGTTTAATTTCATATGATTAAAATATTAATTAAATGAATGTTTTATGTCTATTTGATTGCCAGAAAAAATACAACACACAAATTCTAGGTATAGAAAATAATAAATAATAAAAAACAATTGTTGTTTTTAATTCAATTAATTAGATATGCTTTTTGATTATTAAAAATGTATTTAAACCATTACAATGGAATCCAGAAAACTTAAAACAGAAAACACAGAATTTGGTAAAAAATTAAACGGAATTTGATTTTTTTTAAATGTATTTCATAGGGCCCTAACATTTTTTTTTTTTTTTTACTTTTAATAAATTATTGTTAAATTGTGTAAGTTTCATGATATCAGTTAATAAGACATACTTTTTGATTACAAAAATGTAATTTAACCATTAAAATGGAGTCCAAAATAAATGTAAACGGGTTCAAAATTAAAATGTGTTCATATTTATGGTCATGTTCTTGTGATAGACATCTGAGCATCTCCTTTGACGTAGGAGCTAGCTACGACATATGATGACAGTGTAGTAATGGTGTCCCGTTTCTTAGGGGCATATAAAATAGAATTGGGATTGGGCCAAAATTGATCAAAAGTGACAATACAGACATTTATAATGTTCCTGTTCTTTTGAACATCCTGTCCAAAAAAGAATGCTGAAAATGTTACCCATGTCTTATATTTAACAGATCACAGCGAGCTGAGTTTCCCTTATGTCCTTTCATTTATATTTCTCTTTTAATGTTATGCATTTTAATCATTTTAACCAATTATGTTTCATGACTACTTATAGGCTTTTACTTATTACTTAAAATGATATGAGTTGTACAATATAACATTTTACAACATGGATCATATGAAAAGGTACAACTTTTCTATAATTTCCATCATGGTTTATTGGGCTTTATGGCTAGATCATTTCTTACTTCTTCTCATAAGAATTGGCTAGACCTTAATCTCTGTACAGCCGTATAAACACATAAATGTATTTATTGCCTAAATTGCTGATCAATCAGGATGGCTAAATTGCTGCACTCCCCAAATTTGTGTTTTTTGTTACACTAACATTTTGTCGCACTTTTTTTTTTTTGCAGCGTCAGCCCTGCAGTTTATTGCAAGGCGGAATTAAGCATTTCACTTCTGGCTTACTTTCCCCATCTCTCAATCTTGGTTCTGGCTCTGGCTATGGAGTATCGTCAGTCTGTGGCTTGGCCAGCCCGAGCCAAGGAGCATCTTGCAGAGGGTAATCCATCTCCATCACTTAAATGATTATCCCCATTAATCTGGTGTAAACTAATAAAGTCAACTGTGGCACTGCTTGCCTGAACTTCATTAAGTCTTTAGTACGTTTAATATGTCTTAATGTCCTCAGCTCTCCTGCTGCTGCAGATCACCTGGCATGCCGGTCCCCAGAGAGCCGCCTGAGAGATTGAGGCCATTTGTGCCATGTTTTGTTTCCATTATTTTCCTCGCTCTCGTTTTTCGCGTGAAATAGTGTCTGTTGGTATGACATACAAAGAGCTAGACGGAGGAAAGAAGGGTGGGAAAGAGGAAAAAAGAGAATGAGAGGAAGAGAAAGACATCAGTGCAGGAGATTTAATTTGCCCAGCCAGACCTCAGATGGGCCCCCGCAGTCAAGGGTTTAATTTGGCTTATCGCGTTATAAAAGACGACCCGGGCCCTGTAATCAATCATCGGCCTGTCAGCGGGAAAGGCAGTTGTTGTAAGCAAGTATGACTTCCCAACATGAGTCCGTTTTAATTGCCACCAAATTGACTGCTTTGTTGTTTTTTGGGGATGTACTAAAAGTTTGTTCAATTAAAGCCAACAAAAGCAGCGCATCATAATTATTGTTGTCCCCTGCCCTGCCCCCTTCTCTTCCAAGGGGGCCGCTGGTGGTGGTTACGCAGCTATCGTGGGTTATGTTGACATGTGAATGAAGAGTGCGTTTCCCCAGTAAGCCCGACGAGTGGCGCCTGCGCAATGTTAGGACCTGACACTGTTTACTGGGCTGAAGGATGTCAAGCGGCCGCTGACCATTACCCGGCTAAAGAGAGCATAACTCTCTCCCAGCTTCTTCTTGACAAAATAAGTGCTATCTCCAATAAATAAAATGTTAAAGTGCAAGATGAACGCATCTGTGTTACTTATGGATAGAAATTTATGCGACCTAATTCATCATGTCACTATTTTCTCTTTTCCAAGGTTGCAGTATGCAAAGAAAAATGTCTTTCCCAGATGAATGGCTGCTGTTTTTGGAAGTGCGTATTATTCAGGAAACAGAATCACAGAGGTATGTGAGAGTTTGAGCCACTGAATGCAAAAGCTCAACATTTCAGAAACCACCACTACACATTGATTGTGGGATGGGAAAGGACGATTTTCCATAATCCCACAAGACCCAAGTTAGCGCATGTCTACAGCATTCCATTTTGTTTGGATGGAGTCATCAATATAATGTGCTCAGTTGCTGGCGCTCTGATATTTTTGGCTTTCGTACTACAGAGTTGAGCCCCTGTGTCTGGTGGAGTGAACAGGAATGAGATAAAGCTCAATATGATATAAAGCTTGAGATGATACTCAAGAGCGTTCACTGGAGAAACTTTTTACCTTGAGTCAGTGCAAAACATATATGATTATATTTTAATGGCATACAAAAAATGGAGCAGCATTCAAGAACCGAATTTAAGGGTTATTTTTGATAAGGTTAAAGGTGCACTATGTAACATTTTTTCAGTAAAATATCCAAAAACCACTAGGCCAGTGTTATATATTTTGTTCAGTTGAGTACTTACAATATCCCAAATGTTTACAACTATTTGTAAATCGTGAGAAATTGCTGTTTTAACCAAGGAACCGGGACGTGTCAATTGCGTCATATTTGCGTTCCCCTCGGTTTCCGGTTTTATTTTGCAGAAACGCTTTACTCTCACTGCAGTGTGCAACAAGTGTCATAGCACCCGCCGAGCGAACGCACAGAGTAACGTCATAACATCATTTTCAACACACTCAAATGTATCTGATATGATAAACAGAGCTGTGTTACCTCATACTCATGGCCGGAAAAGCGGAAATGGTGCCGGTGACTGTGGCATAATAAAAGTCCCATAGGCGACTATGCCACAATAAAAGTCCCGCTTCTCGTCCCGCTTCTTCTTCTTATTAACAATCGCTCCTGCTTCTTCTTCATACTACAGTAACGTTAATAATCACATCCATGAACATGATTTCTGCCCGAGTCCTATCCCTATTATTTTCCACCGGCTGTGAGGTGGAGACCACATGTCCCAAGATTCTGCGCTCAAACTTTGTTTTGAATAGGTGACCTCAAGTGGACGGAAAAGTTACATAGTGCAGCATTAAGGGTTATTTATATTATTTGATTTTTTAAAGATGTAACATGTTCTACATTAAGTCAGTGTGATGAAACATACTCAGCATATGCACATTAACGTTCTTTGTTAATGAGACAAAGTAGTGCATTTGCTTTTATTTAACAAAAAAAATGTCACCAGAAATTTTCTTCTGTTACCTAAATTTTGATGCCTTTATAACGGTTTAATGTTAAAAGTCATTATCACTGGTTGTTATCATAAACCATGGCACAGCATACAACAAATCATGATCAACTTTGATTGATCATGATTTTATACAGCCTTACAGCAGATGGAAGAAAATACTTTCTACATCTCTCTTTTGAGCAACGTGGATAAATGAGTGTATTACTAAATGAGCTGCACATAAGAGGGGGTGAGATTTATGATTCATAATGGAAGACAGCTTTCTTACCATCCTTTCCTTTTCCAATTTCATGAACAGAGACCGTTATAAAGGTGGAAACTGTTCATTAATATTAATAAGTATTAACATTAAGTAATTATTTCTTTATTTTGTTATTTTTTAAACTGTTAAACTACTGTTAAAATCTAATAAAGGTACTTTTTTTGCACATATAAATGTTTCTTTTACAAAAAGGCATATCTGTAGTAGACTATGAGTTATGAAAGAAAATGTCAAATTTTTTGCAGATGCGCCCATTCACCCTTATTGACTTCATGATGGACTCTGATGGAAATAGTTATTGAAGTTTTAGCCCCCTCTGTTTTGAGTTGTTGTGATAGCCCTTCTTAGATCTACCACCCTGAAAGAGTGCTTGTTTTCTTTTCTCCACCCAATTAGACATGACCTTTGACCCCTGAGAGTGATGTCTGTCCTGCCGCGCTGTAAGGCTTAGATAAATGTCTCATATGCATTTCAGTCTGTTTTCTTTTTTGAGCCATCTCATAGTCTGCTAGAAAACTGCGCAAAATATAAAGACATTCATAGTAATTACTACTTTGTGCTTTATGATGATATTAGAGAGTTTGATAGACAGAATACATTGCAAAGATTATCAACGTTATATTTTTTAAAGGAATTTTGAAGGAAGGGTCAATGTCAGTCTTAAATAAGGGGCTGTTCACGCGACACAGTTGTCAACTAAAAACGTGAAACCTTTAATGCGTTTTGGCCATTCATTTACACAACAACATCCCCTGAAAACGGGATTCAAAGTGGATTCTTTTGAAAATGGTACCGTTATCTCTGTGTAAAATAGGGCATTGTTTGAGGGGACAGACATTTGTAGTGGTGTCCGAAACCATAGTGGACCAAAGTGCACTCATTCAATCCCACATTGCACCGCAATAATGAGTGTACTCCGGATGAACACACAACGGCTGTCCGACTTCACACACTTCAAGTGAACTATATTAGTGGACTAACGTAGGGAATAGTGATTGAGGGTGCGATTTCAGATTCAGCCACAAATTTGTGAAAACGGGATGTCATGCACATGCGTATTACGGTGTTCAGTCTATAGGTGCGTAGTGTTTCATCGCCACCTACTGGCCTGGCAGTATGATACAGTATTTTTAGTCATTTTCGCGGATCCATGGAAACAAGGATCGTTTTGACAACGTTGTCGTCTGTACACGAAAAACACAAAGGAATAAACGTATCAGCTGATGCTACATACCTTGCTGTTTGTGTGGGTGGTGAGGTATCATGGGAGACGCTAAGCTCTGGCCCACAGCCTCTGTCCGTCAAAGCAGATCATTAGGTGTGAGCTGAAGCCCCCGAGGCCTGTGCAGGCACCAGCTAGTCTGTGGCTGTGTTTCTGGCCTGTAGGTTTGGGCTGGTGGACCTGTTTGTTATGGTGTAGCAAGCTGCATAATTGGGACGAGGGGAGAGGGAACAAGGAGGAAAAGATAAACACAAAAACAGCCTACCTGTTGAAGGCACCGCGTGATGACAGATTATGATGCCTCTGTTTGCCTCTCGTGCTGCGCTGCTGATAATAAAGGAAATTAATGGCATTGTTTGGATAACTCCCTGATCTTTCAACATTTCGATACATATACATGTAGATATCGCAGTCAGGGATTTAATGAAAAAATATTGCCTGCTTTTCCCGCAATGTGATCATGAATATATGTATGAAAATCTCTTTATGCATTCAGAGTAGATGCTGCAGCGTTTGGAATATAATGAAGATAATGAAAAAGAAAAATTAGGTCACATATAATATGTAATTTTGATTAATGACACCCTCCCTGCTTATTGTAAAATTGCTGTATTAATATATTTTCCCACATGCTTTTCCCTCCATTTTTTACTCATTTTCAACTTTCTCTTCGGCTTTTCTCTATAATTCTTTCTTGTTTGATTTTATTATTTTATAAAAACTGTATTTAAAGGGATAGTTCACTAAAAGTGAATGAAACTATTTAGTCAAAAGAAAGTTGAGATTTTTTTGAAATATATTTTTTTAAATGGTTTTAGTCAATACAATGAGAGTAAATGGGGTGTTCTAAAGAAAGAAATCTGTACAAATTTAGAACAACAGGAGGGTGAGTAAATAATGAATTTTCATTTTTGGGTGATCTACCCCTTTAAGTCTACATTTTCATCTGTTGATGTAATAATCTATGAAACAGTTCAAATCATACAAGAGGGAGACATCTGATGTTTTTATAATCAAAATAGTTAAAATATTTGGTTGGCAAAATAGTTAAATAATAAATCCTTAGTTACTATGGATATTCGCTTTGGCAATCTAGCAGCTAATGGTACAGCCTGACTGCTAGAGAAGAGGTTTTTTTTCTGTTCGGTCCGTGGAGCTTGGGAGGGGGAGCAATAGTGTTGATCTCACACGTAATGACCAGTAGCTGGTGGGATGAGTCCATCCATCTCTGTGAAGTAAACAGGTCCCAGCTGGGCTGATGCATTCAGGATGGAAAAGGGAAGTGAGGCCGGCTTCAACTGCCTCCCCTAAATAAAAGAGGCGACAGGATGCACCCACACTCGAGAGGACAGACACACCATCCAGTGACTTCCGCTGTCATGGGTGTCAAGTCCACTATTAGACCTCAGATTGAATCCACATGGTGCCTGGAGTATGAAACGAGACTTCCCATGTGTTTGTGGGAGTGGGGATTCAAACAATAAATCTGTACTCCAATTCAACCTGTGAGCGATCTGTCCTGCGTAGTCATCAATACGCATTATGAAGGGCTGCGTTTACAAGTTTGTAAGTTGTGTTGTTATATATGATTGAGAGTCAAAGTGGTCAACATGAAAGCGGACGAGAGAGTTTGTATTTTAAGAGACAACATACAATACAATCTCCAACATAACTTTTGTGCAGAGTGGCTAAGTTGACCTGAATATTTATTATGCATCCTAAGCTTGTGCAGAAATTATTATTGATTAGCTGTGATAATGATTTAATAACCTCATTAATGAGCATTGCTATTATTTGATGAAAGACGTCATACTATATGTCTGAACAGAGTCATAACATAACCTTGTTTTGACTTCTTAAATTTGGTGTAGTGGCAAACAACCAGTTTAATAATTTGCCACCAGTTTAACAACCAGTTTAATAATTATTAATAATTAATAATGGGTCAACATTAGTCAAGTTATCCTCTCATTGCAAAAGCATTTCATTTATTTCTCGACTGTAAGAAATATTAGAATGATGGGCAATTTATCAAATAATTGTTCATACTATGTTTTGACAGACACATTATCCAGTAAAACAAGCCATTAGCATGGGAGACACAACAAAAGAAAATGGATGTCCTGTCCCTCATCACCTCAGCAACTGATCTGAACATTTGTTAACCGGTGCTTGGTCATCATTCCAGTTTGCTTTCAGCAGACATATTCTGTCTCACCTTAGAGCGGCACCTTCTACATTTAAAAGAGGCCATACACTTTGCTTCCACACTCCCTTGAGGAGCCGTCTTGGCTTCATACCATCATTTTAAATTGTAGAAATCAAAATGAAAGGTAGAGAGAAACCATATTTTGAGAATGGAAGCTTAGATGTATTTAAAGGTTTTATTGTACATTTTTCATGTGATTTAAATGCATGCCTTTCCTTGTATTTCCTTTTTAACAATACAGGCCAAAAAAGCCTAGTCCCTTCCCCTTTGACATAATGCATCAAGACGCTGTATTTGCCGAGTGTTCATCAATCTATTTCAGAGGTTAAAGACAGTGAACCTGACATTCTGTCCTCCAAAAATAAAAGCCAATTTCCCACAGCACAACGGAGAACTGTAACAATAAGCCTACATGTTAGTGAGGTTCAAATATCCAATGAATAGATTTTTAAAGAGGGCTGCATGAGTTCAATTAGTATTCATTTTGCTCATGCTTATTTTATGTTAGAGGTATAATCTTCCACAGACATTTCTCAAAAGATCAACTCCGAGATATATTTACATACATCTGTCTCTGTAATTGTATGTGCAGTGAGCTAAATGAAAAACAAATCTGATGCTGCTATATTTCTGTTTTCATGTTTAGAATGATGCCGTTGCAGAATATTTTCAATACAGCAACGTGAGGTGCAAATGAAGCAGGGCTAAATTCTTGATGTGCTGCATCAATGTAGATGTTCTTGAAGCTGTCAGCAGCAGGGCTGTGCGCTCTCGACTAAGCTCAGAGATGCAGCTGATGGAAGTGGCGCCAGTGAGCGCCGATGGATCAGATGTCGAGCATTACACAGGTAGACTGACGCACCACAGACAGTTGGAACGTGCTGGGAAATCGGTAAGAAACTAGTGCTCACGTGATCATCTCTGAGGAAGCCAAAATGAAATGTTGGGTTCATATTCTATTTTTAAAAAATGCACATTTCAGCAGCTATCTATATAAAGAACGTTAACAAGTTAGGCAAAGAAAGACAATTTTGGTGTGGTGAGGAAAAACACCAAAATATACTAGACAAATTCCTTTTAAATATAATTTCTAAATTCCTATAAAATGCATTTTCTAATATCTCATCAGTCAAAGAAAGAATTTAATTGAATGTCATAATCATTTATATACCTGTCACGTTATTTGCATCAGAATTAGCCGCGCAATGCTATAAACTACACATAAACTGAGTAACTATTTATTTTTTTCTCTATTTTTTAATGTAAGGGAAATCAATCGTTTACCAGTTGCAGTGCACATTAATGCTATATTTTTAAGCACCGACACACTTAAAAGCTATATAATTAAGTCTACCCACACAACGACAATATACACCATTCTACTTCATTAAACTTTAATGTTGGTCATTTGGTCAGCATTAATCTGGAGCCCCATTAAATATTAATGCTTAAATGCATCTTACGTTAAATAATCACCTCCTCCTTTCTTCCAGAAGGAATCGATAACCTAACAGTGTTTGCTTTCGTAATATTGCATATTTATTTTGTTATTCTCTGATTTAGAAAGATTAATGCGTACAAAATCAAATGAATAATTAAAACAAAAGTTAACACATGAACACACTGCATCTTTCCAAATGAATGTGGATTATGAATAAATTCTATCGTCGCTAACAACATTTAAATAATATAAATTATTTAAAATTAGGTGATGTTTGAAAACATCTTTCATCCAGAATTTCCTTCATATTTGCCCTTGTTGTTGTAATCCGAATAATCATCCATTGTTGACGAATTAATCAAATGAGTCAGAATGATTGCTTGATTCAGATTTAATTTCCCAAAGAAATGTAATATCGTTGACAGTATGGTCTAGATTTTAATTATTATATAGTGTGACTGATCTGTTTCTGACAAACCACTGTAATTCATTTGAAATAAGAGTTCATGGTCGCGAAATATTGATCTGTTGTAGTCTAACAAGAGTGAAAATGAATCTTCGCAGACAAAATTTCTCAACAACAGACTGCATAGCCAAGATAATGTAATTGAAAAGTTTGTCTTTGTGTGTGTGTTGGTTTGGGGGGGGGGGAAATTCGCCTGTGTTTTGGTTTAATAAATCTTCTCTTTTGAGTTGCCCTGTGCTGAAGAGGGAATTCCAGTGAGTTTCGTTGAACAGAATCGTCGTGTATTCTTTAGCCAATTGGGTTTCTCACCCCAGAATTGGAGGCTTAATTTTACCCAGCCTCTTTGGCATTTTGATTGATGTTCCCGTGGCTCCATCCGGCAGGCTATAGCTATAAGGGTAAAGGGAGGCAGTAAAAAAGACAATCGTCTAGTTCAGTCTTTCTCACACATGCAGTCAACGCTATTAGATAACGACAACTCTGGACTAAACTGCGTTTTAGTTGCTGTATGATAACTGGGGTGACGTGGAGGATCCTGTAGGCTCGCAGGAGCGCGCGCCTCTCCACACCATGGATCATATGGGAGCGCATCTCCACCAGACGCACGCAGACACCATCAGTTTTGGGATCGATCAGATTCTTAACAATGCAGACCAAGGGAGCTGCATGATCTCCAACCCCAGAATGCAGGACCTGGACTACGGTTTGGGCTGCATCGTCAGCACAGCCTACAATACCATGACTGGCAACTACAGCGTCAATAACTCGGCCGGATACAATGGAAACTCGTGCAGCGTTGGTTCCCTCAACGGCTCGTACAACATGAACTTGGGCACGAATGTTAATGGGAATTGCCTTAATTCTTCGGGAGTGATCCGGGTCCCAGCGCACCGGCCGCTGAGCAGCGTTCACTCGTCCATTCCCACCAGCGCTACCACGGTGCCAAGTATGGGAAGCATGGGCACCATTAACAATCTCACGGGATTAACGTTTCCATGGATGGAGAGTAACAGGAGATATACCAAAGACAGATTTACAGGTAATAGAAATCACTCTGAACTCTCAGTGGTGTTTATGCATTATTGGATTTTTCGTTCGTAGTGGGAAATGTTTTCATAATGTAGTAACAATACCGGTAATTCAATTCTAATCAAAGCGGTCGAAAAACTTCGATTTATGTTGTCAGGGTGTAACTTTGACAACTTTTTCTTAACATTTTCAGCAAATTCATGAATTATAATTTACAAGGACTTCATTTTTGAAGTCACTAAATTTAATTGTTTTATTTTATTTATGACAACGTTATAAAGAAAAAAAAATAGAACGTTCGATTTATATAAATCGATATAAAGATTAGCAAGCCACTGGTTTCGCGAATTAATCATATAAACGAGCATTTCACGCATTATCAAAAGTTCACAGGCCACAGAAAAAAATAGGCCTAGTTTAAAAATGTATATCCGCATAAAAGTGCCCGTAAATATTTTACTTGGCCATTATTATGTTAACATTATTATGTAAAATAATTACAGACTGTAAAAAGTGAAAATGCTATTGATTTGGCCCTCTTTGATTCATGCAAATTAAATCAAAATTTTGATGATTTGCGCCTGACAAAACATTCTTACAGTGTTTTTTACATTTAACACGAGGAAATGCCAAAAAGATAGGCTATTCCTGTCTGCTTGCTTGGCTGAACTTATTCGATATAGCCTAATATTTCGTGATTGTTGCATGTTTTTATAAGGGACAAAAGTCGTCTTTCTCCTCTTGGAAGTCTCAATTACTTCTCACTGCTTGGCTCTGGCGTTTTGCTGATTTCTTCCGCTTGCTTTCAATCTGTCTCTCAATATAGTGGCGCTCTCACCGTTCACTGTAACACGCCGTATAGGTCACCCGTATCAGAACCGAACCCCTCCGAAGAAGAAGAAGCCCCGGACGTCGTTCACGCGCCTCCAGATCTGCGAGCTGGAGAAACGCTTCCACCGTCAGAAGTATCTGGCGTCAGCTGAGAGGGCAGCCTTAGCGAAAGCACTTAAAATGACTGATGCGCAGGTCAAAACATGGTTCCAGAACAGAAGAACGAAATGGAGGTGAGCTTTTGTGATCTAATCGTGGTTTTACACACGCATGTAGTGCATTCTTTTTCGTCTCACCACTAAACTCAGTTGAGTAGGTTATTTTGTTTTTAAAGCAGCCCATCATGAGGTCAGTTGGGTCAGTTCCATAATGCATTCCATAGATGGTTTGTAAGGCCTGTTCATGCAGTTCACTCAATATATATATATATATATATATATATATATATATATATACACTCTAAAAAAAAAAAGGTTCTATATGGCACCAAAAATGGTTCTTGGCTCGTAATCATAGGGGAACCATTTTTGGTGCTATATAGCACCATTTCTTAGCATGTTGGTAGCGGTGCTATATAGCACCATAGTTAGGGGTGCTATATAGCACCTTAGTCAAAGAACCGGTGAAGAACCTCTGAAGAACCACTGAAGCACCAAAATTGGTGCTATATAGCACTTAAAAAGGTTCCTCTATGATTACGAGCCAAGAACCGTTTTTGGTGCCATATTTTTTAGAGTGTATATATATATATTGAATGTGTCCCATTTGTTTTACCGTGGTTATATTATTAGGCCTATAATCAATCCAATCAATACATCAGTAAATATTTAATTGGCTCCATTTATTTTTGAATGACCAATATTGAATGTGTCCCATTTGTTTTACCGTGGTTATATTAGTTATGCACTTATACCAATGCATTTTTACTCCAGCTTTGACTATTTTACTATACATTCTGCTAGACCTGGAACTTTATAGGAACAGACCTGAAGTCAGTTCAGCAGACAGACACCGATGGGTCAGTATTATGATGGAGTCAGATGACGACATATTATGCTCTGATACTGTAACAATGTTGCTCGAAATCTTATTTGGGTTGGCTGAAGCTGGATAATTGATGTTATGATGATGTCCATGCTCTATACAAAAAAATATCAAATTTAATTAAATATTACAACATATGAAAAATACATCTTATTGTAATTTGACTAGACCTATGAGAACCTGAAATGTAATTTATATTGAATTATATATTTCCAACTAATACATATGTATTTATGTAAAATATACATACAAAATGCATTCTGCAATGTTATAAGCTGCATGTAATGAGTGAATTAATTTAAAAAAAAATATATATTTATAAGTAAAAGTGTTCGATTGGCACGTAAAGTCTGTCAGAATTATTTTAGGAAATCCAGGTTATGAGGTATTTATAGAGAGAATAAAATTATTGTTTTGTATTTTTGTGTAATTAAGATCTAATGTTTGTATATGCCTACTTTGGTTTAATTTTCAATTTAGCCAACCACTAGCTAACTAAAATCATGACTGGGAAAACCGACTAAAAGACTCCTGTGATCCAAATCCATACAGGCGGCAGACAGCAGAGGAGAGAGAAGCAGAGCGACAACAAGCGAACCGAATTCTTATGCAACTTCAGCAAGAAGCTTTTCAAAAGACTATAAACCAACCTGTTACCCCGGACCCAATCTGCCTTCACAACAGCTCACTGTTCGCACTTCAGAACCTCCAGCCCTGGACTGAGAACACGGCGAAGATCAGTAGCGTTCCCAACACTGATTAAGATGGGGAGACTTTTAAGGACGTGGGATGCAGCCTACAGAGGAATATCTAAACATCAGATTGCTTTCTTCTTTTTAATGTAAAATGTATCTTTCATTTGTAATATGCAACTTGTAAAAAAAATGCTATACATAAGGTATAGCCTACTTGATGCTTCGTGCAGAATTTGTTCAAAATGCAACGAACAATATGTAAGCATAAAATCATATCATATTTCGTTTGTACCTCAAACTTTTTTTATTATTATATATAATTCCAATAGCCTATACGTTTGTGGTAACACTTTAATAACTTTTAGCTAGTCTATTAATAAGTCACAAAATATACAAAAAATAAAATCTTAACAGAAACGATCGTACGAATCTTTGTAAAATGATTGCTGTTTCCCAAAAGCGTTGGTCTACTTGTAAAAATTCGTCACAGAACGAATAGTGTTCTAGAGTCTAGACTACAGCATGCTAAATAAATCATAAGGACACCTGCAGGACAACTGCAAAATTACAACTAAACTTAGTAGCCTTATCAAATTATCTTGCAATAAAAGCTACATTATCCACTGCATAAATTATTACTGACTACACTGTAAACAGTGATCAGTTGACTTGACTTAAAAAAGTGAGGAAACCCGTTGCCTTAAAATTAAGTAAATAAACGTCATGCGTAATTGAAAAAAAAAAAACTTGACAATTCCACATAACTTTTTTTTCAATTACGCATGAAGTTGATTTACTTAATTTTAAGGCAACGGGTTTCCTCACTTTTTTTCAAAGTAAATAAACTTCATGCGTAATTGAAAAAAAAAAGTTATGTGGAATTGTCAAGTTCATAACTTAATTTTCAATTACACATGAAGTTTATTTACTTCATAATTTAATGCAACGGGTTTCTTTTTTAAGTTGAGTCAACTAATCACTTTTTACAGTGACAGCTTAAGCTAGGCTTAAATAAATAGATTGGTCATAGGATAATGCCCACATTTTCTCAAAGCATTGCATTATGACTGCACAATATAGGCTGCTTTGAGAAAAAAAGCAGACCACTGCTTGATTGCTGAAAGACTTTCTCCAATATTGAGAGGTGCACCTCTTAACCCACAAACGAGTGAAAGCGAAAGATGTGTGCGTGCTTACGGAGCCCCTTACACCATAATGACGGTGATTAGCCTACACTGTCTACTTGATGAAAAGACACGCAGACTTCATGGCGCGTAAAGTGTGTTCTAGTGTGCACTTTTGCGAAAAGCATGTAAAAACAACGAACGTCGTAACTTCATTGGAAGTACGAAAATGTCGCCTAAAGCCAAGCCTCAAGCTTAATTCAATTTGATTGAAATGTTTCCATCTGTAGCCATCAGCTCATGAACATAACATAATGGAACAAAGTTATTATAAAGTGTTACCAAATATTTTTTTTTCGCTTATAAAGGGATTGCATTTTTGCACGTTTGTTAACACTTTCAACAAATTTGTCCTGTGGATTAAACATAGCCTAGTTGAAATGGGCCTACGATCTACATTAAAATGGGCCGGTTTTCATTCTTTATGCTTGTGATAAACTGAACTTTTTCACCGTATGAAGGAAGCGTGATATAAATTAAAGCACTTGTTATGCAGAAATCTATGTTGTTGCAACTTTCCAGAAAGATTATTCGTTGTCAATATGTAATTATTTTAACATTATTTGTAGTGCGTTTAAGTTGTTCATTTTCTGAATAATTTGTCATTTCTGACTTCAATGTTCTCGGGAACCCCCAGAAGCAGCCATAGTGATACAAATAAAAGAGACAACGCCGAAATATCAATCACTGTTTAGTAACACCTGTAGGCCTACACTTAAAGTCAAACATTTTTTGTCTGAATTTTAATTTTACACATTCAACAGTTTATCAAATTATCCATTTGCTAACGCTGTTATGCCTATTACTCGTTTATATTGAAATATACGCTTATGTGATTACAATATTTTTATTTGTCCTTTATTTTCTTCGAAGATGGCGTGACCTTTATAAAATCTATATTTTATTATAGCTTATATGAATTAAATATCTGTCATGTCTCAGCCTGACTCATTCTAACTGTCCGATTTGTTTGGCGCTTCTTGTCGAGTAACCATAGCAACACCTAGCAGGTTTTGTCATTGTGGATAGAGAGATGAAGCTCTCCTCAAAGTGAATGACAGTTTTGTTTGCATGATAAATGTATGCCTTGGCGAGTAGAGAGTGCATATGTGTGTTTGTGATATTAACTATGTGCAGATGTGATGGATGGTGTTCCTGAAACTAACCAGAAGCTTATCCAATAGTAGGCCTACGTTTCATCATCTCTTCCGAAATCGTATAATGTGTTACATAAGTGTCGCTTAAAACTTTCCAGAATGTTAAGAGATGCATATGGAAGTTATTTAGCGTTAAAATATTTCATTCATGACCCAGCGATAGTTGCATATGGTGTCTACCTCAATTTAGGCCTACTGGTAGTTTTTCCCACATTATTTTACTGTTGGAGATACAATTTCCTGGAGACACCTTGTCTCTTTCGATCTTTTATGTTTGGGAAGCAAACGTTGTAAATTAACACTCATGAGAACTTAATTGCATTGGAAAGAGCTAAATATAGCCTAGCCTATTCTCACAAAGGCTTCCTCTATAGTGGTAATAAAACTGATCAAACTTGCACTTTGCGCAATTCCCAATTGTCTGTAGTTATGATTTTTATTTTTTTATTTTTATTTTTTTACATCGGGTTCGTTTAGATTCACGAATTATTTAATATTGTAGGCTAATTTACACGTTATAATGTCCGAGCTAGGCTTGCAATTGATGCAAATTACAATTAGGGCTATAAGAAAAGGTATAAAAAGGTGATTACCGGTAGTTTTATTATTTGTATGTGGGCACATACATAATATGCTATATAACCTGCTATATAAATAATAGAATTGGTAAAAAATGTCAAAACAGAATCGTAGATCTGATTCAAATGAGTAGTATATCATGATGCAGACGGCATGATGCAGTAGTTGTTGTTTTCTTTTTGTATTACAACGCAATTAAAGGAATGGTTAGCTCAAAAATGAAACTATCCCTTAAACGTTGGTAGCTATTTATGCAATCAGAGATTTTAAAAAGAGATGGCTCATGGTAGGCCTACCATCACGAAAAAAAGTAATTTTGGAGGCTACTTTACTTTCGGAGTATTTTCTGTAACACTAATCTATATTTTGTCACTTCATTTCACTGTTTCACAGGAATCGTATTATTTCATAGTATCGCTTTGGGGGGGAAACAGGGAAAAGCCCATGCAAAGAAGATTCATTCAAAATGTCATACAATCTTTGACCGTCTATGATTCTGCGCTTCTTTAGCGCCGCCGCGACCATCTCGAGTGAATTTTGTGTCCCTACATGATGACGGTCGCTACGTCATTTTCCAGCGTCAAAACATTCTTCCGTTGTGTAATTTTCTGCAGCGACAAAGGGAACAAGTTCATTACAAATTAGTGCAAAATGTCTCTTTTACGTGTTTGCTGTACGACAGCTAGAGGTTTTGTAAAGAGAGGATTGTTTTTAGAGTCGACTTATCCTGGTGAGTGTTTATTGGGATGCTTGCACAACATGCGTAATCGTACTTATGTCACATTAATCTATATCATTTCGCAACCTTCTTTATGTTGATGACTGAGAATCGTGTTGAGTCTCACGAACAGCGACAGATTTGTTGAAATATTGCGCTGCTGTCCCCGCAGCGTGTCATAGGACAGCAGGATATGCATCTGGTGGGGTGACCAAAGATAAAGAACCTTTAAAGAAAGCGAAAACGCCCCAAGGACGCTTTGACATGGACGAAACTGAGTCCAAATCTAAAGATGCCCTTAAAAGTAAGAACACACGTCATCCCTTTTATACAGTTATATTATAATTGTATAAAAATTACATAAAGGACAGAGAGATAAGTAGGGAACTATATCATACTCTAGCTCTTATTTATTAATTTTTTAAAGTTGCATTTCCAAAAGTCACGTGTATTTTTATTTTTACTTTTACTATAATAAAAAATACAAAATAATTAAAAATACAAATTACATATATTTTAAGTGTGTACAATTAATGTTTAATTTCTCCTTTAACAGGGTTTCCAGATGACGTGAATCCAGAAACTAAGGAGAAAGGTGGTCCCAGGGGACCTGAACCTACACGATATGGAGACTGGGAAAGGAAGGGTCGTTGTATTGATTTTTAGATTGGCCTGTTAAAATATTCAAATGTATTTATTTTACAATTTGAGTCATTTGAATGTAATTCCTAATTCTGTATACAGATATAAATAAGATAATTTATGTATGTCCATAAATGATGTATGTCTCCCCTGATTGTATGGGCCTACAATATAGTAAAAGTAATAACTACTTGAATGGATCTGTTTAGTCTTTAATTGGTATTTTGAGAAGAATCTGCCTTTATTTGTAATATTGACATAGTTTAGAAAATGGTAATAAAATATGGCAAGAACTCAGAGTTAAATTGTGTCAGAACAAATTCATCTTGATAAGGTCAGATAACTTTGATAGAAAGGTATGTAATGGATTACAATCAACCAATCAGCTGTTAAATCTAGGTACACAATTAGATAATACCAATTTAGGTCAACTAATGACCAAGCAATGCTTCATTTTGTTCAGTCTGTGGTGTAAAAGGTCCCATTAGCAATTAAAGAAAAAACACTTGGTCAGGTCAAAGTGTCTTAATAATTTTGCTCTCAAATTTTTATACATTTTACTGGTAGTCCACTGTATGACACTTTTTTGGGTCCACTGTATGACACTTTTTTGTATGACACTATCCTTACTTACATAAATGAACTATAGTGTCCTGCACCCACTAGTAAAAAAGTTTCTTAGAATTCATTCAATCATAAAATGTAAATAATAAATTATTGACACATTTCAAACAATTCAGAAAATGTTTTGTCACAAGGACCTTTATGTGTTTGGTATTATGTAATTAGTCAGTTTTATTTTGTGTAAAAGAATACACAAAATAGTTAGTAAAAGAGTTATAAATGTTATAGTACCATATCAGCCTTTAAGCAGAGAGGGGTTATCAGGGCACAGCAGCAAGGCTTGGAGAGATAGCCTGATCAGCATTTAAATTAACATCTAATAACTCTGCAAAGACTACAAAACTGAACAGTGGTAGTTTGGCTGATATGTTGCAGGGGATAATTCTAGAAGGCACATTCAACAAATACATATACTTTGCTGTCCCCATGTGTTTTTATTAAAAGAGACACATATCCTATGACTTTTGTTGAGAGACCTATTAGAGATGGTAGATAAACATAGATCTAACATAACATGAACATTTAGCTTATTGAATGCCTATATCGCCTGTGCAATATTAAAGGTATTTTAGATTGTATTTAAATATGAAAATCATACAGCAATGCAAAAATTTTGACAAAATGTTTCCATTTATTTTTTATTTGATACATTTTCTAGATAATTTCGATGTTTATTTGTAAATGGTGTTGTTAGAAATTGGCATGATTTAAAAATGTAGTGTTTAAAGTTTAACGTGTTATAATTGTATTTAAGATTTCTGTCAGAGTTGCACGTTTATAATGTCACACAGTTTATAAAATAGCCTTTGCCGAATTAAACAATAGTCGATTTATCAGGTTATAAACAAATGACAACATTCTGCGTTACCTTAGCTATGATTTAAGCATCATCATAACTCCATGAAACCTGCCAACACGTCAGCAATGACGCAAAAGTCACAGTTGCATCAAAATTTGGATTTCACAAAGCATAGGTCTGACTCTTAAAATTAAATTAAATTAATATATCACTTAAATTTGATTAAACTGCCTCTCTTTTTTCTATTCAATGTGTATTAAATCTATTTGAACGATCCCACTGTACTTCGTTTCCGCTTCCGGTCTGTTCCTCCAATCGGCCATATTCCGCCGCTCAGTCTCAACCCAGTCGCCGCTCCGTTGCCGTGAGCCCATCATAGTTTCATTTCACAGGGGATGGTCTTCCATTTATAACGATCCAATTGAACAGAGAGAATCGGAGGAAAGACCGGTGATTTTATCCAGAGACGTTGACAGAAAACGGTCCAAGATGACGACGCGATCGGAGAGGGAAAAGGCTCAGAAACTGAACGAGCAGCATCAGGCCATTCTGTCCAAAATGCTGAGAGAGGATGATAACAAATACTGCGCCGACTGCGAAGCCAAAGGTGAGATGATCTCCTCCACTATTCATAAAGACTCGCGTTTGATGTTTTTGATCACCTGTCGTCGAACAGCCCGTTCAGGTTTCTCATGCTTCACGGTCCTGAGTCACCCGGAGAAAAAAAAGCCTTATCTGTGTGTCAACCCACCGGGCCGTTTGAATTTAACCAAGCCCAGACCCTGTTTAGGTTGACAGCTCAGTGGGTTTACATCCGGCGAATCACTATTCAGCCATGCGTCCTTGACCAAAACCATTACTAATGCATGAATGGAAAACCAGTCTGGAGTTGGAACTAATCAGAAGGTCTGATACTGTAACCCTGACGGTTCATTGTCAGGTGGTGCTATATAAGAGAGATTAACCCGCAGTACCGGCTTTGATGATGATGATCACTGCTCCACATATTCACCTGTTTCATAATTGTTCACCTTAGTACAGTGCATGCTTCCACGGGGACTATGAGGCCAAAAGTGATACTTTACCATTAAGCACAAGTGAAAGCTGTTTTTAGTTCCTGTTTTTGTTCCAATCTTTACTTCAGATTGTAACCAGGTGACTGTAACCATAATAGATGTTCAAGTGGGTGGTCTCTCTGTGTTTTAGTTTAGGTGTGTTCACTTAAAATTGTCACATGTCAGCACAGTTTCCTGTTGCTCACAGGGAAGGTTGTTGTTATTATTTAATGATATAAAGTCACCATGAATGCAAAATGGATTATACATTTTTTTTGGGGAATGTTGCCGTATTTATTAAACATTTATTTATATGTGTATACCATTATTATTATAATTTTAAAAAATTAATTGCCCTTGTAATCTTTAATCAAAACAACTTTTACAATAACCTCAAAAAAATCAATTTCTAGATGGAAAGTTCCGCCCTTCCGCCGTTACTTTTTGTGTGAAGCACGTTGAAGAAGACTGAAATGTAAGATTTGAAAAGTTCTAAGTACGTATAATAATTATAATAATAATAATAATATATTTTTTTCTATTATCTGTTTTGTAAATGCATGTTATAGATCTTATTGTGAACAATTCATTTGTGCACGTTTCATTATTTTAGAATGTTTTGACCTCATAATGTTTAATCTTAATGTCATAACTCGATCGATATTCCAGTGAAAATGATGTCTGTAGGGCTGCTCTGATCATTTCTTCCTCTTAAACCCGCTCCTGTAATTTCCACATCTCAAAATCCAATCAACAACCCACATTGAACCAAGTTCCACCCTACATTTTTTTTTCTTTTTCTATAATCCATTACACTCGGATATACTTAAAGGGTTACTTCATTGATTTAGCATTAAGCTTTGTATCAGTAGAAACCCGGTAGTATATTCAAATTATGGTACTTTCCATGCTCATATCCCCCTGAGAGGAGAGAATTATGCATTTTATTTCTGGAAAAAATTCTCAGATGACGCAAATATCGTCATTTTGTGTAATTGGAGGATTTTTTTGACCAGAGGCTAGAGACTACAGCCAGTAGAAGGAGCTAGTTCCGCATTGTTATCAACCCACCCATAGGGGAGGGATCTCACTCACAGAATATAAATGCGCTCGGCTCAGGCATTCGGGAAATCTGACTCCTGCTGCGTCTGGGCCTGACTTTCGTTCGGCTCACACACACTTTATTGAAAAGACACTTTCAGTCTTTAATTGTAGTGTCTTTTCTCTAACTGAACGAAATTATTTTATTACTATGAATCAAAATGATGGTGGGCAAGTGATAACCAGTAGCCATGGCTTTGGGAGTGGCCTCGTAGGGCAGCGAAGCAAGTGCGTTCTGGGAGTTGTTGTCTTTCATCCACATGATACATTTTCTGTCTTTTCTCAGTCTAGAAGGCACCAAATTCAAAAACAATTACACATTTCTACTACATGAATGACAGTTTAAATACACATTCATCTTCCCAGCGCTGAAGTACCCCTTTAAGAATACAGAACAAATGATCCTGCCGCTATTTCCTTTTCATCATGACTTTTATATGTCATTGTTATAATAAATGTTGTCACAAAGTTGCAAGCAGGTCATGTACTGTCGCTTTGTTGTAGCTGTGTGCAGTTGAATTTGTAACATGGTGCTAAACATTGAGAACAATGTTCCTCTTAATTCCTCTTATGTCCTTGCATGTTTTTTTTTATTTTATTTTATTTTTTTATTGTGGCCTTTGTGGCAGTGACATTTCTATATTTACTAGCTACAATCTTACCAACAGATCGTGATGCAAGCTTATAGGTGGACAAATTCAAAAACTTGTTATAGTCCCTAAACAATGTCCCATTGTAGAGATTGCATCCTGGGTGGAATGTGAAGTAAAGGTGCTCTATGGTCTAGGGTTCATCATAGTCCATCAACAAAACACTGGATGACCATGGCACTATTTTCTGTCTTTTCCATCGTCTTTTCTGTTATAATCCCTCTTCTGCCATCTCATCAAGGTCCATTATTTCCACACAGAGCATGTGAGAATGTATAGGCAGGAGGCAATCTTCGACTCTGCGGTGATGTCGCAGGCCATCTCCTTCTCATGCTCCCCTCTCAGCTTTCGTCTTAACCAGACCAGAGCTCTCCGGTGTCTTAAGTGCAGCCACACCTCACTGCTCATATTGCCTGGCCTCTTTCTGCTTCTCTCTTACACAATGCACGATGGGTGGAGTTTTGTTGCTTCATTCGCTTTTGAATGAGTTTTAAAGTTTAAATTCTGTCATCATTTACTCACCCTCATCTCTTTCCAAGCCTGTATGACTTGCTTTCTTCCGTGGAACATAAAAGAAGGTATTTTGAAGAATGTTGACCATTGACAAAAAACATTGAAGTGTACCAAATGATGCTCTATGCACTAATCACTATGTACATCTAGTGTATTCATTTTAAGAAGTTATTTTTATTTGTCATTCAGTATCAGCGTCTGATGGCCACACCCCTCCGGTACGTACGAAAAGCTGCGACAGTCAAAACCATGTAGCGTACAACATTCCACACTTAGTTTTTTTGGTTAAGTGCATCACATGGGTATTTAAAGCCATAATATGTATTTTTTTCGGTTATTCACAGCTTGATGCCTTGATTCCGTGGAGCTTTTATTATGCCACAGAAGACCGCTTCTTCTGGTAATGCGTATGTGGGGTAAAGCAGCGCTGTTTTATTATACAAGATATATTTGAGTGTGTTGAAAGTTATATTTTAATGCTACTCTGTGCGTTGCTCGGCAGCTACTATGAGACACTTGTTGCTCACAGCAGTAAACTAGATCGATATTAGGTCAAACATACTTGCGGTAAATCAAGAAAACAAGATTTAAACAATAAGACTGTTGAGCTATATAAACAATGATTAGTTTTCTGTCAATTAATGTATCAAACGGTTGCTCACCTGTCTAAAAAAACATAACATATTAAAGCGTCTTTGGTGTTTCCATGTTTTCCACAACAACAAAAAAATGGAAATCAAGGGTAACGCGTGTATGATGTCATTGATAGGCAACGCATGGACACAGCCCGTGTCCTCGTTAAAATTGCTTATTTATCTGGATTTAAACATTCTTGGAAACATTTGGGTTAATGTAAGTACACAAGTCAATAAAATATATAACATTGTTCTAGTGGTTTTTGGATGTTTTAATCCAAAAATCTTATATTTTGCCTTTAATCTGCGCGTATACTTTTTGGAATTTTCAGTGTGAACACTACTCACACCATTCATACTACAAAATGGTATAGAATAGTGCATATGTAGTACATAATTTGGGACGCAAAAAGTATTTTATTTTCCACAGAAGAAGGATATTCAAGTTACATTTTTAGCTGAACTATGTCTTTAATATGCTTTCTTGGTCCTATTATGCACGATTCATCTGAACATAATTCTGCTATAATATATTTAATTTAACTGCTAATTGGTAAAATCAAATCCCAAGAATTTTTTTGACTTGTTGAATATTGTTTCATTCAGAAATATGGGAATCTATGGGAGTAAAATGCTGTTTCTTTCATGTTGGTTACCTCGATAGAGGCCAACTTAAAGGTGCAGTAAGCGATTTCTGAGAAACACTGTTGAAAGTAGAGCGCCACAACACTAGTAGCCAATCAGCAGTAGGGCTGTGTACACATGATGGGGGAGGCAGGGATTAAAGTTCTCCGTCGCTACGACGGATTTCCGTTAATTGCAGCGAGTCTATGACGGATTTCCGTCAATTACAGGGTTCCCGTCTGTCCTTAATGTCTTAAAATCACTTTTCATAATTTTAAGGTCGTAAATAGGCTTTCATTTCTCAAATAGTGTAATAAATGTCTTAATTTTAGTTTGAATAGGTCTTACATTAAGGAAAGACGAGGTGTATTCATCCTGCTGAGGGGGATGTGATCAAAGCCTGGAGTGGAGCGAAAGCACGTTCCTCTCTCCACTCTAAGCATTCTGTAATCACTTCGCTCATGATCCACTCCGGGTTTTCAATTCCCGCTCACGGAAAAACTGCTCCATGTTCACTCAATTAATCTTAGTTTTGGAAAGTGCATGTCAGGTACAACTGAGCGCTGAGGTAACGTTATAATTATATGTCAGTTACCATGGACACACTTGTAATGCAGGAAGGCTCCGATGTGTCGGAGATTGATAAAAGTGTAAAAAATAAATGGAGATGGGCTTGGCTTAGCGAAATGGGGGAGAATGGCAAGCCTTTTAGTTCGTGGGCTAAAAAAATCAAACAGCCAGGTACGTGGCTTTGCACGGTGTGTCACAGGAGACTTCAGTATGGCAATAATGGCAAAAAAGTCCTAGCTCGCCATCAATCTGAAGCTAGTCACAATGCTGCCGTTCGTGCTCTACAATACACATGCTCCCTGCCTGGTGCGCCAAGTACCACAACGGAGGTTCATGCATCTATGACCGACCGCGTGTGCGGGTAAAGTGGGTAAAGTATGGGTAAAGTGGCAACCCAGCATCTGGCCTCAAGGAAAATGAATATTGCAGATGCCTTAACAATCACACACACATTGACAGATATTCTCCAGTCATATAGCCTGAACTGGAATCAGGTTGTTGGTATACTGTTGGATAACTGCAATGTAATGAGAGGGAAAAAGTCTGGAGTAGAGACACTAGTCAGGAGAGAAAATCCATCACTCCTGGACATCAGCGGAGACACTGTCCATATGGTCTCAAATGCAGCCTGTTTTTCTGTTAATTAAGAGTTTTACAAAACATTGTTTGGTCTTATAAGATAAATAAAAACATGCACTGCAAAGTAATGTAGATGGTTGATTATTTGTCAAGCTAAGTATATTTTTTTCATAGATTAAAATAGCTTTTAAAATACGCAAACTGGCAATATTAAAGCGGTTTAAAACATCTCCCCTTAAAACGCTATTGGTCTCGACTATTTAAAGGGTTAGTTCACCCAAAAATGAAAATTATGTCATTAATTACTCACCCTCATGTCGTTGGACACCCGTAAGACCTCCGTTCATCTTCGGAACACAAATGAAGATATTTTTGTTGAAAGCTGAGGCTGAGAAAGGCCTCAGATAGGCCTCCATAGGGATTCAGTACTTTTGCACTCACAAGACCCATAAAAGGCACTAAAAACGTCATTACAAAGTCCATCTCACTACAGTGGCTCTACAATAATTGTACAAAGTGACGACTAGTTTTTGTGCGCAAAAAAAAAAAATCAAAATAACGACTTTATTCAACACAAACTTTGGCATCTGCCGTGGACTCACGAAGCACCACGACGCATGCGCGAGAAAATGACGCAGATCCGGCGTTCGGACACATAACCCAGAAGCGAGGAGGAGATTTGTTTACAAGCAGAGGAAGACGCGCCGTATCTAAGCTGTTGAATTCTACATTGATCGTGCTTTAGGTCTCGGCGTAGTGCTCAAAATGGAACTAAAGTCAATTTCATGGATTCCCGAACGCCGGCGCTACGTAATATTCTCGCGCATGCGTCATGGAGTTCACAGGAGAGGCCAAAGTTTGTGTTGAATAAAGTCGTTATTTTGATTTTTTTTGCGCACAAAAACTAGTCGTCGCTTTGTACAATTATTGTAGAGCCACTGTAGTGAGATGGACTTTGTAATGACGTTTTTAGTGCCTTTTATGGGTCTTGAGTGCAAAAGTACCGAATCCCTATGGAGGCCTATCTGAGGCCTTTCTCAGCCTCAGCTTTCAACAAAAATATCTTCATTTGTGTTCCGAAGATGAACGAATGTCTTACGGGTGTCCAACGACACGAGGGTGAGTAATTAATGACATAATTTTCATTTTTGGGTGAACTAACCCTTTAAGTAAAGTTAAAATAATATGACTTGGCCTGAAAAAAAATTTCAGTCAGAAGAATTTTTTTCACTTTAATCCCTGGGGAGGAGAGAGAGTGAGCAAGAGGGAAATTTGAAGTAAGCCTGTAGAAAGAGAGATGCCTGAGAGACATTACTAAAGAGAAAAGGTCAGAGGAATATCACTGGAAAAAGAAGGGTTATGATCAGAGTTTTAGAACCTGCATTAATATTAGAAAAGCTTTCCAGCGCTGGGTTTCTCAGAACCAAGATATGGTTGTATATGCATTGTAATGACAAAAAAAGTCGTGTGTAGTGAAGCTCAGTCTCCATAGCTTTCCTAATATGGCTAGATGGAGTGTTGTTGTTGTTGTTGTTGTTATTATTATTATTATTATTATTAATTTTTTTTAAGACAAGTGAACATTGCAGCTGTGTTTTCCCCATATGTTTGTGCCTCACAAGACAACTTACAACTCCACATGGTTGTAGAATTGAGAGACTGCCATGAACTGCGCTGTCATGAAAAGCAGTAGAGGAAATATACAGAGTGCAGTAAATGTGCTGAGTGTAGCACTGCTGGAGCTGCTGGTTCAAGCCGATGGATGTGATTAGATGTGACAGAATAGTACGGATCGGTCAGACATGGCTGGGCACAGTGTGTCCAGAGGCTTTTATTTACTTTGTGCCGTGCTGCTCTCTCGCTGCCTGATGCCACTATGCGCGCAGTCACCGACATGCAGAACACCACCGGAGAATGAACCCAGCCTATGTTTAAGGTCATATTTGCTTTGTGTGTGCAGATTTTGTGTTAGCCTGAGTGTCATACACACACACACACACAAACACACACTTTTTGTCTGTGTGTTTTTTGCATTTCTGTGTTGGCTTATTTACACTTAGTGAAAGCGGTTTGCCCCGTACCCATCTTTGGAGCTTGGGGGCACCTGTGAGCCAAACACAGAGACTCATGTGACATGCCTGTTGTCTGGTTATAAGAACAGGCTACGTCACCTACATTTGTGCTGTGGGGGAGAGGGCTGATGTCATTGAAGTCATGCATTATTATCTTTATTGTCTGGTAGAAGAAGGTATAAAGGTTCAGTATGACAATAGTAATTACATTTTACATGTTTAAAATATTTTTTTTAATCTTCGATTTCCATTCACCCATTTGAGACCAGTTATTAATATAATAACATAATTTTAGCATGATCATTCATCATATTTTTCATCTTTTTTTTATTATACAATGCAATAGTAATGTGGCATTCCAGGCAACCCGTAACCCGTGTTTTTCCAACCTTCTACCCGTGAAAGTGCACTGGAACGGCAGTCAAACCCGTGACTTCCCAGTTCCCACCCGTGAACTCGTACTAGATCGACATACTCCCAGTTACGCGCTCTGACGTCACATGACCAGATGCAGTGTTTATGAAAGTCGTACACGGTGAGAAATGGACTTTAGGACAATATGATGTTGGAATCAAATTAATAGTAATATAATAATGATAAATAATACACACACAATTATGTATTACAATGTTATGTGCCTGAAACGATGTATGTCGTGAAAGTATATCGCCACATGGAAATGTAGGGCATAGCTAACGTTAGGTAAACCTGAACTTGACCATGCAAACTATCATGCTTATTAAAAAAAAATTATGTAATGTACAATTTCTCAGCATAGCGAAATTAGACATACAATGTTTAGCTAGCCAGCTCACAGTGTGCCTGATCTCGTGCTCTTTTTTTAAAAATTTATTTATTTATTTTTGGATCTTCTAGCTACCACCTTGTGCTCAGGCAGTTTGGCGCGACTTTGCCTGGAACGCTACAAAGTCGTGAGCCGTGATTTGAAGTCGTAAACTACAGGCTCAAAAACCGTCCAGCAACACGGCATAATAATTGCATGGTATAATAATGGCAGTTCTAAACATTTAAGGCAGTCTGATGGTTAAATTGAGGACACAGATTACCTGAGATTATAATTGACGCATTATGTAAAACGGGCTTGTCTTTAATATCCTTAGTTTCATCCTGGTGTTTATATACAATTATAATATTTATTTTGAATAGCTTTTATATTTATATTTTCAGTTTATATTTAAAATTGTGCTTAAGTTTGAGTAATTTCATGTGCTTATTTCTATTAAGCTTTAATGTATTTATTAATTTTATATTAGTTTGAGTTTTAATAATTTAGTACTTCAACCTAAATTTAATTTATTTCAGTTAGTTGCTTAAGTTTAAAAAAAATCTAATATTTGTTTAATATTTTATTTCAATTAAAGATAATGATTTTTAATAGTTTTACTTTCAACAATAACACCGTTTCATCCATTATTATGAACCACAGTTTTGCCCACTTTGCCAGTTGAACCCCCCCCCACAGTGCACCATGCTCTGCTTTGCATGCTGGGTGAAAGCCAGACTCCAGTCATTGCGTCTTACACCAGTAGTTAAGCTGATGTTATCGTGATGTTATTAATAGTTGTCATATAGACATGTTGTATTTTAGCTACCTCAATTAGTGATCTGTACTGTAGTAAGCATTAATTTTCAGTAAGATTTTACTGTGGTTAGATGCATCAAATCCCACAGATTTTCATAGTCAAATCATCCACTGGAAAAACTATTTATACACATTATATCTACTTAGCTACAGCCTTTAACCAGCAAGCAGTGAGTGTGCTCACATGAGCTCTTTTTGTGTAACTCTGTGGGCACAGATTCTGGGAATGCCTCTGTGCAGATCTAGTAATGAGTAATGATCCAATCAGGCCTCAAGACAGAAGAAAGCAGAGAGTACTGAAGTGTGTGTCTGTCCTTCCTGCTTTAAGTGCAGATAGATGTATGTGTGTATTGGTTTTGCATTGTATCTGGCAACTGGAGAGTGTTGAGAGAAGTGTCTATTTGATAGTCTCCCCATCTTTTACTTCCTCTGCACATGCACACACCACAAGGACAGACAGGAAATGTGCTCTGCTACTTCCTCCTGTGTGCCCTCTTTAACACTGTCACTCACAGAGATAAGAACTGCGGAAAGTCTGCGTCAGCATCTTTGTGTGTTTCGGTTATTCTATTCTCCAGAAGTTATGTTTTGATTAAGAGAGAGCAAAACCTCAGAGTAAAAATATTAGGGCTGTCAACTGAATGTGATTAATTGTGTTTGATAAAACGCCTATACAAATGCAATTAATCACATGAGGACTTGTACATTATTTTTGAATATAGGCTTTGACATGTTTTTGCCCATGTGAATGAGTCCTAGCTGCTACTACAGGTAACCCGACTCTCCAAACAACCAAGATCAGTAGCACAGAATGAGTAAGGACGGAGCCATTCACACTGCTCATGTTCTTGGTTGAGAGCACAATAAAATTGAACAGAATCCATGGGTCTGAGAGGCATCCAAAAACATCAGCTGGCCCCTAGAATACCACAGATGGATTGAACTTGATTAGAAAATAGGTTGCTGTGAAGTGTAGGCTTATGTTAATTGGTATGAAAAGAAAACAAACAATTTAAAAGTTTGTGGTCAGTACAATTTTTTTTTTTTTTTATGAACTTTTTTTTTTTTATTCAGCAAGAACACATTACATTGATCAAAACATTATAGACATTTATACTGTTACAAAAGTATCCTGAGGAAATATAAAATAGAAACATTTTAAGCAGCGCAATTGTTTTTAACATTGTTAATAAATGTCTGTTGAGTAGCAAATCAGCATATTAGAATGATTTCTGAAGGATCATGTGACACTGAAGACTCGAGTAATGATGCTGAAAATACAGCTTTTCCATCACAGGAATAAATTACATTTGAATATAGTAAACATTTATTTTAAACTGTAATTTCACAATATTACTGTATATTTGATAAAGTAAATGCAGCCTTGGTGAGCATAAGACGTCTTTCAAAAACGTTATGAAAAATCATCCGAACTCAAACCTTTGAACAGTAGTATATATCAGCAAATACTGATATGTAATGCATTTGAATATCATGTAATGTAATTGGATTAGTTTTTAATTGATTGACAGCAGCAGCCCTAAAACCAGTGTCTATTAATGTAGTTACGTTGTTTAGACAGCCATTCATTCCACGCAATATCTGACCTCACCGTAGCATTCCTACACATCAGAAGGATTTCCCCTGCTACGTGAAACAATACGGAGTCTTTTCCTCTCTGTGTCAAGAATGATGTGCATGATCACTATCTCTGTGGGTGCATTCTAGAAATGCCTGCTATAGCAGCAGCTTCCTTTCCTTTGGACTGGATTCTCAACTTCTCAGCTTCAGAGTCGTTGTTCATGCTCAGGCTGTGTCTAAACATGCTTTCACAATAACTGGAAAAGAGATGATGTCATTGCATATGAATTATGACCCCAGTGACAGACAAAAGCATGAAGTCCTTTGCTCCTGGACTTTCCAGGGTTTTAGAATTTGCACATTTTTATAATTTTGATTGTGAAAGCTGATCGTGGAATCTGTGGGGGAATGGATTTAAATATAGAAAGTATTGGTAGCGGAACACATTATATTAGACAAAATATTGAATAAAATAGCTCCTTAAATGTTTGTTTATTAAATGTTTTGTCTATTTAATAATGACTTTGACAGTGATCTGCAGATTTTTTCCCCCACAGACTTAAAGGGGAAGTTCACCCAAAAATGAAAATTGTCATTTTAAACACCCTTACGTCATCCCAAAACTGTTTAACCTTATTTTTTCTGCAGAACATAAGATATTTTGGAACAATTTTGATTACCAATCAGTTTTGATTCCAGTTTACTTCAATTTTATGGACAAAAATTACAATGGAAGTCAATGGGAACCAAAACTGTCAACTTTTGAAAACATTTTTCAAAATATCTTTTTATTTTCTGCTGAAGAAAGAAAGTGACACAGTTTAGAATGGCATGCGGATGAGAGGAGGAAACAATTTTTATATTTTAGTTAACTAATAGCAGGTTTGTTAAATGTACTCAATGTAACATTATTTAAAGGGGTGGTAAAACACATTCTTTCGAAGGCTTGGTTGTGTTTGTGGGGTGCACTGTAACATGTGTTCATGCTTCGTTTTTAAAAAATTTCATTATTTTTCATACATTTTACCTTTATTCTACACTGCTCTGTCCCTCCTTGTAAAAACGGTCTGATGGTTTCCGGGTTGTATGAAGCCAGTCCCTCAAAAATACGCAATTGGCTCAGATTGGTTAGCTGGCCCAGTGTGTTGTGATTCGCTAACTGCCTAGTGCGCGTTTGTCGGAAACGTCACGCCCCTTACCTTTACCGGTAGACTGTGCTTTGGGTAGTATTATGAACAATGCCGTCAATAAAACCATACTAATTTGAGCCCGAATCAGACCCAGACAATTTCAGTGAAGATGCTTGAGCAGAACCTGACTGCGGATCTATAGTGGTCGCTACTGAATGGCACTGTTACTTTTGTATTTTTAGAACGATTATAGCCAAATATCTGTCGCAAGAACTATTAACCCAAAACGAACACTAAACATTGGCTTTACTATAGTAGCCAAATCAAACACAGAACCATGTTTAGCATGCCTGTAGATAAACGATACATAAAAGCTCTAATCAAAGAATAATTTACATTAATGCCAAGTTCGCTGTTGAGATTTAAAAAAAGTTTGTAACGTTAGGTGTTTGTCGGATAACGTTAAGTATGAATGAGCATTTTACAAACTGGTTTGCAGAGCCAAACAGTGTTGTCATTTGTTTACTTCCTTGCTACAACGTACAATTAACAATACAAACTATTACAGGAAAACGCATCGATGAAAAATAAATCATACTAACAGGTTGTGGCCCGTAAACAGCTTCTGTTTTTTAAATACATCTTTCAGGACAAGCCGTTTTGCGAATCCTGCATTGAACTTGCGAAGATTGTGGAAGCTTTCCTCTGTGAAATTTGCAGCGGGAGACGCGCGCGCGCCCGTTGTGCATTCACACTGGCAGTGTTTGTCTCACGCAGCTGAACCGCGGCTCGTGTACTGCAAATACAGACGAATATTGTCCATTGTCATTTTCCGGTCTTTTCCTCCGACCCCTGTCTGTCTCGTTATGATGGGCAGCCTATATCTGCTGCAAATGCGACCTGTTCCCCTCGGTCTCATGCACACATGCATATAACATGTTGTATGTTAAACGCACTGCAACGCACCCCCGTCCCTAGTAAGGCTGAACAAAGTGGACCTGCAATCCGGATGAAAATAACAGCATTTCGTCGGCATTGCGGCAACAACACTCCAGCCTACTAACTATACCACAACAACGCTTCTCCACAGCGATTACACCTTATTTAATATTCTCGGAGGAGGGGTTTATGTAAATATTGGGGCTGGTGATGTCAGAGACCCTAGAGGAATGTGTAGTAGTCCCTACCGGCCGTTTGCTGTAGTCCTTAGAAATTGATTTATTTAAAAGCAAATATCTCCCTTTGCTTTAAACTTTAAAGTTGTAACTTTGCAGATGTTATTTGTGCTCAAACGGCAACATTACACACTAGCTAAAGTTAGAAAAGTGAAATCGTGTTTTACCACCCCTTTAAAAATGAGGCTTCTTCCTTATAGGACTTTATTTATAGATGTTCATTTCATGATTACCTCAAATCAGGTATTGTTTAAAGATTAATTCAATAAAAGCTACAATCAATTTAGGGACTTACAAATATGCGTCTCATCCAGTGCTTCATTTTACCCAAATATTAACCTGCTGTTTTGTGGACGCCTCGACCAGCTGGAGTGTTTTCGGTAAGAGCAGCTGTTGTGCTGCTTTTATAATGTTTTTCAGACAGATTCCATTCCACCCAAAGCCTGGATCAAATTGGGCCTCGTCCGGATATGGAGTCTGTGACTACCGAGACTGAGAGTGTTTGGTGGTGGTGACCAATTGTCAGGGCCAGTTCATTTCTGTCTTTCATGCCCTAGAAGTAAGCCGGTCATGGTAAACTTTCAGTGTAAGCTGGTGTTATTGAGAGTCTCTTCATTCAGATACAGACGTTTTTAAAGAATGTTTCACCCAAAAATACAAATTTTCATTAATTACCTTCATGTCGTTCAAAACCTGTAAGACTTTCATTCATCTTTGGAACACAAATTAAGATCTTTTAGATGAAATCTGAGCTTTCTGTACTCTCAATTGACACGCAACTGACTGCTTGACGCTTCAAAAAGTTCATAAAGAGATCGTAAAATTAATCCATATGAATTGAGCAGTTTAGTCCACATTTTCTGAAGAGACACGATCGCTTTATATGATGAACAGATTGAATTTAGGCTTTTATTCACATATAAATATTGATCAGAGAACATAAACAGAAGCTCAACCAAACATGCTTGACTCACGAGAACAAACCTCATGGGTTTGGTGCTGCGTAACACAAGAATGAACCTCATTGGTTCTCGTGCTTGAGCTTCTGTTTACCACAACTGATGTGTGAGTTGATGAACGTTTACATGTGAATAAAAGCCTAAATTCAATCTGTTCATCATATAAAGCAATCGTGTCTCTTTAGAAAATTTGGACTAAACAATTCATATGCATTAGTTTTACAATCTTTTTATGAACTTTTTGAAATGTCAAACTAAGTGGTAGTTGCGGAGCTGTCTATGGAGAGTACAGAAAGCACTCAGATTTAATTTAAAAGATCTTCATTTGTGTTCCGAAGGTGAACGAAAGTCTTACGGGTTTGGCACGCCATGAGGGTGTGTAATTAATGACAGAATTTTCTTTTTTTGGGTGAACTATCCCTTTAAGTTACTTTGCATAGGCTAGTACTAAATAATGAATAGTTGAATAAATTAAAGGTTTTTAATAAAGCCTGTCTTCTCCTCCTCTCATCAAAGCGATAGTGTCTTTAAGTGGTCTGGAAATATTATGCATGTGAATAACACTTAGTGTCTTTAAGTACTTTCCTTTAGTTTGTCAGCAGGTGGTGCAAGAGAGACATTAGCTTGTGTGCCTTATAGCACATATGTGGTAAAACTATTGACTAGGTTTATGTTCATTGTGGTGTGTTTTTGCTTAATTCTCCCAGCTCTGTGGATGAAACCCTGTTTCTACAGTCTTAGCTGAATAAAGATGGGAATTTAGGCTTTTGTGTCTCTTGCAGTGATTCATTTAAGCAGAGCTCCGCTCGCTATAGGCCTTTATCTCATAGAGCATGTGGCTGTGTTCCAAATGAAATACTAGCATACTACAGTATATATAGTATTTTTTAGCATGTGAATTTAGCACGAAAGTTAGCCTAGAGCCCTATTTGGACAGAGTTAGTTTTCCAGGGGGCCATTAGAGAAAATCTAAATTTACAGACTCAAGTTGCGATTTTAATGCCGTCTGAATCTGCCAAATCTGTGCTTTTCTCACACCACCTCTGTAAAAAAACCAAAAAACAATCCAGAGCAAATTACCTACTGTTTTTTGGCAAACTCAGCTGTCCTCTGAGCCATCTAATCCTATCCGAATGCGAATGTCTGGGTTTGCTGATGTTGTATTATCTTAACGTTTTTTCTTGTGCGTTTTTTGACCTACCTGAGCTACCGTTTGCGCACCCATCTTATGCATGCTTTCATTTAATTTCAATATGGATGGTAGCCGATGAAAAAATAAAATTAAGAAAATTAGAAGACTACCCATTTTATTATCAGTGTCAGGTAATAAGATAACAATATTTGTGTATGTTTGTAGGTGTACGTTTTGAAAAATTCATACTTTTCAGCAAGGACACATTCATTTGATCCAAAGTGACAGTAAAGACATACTATAATGTTACAGAAGATTTCAATTTCAAATAAATCATCAAAGAATCCAAAAAAAAAAATGTATCGCGGATTCCACACAAATATTAAGCAGTTTGTTTCAGCATTGATGATTAACATTTCTTGAGCACCATATTAGAATGATTTCTGAAAGATCATGCGACACTGATGACTGGAGTAATTATGCTGGAAATCCAGCATATAAATTGCATTTTATAAAAAGGTTAAAATATAAGTTATTTTAAATTGTAATAATATTTTACTGTCATTTTGGTCAAATAAATGCAGCACTGGTGAAAGATCATAACGATAATTTATTTTGTAAAACCATTACAAAAAACTTCCCTACTCCACACTTTTGAAGGTTAGTGTATGTACTTGAAAACTACTAATAATTTCTCCAAACATACAGCCTTACATATTTCCATAACTTTTAAACACACATTTTCCCAATTTTCCTAAAACTGTATGATCAGACATCGAAAGTCCTTAGGTTATACTAATCTCCAGTGCCTCTCACCAGCAGGGGGCAGCACAACACCACCTAAAGCCACAGTGAATAGGTTCATCTATACTTTCTTTTCTGTTCGAACTTAAATGATTCAGGTTTCTTGGCTGCAGGTCACATTCTCCAAAACTAGCTTTTAACACAATATTATGAGACAGGTGGATACGATTATGGATGTTTACAGAGGTCACAGCGATTTGGCCCTTCTCTCATGTTCACTCAGTCTTTTCTCTCTTTTCCACCTGACAGAACAGCCACTGTGCCAAAGCCTTTATTCCCCCACCCCCCAAACACCCTTCCTTTCCTTCCCTCACCTGTCAGAGATAGCAGACACACACACATGCGCACACCTTTTCTCTCAGTCTCTGTCAGACGTCTTTCTCCTACTAGGCTGGAATAGAGGGCTCTAATTTCATGCTCTGCTAGTCTTCCCTCTGTGAGGCCGAATTCTACTGTCACTCAGTTGGACTCCACTGCCAGTTTTGAGATGCCGTGTGTGTATGTGTGTGTTCTTGTGCCTCGGAAGACTGACAGAGTGGAGCTTTTCTTTGAACAGGACCTTTTTTTTCCTCTAATGAAGGAGTTAGTTCTCTCAGGATCTCCGACTGGCTTTAATCTTTAATTGAAGTCTTAATTTATTTGGGAGGCTTTGTAGAGTGTGTCGTCAGTGGCGTCTGCTGTTTTGAGCTTGTTTATGTGAAGATAAAGGTTTTGGCAAATTTTTGTGTGTGCTTCTGCTTTTGTTTTGGTTTTAGGTCTGAAAAAGCAGAGCTTTTACTGTTGTTCCTCAAAGATTGATTTATTTCATCTCTTGTTTTTGTCTTCGACAACAGTCTGTGAGCGGTATGTTCTATTTAAATTAAGTACTGCATGTCAGTCATCGTTAATGATAGTGTGCAATAGGGAGGTCAGTTTACATAAATTCTCATAATCCTTCGTGGTTTAAATGAACAATCAATTAATCAATTAATCGATAACCTTAACATCTGAAATCGCTTCCAAGTTATCATGTTACTTAACAAACACTTGCTTAAAGGGGACATATCATGCAAATCTGACTTTCCATGTTTAAGTGCTATAATGGGGACCCTGATGCATCTACCAACCCAGAGAACGTGAAAAAGGACAACCTAGTAACTTTGTTTTGGTAAGCCTTTCTCTGCAAGCATGTGAAAAAACGAGCCGCTCAGATTTCGCTCCCCTAGTGATGTAGGAAGGGGATTTTATTATAATCCTACCACCCCTTAATCTGCACGTTTCCACCCACAGCACTGCCATTTTGTTTTCGCAAGTGACAACGGTGTACCAGTACAAAATACGAAGCAGTTTGTCAAACAGTTGGTATTTATCATCTTTGCGAATTCTACTCGCTGTGTGAGGTTCTCCACACTCCAGTTGTTGTTTATGGCAAGCCGTTTCAACTTTTATTCATTCACAGGATATGAATTCTTGATATCAACAATTACATTTCAACTAGTAAAAACTCTAATTATTGACATCAGTAATTGTAAGTAGAATGTCACCATAGGCTGCCGTCAACATTCAATTGATGATATCAGGAATTTAATTCTTGATATCAACAATTCAATTCTTGATATCAAAATTGAATTGCTACTAGTAAAAATGTTAATTTTTGATATCCTGAATGTGATTCTTACTAGAAAGAAAGACATTTTTAGATATCTGAAATTTATATTGATATCAAGATTTTAATTGTTGTTATCAAGAATTCAGTTGTTGATATCAACAATTAAATTATTGATATCAGAAATGTTAATTGTTGATATCAGGAATTGAATTGTTGATATTAAGAATTAAATTTGAATGGCAGCCTATGGTGATATTTCACTAGTGAAAATAAATGTGCTGATATCAAGAATTAGAGTTTTTACTAACTGAAATGTAATTGTTGATATCAAGAATTGGCATTTTAAGTAGTGAAAATGTAATTGTTGATACCAAGAAATCATATCCTGGGAATGAATAAAAGTCAAAACGGCTTTCTGTAGTTGTTGTCGTTTATCCAAGCTAGTGTGAGCTGTAAAGGCTCCGCCCACTTCTGAAAAGCAGCTCATTTGCATTTAAAGAGACAAAAAAACAGCTGCTGCCCAAATAGGGGCTTTCAAAACATCCTATAATAAATCATTTGTGGTGTATTTCTTTTGCTGAAACTGCATAGACACATTCTGGGGACACTGGAGCCCCGTTTGCATGGAAATTACCCGGAACAATTTGTCCCACTAACTTTTTTAGCGGTCTGCGTTTCCATTGGGGTCTACCATGAAGATTAGTCCGGTGACGTAGGACTGCACCCGACTTTCCAGAGCCCACTGGATTTTGTCTTCCGCAAATGCACTCAATAAAGCCTGAACCTCGTCGTCTGTCATATTTTTTTAAACTCAATTGTTGATTTGAATAGCAAACAACTCTTACTGCTCACACCGCAACTGACTTTTAGGTTGAAATAAAATGCTGGGTGACCTCAACCAATCAGCATGTTCAGCGCCCAAGTCCCACCCCCGAAAGTTCCCCAACTTTGAAAAAGTACCACCTCGGGAGCAGGGCCGCTCGGAGAGGGAAATATTTACCCGGAACTTCATTTAGACCCTGGTTCCTGCGGTCGAAACACACCGAGTACCACCCCAAAGTTCCTAGTTCCTGCAGTGGAAACGCGGCTCTAGTGAAAAGGGCTTTTAACCAACACAAAATAGTTGACATTTTAAAGCCTAGAAGCTTGGCTTTACAATTAATATAGGGATATTATGAATTGCTTTTACATTTGCTGACATATTAGAAGTGCTCAATTTTCATAGCATGAAAAAATAACTGCTTTACATGAAAATGTGATCTATAAAATCAACTTGCACAACAGAGAGGTTTGTCATATATTGTTTAAAAGGTCTCAACTAGTAGAATACAACAATCATTTTGTTTTAGTTAGGGACCAAACTATACCAAGTATGTGTATGAAAAAGCATAGTTGATGCACCTATATACACACATGATCCAATTGTGTCGCGATCTTGACAGTGTTTTCCACTGTCATTTGAAAGTTCAATCAATGGAAACTGGATCTTTGGTGTGGTGGGTAGGGGCGAGGTGTAGAGACCAATCGGACACTGTTTTACAGCTGGAGCGCACTTGGATTGGTTTAATCGCTCCGATTGACAGGTCTTGTTTTACCCTGCGCCATAGAATAGGAGCGCACATCTGCACTGGAAGATCATCACTCATCAACCATCTTATTACATCAATCAGTTTTCTAGATTAAATTATCAACAAACTAATTGATTGTCGATTTATATTATATTTATATTTATGCATTTGGCAGATGCTTTAATACAAAGCAACTTACAGTGCCCTTATTACAGGGACAATCCCCCTGGAGCAACATGGAGTAAAGTGCCTTGCTCAAGGACACACTGGTGGTGACCGCTGGGATTGAACCAGCAACCTTCTGCGTATCAGTTCCACGGTTTAACCCACGATTAATGGTTAACATCCCTAGTGTGCACTGCTGACTGCAGCACAATAATATCATGTGTATCTATGGCTGTCTTTGACACTTTGGCAGTTCTACGAGCAGTAAAGTACATGTTGAGTGACACAGCAGGTCTGCAAGGCTCATACTGTTCTCAGTGTGACTTGCTTTCCTCCCAAAATGCTTTGCAGCATTATTGGAAGCCTGTTGTGACAACAGCCGATCAATATGCGGGAAATGGGCTTCAGTTAAAAAAAAAAAAAACAAAGTACACCAATAGCAGAAATTTAAATATATTTTTTCGTAATATTTTTTACATTGTTGTCCGTTTAGGGGCTCTGTAGAATGCATAATTTCCTTTCCGAACATAGTATTCGGCTATGGTATTATAGTATTCTGCACATCCATAACCAAATAATAGTTTGCAATAATCAAATTAAGGAATTGCTTGTATGGGCAAGATGTGTGTGTGTGTGTGTATATATATATATATATATATATATATGCTACATTTTCATTATATGCCAAGAGATAATAAACAGTTATTATATAAATAATATCCGGTC